>JAUPFN010000014.1:26345094-26980594 GCA_036924255.1 Apodemia mormo
CGCACCGAATCCGAGCAAAACGTTGCAGAACTCTACCACCCAGTAGCCACGTTTAACTGATAAGTATAAGCTAATCGTACACCTGTTATAATTGGTTTATTCTTCCAAATTGGCTCGGATCAACATAATTCGTACAATCGTGTAAACAAAAGTTCTTATCTAATAATGAATTAAAAAACATTAAGCAACTTACGTGAGGTTGATCTGGTTGTGCCTTATTTCGTCTTCTAGCATCCCGTTCTAGCAACTGCAGGTTAATAGACGACACCCTTTGTAAGTGAGGTGCTGAAACTCTTAAGTCGGAGTCACGAAGTGCTCTCGTTTCACCACCTTCCTCTGATTCCTGAAAATTAAATTATATTCCGTATTTACCAACCACACGTCCGTTTTGAACGGAACAGTCCCATTTTCATTTTCTCTGCCCCTTGTTTCTACAATCTTTTCAAAGAAGTAAAAATGTCTCTTCAAAGAAGTAAAAAAATGTTTCAGAAAGTCGTTAACAGTGACAGTTGACTGGCGCAAAAGTTTTAAAATCAAGATTTTTAGGGACGACCTTACTCATTTCTATGCTATGCTATAAAAAAACACAATACCTACTAAAAATATTTTGTGGAACATTCCTACTAATATTATTATATCCCAGTTCTCATAACTGCGAAAATTAGTGTGCATGTGTAAATATTATGTTTTTAAAGGTGAACGCACACTTATCCTGTTTATATAGAATTCTGTATATTAAATATTAAATATAAATATAAATATATTTAGAATTCTGTATATTAAATCTTATGAATTCGATGTCTATTCGACGCGAACATGTGTGCGAGGTTTCATGAGATTTCATATATACAATTCTAAAATTCGTTTTGTTTCGACTTGTTCGACGCGTTCGGCTCGGGTAAGTGTGCGTTCACCTTTACTCTATCACGTTAAAAAACGGAGATTTGGATGAAATTTAAACGGTACACCTATGTGTCAATCTAAGTTAGAGTCTATCACACTTTACTAACATAAATGATAAATTGTGTCGTAAATATGTTTGGAGGCCTCTGTTTTTGTATGTGTTCGAGATGTAAAGACCTATCGACGGGATATTTTTTCAAGTTAAAGATAGTTATAGTTTCACTCTGTAATTCCAGTCGAATAGGTCGGCACGCTGCTCTTATTTTACGTCGGTGTTATAAACATAACTGATAACTGAGAGTAAAGCTCTGCTATTGCTAGTCATCAGGTTTGTAAGAGGCTCAGAGGTCAAATAATCCTATTTCAATACATTTCATTCATTCAGTTATTAAATTTAAACCAAATGCTAACGAATTTCAAATATAGAGTTTACTCATCTTTAAGAGGCCGGCAACGCAACTACAAAACCTCTGATGTTGCTGATTTCTCTGGGCTGAGTTAATCACTAAGCGAGCCTTCTGCAATTTTCCCCCCTCTTCTAAATAATTACTTTTAAAAATTACCTGTACAATTGCTTGACCAGATGCTAACTGTGGCGTTTCTGGTTTCCACTGCGAGTAAACATGCATTTCTGAGTCCATGCCCACTACTAGTATTCCGTCTCGGACCCACGAAATCTGCATCGGTAGCGGTGGAAGCCCGTCAGCCGTCTTCAGTTGTATTCGCCTTAGCTGCATCCACCGAATCTCCTCCACGAACAGGGGGGCAGCTAATGACGACGCTTTTCGGAGTATGGGACGGTTATTGTTAATTGATTCTTTCATTGCCTTAAATGAAAAAAATATATTCACACTTCGGTAGTCGGTTCTGTTAAAAATGTTGTTAAAAAATTTATGACTTATTTTAGTTTATATATTACCTAAGTTCAACAATATACTCACTTTTAGGTTAGCCTGGGCAAGATCACTGGAAACAGGAGTAAATAATAACACACGCGAGCCAACAGCAACGGTCAATATATGTGAACCATCTTCTTTCGATACCCAATCTAATTGTACTAGATGTTTTTGTGTTAGAGGGCAAGTGTTTCCGTTTTCCATAATACTTCTCCGCAACGACTGCAATGTGCTAAAGGACGGTACTGCTAATAAGCCTGCGGATTTACCCGTATCGCCTTCACCATTTCTGTTGTTCCGACTGTCATCAGATGATAATGTTTGTAGGACCTAAAAGAAATTTATAACTGCCATAGTATTTGTAATTTTTATTTCCTTGCGTTAAACAAATAGATGGCTTTATTGAGATGATCATAGCCCATACACACATTTTTTAACCCTGCGTTCTAATCTGTGTGGCGAGAAGTTGACATATTATGTTGGCTACCTTTCCCTTACACCGGAACATGACAACGATAAGCAATGACGCTTCAGCGACAGAAAAAGTAAAATTGTGATACAAAACCTTAGCAAGAAGTTGCAAAATTCTACCAGCTAGCACTTATTTTGAAAGTGAGTGAAAGTGGATCATGGCAAATCGCTCCCCTTTACGAACTGAAGACAGATACTATATTTTCAAAGAAAAGGTTCGAATTTACACTAAATATGACAAAAAATTAATTATTACATACATACATTACAAATATCTAAATCCTTTATACAAGAAGGCTGAAATAACCGTGAAATAACATAAATCCTTTTAACAAGAAGGCTGAAAGTTTTCACAGGGGTTCGCAAGGACAAAAAAAGATTTTTCGAAATTCGTCCCTAGTGTTGGTGAAATCACTGACTGTAAAAATTGAATATCACTGAGCAAATTACACGAATTGATCTAACTCCAAATTAAGCAAATTATTTGCTAGTAATATTAGGGTCAGCCAACGATACTAATACATAGAAATACTTATTAAAATGCTCAAATATATTTAATAAACACCCATATCCAGAATGACAAACATCTATACTCATCACATAAATGTCTGTCCGTGTCGGGGATCGAACTCGAGCCTCATTGACGCGTAATCAGATTCACTAACCACTCAACCAACGGGCAGTCAAAGAGTAACATTTCACTATTGTATAAATTTTTTCCATTGACGACACGTTAATATGCTGCGCGGGTTAGCTAGTGCATTCATAAGAATGTACTCACCTGATTAATTCTTTGCTTCTTCTGCATAAACGTGGTATCGTGCAGATATGAGAGGTCTATTTGCGTGTCGGCGCACAGGCCGGCGCGCGGCAGGCTGACATTCTTCAGTGGGATGGTGTCCTCGAGCAGCCACTCGGCGCCGCCCGTGCTCTCGCACTCGTACACGCACACGCACAGGTTCACGAACCGCGCGTCCGTGCCCCCCCCGCCCGCGATGTTCCCCGCGCTGGCGCCCGCCCCGCCCTTCGGTCGAGTGAATGAGCGACCACATTTGTACGCGCACGCTATTCGACCAGAATATGCCGCACTGATATGCAACGGTTGTCCTACAAACAAATGCCATTATTTCGACCATGGCTTATGGAAGCGCACATATATCTATATCATAAAATTTAAACGCAGTCAATATTATATCTCTTAAATAATAATAATTCTATAATCTCAAATCCTAAACAAGAAAATCAATTTCTACATCGGTTTATAAATATCAAGTTCTAAGGTGACAAATATAAAAAATACAACCGAATTGAAAACCTCTTCCATTTTAAGAAGTCGCAGAAAATTATATGAAAACAAGATATATCACTATATTATAGGAAAAATCCACTTTGCAATATAATCACTCTTTTGAATAAATTAAACAACAAGAATTTTGTGTTAAATAAAACATCAATTATACATTATTATATAAGTAATGTGTTTGCAATTAAAAATGTTTCTTTTCAAAAATATTTTTTTTCCTCATTTCTAACATACAAACAGATAACAAGCAAGAGAACTTCTCGGTTGCATATTAGCATTTTGATAAAAATGCTTTGTTACAGATATTAAAATTGGACATAGTTTCAAATTACATACCTGGAATGTCTATTGCCGATTCTTGGTCTTTGTTCATCATTTCCCATTCTTTCCACGTATATTCTAATTCATCATTGTCTTTTCGAGTGACATGACACTTCCAAAATCTAAAATACATAAAAGATATAAATACTCATTTTTTAAAACGATGTAAGTATATTTAGACATACCTTAGAGTGCTATCTGAGCAAGCGGTCGCGAGAATGTAAGGAGCCAAACATGCTGGATATATAGACGCGGAACTGAGGTGACCAGCGGCTGGAGTCGCGTGAATTACATCCACACCATCAGGTAGCGATAAAGGACATTCACATACCTAAAACACAATAGATTATTTTATTATTTTATTATTATTATTATTATTAAATAAAATGGAGCCAATGCTGGCTCTTTGCCATTTAAGAGAAAACATTATAAAAAAATATGACATTCAGATCCATAAAAGCGTAGGAATAGGATATAATTTATGCAGCCACGTGTAGAGTCCACAAGATTAAGTAGTCTAGTTATGAGACAGCTGGCCAATTTATAGACAAATCTGACACAGATCTAATTTCGGCTGGATATATTTTTCAGCAAAATAGGAAAAGTTCATTTAGAATAAGCTGCACATGAGATTTAAACCCAGGACGTATCACCGCTAGATTAATGTGGCAAACGAATTATATAGAGGCATTATATGGAAAATATCCAATTTATATAGAGAGATGGCATCTGAATGAAATAAAACCAATTACGTCAACTGTGATAAATCCATGTATAGCTTAATGCCAAACCCTGTAAATCCCGTAGGAGATAATGGCAATCACGTTATGGGCGACATTTTGTAACCACCTATTAACTCACCGCTTTAGCTATTTTATGAGAGCAAGAGTTGTGCATGTCAGAAAGAGCATAAAGGTAAAATTAACGTGGTCGAGATGAAATTGCTTAGGAAAATGTTTAGTGTAACAACTCATGGAATGGCGCTTGTAAGGTAAGAGCGCGGGAAGTTGAAGCTGACTGAAATAAAGTGTCCTTGTAAAAATAAGAAAAGATATGATCCGTTGGATGTAAGAAGAATAGCAGGTGACAGTTTTAAAAAACAGATATAGAATGGAGATTTGAAAAGATGTTGGTGCACAATAAGATTAAGACGGACATACAATGACCAGATTAGTCAGGTGCTGTCCAAAGGTGTCAAGCAAGAGCCTCCGTAGCTGGCGTGTTTACATGAAGTTATGTTTACATGAAGTTATGTTTACATGAATATATGAATGGCATTTGGTTCTCTGTTTACTCCACAAGTGATTGGGAGTGAAGATGTACGTATATGTCTGTTTATTATTAAATTTGCAATTCACTGTACTACGGGATGTATATGTTTTTTGTTGAACCCTAAATGTAAAAATATGTTTTTTTAAATAATCACATACACACATGTAACATATCTTTTATTCGGGAGTATTTGTACATAATGTTAAATCTCTTTAGTCTTCATAATTTAAAAATGAAACTATTTTGTTCAGCAGAGTCTTAAATTAAAATATAACATTATAAATAAACAAAAAGTATATCATAATAGTAACTAAATACCTTTTTAGTTGATATTGAGAGGTGGGAATTAGTTTGAGTGACTGTAGGTCGATCTGTATCCATAGATACTGAATTTTTTCTCGACTCCCCATCATCTTCCTGCACTAAAGCACTATCGGGCACATACATCATGCTGTTTGTCATGTCATCTGAAATTATTTTTTTTTGTTTAACTGATTAAATATATTATATAAATTGAAATAGCACGTGGTTTTCGTGATGCAAGAGACCTAGCCATCTCCTTAAGACAAAGATCAACGTGTTGGTCCAGAATGAAGAAGACCATTCCCTTTAAAGAATAGACCATCTGTCGTTTTGCCAGGCAGTTCGTAAGAGGCGAATGATTGGCTATGCGAGCCATTACCATTGTGGCTACTGGGTGGTAGAGTTCTGCATTGTCTCGCCCGGGTCTGATACCGCTGCCTTACTTATTGCTGCTGCAATAGAGTTAATTCTTGTCACTGTGTTCCGGTTTGGAGAGTGTGGTAGCCGATAAACTTATGCATGTGGCATTAATTAACATCTCTGCTGTCTATTATAGGTGATGGTTATCTCTTTCCATAAAGAGAGGCATCTACTTGTTTGCTGTCTTATAATATAAAAATAATAATTATAATAACTAATTAAAAAAAACCTTTAAATAAATAAATAATAAATATTCACGGGACAAACTACACTTACTGATCTAACCCCAAAGTAAGCAAATAATTTGCTTGTGTTATGGGTGTTAGTCAAAAGTATCTTCACGCCCATATCCCCGAAGGGGTAGGCAGAGGTACAACAAGTGCACCCACGATTAGCCGAAAATACTTGGTCCCACAAATGTGACAGGTGGCAAGCCTATCGCCAACCGGGCACTTTCCAATCCCGGGCAACTTTGTGTTTCTCAGAAAACTGAAAAAGCACTCTTTTTTTGTGCCCGACCCGGGAATCGAACCCGGGACCTCATGTGGTCAACGCCAACGCTGGACCGCTAGACCACAGAGGCGATGGGTGTTAGTCAACCATACTAATACATAGAAATACATATATAAATACTAGAATATATTTAATAAACACCCAAACCCGGAAATACAAACTTTTATGCTCTTCACACAAATGCTTGTCCCCGTCGGGGATCGAACCCGAGCCCCATCGATTGTGTAGTCAGGGTCGCTAACCACTCGACAAACGGGGCGGTCAAATGCGGTCGGGGTTTTATATGTTCTAAGGCGATAAAAGCCAATATCTTCACGCTGACCTGATTTCTAAAATGGCAAGAGGTTATATGACAGCAAAGATTTAAATATACTCTGTTATGATTATTATATTGTATATTATGATTATTATAAAGTGAAGTTAAATTTTGATAAACCGTAATCACATACATATACATCATAGTAGGTGACAGAGTTATGCAAGGTCTCGCTCGGGTTTGTTACCAATGCTTTATTTATTCCTGCTGAAGTAGGGTCAGTTCTTAAAACTAATCTGTTTCAGTTTGATAGGTAAGGTAGCCAGTAAACTTATTGATATACTAGCTGTTGCCTGCGACTTCGTCCGCGCGGACTTCGTTTTCTCTGCACTGCTCCTCCCCTGTAAGTGATGGCGTGATAATATGTTGCCTATATGTTAACCCGGCCTATTAGTAATATTCATGCAAAATTTGAAGTAAATGCATGCAGTACTTTTTTGAGTTTACCCCGGACATACATACAGACAAACAGACAAACAGTCAAAAATTCTAAAAACTATATTTTTGGCTTCGCTATCGATTGTAGATCACCCCCCAAGTATATAGTATAAAATATTCAATGTACAGTTTTGATCTTCCTACGATTTTATTATATGTATAGATCATTTCAGCCTGCCACATAGATGGTTTTTTAAAATGCTAGCCTCTAATTTGCGTGCAATGCATTTACTGGATTCGCGTTAAATACACACCTTTTTGCGCTGATTAAAAATTGGAAGATGAAGACTGATATAACCATAATCAGATATATCGGGTGCTGTTCGAAGGTGGTGTCAATAGTTTTTGCATCGCGTATTTGTATGAATAGAATCATGAATACGGAGGAAGCAAGACAAACCTACAAGGACCGTGCATGACATATGGCACTCGTTTATCTCTACCTATACCGTAAGGGGTCTGGCTTGAAGATATAAGATATATAGGTAAGAATGTATGTATGTAAACATAAAATAAAAAATATAATTAAATCATTACCAGCCGGATCTGCAGATGACGAAACGTTAAGTCTCCACATATGAACAGTGGACCCTCCATCTGTTCTCTCGAGAACAACTATGTAGAATGGTTCGTTGAATACTGCAGCTTTCCTCAAATCCACGATAGCCTCTAGGCCAGCTTGCGTTATGGTGTTAACTTCAGGGCCGTCCATGCTAGCGTCAGGATTTTCTGGTTCACTTCTTGTTCTTTCACCTAGGAATAAATGATAATGAGTGTTAATGGCTTGAAATTTCATTACGCCGGTTTTTTTTCTAGGTACGCAGAGTAAATATAATACCAACGAACGTTCCAGTTCAACACAATTCTATGGTTTGTCAGTTGAAAATACACCTAATAAGCTGCATTTTAAAAATCTGATAAAGACTAATGCTTATTTCTTGCGGTAACTGGGAACTTGGGAGCTTTACGTGCTCAACCAAATCGCGTGGGATTATGCTAAAACAAAACTTTAACAACACTTTTGCCCGACTCAGGATTCGAATCTCATGACTAAGCCATTTTTTATTAGTAATATTGTTACAATTTTTTGAGATAATTATTAAATAGTAAAAAAAAGCATTCCCTGATATTTCTTAACGTACAATCCATTTGACGCACTTATAATTTAGCAAAGCAATTATAAAATTGATAAAAAATATTTACATCTTTTTCTATAAACATTTAAATTATTTTATTATAAAAATTAAGAGGGCAGGAAGAAATGAAAGGAAGAAGGTAGAAAGCCACGGGCCTTCAGCTCAAGACTTTTCTTACCATTAGTATGGGAAACCTTGATGACAAGAGGCCAACCCCTAACAATTTACGACATTACTCCTAATACTAACTTATATCTTGATAATTTTTACCTTACTCTAATACTAACTTATATCTTGATAATTTTTACCTACCTTACTCTAATACTAACTTATATCTTGATAATTTTTTTTTTATAGAAGAGGGGGCAAACGAGCAAGAGG
This sequence comes from Apodemia mormo, assembly GCA_036924255.1. Lineage (NCBI taxonomy): Eukaryota > Metazoa > Arthropoda > Insecta > Lepidoptera > Riodinidae > Apodemia > Apodemia mormo. The sequence goes on from JAUPFN010000014.1 coordinate 26,353,768, forward strand.
TGCACCTGATGGTAAGTGATCACCGCCGCCCATGGACATCCACAATACCATAGGTCTTGCAGTTGCGTTGCCGGCCTTTTAAGAATGAGTAAGCTCTTTTCTTGAAGGTCCCTATGGCGTATCCGTTCGAAAATACCCCTGCCGGTAATTGATTCCACAACAGAGTAGTGCGAGGCAAAAAGTGTCGGGAGAAACGCACAGTTGTGGATTTCCAGATGGTGAGGATGGAACTTTAAATTTTGACGCGATGTCCGATGGACAAATTCGGCGGCAGGAATTATTCCAAACAACTCGTCGGAACACTCCCCATGATAAAGACGATAGAAGACGCAGAGTGAACCTACATCTCTGCGTAATGCCAAAGAGTCGAGCTGTTCCGAAATAGCCTGGTCGTCAACGATTCGAATCGCTCTACGCTGTATACGATCAAGAGGAAGAAGCTGGTATTGGGGAGCTCCGGCCCAGCGATGAGAACAGTACTCCATGTGAGGCCGAATCTGTGCCTTATAAAGTTGAAGGCGATGGGCCGGCAAAAAGTACTGTCTCGCTCTGCTGAGCACACCGAGCTTTTTAGAGGCTAATTTAGCCTTGCCTTCCAAATGATCGCGAAACTCAACGTAATTCCATATGTCGACTCCCAGGATACCGACACTAGCTGAGGCTGTCAGGAGAGTATCCCCAAATCGAGGTGATACGACAAAGGGTGTCTTTTTTGCGGTGGACACGCAAAGCTGTGTCTTCTTGGGGTTAAAAGTGACCAGGTTTTGACGACCCCATTCAGAGACATCGGTAAGTCGATTCTCGACTTCAGACACAAGCTTGTTTCGGCTCTCTTCGACGTGTTCCGCTTCCGAAATACCGCTTCGGCCGGAGTATGTAGCATCACCAGTACTGTCATCCGCATAGCAATGTATGTTGCGAATTCGCATCATGTCATTGATATGCAGAAGAAACAGAGTCGGTGATAGCACGCAGCCGTGGGGAACACCAGCATTGACAGATTTAAGGTCGGAGCACGCACCGTCGACAACGACCTTGATGCTCCGGTCAGCCAAAAAACTGGTGATCCACTTGCATAATTTCTCGGCAAGCCCATAGGAAGGCAGCTTCGCGAGAAGCGCTTTGTGCCATACCCGATCAAAGACCTTCGCTATGTCCAAACTAACTGCCAACGCCTCCCCCATGGACTCAACTGCTTCCGCCCACCGATGAGTTAGGTATACTAGGTCACCAGCTGAACGGCCGCGACGGAAACCGTACTCACGGTCGCTAATCAGCTGGTGCTCTTCTAAATACTTGAGGAGCTGAGAGTTGATGATCGTCTCCATAATTTTGGAGAACAAGGAGGTTATGGCTATGGGCCGATAGTCAGACGGATTAGAGCAATCTCCTTTTTTAGGGATGGGATGAACCAAAGCTGTCTTCCATGAATTCAGTACCACGCCGAGTGAGTAGGAGAGCCGGAATAAGCGTGTTAATACTGGCGCCAACTCTGGAACACACACTTTTAGCACAATCGGAGGAATGCTATCCGGCCCACACGACTTGTGTAACGACGACCACACGACGGATGTCCAAGGAAAGTAGTGCTTTACGCACAGATGACTGCCGAAATTGTAATTCTGGCATGGAACTATCACATAATAATTCCGGATTTTCAAGACCGTTTAAACAACTTTTTTTAAACTGTATAAATTGTAAACAAGTTGCAATGACACATTAAACCGCGCCACCTGTCACGTGTTTAACGAAGGCGTCATTGGAATACCGCCTTAACCTCATGGTTGTTAGTAACCATGGTACCATAAACTGGTAATGTGTCACTTCTATGAAAACTTGACCAGAGTTCTGCTAACTGGCATCATCCGACATCAATAAGAAACGTGATACTGGAGTTCACTGAAAGTTGCCATTAAACCAAGAAAGAAAGAAAGAACCTCATCGTTTGACGGCGATAAACACTAGCTTATGACGATAAGAATAATTATAATACCCCCAGTATTACAATTATTCTTACCATTACATCCATCCATGTTTTTGAAGACTAATTGTTAATATAAGCTTAAACTGACCATGTTAATTGTGATCTATTCAATTGGTCTTACCTAATTAAGGCAATAAGAGATGGTCTGTCATGGAGACAATTTCCTTTGATATTTTTCAATGGTTAAGTAAACCTTTTTACTTATCAAGGATACTTTTTGTGCGGTAAAATATTATTGACCAGTTTGTGGTGTTTCGCAATTCACATTTTCATCGCCACATTTTAAGGTCATCGCTTAACGACTAGTTTGTTTTTGTAATAACCGGGACTGATAATTTCACATGGGACGTTAAAACGGGGTGCATGTGGGAGTGAGGATAGGCACATAACACTGGAGACTTATAGAAATCAATGTACATACAAGTATTATTCGAGCAACGCACACATAAACATCTCACATGGACGCGATTTCTCGGAATGGTTCGGGAGAGTTTGTTCCGCACCAGTCTGAGATGCGTGCCCGTGAGAGTTGTCTATGTGTGTTATATTCAAATAGAACTGTTGCGAATAATCTGGAAAAGTGAGTTAGAACGCTCGACCAATGTAGAAATAGAAGAAAAGGATAGGCTGGTTCTATTGATAAACAATAGCCGCCGTACCCAAGCAGCTGTCCCATAATGGCTCTTCTGTCATGAGCCGTAAGGGTGAAAATAGCGTGTAATAGGACTCGTTTACATTAAAATGATTATGCGATGATTTCGGAAGATTCGGAAACATGGTACGAGTGTGGATTGAAAAGTACTCGGCCTCACACAGATCCATTCAATTCTAAAAATCAAATCCACCCACATTATTTAGTTCAGTTCAGAGTAGTTAATCGTGTGAAGTTCAAAACATGTGCAATTTGTTGTGATTTTATAAATTTTTTAACAAAGCAATCGGACACACTTTCTGAAAATGGAGCAAATCGAGCAGCGTGCCGTCATTAAGTACCTCCACAAGAAGGGGCTATCACCGAAAGCCATCCATGATGATAGGGTCAGTACATTAGAGGAATCATCCGTCAAAAAATTAATAGCAGAATTCAAGCGTGGCAGAAAGAGTGTGAAAGATGAACCCCGATCTGGAAGGCCGTCGACGTCCACTACTGACGAAAATATTAAAAAGTACTTGATTTAATTATGGGAGAGCGCAGATTAAAATAAGAGAAATAGCCGAGATTATAGCCATCTCTTATGAAAGAACTCAAAATATCATATTCAACGAATTGGGTTTCCACAAAGTGTCTGCGAAGTGGGTTCCGCGACTGCTTTCAGTTGAACAAGAAAGGGCGCGATTGCCTATTTCACGTGACTGTTTGGATTTATTTGAAGTCGATGAAGATACATGATTTTTTGAATAGTTTTGTTACAATAGAATGTTACAATAGACGAAACATGGGTTCGTTATTGTACGCCACAAACAAAAGAACAATCAAAATAGTGGAGAAGACCTGGTTCACTACCCCTAAAAAAAAGGCTAAGGCGCTTTTGTCGGCAAATAAGGTAATGGCTTCAGTATTCTGGGACTCGAAGGGTGTGATTATGATTATCTTGAAAGGGATCAGACTATAAACTCTGATTACTACTGTGTCTTACTACATCGTTTACGAGAGGAAATAAAAGAAAAACGTCCAGGAATGTTCAGAAAAAAAGTCCTGTTTCATCAAGATAACGCCCGTGTTCACACGTTTGTGCAATCAATCCGCCTTATTCACCTGATCTGGCACTGTCAGACTTCTTTCTGTTCCCTAACCTAAAAAAGCACTTGGGAGATAAAAGATTTTCGACAAACGACGAAGTCAAAACAGCAGTAGTCGCATATTTTGACTTTAAGGAAGAATCGTTTTTTTCAACGGTCTAAATGCTTTAAATGGGAGATGGCAAAAGTGCATCGAATTTGATGGTGATTATGTAGAAAAATAAAAATATGACTGATTTAGTATGTGTTTATTTTCTTAGTTAGGTCGAATACTTTTCAATCCACCCTCGTAGAAATTTACCGTGGGTATAAATAGGGATGTGTTAGCGAATTGAGTTGAGTTTTTATAAAGTGATCGGTAGCTATACTTGAGACGACCACTGTGAAGCGATATAGTATAGTGAATACGGGAAGTGGTTTAGTTTAGTGATTCAGTGTAGTCGGTTAATTCTAGTGTTAGTATAGTGAGTGTTATTAGTGTTAGTTAGTGAATTTATGTATTGCATTGTGGTGTATTGTACCTTTGTGTTGTAAATACACGGTTTTAATATAAGTGGTATTTTATTGCACAATACGAACTCGAAGCTCGGAACATAAATAACATATACATTGAGATCAGTTAGAGCCTAGTATTCTGTGAGATAGGGTAGTGACCAGTGATGAGCTGCTCCTGAAAGACGTGCAGCAGCTGCGTGTTGTGCCAGTCGTGCGCGGCGTCGGCGATGGCGTGCAGCTGTATGATGGCGCCGGGGCGCGCGGTGGACTGCGCCGACACGATGCGCACGCGCTCGTGCAGCGGCGCGCCCCACGCCGCCGCCTCCTCCACCGACGATGCCGACGACACCGACTCCGCGTCGCCCTGACACACACACACTCACACCTTCAACCGGCCTATACATGCTACGGTGTACCGACCAGGTTTGTCTGTATAGTTTAGGGAAACTTGAGCTTATAATAGGGGAGCCCAATATGCTAAATGGGTAGTTACTCGAGCGTCGTAGGGACCTATTGATCTATCGATTAATTTATAGGAAAAATAAAAAGTTATATAATGTTTTTCATTTTAATCATGGGGAAAAAATTTACAGATAAACAAAATATTTAAAAAATGCTATGACATGGAACACTAAATCGCGTCAGATTAAGGTAAGGTGGGCTAATCATTAGCTAAAATTTAGAGAATTTGCCGATTCAAGTGTAGCGTAAGGGAGTGGGAAGATCACAAAGTTCCAAAGAAAACGTTGTTTTGACATTTTCGAGCGCGTAATGAATATTTTCTTTTATTATACAGAAAATGATGTAAGGATTACCAAAAAAAAAAATCTGACAATTTCCACAAGCCAAAGTTATTGGATTTTTTTTCTGCCATAGTTAACCACTGACGTGCTCAAGTAAATACAAAAATCCCCTCTTGGGCTCCCCTACTATGAGTAGAGAACAAAACGTGCACAGTTGTGGGACATACATACTCCCAGTTTTTCTGTGCAGACAAACCTGTCAGGTACATCCTAGCGTATATGATCTGCTTTAATCTATATTTCTACTAGTATAAAATAGCAATCAAGCAGACGGCTTGCCTGGTCGAGAACACAAGCATTGTCTATAGACAGTAGACACCAAAACACGTTAACGGTGCTATCCGTGTGACGAGGTATTAATGCCACTTCCACGGTTTACCGGCTACCTCGCCCTCCAAACCAGATTACGACAGTGACAATCATTGATGCTATTGTGGCAGGAATAGATAGAGCGATGGTACCAAATACCCAGAAGAGACGTTGTGGAACTCAACCAACTAGTAGTCACGATGGTAGTGTCACGTATGGCCACTTTTTCGCCTTTAACAAACTGCCTGGTACAATGGCAGATGGTCTATTCCTCAAAGGGGGTCTAAACCAACACGAGAAACAAACTATAATCTTTCTACAGGTTATCAAAGAACGTTTAAAGCCATGTGTCATGATTCATCCCTTCTTATAAAGAATAAACTGCAATGACTCGCTCATATTTGGTAACAACATCTTTCCCTATCATACCGCAATAACATCAGTGCTTGTTGTATTGATGGAGTGTAATGGTAGTGACATTACATTGATCATCCGCGGTTGTTGTATAATTGACTGAACTGTAATCTGTTCTGTTTAATCTGACAGTGTCACCTATCTCTCATTAACATGTCTGAATCAAAAAAATAAACAACCACATATGAATATAACAAACGTAAGTCAATACTTTTAGATATATTATAGTGAAATTATTGTATATATTATACAAATACAAGAAGAACCTTAATAAGTTAAAGCCTAAGGTGCCCCATAGACCTACAATAATATTGCGCAATATTACTTTTTGTGCAATATTATTGCCCGTTTAATGTTAATATTGAAGATTGCACAAAGATTGAACGAAAGTTTGAGGGGATTTAATTTTAATTGTGCAATATTTTTTTCTTGCACTGTGTAGGTTTAATATCGCACAATATTTTTCACTTCAGAGATTGGAGCGGTCGCGGTCGGTCAGTCGCGGTGTTTAATGTATGGTCGTGTCGTAAATTTAAGCAAAATGGCGAGCAAGAAATATTCGTCATTTCGCGGTAATTTTATTCATCTTGTTAATTTAATAGTTCTTTACTAGAATGGGCCAAAATTTCGACCACTGGCCAAAATTCGACACTCGGTCGAAATAGAACATGTGACCGAAATACGTCATTCCGCCGAATTTCGACATTCAGCCAAAATTCGACATTCGATTGAAATTCAACTTTCGGCCGAAACTCAATATTCGGCCGAAATTCGACATTCAGGCTAGTTCACTAATCAATATAAGTATTGACCGAAACAAAACCAATCAGTAAAAGATGAAGAACACCAGTTTTTACTTGAGTGTATAGAATTGTATAGATTTATTTAAGCGTTTTTTTGTACATTTCCACTATACTCGAAATTTTAATTCGATTCCAGATTTGACAATTTCAGTGTGTTTCAACGTTATGACGAGTATTAAATAGTGACGTTGCGAAATTATTTGATACGGAAATTGAATATTTCCGGATCGATTCCTCTCGTTTATAGTAGTATATCTAAACAACTACTACTTTAATAGAAACTAAGTATATCAGGAAATTAAATATTTCTAAACGGATAATTTAGTTATGACAATTAATTTTATTAAGGACCTGAGAGTTTTCATTAATAATTGTGTGTGAAATAAATAAAAAAATGTGAACATGAAGGAACATGAGAAATAAAACAAATAGATGTATTATGGTAATATTTTTTTTTATAAATCGTCGCCGTCATTGCTATCGCTGTCACTTTCTGTAACATTTATTATAAATGTGTCTTTTGCAATGGTTGGAGGTTCATTTCGGTAAAAGAACTGATGAACAATTCTTCGTACGGCGGAGAATGTAAATTCATCAATTTTATCTTTGAAACTTCGTTTTGGTCCAGTTTTTATAGGAGTTGGCGGCACACCTTTATTTACTTCCTTCCAAACGTTACAAACAGGGCGTGAGGCTATTCCCAATATGTCAGCAACTTTGCTCATACATTAATTTTCTTACACAACTTCAAAGGCCTCCAATTGCGCAGAAGTTTCATTTTTCACATACTTGTAGGCGTTGCGGATCATTACTTTTTCAGTAACAGTGAAAGCTTTTCGTCAACGTTTTTTTCTTGGGAAGAAGAAAACATCCACATCTTTTTGTGATGTACTTGGCTGAGGATCCATTTTGATGGAAAAAAAAAAACAAAAAAATTCACTCAAAGTTCACAAAAAACGTAACAACAAACACAACGTAACAAAACTTTAACAAAAACCCAACAAAATAACAAAATATCGAATCGCAATGGAACAAGATATTTATGGAGCGCAGTCAGACTGGGAGAATGAAGCCGAATGACAAGATAAACAAAATGGCGATAGCTGCACGAGCACGCACGGGCTGCCAATACAGAAAACTATCTATCTAGCCTATTTTATTATAAGTTTTGTTTTTAATATAAAACACAAAAATATTAACTTTTTATAAAGTAAAGCAGTGGTTACTAATTAATAAATAATTATTATAAATAATTCTGTATTTATTTAATAAAAATCAATAATTTAGTCTTTAATTGGCACACCAATATTATAATAACATAAAAATAAATCGCGATTGTTTATCGATTTTTGTGTTCATCACTACCCTATTATATGTGGTATCATTATTTTACAAAATGACAGTAGCTAATGTCAAATGTGGCATCGAATTATAATTCCGAGTATAGTTGTGAACAAATTTAAGCAATAAACTTTGACCAACCTTTAGTATTGCACTTTCTTTTATTGATTGACTAACTTGGCAGCTCGATTAGAACCAGAAAAGTCGAGATTCACTGTTAAAATCACCCCTTAGCTTAAAACGTAATGATTTTATATTCTTTGCCTTTGCTCTCAATAGCTGTAGCCCAACATGGATAAGGTAGACCAAAAGAGCACCGTCAGAGCGACCTTGACGGAAGTCGTATTCTTTTTCGCTTATTATTTTTCGCTTATTATTTTAAACTAGCTGACCCGGCAAACGTTGTTTTGCCTTACATATTAGGAATCCATAGCAAACAAACAACGTGACATGTAATTTATACTACGGGATTGTCCTTCCACACAGCCAAAATGGCATTAAACTTTATATGGTGGTTAAGTATTCTTAAATTTTCTAATTTTTCGCGCAATTTTCTTAATATTTTCTTTTATAAAAACCTTCTCCTTACAATTACAAACACAACAAAAAAAAATTACCGAAATTGGTCCAGCCTATCAGGCGTGATGTCGTGACCAAGGAAAATACGTGTTGATTTTTATATATATATATATAAGATTAAGTTTATATTATAGAGGTCGCCGAAACATTCTTTAAGATAGTGTGGACCAATACTGAAATTATTAATTGAAGTTATAGGGGGTGTGTATTTAAAGTAATGTAGGTTTTAGTTCCCCTCCAAGGGGAAGGGAATGGATTATTTTTTTAAATTATAGAGGTTTTTACTTTATTTTTTACTTTATGGAAGTCCTACTGTATGTGGATGATAGTGAGGGATACTCATTGATTGTGAAAATGAATACTTATCTACACATTTAAGCGTGTAAAAATACAAATACATAAATATACCAATACATGGGAAGTAGTGTGTGTAATGATGGTGTATAAGTGTATGATGGTGACAGTTGGACTATTAAGACCTGTTCTTAAATAAATACAAGTTAAATGTACAGAAAACTGAACATGATTTACCGTATCTTTATGGCGTCTCTCCGATGTGGAAATTTCAGCTAACAATGTGCGCGCATCGATGACCGCTTGAAACAGTCGCAAACTCTCTCCATCACTCGCCACAAAGCATGCGGATGGTGAATTGGACAAATTCCCGAGGGTAGTACTAAAACAAAAAACAATCTTTCAACAAAAATATGTTTATGCCAATGTCAGTTACATGACAGCCATTATCGCATTCAATGTAGATTTTAAGATTATGTTATGAATATTAATATACCAAACAACAAAATTAATTTATTACATACTCTTACACTTTAAGTAAACTGTTTCGTTGTTATGAAGCAGCTAAGATACCGAACTCAATCCCGAGAAGAAGTAATACAAAAATAAACATATACGCTTTTCCTATAGTCTGGATGCGTTGCTTGCACATCAACACCTTTATGCCTTGGAGGGTTTTGAATAATTGTCTGTAAAAGTTATCGCTACTAACAAATTAATAGTGGGATCACCACACATCTTGTCAGCCAATTACTAAGTTATTGGCTATGAATTATTGTTATTTCTGTAAACATACTCTGTCTGATTCGTAAAGAATAGAATGTAAATAACTTTTTTGAGTAATATGTGCATATACGGCGAAGTATATCAAATAAAAACGTAGACTAATTAAAACTAAGTATCTGAGCCCACATCCTGAGCCCTTTGGCTATAAAATGAGGCCACTAGTAACCAAAGAGTCTAGTCTCAAGCTTATATAATTTAATTATGAAGTTTTGACACTGTGAATATCATGGCATTATGAAAACATTCAAATGTACAGTTTTGCAACGTCTCGCCTGGATTTCCTACCACCACCTAATTTATTCCTATCAAAATCGAGCCAGTGCTTACTAGCGTCGCGTTTGGAGCATACAGTAGCCAATAAATGTACCTATACATGTGGAATTAAACCGTTGTGACACACAGCATTAAGGTCTTTAATGTCTATAGACGATGGTCATATCTTTTCATTTAAAGAGCCGTCTTCTTATTTTATGCCTTATGATATAAAAAATAAGGCGGCTCTGCTGATGTTAAGAGCAGATAGATATTCAGTAGCTTGTATATATTAAACCTGCATTTAAGCCTTGTCTTGGTCCAGACTCCTTTTAAATAATAGACAATCTTCCTTTCTGTTAGGCAATTTATATGAGGTGAACGATTGGCCAAGCATGTCACTACCGTCATGACTCCTGGGTAGTAGAATTCTGCATAATCTAGCCTCGGTTTGATATCACCGCATTTCCCTTTTCTACCGCAATAGCGATAATTACATGTTGCGGTTTAAAGGGTTAGGTAGCTGGTAAAATTATGCATATGGCTTTACATACTCACTAGACAGACGGAAAGGCACTTTGACATCTACGGCACAGTATACTGAAGCCTAACAGTAGTCAATTTACATACATGTGATATTCCAGCAACGCACACATAGACACCTCTCACGGACGCGATATCTCGGAATGGTTCGGGACAGTTTGTTCCGCACTAGTACGAGATATCGCATCCGTGAGAGGTGTCTATGTGTGTTATGCTCGAATATTTCTTGTATGGAACATTGACTTCTGTTAGTCTCTAAGTATTCTGTGCCTTCGGTGTCTACAGGCAATGTTTGTCTTTTTACATCAGGAGATCTTTCTGCTTGTTTGTTATCTTACGATATATTTTTTCGGCAACCCACTCATATAAAGTTCTGAGTGGAGACCACTAGAGCCATTTGCAATTAACCATTTTCACTCCATACCTGGGTAGTAGCGTAGGTAACCAGGCGACATTGCTGAAGGCGGATAAGTGCGGTGAATTAACCCTAGCCAGCTCAGCCACACCGCCGGATTTGCCAAGCGGACCCACACACTCCACCCGCCACATGATCAGTTCCGAACAAAGACCGCCTTTTGTCATCTCTTCGTCTGTTTTCTGGTTACCCCTATCTGAATCTGTAATATGAGAGTTTTATTATTATAGAAAAAAGTATAATAGATCTCATTTTCTAAAATTACAGTTATTAAAAGCAAACGTGTGTGTGAATGTGTCACTACAATCGTGACTATTAGATGATAAGAGTTCCGCAAAATCCCGCCCGGCTCTGGTACCGCCGCCTTACCTATTCCTGTCGCAATAGCGTTAGTGCCTGTCACTGTCGTATTTCAGTTTAGGTGATAAAGCAACATGTGGCATTACCAATCCTCCACACGGATAGCAAAGTACCATTAACACTTTTGGTGTGTATAGGCGATGGTTGACTTTGTTCACAGAAGAATCGACGGTTTGTTTCTTCTTTTATATATTTTGATTTATTTATTGATATGTTATAAATACTTACTTATATATAACATATCAATAAATCAATATATATCAATATATACTTATATATTGATTGGGCTTGTCTGTTTTTATAACTTTTGATATAAAAATACGAGCCCATCGAGTTTTTTCCGTCTAATATACTCGTATTGTAGTGACGTTTCCCAACTGGTAGTAACTTAAAAATTGCGTCAGTGTTGTGGAACACTCAGTTTTATTATTACCTAATTTTTTTTATTTTTGTCTTCTCCCTTTCTTTCCCGTCTTTTCTCCTCTTCCCATTCCTCCACTCTCTTGCCACTCCGCAAACAGATTTTTATTAACTACTACCTATTTATTTGTTGAGAAAAGTTTACTGTTAATTTTTTTGTTACAATTTTACGAAATGCACGAGTTTTTTTAAATTGTCTACACTAAAGAAAGACTTGAGCCAAAAAATTCTTACACATTTTCGCCTAGCCCCCATCTTCCTAGTCCGTAACGTCCGATAAAAAACCCCATTTAAAAAAAAATATTTTAATAAAAATGTTTTGACTGACTCACTGTCGTATTTCGGTTTCGACGGCAAGATGCATAAGACAATTCATGCTTTTGGCATTGCATGTAGTTAAAAGTGATGATTTCCATCACGAGGGCAACCTGTTTGCTATAAGAATCTTATAATGCTTTAAGAAATAATGATAAGTTATACACTATACGAAATAAATTGTTAATTCAGTCCGCTAATTGCTAATTCATTTGCTTATTCACCTGATATATTATGATGGCTCGTAGTTAGTAATAGTGGTAATACTGGATGGCATGTGATGTCGTTTACCCTAAACCTATGTCCCGAAGCTCTAGATGCGTGTCCTATTGATAATACCTGCGAATCAAAAAACACATTTTACTTATTAGGCTTCAGTAGAACCGACGCTACGCTATTGCAAAAAGAAAGCCATGGATGCCCTGCCAAGCCTAATGTTAAATACCATCGAACAATATTCAAACGTTTGTTAATATCGAGCAAAAAACGGCGACCGACGATAGATTGGCTGATAACAAAGCCTTAAGAATATTTCGTTGGCAACGGAACACTACACATAAAATTGGGCTGTAAAAAAAAGTACCTGAGAGAAACAGACTTAGAAGAAACACATCATTTAGAAAATCATCAGGTATTTATACGCTTATGTGAAAATTACATAGCAAAATTATACCAAGACCATTCTGATGTTGATTATAATGATAATATGTCTAATTACCCTAATCCACTGGCATTTCCTAACTAGCGTGTTTATATAGAGTTGGAACTTTGTTACCTCAGTCTATCGCATACGAAAAATAAAAGTTATTTAAAAAACAATAAATAAATTGTGTCAAAGAGGTAAAATCTGTAAACTTACTTGAGAAAATTTGGATTTGTCATCGAACGTCAACTGCCACAAGTTAAGGGTACCGTTTGTGTGATTTGTGACCATTGATATGACAGGCGCAGATTCTAAAACATCTCCGTCTTGGTTGTCGCTCATGTCATCCACCGCGATACTTGTTTTTCGTTTTAGATCTTTGTCTTCTCTTGGACCTGAACCGAAATATGAATTGTAAAAAATACCATCTTAGATCAGACAAATAAATGATAGCAATTATTGAAACGAGAAAAATTTCACAATCAAGCATCCTCGTGTTCCCTTTGAGCTCCCTTTGAGCAACAAACGATTTGCCTTCCTGCCAGTTAGCCAATAATAGACTTGCAAAGAATAAATGCAATGACTCGGTCGGGTTTAGAGCCACCGCCATACTTATTACTGTCGCAATAACGTAGGTGCTTGTCACAGTCGTATTCCGGTTTGGCGAGTAACGTAACCGGTAAACTTATGCATGTGGCATTTCAACCCCACAACACAGATAGCAACCAACTATTCACATCTTGGGTGACCATAAGCGGTGGTTATCTCTCTCCTCGAACCTTCAGGGAGAACCATTAACTTGTCTTCTAAATAAATAAATATTCACGGGACAAACTACAAGTTTACTGATCTAACTTTTATTTTCTCCTTTTTTTCTAAAAACACACGGACCGCTACGCGCACACGTTCCGAGTTCGTTCCGGTGGACCGTGGTCACAAAAATGGTTTATGAGTTGTTTGAATTGAATCTGATACGATACGATACGATGTAAAGCGTATATTCTTAAGAGGTCTTGAGCACAGCAATACACTGGTGTGAGAATTGTTTAATTTAAATGGCTTAAGCTACAAAATAATTCAGTTGTAACATGACACTTTGAGAAAAATATGACTACTTGTTAGTCGACGATGTTTAATTCAAAAAGTAAATCGATGACCTATGCTTTTTATATTTTTTTATATAATTGGTAAACATATACATACGGAAAAAAAATAAACAACATATGTTATAGTACAAAAATATTTATTTACATAATAAATATTAATATTTTTTTCATAATTAATACGTAGTTTTTTTCGTAATTTTTAAATAATTTATTTGTTTTTCAATTTTACAGCTATGTTAATTTTTGTTATAAATATTGTTTAGGATATTTCACATTCACATCATATCATTTTTTTGAGATCATAGATATCAACACTAAAATTTAAGAAAATAAATAAAAATAGAAACCGTCATACCCAAAGCGCTTGTATCATCAAGTTGGTCGTTAACGAAATATATGTTTTATTAATTGATATTTACGGTTTTCTGACAAAATTATTATCTAAACTGTTAGATCTTGAACTAATCTTGATTATAAATAAAGTTTACTTGTTGATTAATACGCCAAAACACTTTTAAATTAACCGGTATCATAAACTGCAACCAACACATAACACACAGCACGAATCAAAATGGCGGACTAAGTTCTTTTATTTTTCCCCAAGAGAGTATTTGAAAAAAGAATGCCAATTTGATGTTATTCTGTGCAATGTTTCGTTCGAAAACGATAAAATACCAAAGAGTATTATTGTATTAAAACTGATAAATAGTGAAAATATAGTTTTTTTGGATGAAGTTAGTGTTGGTCCCTATAGAGACCAAAGTGTATTAACGTAGTTTCGCCGAGGTCTCATTAGTTACCAAAGTGAAGTGAGCAGTTATATATTTATTTTATTTATGCAGTATTTTTTTCTTTTTTTTTCTTTGATATTAATTCAAGTTACACTTTGAGCGTGGTGACCGATAAAAAATATTCATATTTAAAACACTTTGTACAAATTATACGAGTACAGATATTCACTGTTGTACGTAGATGATAAATACCTATACACCTATATACTTTCTCACAAACAGCTGATTACGCTAGTTTTCCAATACAACCAATGCCACCTAAAGGCGGGTTGCTGAACTAAAGAGACAAGTGTGATATTTCAAAAAGTCATTAAAAGTTCTGGTATTTATCGATAGATGGAAAAACTAAAAAGTATCACCGCTGTGCCGGTCGGAGTGTTAGGTTTTTTCGTTACGGAATTTCTGGATTCGGTCTCCACGCTCAAGGCCCGCGATAGAAGCTATGCAATAGCTTAAAACCATATTTTAGTATTCAATAATAATTTCTGTGTATCAAGTTTAATATTGATTTCGGTCGAAATTTTGATTCAGATTTTGGATAAAATCTTGTTTTGGCCGAATGACTATAAGTAATGTTCTTATAGTTATTCGATCAATATTATAAATGCGAAAATTTGTATGAATTTGTAATGTGTTTGTGTGTGTTTGCATGTGTGTGTTACACTTGTTTTATGGCTGGCTGGATGCATTTGCGTGAAATTCACGATAAATGTATTCTTTACTCAATAATACGTATTGGCTATTTCATTATTCATAAAATTCATTGTTCCTTGGAGCCATGAAAAACGTTAATCACGCAGCAGGGCAGAACATTAGTAGTAAATAATTGAAAAGTTTAATCCTTATGAATCTCCAATATATTTATTTAATATATTACCATTTTCCTGCGAGTCTCCGTTTTCTTCATTCTGTTGCCACTCATTTTCATCCTTTTCTTCCTGCACGCTAGCCAAAGGTGTTGTAACAGTTTCTCCTTGTATTTGTCCTAAACAAAACACAAAATAAATAATTTGTTACGAGAAAAAAATATGTCACTCCCGTGTTGATACGGTTTATAGTTAGGTTTTATCAGAAATTGGATTTTGTTTAGAGAGCTGCAATTGCAAAAATAGAAATAGGTATTAGAGAATTGAAATAGATATTTATATTATATCATAACTTGTAATAAACAAAAATGAGTATGTTATTGTCATTTAGATGGCCAAAAGGTGTGTGTGTTATGTGATGCATTTGCGTTAGATTTTCCCAA
Organism: Apodemia mormo; assembly: GCA_036924255.1. Lineage (NCBI taxonomy): Eukaryota > Metazoa > Arthropoda > Insecta > Lepidoptera > Riodinidae > Apodemia > Apodemia mormo. The sequence continues at coordinate 26,369,410 of JAUPFN010000014.1, forward strand.
GTTGCTCCGCAGATGGTCTATTCCTCAAGTGGATCTGTTAAGTTGTGGGGACGTAATCGTGCCAGATCCGTACATACTGATATAATCTGTTCTTCTTTAATTTTATTTACCATGTCTTTTATTTCATTTATTTCTTCTTTGACAACAATTATTTTATCAGTAAGCTCATTCTGTTTTTCAGTTTGAAGCGTCGTCATCTGCATTAATGCTGACAGTTGTTTCTTTATATCAGAGAGTTCTTCCTTGATTTCACTATCACGGTCTATTTGTTTTCTTTTACACCGCATAGAGATTCGTTGATAATCAGAAAAGTCTTGTAATGAGTCTTCACTCACTAAGTTCGGTTGAGAGCCACCGAGCCCAATACTACGGTCACTTCCAGTTGGCGAACGAATCATTATATCTATGTTTTATTTTTCATTTTAAATAGAAAATAACTTGTGACGCGTCTATTTCGTACGGTGTCCGGAGTAGGAGTAAATTGCACATTCATATCATATTATGTGCGTACATACTATGATATGAATGGTGTGGTGGTGGTGGTGTGGTGGTATGGTGGATATGTTAATGTGTGTGGTTGGTAGTTACCGGGCGCCTGCGGCTTGGTGCGGCGGCGCACGGCGAGCGGCTGCGCGGCGGCGTGGTAGAGCGCGGCCGGCGTGCCCATGGTGGTAGCGTCGCCCAGCGGGAACGCGGACGGGATTCGCGCCGAGAATGACACCGCCGCCTGCCGCAGCGCGCCCGCGCCCACCTCGTCCAGCCACTCGCACACCCTGCGCACATCCACACTCGCACACCACTCCACTGGCACGGCCAACTCGGCTCGGCCGATAAAAAGAACGCTGTATTGAGGTAAGGGGGGTGTTCTGCGCATGAATACAATCACGTTCCATCACAACACGACCCGCAAAGCAAATGACGGCTAAAGAACCAATGGTGCGCGCAAAAACCTCACGACAGAGCAATCTCTCGCCACTGCGTCCCACCTTTTTACCACCAGTTACGTCTAGTAATTTGTATACTGCGCAGGTATATCGTGAGCACAGAATACTGGAGACTAACAGAAGTCAATGTTCTATACAAGTAATATTCGAGCATAGCACACATCGACATCTCTCACGGACGCAATATCTCGGACTGGTGCGGAACAAACTGTCCCGAACCATTTTGAGATATCACGTCCGTGAGAGGTATCTATGTGTGCATTGCTCGAATATTACTTGTATGTAGATTGACTGCTGTTAGTCTCCAGTATACTGTGTCGTGAGCGTTCTTTTTACTTGACAGGAGTTGTATCCATTTCGTATGAAGTTGAAATTAAAATAACAAGTGAGAACTAATAAATAAGGCACTAAAACTTTTTAATTTTAACAAAATTTTTTTTTATTTCATAACGATTTACGCCTTTTTGCTTTAAATAATCCACTTTTAACGCAAGAGTGAGTAATAAGTGGTAAATAGCCACAAAGTGGATTATTTAATGCAAAAAGACATAAATCGAGAAAAAATATTTCGTTCGTAAAAATCAAAAAGTTTTAGTCCCCTGAATGACGTTCTTTTTCAGGTGGATATCTTTGGTTAAACGTACTGATTGCTGTGTTGAAATATGATCACCTATTATATAAGGACCTTATATAATGCCATTGTGATAAGATTAGTTACCGGGGAAGACCAAGGCTGGCATACCATGATCAGATTGATTGAGTTCTGTGGAGTCTTCGCAACCGGCGTGTGCATATGAAGAGAGCGATGAATGTGGAGGAAGCGAGACAAGCCTGCAAGGATCGTGATGTGTGGCACTCGGTTCACTCTGCCTACCCCGTAAGGTATTTGGCGTAAAGATATTAAACGTAGAGATATACAGATTGACTGATAATATGTTGTTCATACTGGAAGAGGATGCTTAGCAGGTACCCGATTCTGATACCGAATGTGTAAGAAAATTGGTACATCAATTTTGACCTAATTATCCAATAAAAATATTTAGTACATAGATGTCGAAGTTCATTGATAGTAAACAGCGGTTTGCCGTAGCACGTGTAAATCAAGGTAAACGCTTATCGCCTGCACGGTGACCATACTTTTTAAATATGACTACAAAAATTTCGTTAAGGTTTACTTTAAAGTTAGACAATATTCTCTTTGTATTATATTTTTATTGGTTGCATGTTATGAGCAATTAAATATCGTGTCCTGCAATACGTACAATCTTTCATTAGTCGTATTATGTATTATAGATAGTTAGGCGAGCCATAAGCGCATATGTAAGTGAAATTCTTCCGTTCATAGAAAAAGAAAGAACATACATTTGGTATACTTGTTTACATTCGTTAGATAGAGAAACCAGTATCAAATTTAATTTTCTTTCCTTCTCTATCGACGGAAAGACTCACTGCTTTATTCTCATTGCATTAAGAAGGGAACTAGCTATGTTAGCGCCGTCTATGATTTACTTACTTACTATGTTTACTTATTTACTTACTATGTTAATCGTTCAATGCCAAGATAAAACTGTTTATAAATTTCTACTCAGAGATTAGGATATACCATCGAGTATGTAACCAGAAGAGTGGCTATGTTGTTTGTTTTGTTAGAAAACAAATTCCGTCAAAACACTACGCCAGTTGTAATGCTGTGATTGGCCGACTCAAGGTTAATGTGATGATGACGCAGCAATAGTAAACACGTATTGAATAAAATGAGATAGTTGTATATAGGTTACACCTAGGCAAGATCAAGACACATAAACAAGTGTTCACGTGTTTTGTGTTACCTGTCTAGTTTAACTTGAGCCATATTATATGAAAGTAAATTAAAATAAAATCAATGTTTATTGATGCCGATGAAACGTAATTTCGTCTGTTTTATAATTCGACGTTTTGCTGCTTTTTCCACACCATCTAATAGAACAACACGACATTATGCGGTATAATATACCAAACTTTGAATATTTTCGAGAGTATCGGGGACGTACACACAGGTCACTTGTTGGTGCGGTACTGCTTTAGTGCGAGCGTGAATTGCTATTTATCAGTGGCAAACACTGATCAGTTTCGAAATTAGATGGCTCATATTGCTACTCTGTTAGGTTATATGCTCGAAGGGATATACCTATGCTTGCACTGTAATTTGCGATGCAATAATGATTACGAGGTTGAATAGAAAATTAAAATAATGTTATGAATAACATCTCTCTAATCATTTAACGTCCAAAATTCGGAACGACAGACTAACTGAATTATATTGAATACGCTATACAAATATTATGTGTATTTTGGTGTAGTTTCATTATCTTCCTAACGTGCGCTAAGGCACACAAAGAGTAGAGCAGAGCATTTTCTGATGGTACTGAAAAATTAACCTTATGAAAAATTCCTTATATTGCAAAATTATTAAATGCGCGTCCAAACATGATGCTCGACCACGCTCGAGCTTGCAGGATACGTTCTAAGTGTTCGAGCGCGCTCGAGCATACGCGAGCATCTTGCAATTCGGTGTACGATGACCGCAAGGCAATGATTCAACTGGTTGGTCAACTACTTGGTGGTATCGCGAATCTCGCGAATCGCGAATGTTAGGACTTCTATTAGTTTTCTACCGCAAATAAGTTTATATCGCTTTTGCATCGTTACGCATCGCAAGTTGAAGTGAAATAGACAATTGACAAACTTCCACTTTTTCACCGCGAACCTCCGCGCGATAATTTTGCTCCAACATATATGTATAGCATAATAACTGTGAAATCTAATAAAAAATATTTTATCTCTATTCAAAAACATTACGTTACAATGATTGAAATTCAAACAAATTAGACAAACCAAATAAGCAAGTTGTCCGACCCTGGGATCGAACATAAGAAAAATGGGCTAACCACTAGATCGGTGACGACCGATGTTGGGTTTAGTTATTTCTATATAAATAACGTATAATTTTTAAGTTTTGCCAACTTACCATATAAGAAAACTGCCATCTACTGGATGTATTGAAAATAGCAGATCCGGACTCTGGTGCCAATCCCGCAAAAGCGATTCTATTTTAGCGTCAAGGGAATCGGGCAGATGTGTACACGTCACGTCGGTGGCGATCGAATTGATGGATGTTGTATTTGATAGACTCGGGTGGCTGTGATTGACGCTACCTGATGTGTGGCAGAAAACTGTGATTAGAGATTTTGTACATAACAACGTTTTACTCTCACACCATACTTGATATAGTGAATGAGCATGTGTTGAATATCACCACGTGCAGCCTTTTTACAGACCTATTATATTTTCACTTTAAATTATGTGTGTAAGGCTACCCTAGGTATGTGAAATTAAATTAACTAAGGCCTATTTGGCCTAACTAAAATCACAAATGCAAAAATGAATTTTTTGTTAGTAACGCTTTCACGTCTTATATCTACGTAATAGGTCATATTGAAATTTTGCATAGACGTTGTAAGGGGTATTGATAAGGACTTAGCACACCTTTCATCCAGAATAAATACTGTTACCAGAGGGGTAGAAAAATAACTTTAAACGCAAGCAAAACCTTTGAAAAAACAATTTTAATATAAACTGAATACAAATCAGTAAATCTTTGACTTCTTGTACTTTCAACAGCACCGGCTTTGAGGTAGAACGAGATGCCAATGGGTGCTAAATTGCCAAACCCAAGAAAAAAATTAAAGCGAATAATACAATTTTGACAGCGCCTTCACAGTAGCCCTAGGCTTCGTGCGGGTATATGCAGAGTAGTACACTGACATCTTTTATAAATAGTGAAAAAGTCGAACAAAGGGTGCTGAACAAATATATCTTTTTCTATTCTAATCAGGGATTAGGGCTGATGCTGGCTTTTAATAACTAACTAGCTGCGGGATGCAGCCTTCTGCATTATAAAAATGTTGGTGAATCCCGTGGGAACAACTCATTTTTCCGGGATAAAAAGTAGTCTATGTACTATTCCAGGTCATCATCTATCTGTGTAACAAATTTCATATAAAATTGTTAAGTAGTTTTGGTGGGATTGAGTAACATCCATCCAGCCATACATCCAAACCTCCACATTTATAATATTAACATAGATATACTACTTGAAACTCTAATTTAAATAACTTTTATAGCATTAAATGTGCATCGGTATTTCTCATATTATAACATTATTTTGTATATGCTTCACACCTTTAACCAAACATTTTCTTTTTTAATGAATAATAGAAATCTCTGGCGTAATACTTAAGTTTTAAAACAATAGCAGACACGACAAAAGGCAAAATGTTCATAAGTATAGGCGTAATAGCAAATAAAATCAACATTATAAATTATATATAATGAAATTAACTGAAATAATGTTGTTATATGCATTTCCTGACCTCAAAGTCTAGATATAATGATTTTGGAAAGATCTGTGATTCCAGACCAAGAAATTAGTCTTACGATTTTCACAACTTGTAGAAAAATAATTTACCCAAATCTGGATATGAACCCATATGACCACCTTGAATATATCTAGTACTATTTTAATGCACACCTTTATTTAAGGAATATGGAGCGAACGTAAGGTTTATTTGGTTATTGAGTAAAATTGACATTATTTGGCTTATTGGACACGAATTGATCTAGTCCCACAATAAGCAAATGATTTGCTTGTAATATAAGTATAAAAACGTTATCACAAAGATCAAAGTTTTACTACGTTTTAAACGTTATCACAAAGATTAAAGTTTTACTACTAGTTTATATATTAAGTGTGTGTGGCCGCGTTTCCGATCCGGTAGTAACTCAAAAAATGTTGACTCGTCAAAAGTGCCTGTAAAGGATAATTTGAATAAAAATGTTTTGACTTTAACTTTGACTACAACAATACTAAATACGTATATGTAATGTTTGTCCGTATGTCCTTTATAGAATCGTAAACTATGCATTTGATCATGTGATGATCTTAGCAAAGTTGTTGGGCATGAACCCATAAAGATTTCTGAATTGGTAATGTAATGTCTTTCTCTTCAAATTTATTTTACTTAGTGGTGTAGCAACGCGCGCAGGGTATAGCTATTATATAAATATTCTGTCACAGTGTATGTCCACAATAGGCTCCAGAACTACCCAACCGATTCTTATATAATGTTGCATGTTTTGTATCATATATTCCAACTAGGTCATAGGATAGATTCAAATAAATTTCAATATTTTTATTATATTACAAAGGTTATATTATTTTTGAGTTCCACAAGTATTCAACAGATTTGCAGTTTTTTTGTAATAATAGATGAACGTAATCGACGTTCGAAGGGTATTGCATCCTTTTTGTAGAGTATTGTTTAATAATATAATATAGTATAATGTGTTTTTAAATATATTAATGTTTGTCATTTTTTAAAATCATAAGTGTGTCTGTGTATTATTTTTATATTGAAAGAAATTGCAATATTGCAAAGATAAACCATGTATAGTGTTAATCTAAAAAAATAGAGATTATGTGCCTTTAAAAACCTGCGAGACTGCGGGAGCAGCTAGTTAATAATGAACATCACTTGACATAAATATATCGATAATTACCTGGCTGTTCGTCACTATTACTGTTATCCTCTGACTGTACTTTAGTTAAATGATGGCTCGGACGTCTAGATCCTATATAGCAGCATGAAATAAGCAGCATTATGAAGCGTAACTTATTATTAGTAGCATTTTCAGCGTCCAAAAATATTATTACAACATAATTAAGCACTACAAATGATAATAAAATATTTTAATAATAGTCGTTAGTCTATGTTAGCAACACATACTATTTTTGTTTGCGCACAACCTGCTACTTTATAGAATTAAAAATGATAAAAATTCTACGTATGTTAATTTATAATTTAATATTATGTTTAAACATTTAAATATATATAAATTACATACTGTCGTTTTCTCCATCTGGATGTGCTGTGTTGTCAGAGTTCGAACCTCCTTCTTCATTTTCTTCTTTATCTAATATCTACAACAAAATATATTTATAATCACCACACTAAATTACCGATCTCTGAGACGTCCAAGACATATAGAATGAAAAAGGGTCCTCCTTTCCATTCTCCATGTCTTGGGCGTTATGAGGCGAAAGGTTGTAAAAATGTTTAGCTCTATACTGAAATGAAGTTTCAGAATGGTGCTGGCGTAGGACAAACAAAAATCTGAAGTTAGTTTTGAGACGGAAGGAAGTGTGCTGAGCATACGTATTTAACAGCTCTTGTAGCGTTGTTTTAACAGTTTACTGGAAAAGAATTTACCGCTTTCCTTCTAAAAATTTTAATGCTACGGTGATGCGACCACTATTGGATGTTTTTGATGGACAGTTTTGTCCATATAATTGTTCCTTCTTGCCTCTATACTATATGGTCCAAGACGCTTCAGTTCACTATGCACCGGTTTGTGCCCACCCTAATCGCCGTATTTTATAAATACAAACGACTATCGCATGCTCTTTGTGACAAGCGACGGTTTTACTTGTTCATTCGAGTCACGAGGGTGTTAACACACGACCATCCGAATCTAGGCTGCTTTCATATATCTTCCTCGGGAAACGTCATTAACACGAATATCGAAATAGCGGTTTCTATTTCGATATTCGTGCTCTATGAACCGAACCGGGCATGCCTAACACTGCCACGAGGCACTGTTGACCGAAAAGCCGTGGCGCGAACAGCGACGTGGTTTGCGGGGCGACGGGATGCGTGATTTTCGTGGTAGCTTGACTGGTTGCGACCGAGGCACGTCGGCGATGAACGTATTTAGAACGCAGAAAAAACAAAATATTTTGTTTTGGTCGGGCGATGCCAAATGCGTGCACCAATTTCTCCAGTCGTGCCGCTATGAGTTATGGCGATACTGGTAGTAGTAGAGCTCGATACTAGCTAGTACATTTGTTTTACTCGCTCATCACACCGGCGTCACGATCGCGCGTCGTTCGGTTTTTTCGCGTCGCAAGTCGCGGCGAAATTTGTGTCGGTGGTAGCTGTGGCATGCTTCATACAGTTTCCTACATTAGTCGCCCCTGCGGTCCTGTGGTCCGGTATCGGTGTTGATCACATGAAGTCCCGGGTTCGATTCCCGGGTCAGACAAATAAAAATGTGTTCTTTCAGTTTTCTGATAAAAACAACGTTGCCTGGGATGATATAAGTGCGCGGTTAGCGGTAGGCTTGCCACCTATCACATTGTGGGACCAAGTATCTTCGGCTAATCATGAGTGTATTTGTTGTATCTCTGCCTACGTCTTCGGGGATGCGGGTATGAATATATTTTTTTTTTACTTTCTACGTTTGTTTTCTTCACTCGTCGCTCGCCACACCACAATTCGCGTCACAGTTCGTGCCGCGGATAGCTGTGGCCAGGCCGTGAGAGCCAAACATAATCTATCTGAATCTAACTAAGCTCCTTGAGCCACAGGTGATTTATTTATTACAAACGCGTTTTTTTTATTCCTTGATATTAATCAAAGACAGTTATTGAAGATCGAAAATAGGTCCACTAAGATAATCCAAAAACGCAAAAGGTAGTAGCACCTGCGGCCCTACCATGAACTCTTATAGCAGGGCAATTTTAGCCGATAATTAAACTGTCCTGCTATTTCGTACCATGAAAGCGTTATCTAACAGGCCAGTCAGTGACCACGTGACCTATGCTGGCGAGCGATCATTTTACTATTCAAACCAACTTCTGCCCTGCGTTAGCGTACCATGAAGTGTTTTTGTCAGACCGAAATCGATATTTGAACTGCTAAAGTGTCATAATATTGCCGGTCACTTGCAGGTGGTAAAAAGTAACTTTTATTGGATTGCTTTGTCTTAAATATACTGTAAACGTAGGTATTTTTTATTATTACTGCTATTCCTAGCCCTAGTCCTATTAGGAATTTATACTGTATATTTTTTAACATACTGTGTTTTAGAAAAATATTGATATTGGTATAAAATACAGTACCTAATTCATTACTTCTAAATAAAGTTATTTATTTATTATTTAATATTTACTTACTTTTAAAGCATTTTTTATTTATTTTTAATTTTATAAAAAAAAAGTATCTTCACGCCCGTATCCCCAAAGAGGTAGGCAGAGGTACAACAAGTGTACTCACGATTAGCCAAAGCCTATCGCCACCCGGGCACTTTTTCCAATCCCGGGCAACATTGCTTTTGTCAGAAAACTGAAAAACACATTTTGTTGAATTGTCCGACCCGAGACCTCATGTGATCAACTCCGACACCGGACCACTAGACCACAGAGGAGATACACATAAATTTAGATGTGTGATGAAAATTAACGTTTTTAGTGTGCACTTTTATTGAATCCCGTTGCAATATCTTTATGAGTACTTAAAATATCTCATAAAACTTCCAATTGTTCATTGAATATATTGATATCATACGATCGTTTTGCTTTCGACATCAATCACGTTCATGAAATCAATGTGTTAAAATTACAATTACACAGCTTTAAAATAGTCACAAACTATTCCAAAACTCTAATCTCAAAAAATCAAGACGTACTCAAGAAATTTAAAAACCGCGCTCATAACATGTCTTTATTAAACAGTTCAAGGTCATGTGTAATATTCCCAGAGTTGCGTTTACTTTATGTTCCATATATTTTACGTAGACTTTAAATAACTTAAAACTTGATCTCTTTTGCCAATTTGTATTCTTAAATTCAAGATTTCTTATTAAAATGCATTAATAATAATAACTTTATACTAAAATTTAAAAATCGGCAAGTTATGTGTTTCTCAACGTTAATTTGATATGTCCTGCCAGAGATAATGTGACCGGCCAGAAGACGACGCATTGCAGGTCAACAAAAATTAGTTCATGGTACGATAGTAAAACCTGACAGGTTAATACTCATAGTTGAACTGCCTGGAACTTGACAAGTATTATAAGAGTTCATGGTAGGCCCTCTGACCTAAACCAAATCTACGGTTTAAAAATACCTAGATATTTGTTTGTTTGATATAGGATTCACGGATTTTGTGTGCTGAAACCAACAAAAACTACGAATGCATACCCTTATAGTAAAAAAACGATCAAATTAATTGCATCGCGACCACGAATCGTGAACTTACCTTTTTAGTGAGGTCGTGAAGAATCGCTTCTGCCTGACTTGTGAAATGCATTTCCTTGTTGTGCAGCCAGTGCAGAATGAAACGGCCGCCGCCAGATAGAGATGGCACTAGAGGGATATCGGTTTCTGCGTTTATGGACGCGGCGAGGTGGAAATGTAGACCTAGAAATAAATATAAATAAAAATTAGGTTATATTAAACTTGGCAGTCCAGGCCTCTTTTATTTAATATATCATCTACTTTTATGCTTTATTTAGATTTATGCATGTGACATCCACACGGATAGCATCGTACCAATAACATCTTTGGTGTTTACAGGTAATGGTTCTGTTTCCATCAGGACAGCCATCTGCTTGTTTGCTACACTAATGATGTAAAAAAATGCTCGGAAGTTTATAAAAAGCGAAGTGTCACTATCAACGTGACTTAAGAGTCAAGAAAATCTTCGGAATTCTTGCCGGAATCATGAAGCTGTATTATATATGGAGGTAGCACTTCAAATACCTACTGAAAACAAAATTTTAAATAATGCTGTCATCTTCTGAGTTTTTACCCACTCTTTCTAACACAGCTGTATAAAAAGAGATGGCGAGACCTCATAGTCAGATATAACGTAAATATTTGTTTCAATTGATTAATACGAGTGCTAGCTCCACATATACCTAATACTTCATGGTCCCAATTACGTCAGTGTTCGTAACTGTCGTAATTCAGTTGGGACAACAAAGTAGCAAATTTATCCATTCAGCAGTAATACTCGTCTCACGAACGGAAACATACCAATTATATAACGTAGATGATGGTTTCTCTTTCCATCAGGAGAGATATGCTTGTCTGCTATTTATATTGATTTTCAATACGTATATTAGTAACTACTAATTCTCAGTAACTGTAATCACGCCCCATTTCCGCTAAGCGTAATTTGAATTCATTTTAGCTTATCTATATCATTACATAGTATAAAACAAAGTCGCTTTCTCTGTCTGTCCCTATGTCCCTATGTATGCTTAAATCTTTAAAACTACGCAACGGATTTTGATGCGGTTTTTTTTAAATAGATAAACTAATTCTTGAGGAAGGTTTTAGGTATATAAACCTTTCCGATATTCCCACGGGAACAAAAGGTACGCGGGTGAAACCGCGGGCAGGTCGCTAGTTATCTATATTAATCTATATTGTTATAGTGTGTTTGGATGGACGTTTGTTACTCAATCACGCAAAAACTACTGAATGGATTTGAATGAAATTTGGCACACAGGTAGATGGTGACCTGGAATAGCACATAGGCTACTTTTTATCCCGGAAAAATTAAGCGGTCCCGCGGGATTTTCCAATAACTTTTATAATGCAGCGGACTGCACGCTGCAGCTAGTTCCTAAATAATCTTTAAAAAATAAACGCGACAAATTAAGTTCTGCCTAATTAATGCGCACCTTACATTCCTATAAATATTTTATATACGAGGACTGCAGACTCATGTCAAAATTACTAAATCCTTGAATGTACTACAAGTTGAATAATTCCCATATCTGTCTTTCATTTCTTAGCTAATCCTTCATAAGTGGCGTGGAAGGAAGCCAGAAAGTTTACTGTTTATAAGTATCCCAGGCTAAAATAGCGAAAGTTAAATCTCTTCAAAATCATTTCCCCCGTGAGGTCTGGTTCAATGTGGCGAAATTATTCTTTTTTTTGTGATCAAATCCAAGTGGTTCAATGTGGTGAAACTATGTATTATTTGCTTTGTGACCGATTCCAAGTGGTTCAATGTGGTGAAATTATTCTTTTCTTTGTGATCGAATCCAAGTGGTTCAATGTGGTGAAACTATATATTATGTGCTTTGTGATTGATCCCAAGTGGTTCAATGTGGTGAAATTATTCTTTGCTTTGTGATCGATTCCAAGTGGTTCAATGTGATGAAAATATTCTTTCCTTTTTGACCGATTCCAAGTGGTTCAATGTGGTGAAATTATTTTTTGCTTTGTGATCGAATCCAAGTGGTTTAATGTGCTGAAACTATATATTATTTGCTTTGTGACCGATTCCAAGTGGTTCAATGTGGTGAAATTATTCTTTGCTTTGTGATTGATTTCAAGTGGTTCAATGTGGTGAAATTATTCATTGCTTTGTGATTGATTCCAAGTGGTTCAATGTCGTGAACTTATGCTTTGTGATCGATTCCAAGTGGTTCAATGTGATGAAAATATTCTTTCCTTTTTGACCGATTCCAAGTGGTTCAATGTGGTGAAACTATATATTATTTGCTTTGTGACTGATTCCAAGTGGTTCAATGTGGTGAAATTATTCTTTGCTTTGTGATTGATTTCAAGTGGTTCAATGTGGTGAAATTATTCATTGCTTTGTGATTGATTCCAAGTGGTTCAATGTCGTGAACTTATGCTTTGTGATCGATTCCAAGTGGTTCAATGTGATGAAAATATTCTTTCCTTTTTGACCGATTCCAAGTGGTTCAATGTGGTGAAACTATATATTATTTGCTTTGTGACTGATTCCAAGTGGTTCAATGTGGTGAAATTATTCTTTGCTTTGTGATTGATTTCAAGTGGTTCAATGTGGTGAAATTATTATTTGCTTTGTGACCGATTCCAAGTGGTTCAATGTGGTGAAATTATTCTTTTCTTTGTGATCGAATCCAAGTGGTTCAATGTGGTGAAACTATATATTATGTGCTTTGTGATTGATCCCAAGTGGTTCAATGTGGTGAAATTATTCTTTGCTTTGTGATCGATTCCAAGTGGTTCAATGTGATGAAAATATTCTTTCCTTTTTGACCGATTCCAAGTGGTTCAATGTGGTGAAATTATTTTTTGCTTTGTGATCGAATCCAAGTGGTTTAATGTGGTGAAACTATATATTATTTGCTTTGTGACCGATTCCAAGTGGTTCAATGTGGTGAAATTATTCTTTGCTTTGTGATTGATTTCAAGTGGTTCAATGTGGTGAAATTATTCATTGCTTTGTGATTGATTCCAAGTGGTTCAATGTCGTGAACTTATGCTTTGTGATCGATTCCAAGTGGTTCAATGTGATGAAAATATTCTTTCCTTTTTGACCGATTCCAAGTGGTTCAATGTGGTGAAACTATATATTATTTGCTTTGTGACTGATTCCAAGTGGTTCAATGTGGTGAAATTATTCTTTGCTTTGTGATTGATTTCAAGTGGTTCAATGTGGTGAAATTATTCATTGCTTTGTGATTGATTCCAAGTGGTTCAATGTCGTGAACTTATGCTTTGTGATCGATTCCAAGTGGTTCAATGTGATGAAAATATTCTTTCCTTTTTGACCGATTCCAAGTGGTTCAATGTGGTGAAACTATATATTATTTGCTTTGTGACTGATTCCAAGTGGTTCAATGTGGTGAAATTATTCTTTGCTTTGTGATTGATTTCAAGTGGTTCAATGTGGTGAAATTATTCATTGCTTTGTGATTGATTCCAAGTGGTTCAATGTCGTGAACTTATGCTTTGCTTTGTGATCGATTCCAAGTGGTTCAATGTGATGAAAATATTCTTTCCTTTTTGACCGATTCCAAGTGGTTCAATGTGGTGAAACTATATATTATTTGCTTTGTGACTGATTCCAAGTGGTTCAATGTGGTGAAATTATTCTTTGCTTTGTGATTGATTTCAAGTGGTTCAATGTGGTGAAATTATTCATTGCTTTGTGATTGATTCCAAGTGGTTCAATGTCGTGAACTTATGCTTTGCTTTGTGATCAATTCCAAGTGGTTCAATGTGATGAAAATATTCTTTCCTTTTTGACCGGTTCCAAGTGGTTCAATGTGGTGAAATTATTCTTTGCTTTGTGATTGATTCCAAATAGTTCAATGTGGTGAAGCTGTTCTTTGCTTTGTGATCGATGCTGGTCTAAAGAACAGAATATTCCATTCTGCCAGGCAGTTTGTAAAAGGCAAACAATCGGCTATATATGTCACTACCATCGTGACTATTAGATGGTGGAGTTCTGCAAAGTTTCACTCGGGTATATGGTACCGCCACCATGCCGATTCCTGCCGCAATAACGCCACTACTTGTTATTGTCATATTGCAATTTGGAAGATAGCGGGTGACTTAAGCATGTGGCATTACCATCCCGCCATACGGATAGCAACGTACATCTTAGGTGTATATAGGCGATGGTTGTCTCTTTATTTATTTATTTAAACTTTATTGTACACTTACGTATGTAAAATTGTCCAGTCAACCTATAGGCTAACAGAAATACAACTTCCGGGCCAATAAAAAGGGGTGTCTGTTTGTAATATTAAAATATTTTTTTTTTTAAATGCACATGGATGTATACACGCTTCACGTACCAAAATAACATTTTTAACAATGTATGTCTGTTTGTTTGTTTGACAGGACTTTCACTGGCAGATAGCATATGTAACTTAGACTACTTTTATTCAAGAAATATTTCCATACGAATGAAGTCGCGGGCACAGCTAGTAGTCTTGTGCCTGCTCGTTCATTTAAAAGAGCGTTCCATACTTGTACATTTCGGACAGTGTACTAGTTTGCTCTATTAGTTCTATTCGGTCTTTAGTAGCAGTTGTAAGAAATGGTCATGTATGTACTAAAGTGTCGGTATGAAATGCAAAAAGTAAAGTAATTATTTTATTATGAAATATCATATGTACGTAGATGATAAATGTGTTTTGTTTTGTTTATTCCAATGTCTTTTATTTATGGAATATCATCTTAATTTTAATATTTGTATTTAATAAGTACGTTAATATATCATATATCATCTAAATTTAAAAACAACAATTACTCGTATTTCAAAAAGTAAAAATCACAAACATTCCCACTACAATGTAATTATTAAAACTTACGTTTTAATACCCCGTGTTGGGCCCGGGCTCCTTTGAAGAATAGGCCAACGACTGTTCTGCCAGGCAGGTCGTACAAGGCGACCAATTGACTGCGAATCACTACCATCGTGACTACTAGGTGGTAGAGTTCTGCATTGTCTCGCCCGAGTCTGGTACCACCACCTTACCTATTCCTGCCGCAATAGCGTCAGTGCCTGTCACTGTCGTGTTCCGGTTTGGAGAGTAAGGTAGCCGGTAGACTTATGCATGTGGCATTAGACCTCGCTATAAGATAGCAACGCATCATTAACACCTTTGGTGTCTATAGGCGATGGTTGACTCTTTACATCAGGAGACTCCTCTGCTTGTTTGTTATCTGATAATATAAAATAAATAAAAGCAAGTTCAGAAACAAATTAATAAAGTAGGTGTTTTTGTTTTGTTCCAATATTCACATTGTAATAGATAGGAACAGGCACCTTGTCGCCATTATAAGCAAAATATTCTTTATTGCATTAAAATAGAACATAAATCACCTCGGTTCTCAGTCGTTCGATCGGTAACATCGTCATCGTGATTCTTCGGCTTTTCTGCTCGCGTTCGTTATGAAACCGCTCGTGAGCGTCGAGTACTGACCGAATACCGATTAACAGTGATCGTTTTGAAACGTTTCTTTTAGTACAGTGCAAAGAAACGTTTCCTATTCGTTCATCGTTCGCGAACTATACAAGACAGGTAACAGGTAGTGTTATAATATAAAGGTTGTAGTATGTATAGTGACCGGCGGTGTAGAAGGTGGCGTGGTAGGGGCTGTGGAAGTCGTGCGCGCTGTAGGTGGACGGCAGCGTGGGGATGGGCGCGCCCGGCTGCTTCGACGACTGCGCCGTGCGCCGGATGTGGAAACACGTCCTGCAACAAGCACATTGCTATTTTATAAGGTGCTCCCACACACCACTTATATAACGTTATATAACATTGTCTTTCTTTATATATTATAAGCAACGACCACACAGCGCATAGACGCCTGTTTGATTTTTCGTATTGAATGCATTCTGGCAACTAGCTGAGATAAGACGAATCGGGGTTGCAACGCCGTGATTGGCTAACTCAAGGCAACAGTGAAAGATAGTGATGTACAGAGCATCCGATTGGTCGACACTGATTGAGTATTGGCGCGTGGACAGTTACATCGTAACTATAAGCCAGATGTGTTGTCAGGAGTCATTCGCCTGTATTGATATAAAAAAACCCAAGATACACAATCAGTGTCTCAAAAACGTCCTCTAAAAATCAGCACAATATTTTAAATTGTGCGCTCATTTCAAATCGTCGGACGCGATAATGTTAATTTTATTATTTTTCGTACATTACATACAAGTTTTGTAAAAGCAACTATAACTCTTGTACTTAAGGTTAGATTTGCAAAAACATATATTTTTGCCAAATCTATAACTACTTGTGTGAAATTAGGGACAGTTTTGGGTGTCAATTTTGTTCTGGACTATGCATCTTGGATTTTTTATATCAATGTTCGCCTGTTATTAAGTGATTATAAGACAGCTGCTCTCCTGATGGAAGGAAACGAAGATCGGCTATAAACATAAAATATGTTAATACGTGTTGCTATCCTTGTGATGGAGTCTTAATACCACATAAATAAGTCACCCGCTACTTTCCAAACCGCAACATAACAATGGTAAGCACTGACGCTAGTAGGGCAGGAATAAGTAAGGCGATAGTACCAGACCCGGGCAAGACAATGCTGAACTCTACCACCTAGTAGCCACGATGCCACGAGCTACTCTACGATGGTAGTGACTCGCATAGTCAATCATTTGTCTTTTACGAACTGCTTGGCAAAACGGCAGTTGGTCTATTCTTCAAAGCAGAGCCGTGTTGATCACGGCGAAAACTTCAAACGTTAAGTTTATCCTATCATTTTTGTTGAAAATATATATAAATAAATAATTGATGACATAAGTTGGTAGTGGGGTCATATATAAGGTATATCTAACTATATATTTGTTTTACTCCTTATCCCGTGATTGGGCAAACTTTAAAAAACTGATATAGAAAATTTTCGACACGACCAAATTTGAACATGCGACCTTGCCTCGGGCCGTCACGCTCTTATCAACTGAGCTGCTGCCTAGTGATGCAACGCAGTAAAATTATTCTTTGCTTTGTGATCGATTCCAAATGGTTCAATGTGGCGATTATTCTTTTTACTTTGTGATGGATTCCAAGTGGTGATTTTTTTTTAATTACAATTTTACGACGACATATAATGTCGTAGTAAAATTGTAAATAATCTATACATATAATAAAATCGTAGGAAAGTCAAAACTGTCCATTGAATATATTTTTAAAAGAATATTTGGGGAGTGATCTACAATCGATATCGAAACTAAAAATATAGTTTTAGAATTTTTGTCTGTTTGTCTGTATGTATATCCGGGGTAAACTCAAAAAGTACTACATGGATTTACTTCAAATTTTGCATGAATATTACTAACAGGTCGGGTCAACATATAGGCTACATATTATCGCGCTATCACCCACGGGGGAGAGGCTGTGCGGAGTAAGCAAAGTCCGCGCGGACGAAGTCGCAGGCAACAGCTAGTAAATAGTAAGTATCACTGGACAAATTACACGAATTGATCTGAACCCAAAAAAAGCAAATTATATACTTGTAGTATGGGTGTCAGTCAACGATACTAATACATAGAAATACATATATAAATACTCTAATATATTAACAACCAAACCCAGAAATACAAACATCTGTGCTCATCACACAAATGCCTGTCCTTGCCGGGAATCGGACAAGGACCCCATTGATTGCGTAGTCAGGGTCGCTAACCACTCAACCAACGGGGCGACGAAATTATTATTTGCTTTGTGATCGATTCCAAGAAAAGAATGATTTCGCCGTATTGAACCAGTCGACAGTAGCTCATTTGGTGAGAGCGTACCCGCCTGAGGCAAAGCCATTGGTTCAAATCTTGTCGCGTCGAGATTTTTGATGTATAACATCATTCTTCTCGCTATTCTGTAATCTGTTGATTGGATTTTGTGAAATGCAACAGAATTGTGTAACAGGGAAATAGAGAAAACGCCCGTTATTTGAAGTTGATCAATGAGCGCGTGCTATTCGAACTGACCAATAAGCGCGCGCGGTGGTAGAGTCCGCCTTGCCCATCAGATTGTCCCAACTTAATCACTTATGGGTCAGATATGTTTCTTTTCAACCGATTTTTTAAAGGAGGTTATTAATTCGGCTGATGTTTTTTATGTTTGTTACTTCAAAAGTCGGTCATTTGATCGCTTCGTTGGTCGAGTGGTTAGCGAACTATGAATCGATGTGGCTCAGGTTAGATTCACGACAGGGACGAACATTTGTGTGAGGAGTATAGGTGTTTGCATTTCTGGGTTTGTGTGTATTATGTATAACAGTATTTATATATGTATTTCTATGAATTAGTATAGTGGGCTAACATCCATAATACAAGCAAACAATTTGTTTACTTTGTGATTTGAATAATAGGCCAACTGCCGTTATGCCAGGCAAGTCGTAAAAGGCGGTCTGATTGGCTATACATGTCATTACCATCGTGGCTACTATACTACTTCTATTTCTTTATTTTCTTGATGACAGTTCTAATTTGATAGTTGTAGTGTTGCGTCCAAATAAGTAATGATATCGATCGCATATATTTATTATATTTTGAACAAAGACAAATATAACAAAAACATTCAAATATATTTTTTCGAGGTGGGAACACTCAATAGCCCAGCGCCATTTTGTATTTGTTTTGTCACTCGCAACAACACGGTCGTGCTAGTCACTATATTTCTGTTCGCCGAGTTTTTTTACATTATCCATACGTTACGTTGTGTATTTTGTGTCCCTCTGTGTTGATTGCTGCTCAGCGGTTTAAAGAAATGGTGCAATCTCTGGAAGAATCGTCCATAATTATTATGGACAACGCTACATATCACTGCAGACAAATTGATAAAATGTCGACGCAGGCCAATAAAAACAAAAGATAATTGACTGGCTCCAACGTCATGGCGAAAATGTGGATAGTACATTATTAAAAATACAATTAGTGAATATTTTAAAATCGAAAAAAAGCCTCTCTAAAAGATATGTTATCGACGAAATAGCTGCCGAATGCGGTCATTGGGTTCTTCGCCTTCCACCGTATCATTGCCAGTACAATGCTATAGAGCTAATATGGGCACAAATCAAAGGACAAACCCTTTTACGGCAAACAAGATGTTAAATTTATTAAAAAGTGCTTGTGTGGAAGTAACTGCCAAAAACTTCAAATTCAAATTCATGTGGCATTCGATAACATACAAGAACAGGAACTTATAATAAATGTTGGGGAGAGCTCATCAAGTGACAGTGACGATTCATCAGATTTTGATTGAAATAAATAAATAAAGATTACCTGTCGTTATAATTATTTCGTTTTATTGTCGAGTACCTACCTATACCTACTTATTTTACAACAGCTCCGAAAATTTTAAAGTAGGCATTATCAATCAAGAATTTATACGTGTAACATCTTGTAATGAAATATAATATTATACTTATATATAATATAAATTCGTATAGTTCATAAATTTGTACAAAAGTATCCGGCAGTAGTTTAGTTTCTTACATTTTGTAAACAAAAATCGGGTCTGTTATCGTGTTACGTTTATTAAAATAGCTCCTATAGTAATCAATATGTGTAGCACATCACTACCCATCCATGAAGTACAGTATTATTTGTGAGACATTTTAACATAAACAACACAAAATTACATGGGCGCCGATCTGTCATCGAGAAAATAAAGAAATGGAAATAGTATAGGAGGTAGAGTTCTTCATTGTCTCGTCCGGGTCTGGTACCACCACCTCGCCTATTCCTGCCGCAATAGCGTCAGTGCTTTTCATTGTCGTGTTACGGTTTGAAGGGTAGGAGGGTAGCTGGTAAACTTATGCATGTGGCATTAGACCTCGACACAAGGTAGCAACGCACCATTAACATCTTTGGTGTCTATAGGCAATGGTTGAATCTTTCCATCAGGAGATCCATCTGCTTGTTTGCTATCTTATGTAATAAAAAAAAGATTGATTTGTGTAAGTTTTTCAGCAATATTAATATTATTATTTATGAACCAATTTTTTTTTGATAGAGTACGCTCCCCATGTGGTCCATTTTAATTCAGTGAGCATCTGAAGCTGCGTTTCGGAAATACAGGAATGGGAAGTCGGCTGCTGAAGTTTTACCGCGTTAACACCCTCCTTACGTTATCCATACTAATCTATATATTAACACATATAGCAAAAACGTTGTTTGTCTTTTTAAGCCAATTACGCAAAAGGTGGAGTATGAAATTTGGCACAGTTATAGTTTACATAGCGGAGAGCTGCGGAAACTTAATATTTTATAAATCATATGCATTAGAAATACATTAATTGAATAAAAATAATCATTAGATACACTTATCACAATAAATGTACATTGATGTGACATACATGGTAATATTCACACATACTATTTTCTTATCGCCTTAAGTTTGTTCACAAACTTAAAACAAATAATGTTCAGTCTATGTTGGAATTTCGACCATAGGGCGACCGCTAGTCTTTATTTCTAAGTATGAGGCCAAAACTTTGTACCACTTTACGAAAATTACGTGAACCGAGGGAAATGATATCTAACACAGTTAAAGTAAATAATATGCAGGGCTAAAGCACAGAATACTGGAGACTAACAGAAGTCAATGTTCCATACAAGTAATATTCGAGTAACGCATACATAGGCACCTCTCACGGACGCGATATCTCGGAATGGATCGGGACAGTTTGTTCCGCACTTGTGTTAGTCTCCAGTACTCTGTGTGTAAAGTGTAGAGAGATGGGTGCTGACTTCATGTGCTTGAGGCGCTGCATGAAGCGGTGCTTGTGTCGGTGCGTGGCGCGCTGGCGGCGCGGCGGCGAGCGCGCGTGCGGCGCGGGCGCGCCCCACTCGTCCTCCGGCAGCAGCGTCTCCGCCCACACGCGGCAGATGTTGTCCACGCACGACGTGACCAGCACGTTGCCCACGCTGCCCCTGACAATATACATATCTTTACTAACAGTGGTCAAAGTGGTCAATATAACGTATAGCGCCATATTACAGCGCGCTATGTGAACTCAACATGAAGTGTACGCTATAAGCTGGGTATCCATTTGAGGCAGCTTCGGTGTCAGCGGGTGCCTCGGCCCGAGGCACCTCTAGTGGAGACCGTGCCACAAGTCGAGGCTTGCCGCGACTTGAATCTAACGAAGTTGCCGCGCAGCGTGCCGAATTATGTCGGTAAATGACCATGCTCAAAGACGTCTCCGTGTGAGCCGTGCAATGAGTGAAGACGTTGGTGTGTGCTCGGTACGCGGCAAAAATTGTTCTGTATCTGGATATCCACGCGCAGCTTTCCTCGACCTACGGCACGCTCAGAACAAGGCAGCTCGTCATGAGGCTGTACAAGTGGATACCCAGCAATATAGATTTCCATTCGGCGCTATAAAATAACGCCACGCTATATACTTAGCGTAACGTAGGCTGTACTTATAACTTTATAACATTCGAAGTTACGACCTACGCGATCTAACGAGTAACGTGCTAGACTGTGGATGCTAGACGTTATAACGAGTTATAACTTATAGTTTATAGCTTTACACGTTCAATTACCGCATGCTAGCGCTCGTTGAATGGCGTCGTTGATAAGTCATGCGCTATCTCGGCCGGCTCATGGGCCTTTTTCACAATGGGCCATGATGGTCCATTAAAGGCGTACGTTAGTGTAGAGGGCATAAATGTGTTGTCTCAAATGTAGTGATAATATATACTCTTTGATCGTCTTTGGTACATTCTAGACGATGTAGATATTAAGTAAATGATTATAAGAGCTAAGTAAAAATATTTCTACAGCCGCGATCACCTCACTATCCATTTTCGATAGACGTCATAATATAACAGTAGACAGTAAATGACACACGATTTTGTGGAGCTTTCAAGATTGTATAAAGAGTTGCCCGATCATAGCGGCCATGCTGGACGATCATTTGATGGGCCATCATGGCCCATCAAACGTGAACAGTCTTCCAGTTACGCATTATAATTTAGTGTATAACATAGCGCGCTAGAAAAATATAGTTTATAGTTCTTTTATGACACACTGTCATAAAATAGTTTATTAGAACAATTATACTAACCTTTACTGTAGAGGTCAAACAAATCTACTAACGACACAACAAAAAATAATTAAAATAAAATCCTAAATCGCTAACCTAAACTATTTATCTTATAACACTATATACACGTTTCAACGATTCTCAGATAGACTCCGGTCCTCGGGCAATACACATTGCCGGGCCGGGAAAATCTTCCTTCTCCATGTCATGTGTGACGTCATCAACCTCCAAAATTATGACGTTCTCCTGACAGTAGTTGGCACGATGGTTCTATCACTAAGCTCTGCAATGGTACCGACCAGCGGCGCCCAATTAAGTTACTTAATAGCTGACCCGCGCAGCTTCACTCGCGAGTAAAATAATAATGACGTCGATATCGTTTTTCAAACTAACTTGAATGCCCTAGGTCAGCCTATGATTTTAATTTCTGAAAAAAGTTAGCCCTGAATCTTCAACTATCTGCCAAATTTCATCAAAATCGGTTCAGCGGTTTAGCCGTGAAAACATAACAGACTGACATTCGCACTTATAATATTAGTGTGATTATAGATTTAAATATTGTGTCAAAATTCCTTTTATTACTTCATATGGTATTCGACTCATATCACGAGATCCCAGGTTCAATTTCTGGGTCAAATGTTATTAGCCTGTTTTTTTCATCGTTAAAATTTTTAACAACAATCCAGTTTGATGGTACTTACTGTGGTAGCAAAAAAACTGTAAAACTGTCGATCCGGTAAATTGCGATGATAAGGTTCAACACATATCACATTCTATTTTACCAGAGTATGTTTATAAACATTATATAAATATCATGTTTTTTATGAAGTAAACAAGGAAAATAGAGAGAAATTGTCTCAAGAAAATGAAAAGAGATTTAAAGTTTATATAAAATTCCTTATTTTTAACTTAGGATCAAGAAAATTGTATGTATTTAGCTTAGCATTTTTGAAAAAAATATAAATGCAATTTGAAGAATTCACTATTTAGATATAGTTCCTCAAAATAGACATATTTTTTTACATCTAATGCCAGTTATAGATAAATAATAACGTATATTAGTATTTGTTTTTCGAGTATTTTAAATGAGTAAGAGAAAAAAGAGTATCGTTGCGCCTGTATCTCCGAAGAGGTAAGGAGTAAGACGAATTAAAGTTTATATTATGAAAGACATTCATATATTAAATTACTAGAATAAAGAAAACTTAATTAGCCTCTTTGTTAAAAACTAAAGAATGCGCTTTTCAAAATATTTCAACATTCATAACTACATATTTGGTAATTTTTCATAATTAAAAAAGACTTTAAGACTCAGGCGCGAATCCAGCTTTGTGTCTCATCGAGCGGCATGGGCATTGGGCATGCTCACAACCCTAATATACTTCTGAAGTTACACTTGTATCGAGATCACATATTGAATGTGTAAAAAATCTGTTCAATCCGCAAATGCATTGTTTAGTAGCCTAATACAATCATATACATATAAAGGCTATAATTTTGCGAATATAGATAAATAAACTTTCGCTAATCAAAATCATTAATTTAAATGATATTTCGAATATTAAGTATGGCCATACCAAATTCGAAACAAAAAGTGGCGACAGATACAACACAGACAGGTTTGCAGGGTAAGGGAGATGTATGTGATGTAAGACCCTGGGATAGCAGCGCACCATTAGCATCTTTGGTGTCTATAGGCAATGGTCTGTCTCCATCAGGAGAGCCAAGCCAAGACTCTCTTAAGCCAAGTCAAGAATGCGAGCATTCTAAGACAACTTATCAGAATCCGTCTAATACTATCTCTACACATTTATGATAACTAGCGTGTGATATTGTGTTAGAGTGGGCTAGGGGATGTATATGTCAATGACGACTCTTTCGTTTATTCTAATATACATGTCGCTAAAAAAAATTTTCGTCGCAGAGATAAATCACTCAGGCAGATATAGGTTTATCTGATAAACCAATGCCACTCTCATCAATATTATATTTTGATTTTTGACATTACAACATTTATTCTACGCTTAAACATTATTGCTTTTAATGTGTATTACATGATAATACGAGTGCAACTAGTATGTCTTAATGAAGTGTCGAATCCGATTTAATTACAGCTATATGTCTTGTTCAGTAGACAAAAAAAATGTTGACAGTTAAAATACATATAGCATAGGCTCACAGCATATAGCATGTTGATTGTTGGCAGTGTAAAAAGTACGTCAGACTTACTTGGGCATATACTTGCTTGTTTTTCGCCATGATAGATGTGTGACCGCGCGTGGATGGGCAACGTAGATGAATGTGTAGTTTAGTTCGGGCGAGGAATGTTCATTGTGTGCTTGCTGTAATACTGTGAATAATAATTTTGTATTAATATTTTTATATTTTTAACAACTCTTTCTATATATATTTAAGTTTCTAAACTGGCTCGAAAAAATCCGGATAATAAATAAAATAAGAGGTAATACTTATGTTACTGGATTTATTACTCTAAGTCATTAAGATGCAAGTAAAGATTCAATGGCAATGAATTTAACGTTTTTACTTCCTCGAGTTGGCCGGGCTCTTTTTTTTTGGTAAACGATTAGCCAAAAGTGTCAATACCATGGTCAGTGTTAGGTACTAAAGTCTGCAACGTGCAGACCGGGTTTGGTGCCCCGCCAAATAACGACAATGCTTATTATAACTGTCGTGTTACCGTTTGGAGTGTAAGGTAGGCAATAAACTTAGGCTTCAAACTGGATGTCAGCGATCTGTGGCATGGTGGCGACGGCAGCACTAGCGCTCTGACACAGCTGCCACGCCACCGTCGCGCCGCTTTCACCAGTTCACTTCCATAAGAATGTATGTGTTAGATCTCCGAGATCCAATTTAAACCCTTAGGCCGGTTTTGGTGCTGGACTGACCTTCCGTGCGTACGTCGGTCGCGCTTGTCATTTGTATGAAAATTCAAAAGTGTTACAGTGCTCGAACGCCCGTACGCACGTGTATATTGCTACGCACTGCATACGAGGACAATCGGTCAAGCGCGTCCGCATGCGTGCCGTCGGTCGATCGACGCGCTATGGAAACATATTAAAAGCGCCAGTGCTATACCGATCGGTGTATTGACGTATGTATCGTTACTTTTTAGTGATTTAAGTAATGTTGATCAAACATGCATAATTATATCGACACCGAACGCCTTATTATCGAAGTTCGTCTTCGCGAACTTCTGTGGGACAAAGACCACGTGTTATACATGTTACTCGTGTTAAAAAATATTTTTTCTTCTTCTCGCAATAATGAGTAGTAAATTGTCCGAGAAGTGCTCTTTGGGCGACGAATTGTCCTAGAAGTGCTCTTTGGGCGACGATTGGGTGCACGTGATATCTCGAGTCTTCTGTTCCTTAAACGTTACGAACATAGTAAGCAGCAATTAACATTTGTAAACGCCTCTATTTCGTGTAAATACGTGTAAGTGAATATACCAGTCCGGCCAGTTTAGATAGTCAGGAGAGCACCGAACATTACAAACTGACGATTGGTTATGCATATCGCCAGGAAGATGGTAAGCACTAAAACCGGCCTTAGGTATGTGGTATGACACCTCGTCAAACGGATAGGAAAGCGTCACTAATATATATTGTGGTGTTTATTGGCGATGGTTATTCTTTCCATCGAGAGAACCATCTGTTAGCTTGCTACCCTATGATAAAAGTTAATGATATTATTCTATCCAATAAACGTTTTTAATGATTTAATGAATTATTCCTTATTTTTTTTATAATCACAAACATCTTTTTACAGAAAATAATTTATACAATATGTAACACCTATTTATAGTAGTATAAATAAAGAAAACTTATGGCTGTAAGTGTAAAAGAGAACAATCATTAAAGATATTAATACTAGGTAGCTAGATATTCACCATAATATCATAGCTTACAAGCAAATTGTTCTCTTCATGTAAAGAAATAACAATTATAGACACCGAAAATCTTAATGAGCATTTCTATCTGTGTAGCAGGGCTGAAACGCTATACACAGAACCATAATATTTACCCCTAACGGAACACGGCAGCCTCAAGCATCGACGCTATTGAAACAGAAATGTGGAAGGCGGTGTTGGTCAAACCTCGCCAAGACGATGCAAAAGCATTTATTCAGTGACATATTGAGCCATAGTGACATATTGAGCCTTATCTCACCATTTACGAGATGTGTGGCAGCAAGACTACCAGGTGGTAGAGTTCCGCATTACCTCGTTCAAGTCTGGTACCACCGCCTTAACTATTTTGCCGAAATAGCGCCAGTGCTTGTCACTGTCGTGTTCCGGTTTGGAGGGTAAGGTAGCCGGCAAATTTATGCATGTGATTTTCAGGCACCGCCACAAAGTTAGCAGCACACCATTTACATCTTTGGTCTCCGTAAGTGATGTTTTGTCTCTTGACAGAGGAGCCTTCTGCTTGTTTGCTATCTTAATACTATATAAAAAACCAAAAAGGTCCGGGATCAAGATGGTAATACCCACTAAGCAAGAACTAACGTTTAGCAGCAGAAATAGACAAGGCAGTAGCACCACCTAAAACCAACCATCCCAGAACTGTAATCGTCACGATGACGTGACATGTTAGGCATTGGCTTGCCTTTCTGGTACAAAGCAGCTGGCTGCCAGGGCTGATATGATAGCGAAGGTACAAGCACATTTATCTTATCGCCAAACCCTTTAAAAGCAAACTATGAAAACAAAGTGTCGACATTTTTTAATAATAATTTTGTGTGTGTATGTTTATAACAATTTTTTGGCGAATTGGCAAAACGTAAAAGAAATAAAAGGACATAAACAAATTTCTGAACAAAAGTCCAGATAAAAATGTGTCTTTCTTTCAATTTTGCCCACCACTGCCGAATCCGATTTCCAGTAATCACAGTTGGTAAACGATTATTACAAGTTGCATCCTCAGGTGCGAAATCGCATATTGAAACGCCCCAACGACCATCAGCTCTTTTCGTAACGCACATTGATCCAGACTTATTCCTATAGTTGTTTATTTTATTCTTACACAACAATGAATAATCACGAACTTCCTCAAAACACGTTTAAGATAGTGTACACCTTGATAAAATATAAACAAAGTGTATCATTATAGGTAGATTCCTTGATAAAACTCAAATAATGTGCGTTTATACACGCGGATCTTATCAACATTGCATTAAATAACTTGATTAACTGTAAACTATTTTATCAACATGTATTTTGAAGCACAAGGTAGTTTTCCAACAACAAAAAACGGCATTAAGACAAAAAGATGTACTTAAATCCTTTATTTTTCAATTAAAAAATGATAGGTTATTTTAAAAGGACAGATTTTCTTTTCAGTCATAATTTTTATTTTTTATTTATATACGTAACCATTAATTATATAAGTATTACTAAATTATATAATTACTGACCACGAAAGTTATATAAGTTTTTACACAAAAAAAATTCGTTTGTTTGTTTCTGTTAGTCAATTTTAATCTTACCTTTGTTTTGATACCATATTTTAACAAGGCGGTCGTTTACTCCAGAAGTTGCAAATAATACACCATCGGGAGAAAACGCGAGGTGATGCGCAGGAGTAGCTGTATGACATTGCCATACACATATCCAACCCTGAAAAGTGAAAAAATCTATTTAGGGTAAAATATAACAATTTTGAAAACAACAAAGAAAAATGTCGACACCGGAGACTCGAACCCACGACAATCTCCCTCAAGCCGGGACGCTCTGCCACTGAGCTAGTGTCGACGGGCTCGACGTGGCGAAATTCTTCTTTGTTATATGATCGATTACGTCAATTGTACTGATCGCTATGTATACATACGTATAAATCCCGGTTTTAGGGAGACGGTCGCAGGTTCAATCCCTGCGTGTCGATATATATGTATATATATATATATATATATATATATATATGTATATACACACACTTTTATATATCTATCTAGTACAATAACTATGTTTCGTCGTCGTAGTCGTAGTCGACATTTTTCTTTGTTGTTTTTAAAGTTTTTCAAGTTTCCCAAGCACGGGTGAGTGCTATAAAAACAAAATAATTAACAATTAATTGTTAATTGTCATGTGATCTACTCTAGTACTACCTAGAATAGATCACATGACATTTAAAATTTAATTTGTGCTTCCTGGAATTACTAAGATGCTTCGGTTTACTTTGAGCCTTTGTTTTTGTAACTTCAACTTAAGCGGCAGACCGTGTGGTGGATCTGGATGGATTATGCCTAAAGTCTTCTTTATTTTCTAGACCTTCGTTGAATTTATTTCATTTCTTACACTGATTTTTTTCCTATCAGTAACATCGCTGAAGTCACACATGAGTCCGCGGAAGGTAACAAATTGAATTTTTCCTCTTTGTCATTCAGTAAAGTAACTTAATGTAAAAACTAGAAACACAAAACGTAGTTTCGTTTCAACACGGATTTGAACATATAGTAAGATATTAAATGAGATATTTTTATTAATATATTGATTTTTAGAAGTCACTTTTAATCAATTTTTATTGATAAAAATGGTATTCTAAGTATATATACATTTACGGTCGCTCACATTATTTTAATCAAAAAGATCATTTACGTATCTAAATCAATGCACTAAAATTTTTTCAGAAAACTAAAAAATGTGCTCGACCGGGTAATCTATCGCAGGCTCTCATGTTTCTGCTATACATATTTTGGCTATTTGATTTCAATTGTAAAATAGTATTTTGTATAACGTCTTAGATATCCGTTGCGCTATCGGTAGTTTTTTATTTCGCAAGGGAAATGAGACAAGGTAAATTCAGCGAGTTCGTAGTCAAACAATGATATCAGCTACACGCATATGATTATCTTATCACTTATAATCAACAACCTAGACCGAAGTAAGGCGAATCACTCACCGGCTCTTCCTCTTCAGGCTGTTTAGGTTTATCATCTTTATCACTGCCACCAATTTGAAAAGTAACACCCGAACTTGCTGAAAAAACAAAATAGCGCGTTGTAGGTATATATTTATAAAAAAATATATATTTACAAAAAAATAAAAGATTTTCATAAATTTATGAGAGCACTTGAACCTCCTACTAATAAAACTCACTATGCTTATCTATATCTATATATATAAAAATCAATGCCACTTTTCTTTGTAATTTTATAACTCAAGAACGGGCTCACCTATCCAAACCAAATGTTTAGGCTTTGTTCGGACTATTTAGTTTAGATGGTTTATGTGAAGTTTGCTCAAAATCGCCAGAGCGGTTCTTTATTTATCACATTTTTTATAATAAATGAATTCAATAAATGACAATACGTAGCGAAGCACGTACCGGGCCGCTAGTATATTATGTATTTTGTTATTTTTAGCTTCCCGCTTGAGGAAGTTACTGATTTCACCCCGATTATCGTAAATCGAGTTTTCACCAGAGTGCTAAGTGTGAGTTTTTCTTTTCGCATTCGATCGTGAGCGCGTTTCGAGTTTACTAGGAATTTGTATGTGATTTGTGCAGCGCCACCTAGTGGTAAACTGGTTTCTCACGTTTATCACTAGGTGGCGCTGTACAAATCACATACAAATTCCTAGTAAACTCCAAACGCGCTCACGATCGAATGCGAAAAGAAAAACTCACACTTAGCACTCTGATCTCCACGTTTTGAGGTCCTAGGAAATTGTTCGGACTATTTTCACAATGACGTCAGTATGTCTGTATGTGTGTGTGTGTGTGTGTGTGTGTGTGTGTGTGTGTGTGTGTGTGTGTGTGTATGTGTTGTGTGTGTATTGTGGGTGTGTGTATAAACATCTCATAACTTTTGATCAGCTTGATCGATCGAATTTGATTTGATTTCGAAAACCGGTTGATGACATTCAATTGGATTTCGCTCAACTTAGATTTTTTGAAAATTTAAACCAATTCAGCTCGGGAGATTTTGAGAAATTTTGAAAAAACTTCGAATTTTCTTTGTAAAACAGTTATTTTTTAGTTAATTATAACTTTCGGATTAATTTGCCCATTAAGTACAAAATCTTATCACCTCTTTTCTTTAAAAAACTGCGTCCAAAAAATTACATGAAAATCGGTTTGTCCGTTCGGGAGTTATCATCGTTTATGAAAAATTAAAAAATCGGCCAAGCGCAAGTCGGACTCACGCACGAAGGGTTCCGTACCATCATAGCAAAAAAACACGTTTATTGTATGAGGACCTCTTTAATATTTTCATTTTTTTATTTTTAGTATTTGCTGTTATAGTTGCAACGGAAATACATAATTTGTGAAAATTTCAGATTATAGCTATCACGTTTTATGAGATAAAGCCTGGTGACAGACAGACAGACAGACGGACTGACAGACAGCGGAGGTTTAGTAATAGGATTCCGTTTTAAGTTTTAGGTAAGGAACCCTAAAAAAACGCTTTTTCGTCTTGACTACGAAATTTTTCAACCGATAATTTTTTTTTTCTATAATATTTTGGTACTTAAAAAAGCTACCTCGAATGCCGTTTCAGAATTAAAATCGAATCAAATTTTCAAAAGTTACAGGTTTTCAAATATTAAAATTACGTTGTTTGAAGCAAATTCACTTAACATTTTTTAAATAACTTTCAAGCTCATATACAGATTTATTTAATATTCTAATTCTAATCACCTCTTGTACTTGAAAGATCTGCGTCAAATGTTGTTGATCGGATTGATATCGGTTGATTCGTTTGGGATTTTTCAAAAACAAAAGCTTTATTTGACATTTTTTTGACATTTTTTATCATTTTTTTAGCTAATAAACCAATTGAGTTTAACAATTGCGTTGAACTCACAGACCACATGAATACTACTAGACACGGCATTGGGATAAGAGCGTGTTGCCGCACATATGAGCAAACGCTCGTATCACTGTCAATATTGTCATATATTTGTAGACATATCGAATAAAAATATAAATAAGCCATGTTATACTATTTTATCGTACCGAATGAGATGATAAGGTTTAAAAATTACCCTTAAAGTGATTTTATATCGTCAGTAAGTAGTATAACTCTGTATTTTTGTGTGTAAATACAAGCTACACTGACAAATTATGAAATTGTCTTGAAAGGCGTATCCATTTAACCCGTGGTTGAATTCCTTTAAAAAAATAAAAATCATCGTCTGAAAAATACATCTTTCGAAAATTAAACTACTGTCATTTTTACAAACTTTAGGTTTTCGAACTCTTTGAGCTCAAAAATCTATGACTAGGTATAGTTTTTGCTTCTTTGCGCTTATAACACTTCAATTTAGGGGGAAGTTACAGGGACGGTCTGCAGGGTCAACCTGCTTACAGATTTTTTCATCAGGATAGCTATCCGCCTATTTGCATCATAGTACAATAGTATACGTCATAAAATATCATGTACTAAAATTTACAGATTTTTTACGAGTAGGTACTAATTACTATGTAGTTTACTTCAGAACTCTAAAAATTGCAAGAATATGGGTGTTACAAGTTGTTAAAAATTAATTAAATTACCAACATATTCTACCATTATTTGGTGTGCAAATATTTAAAAATTATGAAGGAAAAGCTTGCATTATTGTATGTAATATTAATGTGTCAGGATAATAATATTTACATTAAAAATTTTAATCATAGAAAAATTTCGGCACGGGCATAAATTGAATTATTTTTTGTTTAAAATATTATTACTCCAAAGAGAATAAATAGTGCTTTAATACATACAAGCTGTTCCCCGCGACTTCGTTCTCGTGGCCTTCACACATTACTTCCTTTTTTCTCAACCCCGGAACCTCAACTATCTTTATGCCAAATTTCATTAAAATTGTGAAATCGTGTTCAGCCGTGAAAGCGTAATAGACAGACTTTCGCATTTATAATATGATACATAAAACGAATCGTCAATTTTAATGCCACACAAAACGACTTAAAATTGGCGACCCTTGGAAAAATATGATTGGTCAAATTATTTGAAGTCTGTAAGTTACTATGTTCTGCATGAGAATTTACGATTTTATTGTATATTATGTGTATATCGATTAAACTATTTCAATGGTAAAGTAATTCAATTATAACTTAACAGAATTCTAAACTACTGGACCAGTTTCTTTTTCTTTTTTTGTAATAGGTACTATTTACGCAGTTAGGGTTTGTTTTTAAATTTCTTATTAAGTACTTTTTATTTCTATATTTTTTTATTTGAATAAAAAATCAGCCTTTAATCTGTATTATATTTTATGGAATTATAGCCTAATAAATATTATAATATACATAATTAGGTCCCGGTCATTTGATAACATATTATTTAATATTCGTATTATACAGGGTATAACAAAAATAAGCACTAATACTGAAGGAGCGTTCAGGATGTGTGGTTAGCTCTTTAATTATACATTTTTAATAAATAAAAACTATGAAATTTCTGAGAAAATGAATGTCAAAGTTTTTTTTCAAAATGATCTGTGGCAGCCCTGAAGTATAGCACGCAGTAACGTACGCGCACGGTTTACGCAGCTATGAAAGGTCACAATCATATGATAGATGTCAATGAACTGCTAGACGCACAACAAAGTACTAATTACTTGACAGAGTAAATAATGTAGATATTATTTAAAGAGTTTTTTTATATTTTTTTCTACCAGGACTGATGTTGGAATAAACCCATGAGGGTCCTTAGTTTGATTACCAGGCTGGACAATTTGATTCATAGGTAACTTAACTGGGTTTTGATAGCCATAATTATTACATTATGTTAAAAAAAACACTGTCCGACTATTGGTGTCACTCGATAGCATATTACGATCATATTAAAATAATTATTAATTACTATACTCATATTCAATAAAAAAAATCTCATAAAATTTTATTAATCGTAAATACCTACCTAGTAGTCTCATACCTACATAGTTTACGTAAGGCAAACCTGCGGCTATTAGGCATTTCATGCAGGAAAATCTCCCGCCTGGCAACAAAATTATATCAGCTGTGTACCTAAAATTTATTGTGACCTGGATTATTATTTCTAACTCTGAGTGAAACTATTAGTTTGGTACATACATTCTAAAACAATCGTGGCAAATAATCCAATATAACTAATTAAGGTATCTTTTTGTTATGAAAACACATTACATAAATTACTTCATCACACAATATCCACCTTCAAAGTCAACTATTCACATGTGTTTTCAGTGTAGGTACCTAAATCTATTCCGTGATTCATAGGCATTTTACAATGTATTATCTGGCATGGTTTCAACTTACAAACTGTTTTAATGGCATAATACTTACCTCTAGTACCTACCCTGTTTGCTTCTAACTTCACATAACAAGGTGTCTAAATAGGTAATTAGTTTTTGAGCAGGTAAATCATAGCTATTATCACTTTTTTTACACACAATTCTAAAAACTTAGTAAAACTTTCTCGTTGATAACACGACACTTCGCAAAATAAATATGCATTATCATTAAGAATTAAGACACAACACAACCTTTTATAAGCATTTTTGACAAATAAACCTACGCATTGATTAGCCTAGAAGTCCTTTGATTTGAAGTATTACCGACATCGCGCTAGGCGTCTCAACACCAAGCGCCCGACTTAAGGCCTTGCTCACACACACTACTGAATATTTTCCGCGGGAATTTTAATTGCGCAAATTAATTTTCGTTACATATGAAATTTGACTTGGCTAGCACTGCTAAAAAAATGTCAAGAATCGGAATGTTCCCGGTGAGATGATAGGCTCGTTTGTCACTATCACTACATGGCTGATGGAACTTAGTACCAACCTAAAGTTTGTTTTAGGTGCGCCTCTTCTTACCTTTTTTTATGTTATTGAGATAGGCAAACTAGCAGACGTGCCACCTGATGGTAAGTGGTCGACGTCGCTAATGAACAAAAATGGGATACCTGGGCTGGAACTAGCCCAGGTATTCCATTCATGTGTTAGAGACATAAGATGTTAAGATCCTGAGACATAAGATGTTAAGTCTCGGTGCCAGTAATTACAGTGCCTGTCTTGCCCTTCTCTCCGAAACACAGCAAAGCTATTTCACGGGAGAAATTGGCAAGACCTTTCTAAGTAGTAGTTATTTCAGGAAAAAGATAATTTTTGACTACGTTTTTTTGATTACATTTTAGATCAAAGATTTTATAAAATACTAGCCGTTGCTCGCGGCTTCGCACGCGTGGTTAGAGTTTTTTGTGAATGTCAAAAATAAACCACGCAAGCGAAACCAACGAAAACTATTGCTAATTTTAGCGATTGCCGGGATTACATATCAACCTGTTCATTCATTCAGAAAAATTAATCTTTTTCATCAAAATATTGTTTATCATACTGGAAATGAAAAAGTATTAAGTTAACTTTAAAGCCGCCGCCGGTCGTTTGTACAGGCCTTTAGAACTTACACGTGTTTTGCGGCTTATACAAAGTGCAACGAAACGCTTTGATTGGCGAAAAGACCACTTTCGGAAAGAGACAAGACACTCCCTTTTTTCTGCCATTTTGTTTTTATGTAAAATCATACTAATATGTAGTTCCGTATAGTTTTAGTCAACATTTTTGTCACTTTTATGATAAGAGTGATGCCGGTTTAGGCGTTTCTTCGTAAGGTACTGGGTTCGATTCTCAGTTCGCCTGGTAGAATGGAGGGTAATTCTTCTTAAGGCACTCAAACTAACACGGGAAATGATTTTTTTTTATTTATGGTGCAAGGGGTCCCACCACCACCTTCGGGACCCAAGACAACCTGACTGCTGTACAATGAAAGAGGTCCTGGCACCGGCTTCCTCCAGAGAGGTTCGGAGGTTAGACGACAGTCGCTACGGCAAACTCAAACTCGTTCCTAGCGCAAGCGTGGAGAATAACCGGAATAAACTCTAAGATGAAGAAGATTATTTTTAAATTTGTTTCACTGAACCCTAATTAGTTCGGAAAAGTACCTAGATAATTGTAAAGGAATTTTTATTTTTTTATTCAGTTGCCGTTTGTCTTTGGAGAGCGTAACTATTGCTATTATTGCCGATTTTTTATGAATCTTACTTAATACCCATTGATTGGAAATCGCGATTTTAAAAATGCCACGTAGAAATAATAATGACCGTCACCTTTACACTAATAGTGAATTTTACGAAATGATGCTATGTGTTGGTGCTGCTAGGAATGGTAGCATTAATGAAGCGAGGGAGATTTACCGACAACGGTTTATTGATGGAAGGCCACCAGCAGAACAACGTCATTTACCTCCGTACTCAGTATTCCGTAACATGTGTTTACGACTTCAGCGTACTGGTTCCTTCCACCGCGAACGAAACGTTGGACGTCCTAATTCAAGAGTAGGTACTGCTATTGAGACTCGAATTCTAAATCATTTTGACGAGAATCCTCGGACCAGCACACGCCGATGCAGTGCTATGTTAAATGTAAACCATATGGTGGTGTGGCGTACTCTGCAGGATGATGGACGACATCCCTACCATTTTTCAAGGACTCAGGAGATAGGACTTGCAGACCATATGCCCAGAATGGACTTTTGTAGGTGGTACCAGAACCGTGCTGAAGCAAATCCCGAATTTGCTTTTAATATTTTATGGACAGATGAGGCTTCTTTCACAAGAAATGGTGTGCTCAATTTGCACAACGAGCATGTGTGGGCACATAATAACCCGCATGCCTCGAGTGAAAGTAGCTTTCAGCACCAGTGGAGAATTAATGTCTGGGCAGGCATCGTTGGGGACTATGTTTTGGGGCCGACTATTTTACCTCAGGGTCTTAACGCTCAAAGGTACCTACAACACCTGAGAGAGGATTTAGAAGAACATCTGGAAAATCTTCCACTGAATGTATACCGTAATATAATTTTTCAGCACGATGGAGCACCCGCTCACTTTGCACGCCCTGTGCGTGATTATTTAAACGATCGATTTGCAGAGTGGATAGGTCGAAGTGGCCCGGTGCCTTGGCCACCTCGTTCTCCAGATCTCACGTGCCTAGACTACTTTTTATGGGGTTATGTGAAAAATAAAGTTTACTCTGTGGAATGTCATACACGTGAAGAGATGGAAGGTAAAATTAATGCAGCATTTAGGTCCATAACCCCACATATGTTGCATAATGTAAGGTTATCAATGTTACGCAGAACTGCTCTTTGCATTGAGAAGGGTGGTGGTCATTTTGAACCTTACTTATAAATTAATTTGAAGACAGTGTTGTTTTATTATTGCCTGTAAATAGTGAATTTGGATTAATGTATAATAATTAATCAGTGACGAAAGTGATATGTAAAAAATTGCTTATTAAATGTGTGTAAGTACAAGTACGCGGTATTCTTCATGTCTATGTGTGCGTCACGCTATTCATTCAACGTGTTGCTGACGTCACATCACTTCCATCTTCAAGGTAGGGGTGTGAAAATAAACTTTAATTTCTTATTTTACTAAATTTATATGAAACAAAAAATGTGTGCCTTTTGGTATAATATTTTACCAGGTGTTTGTTTAGTTCATGTACACGTATACCCTTGAAAGTTAGTGCTTATTTTTGTTATACCCTGTATATTGAGTATACAATTCTACAATTCATGATAACATAGATTGATGGGCATATTATGCAACGTTATCCAATATAAGTTAGTGATATTGTTTATAGTCTGATATATTGAAGTTAACAAAGAACACTCTAGTCGACCCCTGACATATCGACCCCTTCTTTAAAGGAATCGACAGATCGAAATTTTAACTAAATTATGCCTTATTGGATTCTTTAAATTAGGCCTATTTTAGAAAAAACACCTAAGGCTTTATGTATTGCTATTTGAAACCCGACAGTTTGTGACTTATGTATGTTACTCTCTCACACAAAACTGTCTTATGGATTTTGATATAAATTTCCAGGTAAAAACTTCGTACACAATAATAACATAGGGGATAACAATTAAAGGATGGTTAAAGGATTACTGCTTTACTCAAG
This sequence comes from Apodemia mormo, assembly GCA_036924255.1. Classification (NCBI taxonomy): domain Eukaryota; kingdom Metazoa; phylum Arthropoda; class Insecta; order Lepidoptera; family Riodinidae; genus Apodemia; species Apodemia mormo. The sequence continues at coordinate 26,406,533 of JAUPFN010000014.1, forward strand.
TGAACGAAATCGTAAAGTTTGCAAGTAGAACGTAATACCACTGTTGAAAACATAATATCACACATGAAACGTTCCTAACGTGTTAAGGGCCTTAAGGTCCGCCCCTTTTTTAAAGGCAATATTTTGTTCGTGTAAAAGAAAAACACAATATCGAATAAACAAACACAATTTAAATATAAAGCTTTTATTAATATTTAGAAATTAGAAACATTTCCGCATCCCAGTATTTATTTATCGTGCCTCGGCTAGACAATCGACGTAAATAAAACTTTAATAAATGGTAAAACCAGTAAACCTGTTTTCTCAAATTTAAATTTTGAAATATTATTTACACACCTATTTAACATTGAAACATTAATGTGAATACAATATCTACAAACTCAAGTAACATTTTTAAAGGTTGTGTTTTTCTCATACAAAAACTTTATCTTGCATATTGATCGATATTCAATTTATTAAATACATTAGAGTGATTGATTAATAAATTCAAAACATCAAATGAGTGATAAGATCAATAAAACCGTATCCAGAAAACACGCTGGAATAGTGCCAATGCGGTATTTTGTTCATGGAATGAACTCGTAGTAGGTAATAGCGACTACATCTTAGGTAATAGTAAAACTGCAGTCAGACAGTATGGTTTACCAACTATTATTATAGCTCAATTTTTTTTAAAATAACTGGGACAATTTCAAGATGGTTATACCATTTTTATCCGAACTGTGGTTGCCAAGTGGTCTTTTTAATTAATATTGATTTAAAAAACCTTCTTTCAATGAGAATAAACGTAGACGTTCAACTTCTTCCAATTAACAACAATGAATTTAAGTACTTTTGATTTTGTTTTAATAACAAGTAGGATGGCTAATTTTATTTTTTGATTATCAATGATCATAATCATTTGAAAATTTGTAGACGCTTTCCTCATCATTGAAATAAAAGAAATTATGTAACCTTTTATTTTTCCTACCATTTATCTACAAAATCCAATAGGTACCACGACACTCGAGTTAATCTTCATTTAGAGCTTTCATCTTTGGCTCTCCTACTATTATGAGATAAGTGCTAATTCCCACCGCATTTAGCCAATTTAAAATACTATTGTTTTTTCCTTGAGATAACCGGTCCAACAGATTACGTACCTACGCACCTAAAGCACAGTAGATGTCAACAAACCACTCTGAAAAGTGAAAACCCCTATGAAATTTTTACCCAACTAATTTTTTAGAACAAGCTAACCACTAGATCACTTAGCCAATGTAGTTCCTAATATCCTTCATCAATTTATTACCAACTAACTGTTGCCCACGACTTCGTCCGCGCGGACTTCGTTTACTCCGCACTGTACCTCCCCCGTAGGTGACAGCGTGATAATATGTAGCCTATATGTTGACCGGACCTATTAGTAATATTCATGCAAAATTTGAAGTAAATCCATGCAGTACTTTTTGAGTTTACCCCGGACATACATACAGACAAACAGACAAAAATTCTAAAAACTATATTTTTGGCTTCGATATCGATTGTAGATCATGCCCCAAGTATTCTTTTAAAAAAATATATTCAATGTACAGTTTTGATTTTCCAATGATTTTATTATATGTACTTATCCATACTAATATTATAAATGCGAAAGTAACTCTGTCTGTCTGTTACGCTTTCACGGCCAAACCACTGAACCGATTTGGATAAAATTTGGTACAAATATAGTTTGAGACCCAAGAAAGGACATAGGATAGTTTTTATCCCGGAAATCCCACAGGAACGTAAACTATGTGGGTTTTTATTTTAGATTTTTTTCCACGCGAACGAAGTCGCGGGCACAGCTAGTAGATAATAATTTTACATTACTCAGAGAAATGCGTATCAGAGAATATAATTAGGATATTAAGCATAGAGTAATAACGCTTAGAGGGATAATTGCATTCAACGCTTCGTTCATATTTTAGGCCAAAACCGTGTCAATGTCCGTGTAAGCTTCGTGTAATCACTTGCGTCGTCACGCACACAAAGACTCCAAAGACTCGAATAGTGTTGCAAGTAAATAAATATTTTCCCAAGACGGTATTTAAAATATATCTACCTGACCGGTATACAAATAATCTTTCATACTATAACATTATTAATCATTTAGTATAAACTTGAAACTTACACTTTTTATTCGGTTAGGTAAAATATGTTAAATGCCGGGAAATATTCTAGATGTTCTCAAGATGATTCCAAAGCTATTTAACCTTATATTTTTTTAGCTTTTGTGCTTTTATTTGTGATTTAAAATATTTTTACCTCACTGAAATAAAGATTGTCTATCTTTCCAATAGTATTATTAGTCATACAGAAAATTTAGAACTTACAATTTTTATTCTGGTGAGGTAAAATGAGTAGAATTACAGGAAAATGTTTTAGAGGTTCTCAAGATTTTTTTTTTTAAATTTCAGTAATTAAACAGCGGTAACCAACCGGCACCGAGCGTAAATAAAAAATATGGTCAATACGAATTTGCGTTATTTAAGTTATAAAAACAGTGATTGAAGTAATTCTTACAAAAAAAAACCTTATTGATATTATGTATCTACTAATATATTATCCTATATCATACAAATGTTTGAAATACATTGCTTGGCAAATACTTGTGTGTTATTATGTGTATGTCTGTGTGCGTGTATGTGTATGTATGTTTGTTCAAAGCTATTACATTGGAACCTTTTTTATTTTAACTTTCATACAAATCTTGCCATGGTTCTAAACCTTAAACTATCTGAAAATAAGCAAATGGGAGGGCAAGCAGAAACAATACTTACGTCATAGACGAACGTTTTAAGGTAAAAATTATAAGATACTTATTAATCAAGTATTTATTTAAATCAACTTAAAAAAATTAAATGTTTTAAGCTAAACGTACTATATTGGCTACTATTGGCTCTGTGCACGACTTGAGCACCACCTAGCGTCCGCAACTGTTTTGGTTCTGATCTTAGAATAATAACGCCTAGAAACCACAAAAAACGAGTAAATTAAACTGAACCAGAAACGGCTCAATTCGTTTTGCGAGTTGTCAATGCTTAATAAGATCAGGTTATATCGGACACAGTTTACGAAAAATAATTCGAAATGACTTATTGCATTATAAAGAAGTATTTTAACACCTTAAAAAAACAAAAAAAGTGAACATTTCACAGGTAAATACTTACAATTTATAATTTTTCTGTTATGTAAATCGACTAAAAATAGATAATTTGAAACACATAACTTATCACTATACAGTTGCTAGTTGTGGAAAAAAAATTGCGCACAATATTTTTAGTTAGACCTTAATGTTAAGAAAATTAATTATTGTATTTGCTTTAACTATTATTTATACTAAGTCTTATGAAAATAATTTAGCTCGAGGGTACTTTTTGATAATTCAGCATTTATTTTATTTGTCTTTTTTTGCCTTTAACAACACAGTAAGTCATATTTTTTTCGAATTGCGAGACCTGCACTCCGTATGACATGTATCGCGATTCTGAGCGGACGGCAAGCGCATGCGTAGCCTTTTAAGGCTACTTTGAAATGGCTTAATAATAATAATAATAATAATCATTTAATTCAGGCAACATGGCCCATATTATAAATACCTTATAGACTAACATACATATTAATATAATATACTTAAAAACTACACTTTGTCACGTATTGCCGGCGACGTAACACGCACTTCATTTCGGAGTCTCCCCCGGAACCTTCGGTAGACCACACCAGTCGGCCAGAATTCCCCCACCTCAAAGGTCGACAGGAGATGCGTCGGTACTCTCACCACAAAAGAACTAAAGTTGACCTTGTGGCGAGACTGCAGACGCTCGACCCTCAAGTGGAGAGACGTCTTCTTACTGATGTACTCCACGACGTCCTCGACATTCATGGACCAGTGCAGACGAGATATGTACAAGGGCGTTGCGGGGACCTCGCTCCGCAGACGCAGCTCGGGTACATATGGCGCGGTGCCGCGATTGTTGCGGGCGGTGGGCTTCTTCTTTCTTCTTCTCTCCACCAGTGTGAAGCCCTCCTCATCACACCTCCTGCTCTCATCCTTGCCAGGCCGACGCGATTCCACCTTACTCTTTGTGGCCTCCCGGCTCTCCTTAGTCTTGCGACTCTTCGTAGCCTTGCGGCTGTCATTGTCCCCATTTTTATTCGCCTGCGGGGGAGGTGCGGGGCGACCAGCAACAGTCGCAAAGTTTTGCTGAGTCGCCTGTGGACTCGGCGTCGGCGCAACCGGGAGGGGAAGGCGGGTGGGGGCGGCAGCGGCGGTGTTCGTTGCTCCATCGGATATTGCTGACGGGCTAAACGTGACCGCTTGCGCGCCTCGGCGACGGGTGACGTACGCTGCATCAGGTGACTTACATATTGAATTAACACTTTTTAAATGCGATAATTCAATTCGTAGATCATTGATGGTAGACTCTGACGCCTGTAGTCTACCCTTAACTACGGTCAGCTCTTCTTTGAGGAACCTGATGTCCTTCAGTAGGCAGACGACGTCGACGTGGTCCAGCGTCACGGGCGGCAGCTTGTGTAACTCTTTCGCCACAAAAGCCGGCACCTCATCCGGATCCGTCTGCTTCAGCAGGGAGATGATGTCCTGCACGCTACTTTCTGTACCATCTCTTCTTCGCGATGGCATGTTTGCGCTCTGGCCGAGCGTCTCATACAGCAGCTGCTTGCCCTTGCAAATCTCCTCACTGGTAAAGAAAGACTTGCAGATCTGCATGATGCTGACCTCGTCCATGGTGTCGATGGCATGTTGGATAAACGCCAGCAACTCGTTGGCCACGAGCGCCATGGTCACGTGCAGCGGCAATGTGCCGCGCGATTTACGATAATATTAATTAATTAATATTTGCTGCGTGTGTAACGCGGAGCACGACCGGTCGCTAGCTCGACACATTACCACCTTAAGTATTTTGCCGCAAAAAACATCGCGGCCCACTCGGTTTCTACGTGTTATAATTCTACGTTCCAAAGCTATTTCACCTTGGATTTTTTCGTTTTTGTGCAAATTGCGACACGAAAATATGAATACTTAATAATCAAATTATTTATTTAAAATTTTAAAAATTAAAATTAATCTCAGTGATGTAGAAATTTATAGGGTAAAATAACCAAATTTCGGCCGCCTAACCAAATACATAACTTTCGGACCCTATTAGGCTTAAACCGTTATCGGGAAGAAAATATTAATTTTCTTTTTCGTGTTAATCAATATTTAAATTTTACACTATTGATGTTTCGAATTGATTTCAACAACGAAATAAAAATATGTAAACGTGTTAAGTTTTAAATGATTGACCCTCTCTATCCTGGTTTCTTTTCTATTGTCGGTCAATTTTTCCCTAATTTCAGCCCCATTTTTCTCTAATGTTAGCCAGTAAAGGATGTTTGAAATTGAAATAAGGTATTGACTTTGCATTAAAATTTACTTTAATTTTATTAAATAACTTTTGTAAACATAATATGCCCTCAATTTTTTATGGTATGTATTTAAATGATCTTTTTAATTTGATAAAAACTGTAAAAGAAAAATCTAAATGGTCACCAATTTTAATGATTGAGTCTCTTTCTTTGAGACATAAAACAAATGAAATAAATTGATATTTTAGTCTCTTTAAAACTACGCAGAAAAAATTTGATATGTAAAAATTACATTAGATGGTTACTTGCTGGTCCTCAAAATTAAGAGAAATGAGCATTAAATATTCAATATTGTGATATTTTTTTAAATAAAACGATTTATATAAATTATTTTTTGTCTATATCAAATAATCTTCAATATAACTATTTTAGGGTACTTATTTTTATTAAGTTGTAGTCAAAGAAAGGAAACAATTTAAAGGCACTTGATATTCAAAGTTTTATTTTTCACTATTAGAATAAAACTAGAATAATTTTCTACGATTGTTAAATCAATTAAATAAAATATATCGCTAGGAACAATTATATAAAAAATATTGAGACTTTAATTTGATTGAATTCTATCATCAAATTTAAGTGTTATCATTGTATAAAACTTAATTTACATTTTCATTAAAACAGCAATAAGTTTATATATTATAATTTTCATTATAAGTATCAAATAAAAATTCTCCCTGTTTTTGTATTAAAGAATAGTTAAAGCTAATTTATTTTTTGTTCTTTTAAGTACCTATAAATTGTCTTCGCAAAAACTTAGCTCAGAATTCTGTCAACCTAACTTAGATTTCTGAGATTAACAGCTGTTGTACTGAAGACACCCAATGACAAGATAAATATCTAACCACAGACTACTAAGGAGAGAACTGATTGCTTACGTTAACCTTACCTAAATTCCAACTTTATTTAACTACTATTCCCCAACTTAAAAAAATATTTATTAAATGCGGATAAATTAAGCAGTTGATATAGAATCTTAAGAAACACATTAAACTTTAAGATAATAATTAAAAAACGATGTATGAAGTCTTGCCCGCGTTCTTAAAAGTTATGTGGAATATTAGCTTAATTATCAGTATAAACATATTAGGAGGTCGACATTAGGCGCAGACCGATTTTAGGGCACGTTACCCTACATGTTTTCGTGGATAAAAGTCGAAAATATCGCTAATAAAACTACTTGACACTAAGCAATACGAAATAATGCGGTAAGATGGCATATTATTTAATAAGAAAATTAAAAAAAAATGACTGGTAGTGACAGAGTTTTTTTCTGATGGTCACTGTGGCATCTAGAATGCTAGTTGGAACATTTTTTTGTCTTCTAAAAGTCCTCATTATATAAGAATAAATGCTTCATAATATTGGTCTGACAAACGGATTTGTAATATTTGTGTCAGTATAATGGGTGAGTCTCAACACTTAAAAACTATTTTTTATGCAAAAGCAAAGTCCAGGCTATGTAATATCGCACATAAAATAGGAATACACATATTATTAATTATAATGAAAATAGGTAAAAACAAATACGTGGTAGAATATTTTTCCCTTTGGCTGGCAACATTTTGAATATCGTTCTACTTAGATATTTATGATTTATTTGTTTGGATTTTATACAAAAATATCCGATGCCAAGTAGTTTTTATCGGTAAAATGTTATTTTCAAGTCCTAAATACGCTTTTGTGAAGCACGGTGACAGCATTTCACCACACAGTAACTCACATTTTTTGAAATTGCGAGAGCTGTACTCCGCGTGGCACGTGTCGCATGCCTGAGGGGCCGGCGAACGTAAGAAGCCTTTTCAGGCCTCTTTGAAATGGCTTAATATTGCGCGAGTCGACTCGGTTTCTATGCGTTATTATTCTATGATATTAAGTATTTCAGAAATAAAACTTTTATGAGTTTCTTTTGAAACTTATAACTAGATTGAAATACCTCATAGGAATTTTAATCCGCGTGACGAAATATTTTCTTACGTTGCTTTGAAAAATAAATAAAAACTACATAATATATTCATTCATATTAACATATTTTTGAATTTCAATAGCAACATTTTATGTAGGTTATAGTACAATTATGGATATAATAAAAAAAACGACATGAGATTCTTACCTCGCGGCTACATATATCGGCGTGCAGCGAAGATTCGCGTCAGCGCGATGTGTGTCGCGAACTAGATCACAACTGCTAATACCATCACACGGCGGGCTCGCAAGTGATATTTGAGCGGCTCCATGGCAAAGCAAGGAAGAATTTTGTAACATTCCTTAAATTTTTCTTCCTAATTCATTAAAATCCGTTAATTAAATTCTTTAGTTTTATGCTAAAGTACTGTTTAGCTATTTATTATATATTCCTTTATAACCTTGAAGGGTTCTTCTATCTTATGTTATTTTTGTTCTATTATGGAACAAAATAAAATAACACAAGTCGATATTCTACGTCAGGGTCAATGACGTACACATAAAGTAACTAAACATTTGTACTTGAGTAAATTGTAGTTTGCTATTATTATTGTTTTACATACATAATTATATTTAAGTTTATTTGTCATGGGCCACACAAATATCACCTGCTGGCCGCAGTTTGATTATGCTGTGACGCGCTGAACCCCTTCGCGATGTATTTCTGGTCTAAGAGCCGATGGGAGATCGTCCTTCACCGATCTGATAACCAGATGAGACGTATATTTTATCAAATATTATTTATAATCAAATACGCCTATAATTACTTGCCTATCCAAAAGTGCTCATGGCAAGTTTTTAGTTTGGCAACAGTACTTTGAGTACGATTTTTTGCAGGCAAGCATATGTGACTGATTTTGTAATAAAATAATCTAAAATTTGATATAACTTTCGATAAGTTAGCAGATCGATGGAGTCACCTATATTGACTTACCTGTTCACACCTGCTTGCCAGGTAGCCATACACAGAAATCAATAAGAGAACCTAACAAGCCATCTTACGAACGATTTGACGTATGCTTAGTGTATTTCCGAGACTACGAGCTCATGCAAAATGCAAGCTTAAGGCTTCCGAAGGCAAAACTACGTATGCCAACTTGTTTTGCGCTTCGTTAGAGAGGAAATTACATATATTTATCTTTTAAACTAAGAATCACAGTTTCTGTTTTGTTTGCTTTTCCTAAAATAGTTTAATATTTATTTAAAACAGAATATGTTTGCTGTTTCAAGTGAAATTACTTTTGTGATTTTATCCAATCTTATGCCTACCTAGGCATATTCTGTGTGTTAAAAATTATCAGTGAAATAAATTTCATTTGGTTATTAAAAGTATGAAAGTAATGAAAAAAAAACGCTTAAAGTTAATTTAATTAAAAATAGCCATTAGCACTTTTGGATAGGCAAGTAATTATAGGCATATTTGTTTATAAATAATATTTGATAAAATATACGTCTCATCTGGTTATCAGATCGGTGAAGGACGATCTCCCACTGTCTCCTCTACTATTCCGCGATAGTACGATCATATCGTGACAACGCGAACCTTCGGCGTAGCCCGATTACCGATATATCTAGCCACGCATTTTAACACATTTTTGATGTCCATAAAATTTAATACGTGATTCATCAAGCAGTTACAAGTTAATACCAATATAATAAATGTTATTTTACTAAAGACATTCATATAATATATATATATATATATATATATATATATATATATATATATATATACTTTTTTTTTGTGAAATACACGTAATCTTAAATGTGCAAAATAAAGTCAAGCGAATTGTTAAGTATTCCTCTAAAAAATTAAGACGGTCCGAAGTAAATTCGGGCCAATACACTCTCAAGTATGGCCCAAATATAACATTTTCTTTATTTCACATCGCTATTTTAAGAGCGGTAACGCACAGCATCTGATGCAGTTATGAGAAAATTAAAAACTTTTCAAAATTTATATTTTTTTGGATTTGGATTTTGGATTCAGACCGAAATCGGATATTGCTTTTCGCTCTATCCCGACCCGAATCCATTAAATCAATCTAGCAACATTTAATAAATCGTTATAAGTTTAATAAGTTTTATTTATACGCAGAGTAACAGCATTGTTTATTTCTTCATTGTGTGTTATTTCAATTGACATCAAGTTGCTAATTGCAATAATTGATATAAAAAACCCAAGATGGACAATCAGTGTCTCAAAAACGTCCTCTAAAAATGAGCGCACAATTTTAAACTGTGTGCTCATTTCAAATAGAATCGCGTCGATCGCGACACTGTCAATTTTATAATATAATTACGATAAACAACAATAATAATAGCAAACTATAATTTATCCGCATACATATGTTTAGGTAATTTCATGTACAAGCCGTATTTTGATAATGACCTAGAGTATCCACGTATGCTATTTTATTTTGTTCCATGGTAGAAACTGAACTCAACAGGTCCACCGATACCTAATAACGGTCCGGGTGAGAGGTCAGCAGGAGATCCAACAGTGAAAGTGTATGGCCATCCACATCGAGAACTCGCGTAGGCGAGGTTACCAATTGTGTTAGACCATACGTCAAGGCAAAATCGTGAACAGAGTGCTAAGTGTGAGTTTTTCTTTTCGCATTCGATAGTGAGCGCGTTTCAAGTTTACTAGGAATTTGTACGTGATTTGTACAGCGCCACCTAGTGGTAAACTGGTTTCTCACGTTTACCATTAGGTGGCGCTGTACAAATCACATACAAATTCCTAGTAAACTCCAAACGCGCTCACAATCGAATGCGAAAAGAAAAACTCACACTTAGCACTCAGACCTCCCCGCATGATCGGTGGTGCGTTTTTTATAATTTTTTGTAATTATATTGTGGTCGGCCTTTGATCATTGCAAAAATCTTGAGAAATTGATTTTATAAGAAGAATAGTGGGAACAGAATATCAATATCAAGTCTTAAAAAAGGTATCAGCAAGGGTTACTACGAATGGCAACCGTCAAAAAGGAAAATTGAGGGGAAATTTTGTAATTTGCTATCTTAAATATCTTGGGATCTATTTTTTTTCACTGCAATGTAATGACTGATTAGCAGAATCAGTAAGAGAGTTGATGCATCCTGAGACATGCCCCTGCCTCCGCAAGCAAGTTCATGATGTCAATGCTCTGATATTTGAACGGAACTATTTTAAATATATTTTATTAGGACTGACACTGACATTCTTGGGCAGTTAAGCAGACTGAATCTCAAAAGCGTGTGAAGTAATTAAAGAAAAATTTATTGGTTGCTTCACCAAAGCCATATCTCATCAGAATGCCAAGGCAGCGACACTAGCGACGCTAGCAACGCTTCGTGGCTACCCTTGGCGTCCATGAAATGTCAAAACTATCTACCAAAGCGGATGCCAGACGAGATCACCTATTCACGCAACCAAAATGGACGTTAAAGAGATGGAGCTTTTTACCGCGAAGTTAAATTAAAAGAAAAAATAAAAAGGAACCTTGGGTACACCCCTTTATTGGCGATCGAATAGGGCGTGGCACTTTTTGCAAATTATAGGAAGTATCGAAAGCCATTTAAAATTTTAATCGCTCCGTTAGTCGAGCGGTTAGCGAACCTGACTACGAATCGATGGAGATCGGGTTCGATTTCCGACAGTGTCAAATATTTGTGTGATGAGCTGTTGTTTGTATTTCTGGATTTGGATGTTTATGCATAGTATTTATGTATGTATTTCTACGTATTAGTATCGTTGACTCACACCGATACCACAAGCGAATAATTTGCTTACTTTGGGGTTAGATCAATTCGTGTAATTTGTGTAGCAATATTTATTTATTATGAAATACCTACCTACTTTGTAATATTCAACACGACTCGCAAAACTTCGGCACGACGACGCGCCAATGGTGTCACAGCTGGCGGCCGAATGAGATAGCTGATAGCAATAATTAATTTACATATTTTGATGGTGGCGACGCCAAGGTGGCGTCGCCGCCAAGCCGACGTCAAGTAATGTAGGGTTAGTTGCATTGTTAGGGTTGCCAGATTTTTTCTACTCTTTAAGGAACACATGCTTAAATGGGCAAAAATACAGGATTTTAGTTACAAATAAAAAAATATTTAGTGATATTCTTTTTTTATATATTTTTTTAGTCGAGAGTCGGTTTTAACATATTTTAATTTCACATATTTGTAAAAATCAAACGAGTGGGAGGGGAAGCAATCAGTGGCTGGTGTGCTACCGGCAAGCCACTTTACACTTCAAAGTCGCTTGCGCGTGACGCGCGCATGGGCCGAATCAAAGATAAGGTAACCACTACGATTTAAGCATTTTAAGCCGAGTTGATGTGTAGATATGCGAAATTGCGTGCGTGAGTATTTGTCAAGCGTAGATCGACCGATTTAATAATAGAACGGTTAGAATACGAGACAGAGTCAATCCCGCCAGGACATTTTAAAGGAAGTCTAAAATACGGGACGTCCCGGGAAATACGGGCCGTCTTATATTACTCTCTTATTACGGGGCGTTTCAATACAATTTTACACGTTTTGACTGGCGGCGTTGCTAGCGTGGCTGCCATGACATCCTAATGAGATATGGCCCTTACAAATTATTGAGGTTTAATATGTGTCCCTACTATCACTGTTTAGTGTTTAGCCTGTTCAGTTTTTTTGTAGTGCTTTGACATCTTTTTTAAACATTAACCATAGGATAACAAACAAGCAGATGGCTATCCTGATAAATAGAGAGACAACCATTACCTAGACACTAAAAATGTAGCCTCTAAATCGAAACAAATATTGCGGCAAGCAAAGATAAGGCGGCGGTGCCAAAACCAATTGTGTAAAACTCTGAAACTTAGTAGCTTTCACAAACTGCTTATCAGTCAGGCAGTTGGCCTATTAACTGACTCCTGACCTGACTCATGCGAGAAAACCTTTGACGATCTATTATATTTTTCAGACTTAGTCCCTGATTATTGCCACTTAGCCCCAAAATTGAAAAAGTACCTGTACCTGCACCTGTGCAACTAAATTTGCCTATAAACGTCGCTGCTATAAGCTACTGTAGATATTAATAGTAGTACCTACTAGTCTCTTAAGTAAGAGGAAATAATTTTATTCATGGTGTATCTAGCCAAAAACAAACTCTCTCAGGATCAACGAACACCTTCGAATTATACAACAGTGTAATATACAATTAACTGATTATTACATTCGAATGAATAATAATTCGTATGAATCTGTCATCCATATTTATTTCTATATGTCCAAGTGAGCATACGTATGTTCTTTTATTATTTTAAAATCCCTACTTTTTCAATCCCAAGCTTTTTTTTATGGTATCGAATAAAAAACAGTGAAAAGACTGGTAACTAATCATCGTCGTCAATAAACAGCTGCAACCTGCAACACAACCTTTAAGCAATTAGTAAGTTGTGTTTCCTTGAGTGAGTAAGCTGCTTCTACTACCGCTTTAAGGCGATAGGTAATGCCAAACTACGAAATAGACACCTCTTTGAAAGCTTACTACTGCTAACCGATTGGTCCAATAATTTAAAAAAAATATGCATTATACGTATAATATAATTAAGTTTAAATTTTAAGTTCGTTTTTTCAAATTTTATTGTTATTTTTGACGGAAAAAAATCGAATATCTTTCTTATTTTTACACAAAAAATTGCTTATAACTTCCAAACTACTGTAACGATTTTAATGATTTTTTCTTTTTATTACATACAATTTATTGCTTTATAAAATTTAAGTTCAAAATGTTACAAAATCATTATAGTGTGCTATTAAATCAATAAAAACCTTATTATTTAATTCGCGGACAGCGCTTGCGTCGAAAGTCAGTCTCCCGGTAGCGTTCATACGGGGAGGCTGTGTCGCATGTTAGCATGCTCCGCTCTCCATATTCGAGTCAAAGAGTAATAGTACAGATAGAACGTTTGGCACAATAGTAAGATTGTGCCGTTTGGAAATTGAAGATTTCGTTTACGCTTAGATGTTTTTTTATAGTAGATAATGAGCTTGGACCGAGAAGTCTGTTTTTTTTTACAGATGTTGTTCTTATGATATAGACAAGGAATAAGAAAGGATTTTTTTAAATTCATCCCCTAAGATGGTGAAATAGGGGGTGAAAGTTTGTTTGAAACTCTGTCATTTTTGAGTTATTACAACTCAAATAGAATGATATGCCGTAATTAAATTATCCTTTAACTGAAAAAAAATTAAATATAAATTTAATATTTTTTGAAATTCTAGCCTATAGAGAGGTAAAAAGAGGCTTTAAAGTTTGTATCATAAATGAATTGTTTATTTATTGCATTACTATAAAATCTAAATTATTTTAATTTAGTATTTATGATTTTTAATACAATTAAGTAGTACGAATTTTTGGATTTTTTTAGTACTTATGCTCTTCAATCGAAATTGAAGAAACATGCATGTAATGTTCGAAGTTTCATCCATTAAAGGAGTAAAAGTGTGTGTTACAATTTATATGAAAAATCAAAGGTTTATGGTGAAAATAACTTGAAATTCGGCACTTATAATCTTCAACACAATTTAAGAATCATATATTTGGGGATTTTTTAAAATTTTATTCCTTAAAGGGTAAAAAAAGCATTGATGTTTGTATAAAAAATAGATTGTTTATTGTAGAATATTGTAGAAATTATTTAAAACTTAGTATTTATGATTTTTAATACAATTAAATGAATACGAGTTTAAGGTTTTCAAATGTCATCTCTTCAAAGGATGAAAAAAGTGGTAAAGTTTGTAGAAAAAATAAAATATGTTTAATCAAAATCTCTTCAAATTTATTAGTCATGATCTTTAATTCAATTAAATAAACGTGCATGTAAGGATGCTGTGAGTTTTATCTCTTAAAGAGGTAAAAGAGGGTATTAAAGGGGCTGAAAGCTAGTACTTTATAAATAGTTTTGTTTGCGAGTAGACGCTGAATAATATTTTGAGACTATTCATGTTTACGCTTTCCTACGTTTACGCTTGAATGTTTTATTAGCTAGAGATAGATAAGCATTTTGTCAATATTTTGTATAAATGTACAAAAATAAATAAAAAATAAAACATATAAACAACGAAGATAATTCAAGCAAGCGAATAAAAAGCAAAACTCTAAAGAAAAAAAACTGGTACTATTTGAAGGTAGTAAGGACTTCGCAACTAAAAATAAATAAATTAAATATATTATACAAACAAATAGTCTAAATAAATCAACTTATTTAATAGTTTCCTCTATAAACATTAAATCAAATTATATATCTTCTTTTTTATTACGAGATTTTGAAACAAAAACTAAGAAGCTAGTTAGTTTTAAAATATTATTCAAGAGATTATATTTAACCAAATCAAATTTTGAAAGGTTTTGTTAAATATTAATTGTTGATTGTATGTATTAAAATAAAGTGCTACATGGGATGTATTGTATATTACAACACTTTTAAAGAAATAGGAAACGAAACTGTTATTATTGTGTAAATTGTTATATGATTTTTTGTCGATTTTCGGTACATTTTTTTTCTTTAGATATTTATCGTTTTTCTAAAACGAATGTATATGTAATCGATAAATGAGCGATTACTGGTTATTGGTTTTGAGTTTGACAACATTCAGTTGATTCATGATGATAAAAGTTCATATAGGTAAACAAAAATGTTAAAACGTAGGTATCTGCATTTACTGTAAATACTCTTTGACGTTGGAGCAAGCTAGCGCGCGATATAATTTTTGCGCTGCTCCTGTCAGAAACTCAAGGTCGTTCGCAGCTGTAATCGCCTTAAAAGCACATATCGCGAGCAATATCACAGAATACCTAATAGTACTACCCGTACGTTATCACAGAATACATAATATTCCTACCGGCGATATAACAATTATTGTTTACCCACATCTTTTTTCTACGAAAAATATATCTATCTAATATATAAAAATCAATTTGCTGATCGTTAGTCTCGCTAAAACTCGAGAACGGCTGAACCGATTTGGCTAATTTTGGTTTTGAATTAATTGTTGAAGTCCAGGGAAGGTTTAAAAGGTGAGAAAATATAGAAAAAAATAAGAGTAGTGAAAAAGGCAGAACAACGTTTGCCGGATCAGCTAGTAATCTGATATTTACGACAGTTTTAAATAAAAACTAAATTTATATTACCTAAACTAGAACATGTATGTAGATCTAATTATTATCATAAATATTCAATATACATGTTTTAAAATTCATAAACATGAAAGAATATGCGATACGATGTCCTCGAAATATGACAATGGTCAAGTACTTGCTCCATTCGTAACGAGAATAATTAGAATGGGTTTGTTTATATAACTCCTATGTATATACAGTAACAATGGTTAACTAGGTACAAGTATCACATGCGTATCTAATTCGTTAGTATTTTAACGCAAAACTTACACTTTTTGAGTAATGGCAATTCAGTAATGCACCTAAAGGAAATCAGCTCGTTAAACTAACTACAAGCAAACACTTGTAGATTATTAACCAGAACACTATTACCATATGTGTAGCGAAACGAAATGATACAAAAATAATATCTGCAAAGACTCGCCCAGATTTCGACGCCGTCATTTGGATAGCAACGCACCATTAACATCTTTAATGTGTATATACCATAGGCGATTATCTATTTCCATTAAGAGAACCATCTGCTTGATCGCTAACCTACGTAAAAATAGGTGTCTGTGTACTTATGTACGCACATAAGAAGTTATACTTTTTTGGCGTAACAGAACAAATATAACCAAAGATTGCATCCCGCGTTTACAATCGTTTACTATCAACGCAATTTTTTAATTAATGGTAGTTAAATAAAACATTAAATTAATGCGATATTACAACATACTTATAAATATACATATACGTTACTCATGTAAGTAAATACAAAGATAAATACAAAGATTATAAAGTGATACAAAAAAACATACATAAGTACAAACAGACAGCTAGATGTTTAAAGAGACAAGTTTCAAATAAAAATTTAGGAGGACAATTCCTGATATAAATGGGAAGAAAATTCCAAAGCTTCAGAAGAAAAATATTTAACGAAGAAATCGGTACGACTAAAAAGTACTTGAAGAGTGTGGATATTTTCTGAACGAGGTTGGCGTGAATGTGGGGCATATTGATGTTGGAATTTTGAGGACTTTAAGATATTGAGGTGCATAAGGGTAGCGATAAAATAAAAACAATCTTTCAGTATTTCTTGACACGATTATTTTTCTAGACCAGGCTTAACCAACCTTTATTTTGCCGAGCCTTCCCGAGCCAAAAATAATATTTTCATGCCCCCCTTATATTCCTTATTTATCTACTCGTTAGTTTTTTTTAGAAATGTAATCTTACATATTACGTACGGTGCCCCCCCTAACATTTCTCTATGCCTCCCTCTGCCTCTGCCTCTGGTTGGGAAGTCCTGTTCTAGACGATAAGACAGAATATTTTTAGCTATACAATACAGCAAGACCATTATACCATTACCATTTCTTTATTTTCTCGATGACAATGTAAATAATGTACTTATCGTAAATAATGTACTTATTGTACTTGATGGACGGGTAGTGATGTGCTACACATTATGATTACTATAGTAGTCTGCGTGACAAGTTGAAAATCGTCTAAAATAGAGATACTGCTCTAAAATCATGTGCGATAGCTCATTGGATCCGAAATGACGCCTAGAAAAATGTACTAAAAGCGTGTATTAGCACATAAAAAATTGCAAAAGTTATAAACAATTAAAGATGAAAAAAATGGCATTTCGTTTTTTACCAATATTTCATAAACTATTAATATTTAAGAGAAATCAAAAAAGATTCGGAAAGAGGAGGTAATTTTCAAGAAAAAACTTAGTCTTCGGAACTCTATCTTCATTATTAATAATTTTAATCTAACGCTGAAAATGGGTCTCCGGGCGACATTTTTAGGTTGCGCGCACGGCTTCAAAAGCGAGTACGACACATAAATTAATTTATTTAAGGCATTGATATAAAAAACCCAAGATACACAATTAGTGTGTCAAAAACGTCCTCTAAAAATAAATGAGCGCACAATTTTAAATTGTGCGCTCATTTCAAATAGAATCGCGTCGGCTGCGTCACTGTCAATTTTATTTTCGTACCTTGCTTTGTAAAAACTTGCACTTAAGGTTGGATATGCAAAGACATATTTTTTTGCCATATCTATAACTATTTAAAAGAAATTAGGGAATAGGGACACTTTTCAGTGTCAGTTTTGTTCGGGACTGTGCATCTAGGGTTTTTTATATCAATGATTTAAGGTATTAAATATTCTTTTTTTAAATTTGAAAAAAAATAATATATGCTGGACACTATAAATAATTTATTTCCGTTGGAAATTTTACTTAAAATTAATTTTTCAACAAGTTAAACGATTGTTAACTACCAAAATTTTCTCTTACTTCCGTCTTAATTGTAAATAAAAAAAAAATGTTTAAACATCGTTCTCATCGATCGTAAAAATTTTTCGCTTCGTAGAGTCTTTCTTTATGCACACTTAACAACGTCACGCCATAAAAGTTATAAAAATATTCATACTTTGCTTATAATAATTATTGTACTTGATCAAAAACTAAAAAATCCACGTAATTTTGTTAAAGTTTATTATATATATTATTATATTTATATTAAACAAACCACATTCACGTAAAGAAAAAACAAGTTTTTTAAGTGTTGTGTTTTTGAAACGGCATTCGATGTAGTGTTTTTTTGAGTACTAAAATATCGTAGAATACCAAAAATGGTTATTTGAAAAATTTCGAAGTTATGTCGAAAAACCACTTTTATCAAAATTTTTCGTCAACGATTACTCCCAAACGGATAAACCGATTTTGATGCAACTATGTATTAAAAGTATATGTATTAGAAGTAGTTTTTTGAGGTATAGAGCTGATTAGTTTTTGTACTCAATCGGTACATTAATCTGGAAGTTATATTAAAAAAATACTATTTCGCCAAAATTTTTTTGAGGTTTTTCAAAATTTCTGAACCTTTTGACTTGGTTCAAATTTTCACGAAATCTAAGTTGAGCGGAATCCAATCGAATGCTTTCAAGCGCGTTTCCAGCCGTTAAAAAATTATGAGATATTTAAACAAACACACACACACACACAAGCACGCACGTATGCACACACACACACACACACACACACACATACACACATACACACACACACACACACACATACTGAGGTCATCGTAAAAATAGTCGGCTTGGACCTCAAAACGTGGAGATCTGGTGAAAACTCGATTTTCGAAAATCAGGGCAAACTTTCTTATCTCCCATAAAGCTACACTTGAAATAAAATCAGACATCTCTATGAAGTAATACTGATAATCCATGCTTTAACATTCTATTATATACGCAGTCCTTCCCCGTGGACAAAGGCTTTTCTGCAGTAGTCTAGACTCTAGACATCGATTTAGGGCAGGGCTATTAAAGTTTTACAAAACACAATAAATCATTTGTTTCGCGTAGTTTCTTTGTGGCCTAATGGTATTTTTATTTTTAAAGCACAATTTACTCACTACAATTAATGCAAGTTACATTGCTTAATGTGTTTAAATAAAATTTAAAAATACGTAACTAAAAATGTTGATTGAATCGACTGACATACATGTTAAGAGCGTGTATTCGATTTGCAACGAAAGCTTCATATTTTCAAGTTTTTTCAAGAGCGATATCGTAATAATGTGAGCAGATTATTCGAAGGATATTACAGTTTTCGCAAGATTAAGTCTTGATTTAGTGCACTACAGAGCAAGAATATAATTTTTGTAAAGATTTTTTAAAACTAAGAAAATCCCTGCATAGTGTTTTACGAAAATAGGCGTCAGAGCTATCTTACAGGACGAATACAACCATTGTAATTTTATGCATTTTTCCAACGGGATGTATAGTTCTAAAGTGCAACACACAGAAAATTACTTACGCTGACTGTTATCATCTTGATATAGTGATGCCTGGTGCCATAACTGTAGAATTCTGCCGCCTGTTAGAAGTCGTGTCCCCTCCAAGTTCCACGATAGCGCTGTGATTGGACCGTCCGCATTCAGCTTTCCTGTCTGCACCCATCGGTATTCTAAGCCCTGAACGAGAAATATCAATTCAGTAATTGTACCTTCTATTTCCTTCTCACCTATTTCTATCGTCATTTTATCGGTGCATACTGTTGCATATCCCTATCGTATTCTGTCAGGAATAACCGGTAGCCTTGCAAATAGGGCTTTATCTCAGCAAGTCATGATTAATATCCTTAATGTCCTTAGAGGATGGTTAATGCTTATTTTTTAACTTTAATAGACTGGTTTGTTTGCTATCCTGTGATATAAAATTATTTCATTTTGTAGAGACGAGATTTAAAGAAGCGGTAAGCTCACCTCAGGATGGTGTAGTGCCCATACCAGGATATTAGGTTGCCGATTCGAAATTCTAGATTTACTACATAAAAAACTTCACAAAAAATCATTGAAATTAAATAGTTATCTAGGTGCAACTGAGAAATCTATGTACCTACATACTTCGTTTTTAGAATGAAATAAAACCTATAGGATACTTCCCGTAGGCCTAGAATTACAAAATTTGGCAAGAAACAATGTCTTACAGTGCACGTAAAAAAATCCGAAATCCGATAATCCTTTAGTTACATAAAAAAAATACAAGTTCATACGGAACCCTCGGTGTGCGAGTCCAACTCGCACTTGACGATTTTCTTAGAGTTGAGACACAGGCCCCTTGAAAAATAACTGTAGATATGCCAATGACTATGACTCTTAATATTACTAGTGGTAACGATCGTACTCTGTTAGAAGATCCTAATTTTATTAATGTTAAATCAGAAATATCTATTAGACAAATTATAAAACAAACAAACTATAACTCAGTTTGGTCACAGACTAGGTATATTAGCGTAACTTGTAAGGTTGACAAAACACTAAACAAAACTATACGTGTGTGTCAAACGTAGATTCAAACGTATGGTAATGTGAGTAAAGTTTCTTTTAATTAATTTCATCTATTTCTAATGCACATTATAGTAAAAATATTAGCATTGTGCACTTCGTCTCTATATAAACTTTCACTGTGCCACATTTTATATACCAAAGTTCACACATTTTCGAAAAAAAAGAGTATAAAGTTTTCGCATCACGAATTCATATATAAAAATAAAAGCAATCACGAATATTATATAAATTATATAAATATAAAAAAATCCTCTCTGGTCTACTGGCCACCTATCACATTGTGGGACTAATGGCTTATTGCACCAACCTTGTCTTAACTTAGGAAACTCTTTAGTGATATGTTGTCACATTCTTTTCATTTGATACAAAAAGTGACGACAGCATACCACTTAAGACTGTCCTTAGCTCAGACAATGTTAGTGCTATTGGCCATTAGTATCTTCGGCTAATCGTTGATGCACATGTTGTACCTCTGCCTAATTCGTCAGGGATACGGGCGTGAAGATACAAATTCTACATTAGAATTTGAAGTAAACACTATTATCTATGAATTCAATAATAATGTACCAAGATAGTAGCGGTTTCGCGCAAGTTTAATTTATAATCGCAAATTTTCCCGCTCGAGTAATTAATATTTAGGTTAGTTAATTCAAATATAGACGCTTGTTCACTGTATCGCGTTTATTCATTTCATTTCGCTATGTTAAACCTAGTTTCTCATTTCCGTCTAAATAATTTACTCACGGCTGCTTTAACACTTAAAGGTTTTTTATCTTATAGTTAAGAACGCTTAAGACTATCAATCACTGCATCACCGAATCCTGCCACAATAGCCTCAGTGCTTATTACGATCGAGTTCCGGTGTGGATGTTGAGAGTGAGGTCATCGATTACCTGAATAAGGGTAAAACTGTCACTGGTTAACACTACACAAAATGAATAATAAACGACCTCACTTACTGTAGCCCTTAACGCAAGCGTTAGTACCCACACAAATTAGTAGCCCACATCAAATTTAATACTCTAACCCCGCGGCTACATATATTGGCCTACGGCGAAAGTTCGCGCTATCACGCTGTCGTCACAAACTAAATCGCGACAACTGCTTACGTCATAATGTCGTCGTATTATCACTAGTTATCAAACCGCGGCCGGCAGGTTATATTTGTGCGGCCTGCTGATGATATTTGTGCTGCACAAGAATATTGTAAGTTGTAACATTTCTTAAAAACTTTTCTTCTCAAATTCTTAATTCATGAACATTCGTTCCTTAAATTCTTTAATTTTATGCTACTGTGTACTGTATTTCATTCGCCCAAAGATTACGAACTTATGATACAGCTTCATAAAAATTAAAGGTCATATCGTCGCAGTTATTTTATAAAATAGCATACGTCGATATACTAGGTCAATATCAAAATACGGCTTATACATGAAACTACCTTAGCAAATGTATGAGGATAAATTATAGTTTATTATTATTATTATTGCTTATCATGATTATATTATAGTTTTTTGTCGTGAGTCGCAAAAATAGCACCTGCGGATCGCAGTTTGATTTGATCGCCCAGTGCAGTGACACGTCAAAAGAGCCTTCGCAATACAGCTGCGCGATAGGCCGAATACGTCGTGTTAGCGCGAATCTTCGCCGTAGCCCGATATATGTAGTCACGCCATAACTGAATACTTTTCTCACCTAACGCTAGTGTATGGAAGCGACAAAAGTATGCCAGGAAGATCAAGAAAGTAGTATTAACGTGGTTGAGACAAAAGCATTACGAATGTAGATGAAAGACAAACAGTTATACCACAGTATACTGGAGACTAACAGTAGTCAATATACATACATGTGAGATGCATCATCTGATATTCGAGCAACGCATACATAGACACCTCTCACAGACGCGATATCTCGGAATGGTTCGGGACAGTTTGTTCCGCACCAGTTCGAGATATCGCGTCCGTGAGAGGTATCTATGTGTACTATGCTCGAATATTACTTATATGTGACATTGACTTCTGTTAGTCTCTAAGTATTCTGTGGTTATACCATGCGAATATGGATGGATGTATAGTAGGTGAAACTAAAGATCAAGACTGACGTGTAACATAACACGACCTTTATTAGGAATGAAATATAATGACCACCAAAAATAGCATTTGTAACCATAAAAAGCCTTACCCAAAAAATGTACAATAAGCACAAAAAAATTAAATCTGTACCAAAAATATGATACCTTAAATTACAATCTTTCTAGCTATTTAAGTCATGCCTGCGCTTCAAAATATTTTCAGTACCCAAAATTAGTAAACAATAACCAAATTTTAATAAGCAAATATTTGTGCTATTAGAAACCATCGTCTATAGACACCAAAGATGTTAATGGTGCGTTGTTATCCATTTGGCGAGGTAGCATTGCCACATGCATAAGTCTACGGCTACCTTACGCTCCAAACCGAAACACGACAGAAACAATTATTGAAGCTATTGCGGCAGAGATACGTAAAGCGGTAGTATCAAATACTAGGGCGAAATGTTGCGGAACTCTACCACCTAGTGGTCACGATGGCAGTGATATGTATAGCCAATCGGTCGCCTCTTACGACCTGCCTGGCAGAACGGCAGGTGATCGATTCTTTAAAGGAGCCTGGACCAACACGGTGAGTACCGATTAACCGATTAACCAAAGGACATGTATGTGTGCATATTATTTTTTTAAGAATGAGTTCCTTTGTGTTTAAGTATTTATCTTGTGCGCGACATACCCAATAATATCTAAGATTACCTGTTACTGTCTATAAACCTTTTTGTAATTTTCTTTAATAAGTGGATGCCAAAAGGCAAGTGGCTAGGACATCGCACCTCAAACTGACTCAACGTATCTACTGTGTGTATAAAATCAAGGCAGAGAGAGAGAGTTCTATAGGTAATTCACATTCGACATTGGTACTTTTCTATTTATAAACCTATAAAGGCGTTTAAATAGTAAATTAATGAGGTTAAGGTGATTACTAGACTTTTTTATACCCCACAAGTATCGACGCTACGCCAAATACTGTTTACATGGGAAGATTAATGAGTTTACTGACCAAAATCTAATCTACGGACTGCAAGGAAATCAAAGTCTTAGTTACTATTTGAATATAACCTACTACTAAATTTACTCTTGAACCACGAGATTCACTTAAGAAAATACATAATATGTTAAACTTCTAAATAAATATTTAAACTTCTTATATTATACATATTATGTATATGTAAAATATGTTTAAATATTTTTTTCGTTTTACCAAATACATTCTACAATCTTAACTAAATAATACGACGGGATAGACATAATATCCGAAAGGATAAACTCCCTAAATAAAATAAAAAAATACGTGAAATCAAAACTTTGTACCCCATTTTCCATCAATTACGCAAACATAGAAAAAATCAAATGCTAATAACTCCTAAGTTACAAATGTAAAATGTTTGCAGGCCAAAGAGAAATTCAGAAAGGTATTTGATTGAACATCGAATGTAGAAAGCGCCATGTATGTAATAAATGTAAGATATTATTAATAGACCGTGGTCCCAAGAATTTTTTTATTTTTGATTAATAACAAACTGAATTTTTGTAAACAGCTTCGTTTTAACGAGGCGCCTATCTTATCTCCTTTCAAAAAATATCGAATCGGATAATTAATAAAGTTAGGGTGCTTCAAACATGTTAATATGGTGAAGGAAAAATATTGTATCATAACAATAAATATTTATTTACTTCAATCGCTTGATTATTATATGAAAAACACTTTTGTCCTACACATTCGATGGTTTTTCTGACAAGTTCTCCACTCTAAAGATATCGGAATTATGAAATGTTTAAATTGATATTATTCAATTTAAAAATGACCTAATTTTTTCACAGCAGCTTGTTAACTATTATTATAATTCAACGGTATCTGTCCTACACATTGACTTACTAATATATAAGTCAATGGTCCTACACGTAAAGTGGAAACTTTTCTTAGTCCGACACTCTAAAGTTTTCTTTTTTAGTTACTTTTATTAGTTACCCGATTCGAGATTTTTCGAAGATGGAAAAGATGGGCGTCTTGTGAAAACGAAGCAGTTCACAAAAATTCAGCATGTTATTAATCAAAAAAAAAAAATCTTTCTGGGGCCACGGTCTATAACTGTAACAAACTTTATCTGACATATCAGGATTGAACACCTGCTGAATGTTCCAGACATTTTTATAAAAGTAGGTGTAAGTAATAAAGTTATCAAAGTAATTAATGAAGTTAGTCCATCTTATTCGATAATGAAGAATAGACCACGTGTCACTTTGCCGGGCAGTTCGTAAAAGGTAAAAGATTGGTAACAACATGTCAAGTACCATCATGGCTGCTTGATGGTAGAGTTCCGTAGCGTCTCTCCTGCATATGCGGTACCACCGTCTTACCTATTCCGCAATGACCTAAATGTTTGTCTTCGTCATGTCCTGCTTTGGAGGGTAAAGTAGCCCGGTTAGACTTATGCATGTGGTATTTTCATACCACCACAAGAATAGTAATGCACCATTAGTATATTTGGTGTCTATAGGCGATGTTTCTCTTTATATCAGGAAAGCCATCTGCTTGTTCGCTATCATATATAAAAAAACTAAGCAAGAGCAACTTTAAAGCCAAAACTATATTTATTTTTCGTATAGTAAACACAAACCAATGCTATATTATAAGAGCTCAACGGTGGGAAACTAACTCGCAATTCCCAACAAGACAGATAAAGTTATTTCTCGGAGAATTTTAAAATAAGTTCTTAAAAATGATAACTGTTTTCCTTTAATAAACTTTTATGATGTGATGTAACCATGACGTGTAGTGTAGACGCTGTTACAATGCATTATTATGGAGAGCAATTTAATATACGATTGTGAGTCATGTGACTGTTAAGTATATAGAACGAATTGAATAAAAACGAAATGCTTTATCTATATTCTTATATATATATATATATATATATATATATATATATATATATATATATATATATATATATATATATATATATATATATATATATATATATATATATATATATATATTATATATAAAAAATTGGTAGAAGAATTCAAGCGTGGCAGAGAGAGTGTGAAAGATGAACCCCGGTCTGGAAGGCCTTCGACGTCCACTACTGACGAAAATATTAAAAAAGCACTTGATTTAATTATGGGAGACCGCAGATAGAGAGATAGCCGAGATTATAGGCATCTCTTATGAATGAAC
Organism: Apodemia mormo; assembly: GCA_036924255.1. Classification (NCBI taxonomy): domain Eukaryota; kingdom Metazoa; phylum Arthropoda; class Insecta; order Lepidoptera; family Riodinidae; genus Apodemia; species Apodemia mormo. The sequence goes on from JAUPFN010000014.1 coordinate 26,432,230, forward strand.
TCAAATATCATATTCAACAAATTGGGTTTCCACAAAGTGTCTGCGAGGTGGGTTCCGCGACTGCTTTCAGTTGAACAAAAAAGAACGCGATTAACTATTTCACGTGACTGTTTGGAGTTATTTGAAGCTGATGCAGATAATTTTTTGAATCGTTTTGTTACAATAGAATGTTACAATAGACGAAACATGGGTTCATTACTGTACACCAGATTAAAAAAACAATCAAAACAGTGGAGAAGATCTGGTTCACTACCTCCCAAAAAGGCTAAGGCGCTTTTGTCGGCAAATAAGGCAATGGCATTAGTATTCTGGGACTCGAAGGGTTTGATTATGACTGATTATCTTGAAAGGGGTCAGACTATAAACTCTGATTACTACTGTGTCTTGCTACGTCGTTTACGAGAGAAAATAAAAGAAAAACGTCCAGGAATGCTCAGAAGAAAAGTCCTGTTTCATCAAGATAACGCCCGTCTTCACACGTCTGTGCAATCAATGGCTGAAATCCACAAATGTTGTTTTGAACTATTACCGCATGCGCCTTATTCACCTGATCTGGCACTGTCAAACTTCTTTCTGTTCCCTAACCTAAAAAGCACTTGGGAGGTCAAAGATTTTCGACAAACGACGAAGTCAAAACAGCAGTAGACGCATACTTTGACTCTAAGGAAGAATCATTTTTTTTCAACGGTCTAAATGCTTTGAATGGAAGATGGCAAAAGTCGAACTAGATGGTGATTATGAAGAAAAAGAAAAATGTAACTGATTTAGTATGAGTTGTGTTCATTTTCTTGGTCAGGCCGAATAGTTTTCAATCCACCCTCGTATATATAGCGAAAACTCAGACTTAAACTCTGAAGACGTTGCTCGCCTAAAAGGAGATTGTCGTAATAGCAGTCTGTGCGGCTAACTTCTTTGATAAACCATTATGCTGGAGCCGCACTTGCGTCTATCGTCATAAAGTTTCGAGCAATGATGAAACATGATGAATGTAGAGGTCACATATGGATTTATCGTGACATTGCACGAAGCTTTGTGAGGATAGATGCAAGTGCGGCTGAGGCATTAGACAGAAAGCGTTACTGGAGAATTAATACCATAAGGGCTCAAACTGGATCTCGGCGATCTGCGGCGCGGCGGCGAGAGCGGTGCAATCTAACACATAGATTCATAAGGAAGTGAACTGGATGGCAGCGTCGCAACGTTGGCGCGGGCAGCTGTGTCAGAGCGCGGCGTCGTCGCGCCGCTGTCACCAAGATCCAGTTTGAGCTCTTAGATTTAAGATTTAATTTTAATATTGTGTCTTTGTTAAAGACCTATATTTTTAACAGGTTGAAAGAGGTTTAAATGCGGTGATAGAAATTCTACCCTTCTCGTTATACAACAAATCGGTAAATCATCACAAATTTAACGCCCTAAAAACACAAGTCTATCATGCTAGAAAACCGGTATTTTTAAGCCAATTATATGTCATGAGTGACTTACAACACCAAAAGGCATAAAATCGCTCTATTGTAGGTACATTAACACGATTCTTACTCAAGATTATTACTTTCTTCTTTGTGCAAGATCTATTAATACTAAACTGTCATCAAATAAAATAAACTTCGTATTTTAAGACTTACCAAAATGTAACATTTTACAATAGTTTTTAAAATAGTTTTTTTATAAGATAGCAAACAAGCAGATAGGTCTCCTGAATCCTGATAGGAAACGAACCATCGCCTATTGACACCAAAGATGTCAATGGTGAGGTAGTGGTACCATACCCCGGCGAGACAATGCATAACCCCACTACCTAGTAGCCGCGATGTTTAACAAACTTAGGTGGCGATGGGTAGGACATTTGGCTAAACTCAGTGATAGCAAATGGATTATATCCCTAACAAAGAGTGGTCGAAAATGGGGAAAAAAGTGTGGGAAGAACGATGGCAGAGGGGGTAATATTGGTAACCGTATTAACTAACTAACTAGGATAATTTGCAATAAAATTCATACACAAATTAGAAAAATAAAGATTTTTCTCGAACAATCATGGTCGTTAATAGAAAGTTCACTTTGCAAGAAACTCGGTAGCTATCGGCAAACATTATTAATCGATTCCATTCTTTTTTTAATAGACTCAGAAAACATAAGGACGAGTTATATTGAAAATGGTTACCTAAATTCACCGCGTTTTATTGTTATAAATATTTATAAAACTCAACAATCTGCCTTGGAATCACTAAAATAATAATCTAAAACATATAAAACTGGTGGGTGATATCCTCGTCTGTGCCATCACATTTACTATAGGTATCTCTATACTATAGGTATAACTAACTACATATTCTGCGAGGGTATTATATATAATTACAAAAGCAAAATTTATATGTATGCGTTACAATGGAAAGGTTGGACTACCTTGGATGAAATTTGGTGTACAGGTTATGCTCAGACTTAACATACTTATATGAACACCTGTTGAGCGCGGAAAAGTGTTGTTCCCACGGTATTAACAATATAATAACTTTGATATTAGAAGAACATTTATTTAGAAAAAATAAAACATTCATAAAAAACAATCACATACCATCAAATACAGGATAGATTAATGAGTTATTATTTAACAAGCCTGAATAGATGAATGTGTTAAAAATAATTGAATGTCAAGTGGCTTAATTGCCGTTGAACCACATAATACAACAATATCGACCTAGTTTCATCATTTGCAAATACGTATTTTTTGTAAATTTGGTGAAAATAATTTACATATAATTATGCTGAACTCTACACCGAACAAGCAGGACTGTCAAGTATTATGATTTCAAAATACCTACTGTTTTTTTATAATCATTAGATGGGTGTTTCCTAGAAACTGGTCTATTTGCTATCTCAGGCCAATATATCGTTAATAAGTACAAATTATTTCATAAATCACGGTAGCTTTAAAAGATAACACCCTGATCTATCTCTGCTTGCAGTAAAACACCCATTAAAATAAACTTTATCATTTTTAAGAAGTTCGTAATGTACCTCAAAACAGTCCCCTGGGGTGTCTCCAAAGCAAAATCGTCACTTAAGTTCAAAGTAATTATGACAAAATCTGTAGAAATCAAAGAACATGCTTAATTATTCAAACAATCCTAAACAATTATTCATGAGTCCTGCTTATTTTTTGAAAAAACATAATTTATAATCAAAAAGCAAAAATAAAATGTGTCTCCGTATTTCGTAAACAATCCCCTGTTCATATATTAAATTACGGGCTATGCCTTCAAATAGGTTAAACCAGGCTATACTTGAGTGTAACATAACTCAACCGATCTGAAGTTTGCAGAGACGCCGACACTAGCTTAAGTGTGCCATCTTATTCAGTGCTGTATAAGCGCCCATCCTCGAGCCATAACTTCACGGCCAACAGTCCTCTGGTAAGGATATTTTATCATTTATTTTTAAGTATTATAACGTTATTTTATTTTAGACAGGGATCATATATCTTTTATAACAATATAAACTATATAAGGATATAGTTTTTATTATTATAAAAGATATATGATCCCTGTCTAAAGTAAAATAACGTGGCTCAAGTACATTTTATGCTGCCTCTGAATGAAATAGAAAAAGTCCCCTGGCGACAGTCCCCTGTCTTGTGGAGGGGCCACAGGACAGGGGACTGTTTACCCTTCCAGGGAAATGGAAGTTTCCATTATGTTTTTCATTATTTTAAGTATTTTTCGTCTATTTTAGGAGTATAGTATGGCGCCGAGGAAGGAAAACCTTCTAGGGAAGATTTTTTCTTCCCTAAGATTTCAAGATAGGGAAAATAAGCCAAAATTTTGTGTGGAAGATGTGTTCACTGATTCAGAATCAGAGAATCATGCTGGACCTAGTTGTGCTACTACTGGAAAATAATTCAACACTGGTGATTACATCCAGTATTTTAAGATTTCAGAATAAAATCCTTACTTCCATACTAATATTATAAATGCGAAAGTAACTCTGTCTGTCTGTCTCTTCTTCACGCCTTAACCACTCAACCGATTTGAATGAAATTTGATATAGATAGTTTGAGGAAAGGACATAGGAAATCCCATGGGAATGGGAACTATGCGGGTTTTAGTTTTAGAATTTTTTACACGCAGGCGTAGTAACGGGAACAGCTAGTAATTAATAAGACTGTTAAAAAAGATCTCCTATATTATATAATACTGTTGATTTAATGTTTCTGTAATATTTAATTACCTGATTCCTAAGTTATGTTTTTTTAACTTATATAACATTATAATAACAATACTAAAATGTTGTTTTCATTCATAAGTTGGCAACAGTCCCCTGAATCAATTTTTCAGAAAAACCTCAATAACTCCAAAAGTAATGGAAGCATGTTCGGTTAACGTACTTTTTATTGTTGACCAGGTAGATGCCTATTATAATGATAAAGTTATTTTAATATATAAGCAATCAAATCCACTTATACATTATTTTAATATATAACAACTTAAAATAATTAAGAAAGAGCAAGAAAAGCAAAATTCAAATCAATGAAAAGGAAAAGTTAAGAGTATTAAGGACAGAAAGTAAACAAAGAGCTTTTAGGAAATTAAGAGAGAAAACAAGATGAAGCGGAAGCCAATCAAATGTCATCAACCGCATTTCGATTGGTCAAGCTGTCCAAAAGTTGAGATGTTTACAACGCACATATATACATACAGACACACTGACGTCATCATGAAAATAGTCGGAAAAGGTCCCTAGGACCTCAAAACGTGGAAACCTGGGAAACTATCTTTTGAAAATTGGGGCAAAATCAGTAATTCAGTACTACATACGTAGCGGGAAGTTAAAAATATAAAACTTCGAAATGAACATAAGAAGAAGCTAAGGTAAATGGAAAAACATGAACTGACACCAGACACAAAAGTATATATGATTGTGATAAAAAAGAAGGAAATACCATAATTATTTTTTAAGAATGTTTAGCCGGACAAAGCACCTTTTAAAATTTGCATTCATTAAAATAAATAAAAGTGATCACAAATGATCAACAATCCTCATTGACATTAAACATGATTGTTTTAAATACATGAAAAAGATCAGAAATGATCAAAATTCCTCATTGACATCAGACATGATTGTTTAAAATATATAACAAGGGTCATAAATGATCAACAATTTCCATTGACATCAGTCAGGACTCTTGATTACTGCAAAGCATTACATTAGTTTATAAGCAGGAAAGGGATTGTTATTTTTGTCTTTAAAAATGCAAGCTTTCACTCAAGCTGCATCTCCTAATAATTTATTATTTTTATATACTTATGTACATCTTATAACTAAAATCTATATTACAGTAAGTACCATGGTTTTTCAAATAATGAACAGATTGTTTAAATCTCAAATGAGACTAATATAATTATGAAAGGAGGAAATAGCCTAATGTCGGCCACCTAACATATTTATGGTGAAAATTAAGTTTAAATTCCATTTAAGTTTAAATTTGTGTTGCAAATCACAACTTTACTCATATAACTTTGTATTAACACATGATTTAACCAATTTGTGTCATACACTACACTTCACTTCACTTCACTTCAATATTATACCACATAAAAACCAACGAGTCGTCACACAAAGCTGTATTGTCTCCGATTTAGCTGAAAACGTTAGAGGAGACCATGCACGGGATTGTGTTTTTGACCATAAAATTCTCCCTAGCTTATGTTTCTGTTCTGCAGAAAAATAAAGGGCATAGAACATTATGTCTTGCAATGTTGTTAAATATTCGATTCGATTCGATTATTAAGAAATAACAGTGGCCGAAATTAGGGCACTCATTTTGATACAAAATTCTATAGTTGGCCCCCTGCCGACATTAATCCGAAAGATACAAATTTAGAACTCTACAGAATTTCAATGTACAGTTATATTTTTGTTCAATAATTTGTTTTTTAAGAGTGTTTTAAATCCATTATAAACTTGCGGATGAATTAAAATGCACCGACTGGTCTCAAGTTTATAACAGGAATAATGTCCATGAAGCTACCAAAATCTTCATGCGCATTTTAGCAAATGCAGTGCAAAAATTTACTTACCATACAAAGATTAGTCGATCTAAATTAAATATTGAACCATGGATCACTCCTGGTTTAATTCGTTGCATTAGGCATAGAGACCGTTTACATTTACTTGCCAGAAAACAACCAGATAACCTTATAATCAATAAATCTTACACCAGATATAGAAACTTTTGCAATGATTTATTACGAAAATTATAGTGTGAGCATGAAAGCAAGGAACTAGAAAAAATCGCAATAATAACAAAGCTTTGTGGAATTCTATTAAAAAAAATCTGTCACTTCAAGATGCGGACTCGCGGGCCGGGTTCGTAATGTCGAAGTGAGAGAGAGGTTAGGTTTGAAAGAAAGTGTCGGTGTAAAGATGAGAAAGGGCATGCTCCGTTGGTTCGGACATGTAGAAAGAATGGTAGATGAAAGGTTAACAAAACAGATATACAATGTGAATGTGGAAGGATGTAGGTACCGGGGAAGACCAAGACTGACATACCACGATCAGATTGATCGAGTACTGTCCGAAGGTGGTGTCAAGAGTCTTCGCAACCGGCGTTTGTGTATGAAGAGAGTGATTAATGTGGAGGAAGCGAGACAAGCCTGCAAGGATCGTGATGTATGGCACTCGGTTCTCTCTGCCTACCCCGTAAGGGACCTGGCGTGAAGATATGTATGTATGTATGTATGTACTTCAAGATGGAAAATAGCAAACCTCCGCTTGGACTTCTGGAAAACTCAAACGACCCTAATTTAACTATTAATTCTTGTAAAGAATTTTTTGCTTCTGTTGGACACACATTAACTAGCAAAATCTTGAACAAAACTAAAAAGTCGCAGTGTAGTCTAGCAGCTAAATTAAACATAGCAAATGGACCCGCAACTCTTTCTTCCTGGCGCCAGTAAACTCTCTGGAGGTTGACAAACTCAAATCAGACCTCAAAAATGGCAGTGCTCCTGGGATGGATGGTTTTACAAACACCCTTGTGAAATCTATAAGACCTTATATTACTACACCATTAACATATATTTATAATCTAAGCTTTAGCTTCGGTTGCTTCCCAAACATCTGGAAAGTCGCCTCTGTGATACCTATCCATAAAGATGGCCCGAGGGATTCCCCCAGCAACTATAGACCAATTTCTCTTCTAAGTGTTTTTTTCTAAATTACTAGAAAAACTCATGAATAAACGCTTGAGAGCTTTTTTAGACAATAATCAGTTACTATCGAGTCGACAATTTGGCTTTAGGATGCACACTGGTTGACTTGGTAGTGACTCATATGGATGATGGTCTTTGTTGTTATGGGGTGTTTATTGATCTGGCAAAGGCTTTCGACACAGTTTCTGTCCCCATTCTTCTACATAAGCTGGAAGGGATGGGAATTCGTGGGATTGCATTGGAATGGTTCCAGAGCTACCTCTCGAATAGGAAGCATCTTGGTAAAATCGACAATATCAGAAGTTCAGTAGTTTCTATTGAGTTTGGTGTATCTCAGGGCAGCATTCTGGGCCTTTACTTTTCATAATATATGTCAATGACATTCACAATCTTAATATAGAGGCGTCAGATATTGTGTGCTATGCTGACGACACTGCAATTCTCTTTTATGGGAAGGGCTGGGAAAATGCTAGAATGGCTGCAGAGAAAGGTATCTTTTTAATAAATAAATGGCTGCATAATAACCTCCATACAATAAATACAAAAAAACCAAATTCATGTGTTTCCACAAAGCTGCTAAAGGTCAGCCTCTACAAACACCCGATCTCAAGATACACACATATGATAATGTATCAAACTGTAATTGTGACTCTATACAACACTCAAATTACCTTAAATATTTAGGACTTATGTTAGACGAACGTCTTGACTTTGAACTGCACATTTCAACACTATCTGCGAGGATTCGTAAAGTAATAGGAATAATGAAAATATTACGCAACTCTGTGAGTGTTGAAATCCGGAAAATTGTTTATCTTGTCATCTGTCAGTCCTTGATTACCTATTGCATTGTTATGTGGGGTGGTGCAGCTAAAAAGTTTAATCTCCTTCTTGAAAGGGTGCAGCTCCACGAACCCTTTTGGTTTTCCACAGATGCTCTCTACAGAGAAATTGGGGTTTTGAGGGTCCGCCAACTGTTCATATTAAGAGCTTGCATCTCGACTCACAAGTTGACGATAAATTCCAACAGTTACAAGTTGTTATTAAAGAAGAGTTTTTAACATAAAATTACCAAACGTGAAATCTGCTTATGCAAAAAAATTTCCACTTTATGCACACAAAGCAATTTACAATAAAGTCATATAGTCATGTGACGTTAGGAATTTTACTGTGAAACAATGTGCACACGAAATTACAAAATGGTTAAAAACTCTAGATTATAACAGTACTGAATCAATTTTAGACACATTATAAAATTTACTAAATTTTAATTTAATATCTAATTTTTTCCTAAATGTAATTTGTTAGTTATTATATATGTTTGTTTGCATTAATTCAAATGATACAATTAATAATGGCTTCTCAAGACACAGGCTCTGCCTAGTTTGAGAACCCCTGGTAATTCATAGTGATAATGTTTTAATTTTATATGTATCTATAATTTGATGTGTTTCTGATTAATTTACTTGTAATTCGAATATTGAAATAAATTATTATTATTTTAATGACCAAAGTCCAGCTGCCTTTATCTATTACATATATTGAAAGAATAAACACTTCTTAAATCACGGCCGACCTTAGGGAATTCAAACAACCTAATGTTGGCCCCCTTTAAATATTTTATATATACACAGGATGTTAAAAAATTGATTATAAAATAATGTCTCTATTTATATTTTTGTTTAATATATTAATTCAATGCATCAAATTAGCCGCCCCGTTGATCGAGTGGTTAGCAAACCTAACAAAAAATTGATGGGGCTGGATTCGATTCCCGGCAGGGACAATCATTTATATGATGAGCACAATGTTCGTATTTCAGGGCTATCCTATGAATAAAATAAAACTACTTGATTCTTTTTTGTTGTAATTTTCGATTCTATTGATGTTTGCATGACCCAAACCATAACTTTCTTTTGTGTAGTTGAGTAAAAACATAACCTTTGTCACTCTTAGATAGAGTAGATTTTTAAAATTGAATTTTTTTTAAAATCAGTTGAGTAGGTTTTGAGTTTAATTGTAACAAACAAACAGAAAAAAATAAAATATTTCCTCTTCATTTTATTAGTATAGATTAGGGTTGTTGCTGATGCAGGTTTTTACTGTATCAGCGGATGCTGATGCTGATGCTGATTTTTTAAATCAATATCAGCGGATGCTGATGTTGATTCTGATGCTGATATTAATAAGTCACTGACATAAAATACATCCAACTTTGTAATTATTTGCAAATATGATATGTTACTTTCAATAAAACACAAGTTATACTTAATAATTGTTATATTTTTATCTTAACAAAATACCTATACTTCGACTCTATCTGAATTAATATTATACTTTCATATAAAATAAGTGTTTTGTAATATTCATTTATATTTTATATTAATAGATTAAACAACTATTCAAGTTATCGTTTCTGTTTATAAAGAAGAAGATAATCATGAGCATTTTTATAACCGCTCACTTCATTTTGGTAACTAATGAGACCTATGAGAAAATTGCGTTAGTACACTATGGTCTCTATAGGAGCCAACACTAACTTCATCCAAAAAAACAACATTTTCACTATTTGCCAGTTTTAATACAATACTCTATGGTGTTTTATCGTTTTCAAATGAAACATTGTATAGAATAACATACAATTGCCATTCTTTTTTCAAGTACGCTCTTGGGGAAAAATAAAAGAACTTAGTTCGCCATTTTGATTCGTGCTGTGTGTTATGTGTTGGTTGCAGTTTATGATACAGGTTAATTTAAAAGTGTTTTGGCGTATTAATCAACAAGTAAACTTTATCTATAGTCAAGATTAGTTCAAGATCTAACAGTTTAGATAATAATTTTGTCAAAAAACCGTAAATATCAATTAATAAAACATATATTTTGTTAATGACCAACTTAATGATATCAGCGCTTTGGGTATGATGGTACCTATTTTTATTTATTTTCGTAAATTTTAGTGTTGATATCTATGATCTCAAAAAAATCACATGATGTGAATGTGAAATATCCTAAACAATATTTTAAAAAAAAACTTAACATAGCTGTAAAATTGAAAAAGAAATAAATTATTTAAAAATTACGAAAAAAATTACATATTAATTATGAAAAAAAAAGATATTAATATTTATGTAAATAAATATTTTTGTACTATAATATATGTTGTTTATTTTTTTCCGTATGTATATGTTTACCAATTATATAAAATAAATATATAAAAAGCATATGTCATCGATTTACATTTTGAATTAAAAATCCTCGACTAACAAGTAGTCATATTTTTCTCAAAGTGTTGTGTTACATCTGAATTATTTTGTAGCTTAAGCCATTTAAATTAAACAATTCTTACACCAGTGTATTGCAGTGCTCAAGACCTCTTAAAAAATATACGCTTTACAGTATCGGATTCAATCCAAACAACTCATAAACCATTTTTGTGACCACGGTCCACTGGAGCGGACTCAAAACACGTGCATGTAACGGTCCGTGTGTTTTTAGAAAAAAATACGAAAATGGCTGGTGGTGTGAGCGGATAACATGACCTTTGAGTATATAGACGTTTAATATATCTATGAACATGAAAATTATAATCAGTAATACGTAACGTTAAAACTACAAAAAAAATAAATCGCCAGGCGGGTCCTACATGAACATATTACGACTTGAATATCAGCATTCAAAAATCAGCATCGATTGTTGCTGATGCAGATGCTGATGCTGATAGTAAAATCAATGCTAATATTCACAACAACCCTAGTATAGATGTAGACTGGCGGAAGATTTTTATTGTCTTTAAACTGATAAAAAAAGAAGTACATAGGTATTATGTTTATAAAAGATATTTGATTTAAGTTTAATTAAAATTTTATGCAGATTTATTGCCTTGTTTTCAATTTAATTTAATACATCCTTTACTGCAGCCGACTATAGGGATAAAGGAGGCCAAACTTAGGGAAACACTGGCCAAAAATAGGGAAATAGACCCTTTAAAATTTAAAATGCTTATATTTTTGTATTTCATTATTGAAGTCAATTCGAATTGTCAATACTGTAAAATTTAAAAGTTAGATAATACGAAAAAGCAAATTGATATGTTTTAACGATAACAGTTTAAGCCTAATAAGGTCCAAAAATTGCATTTTTCACTAGGGGGCTGACATTTGGTACTTTACCCTATATATTATTAAAATTTTCTTATATTAAAATATGATTGTTCTGTTGGTTTTAAATGTGCCAATAAACTATAATTTACATGTTTTTTAAATTTTTGTATATTTTTAATAAATTCAATGTAAAATCACTTTCGTGCATTACTTTGTCACTAATTTTCTCGTGATTTCATTCCCCTGACACCACATTTTAACCTGGGACCTATAAAGCTAATGATAAAAAAAAGTCTGGCCCTTATTACAAAATATATGAAATATTGTCTAGTTGTAAAATAAGAAATATTAAATCAAACTGAGAATCTCTCCTAATGGTACACAAAAATTTCAAATAAGTATATTCTCATACTCACAGGATCACCTAAAAATTTAGAAAATTCAACCCATAAAAAAAGTGAAAATATTTTAAAAATATCTTCACACAGTTTGCAGGCTTATAATAAGATTTTAACATTTTGAATGTAATAGATTGCATATTGACGGTTGAAAGGCAATCTTCACTAAGCGACATTGAGTAAACTTTGCAGGATTTAAAGTTAAAGATGAAATAAAAAAATCACAAAAAAATCACCTAATTTAATTGTAATTCAATTTATTACAATTAGGTGTTTTTCATGTTTTTTTATCTTATAGTTGAACTTTATGTCACTCTCATGTCGCTGGGTGAAGATTGCCTTTCAAGCGTCGATATTATAACAAGTGTATGTACACACATAAAAAAAAATCTACTACTGCATCTATTTTAAAAATTCTTTGACCGATATATAAAGCTGCATTATCACTGAGCTACATAGGCTACTTTTTGACCTGACTGAATAAAAAGAAGCAATGTGTGTGGGTCATGCAAATGATGTCACCAGTAACAGCTATTAATATCATATAATTTTTAATGCAGTAAAACTACAGCAACCAATTTTCCATTTCCTATATTTCCGGAACCCTGTATCAAATCTTCACCAAATAAAAATGAGGTCACATGGGGAATATACCGTCTCAAACAAAATAAGAATTTTCCAAAATGGTTCATAAATGACCGAGTTCTAAAGAAAAAAACATTTAAAACACATATAGTGAAATTGAAAACCTCCAACTTTTGGGAAGTCGGTTGAAAAGGGAAGAAATATTACTTCATAAAATCTGTTCCAACACTGTACATTTTAAATTCCTTAATATTATTAAATAATTACAAATACAAATGGAAATTTAACTTTTAAGTAGACTTACATGTGTAGTTGCAGCTGAATGTATTAAGGGTGTAGGTTCAAATATACACACTTCAGTTCCATATGCAGCAGCTATCTTCCCAGTGTCAGTACTACAATCCAAGGAACTAATACGGATATAGCCATGAATAGCACCCGGTATAATTTGGACCCGTTCAAAATTTGATGCAAGAATAACTATATTACATCCTGCTGCATAAGCCTGGAAATAAAATTTAACAAACTTGTAGATCTCATTTAATTAGACATGTTTATGTAAAGAATATAAAAGACATATTATCAAGGATTTATCTCAATTTATTTGTAATGAATATAATTTTAAAATATGAGTAAATTAAAAAAAAATTGTAAAAAAATTCATTTATTTGGAAGAATGTATCACTTCTAAAGTTTGTATCTTAGAAACAAACACTGGATAGGTATTTATATAACTAAAGTAATGTAAATTAGTGTTCAAGGAAACACTTAACAAAGATGAATAAGCTTTATCCAACAACTATTTTCATCAGATATCAATCTCAAACATTTTCAACAATTTTAACAAGGGTTAAGGGCTAAAATATTATCATCTGGACAAGTAGACCTTAATTTATGTATTGATAGTAAAACTTAATCATTAATTACTACAAGTCTTTAGTAATAGTTTATATCTCTCTTGAATTGAAATATTTTTTGCAAAATAGTAGGCCATTACTTACTGTAAAAGGTATTCCTTCAACTGAACCAACAGCAAAACATTGATCTCCTGAATTACAGGCACCACTCAGGACTTGATGGCAGTTCATATTGAAATAATAAAACTATTTTCTTACTATATTTTTGCCGTGTAATTAATGGCCACTTGCATATTTTTATTGAAATTATGCATAGCTTTTACATTTACAAGAAATAAAATTTAACATTCTGGATAGGTAAGATTTTCTGAAATCCTGAGTTGTAAGAATTAAATTCTCTATGACTACCTATGTAGGTACTCATTGAACGTGAGAGAATGACGTACGAATGTGTAAAAGAGATAAAAATAAATACATGTTTTTTTTTTTCATTTTTTGGACAGCCCATAACTTTGAACTTTAAAGTCCCAAATTTTTGTCAATGTTATAATTTGAATTTTGAAACACGACCACGATGTTATCATGCTTGCATCTCTAAGTAGTCTGTGATGTTATCACAAAATATTTAAACATGTATCGACGTCGTGGAGTTGGGATTGTAAGTGCGCTGGTAATTATTTATATTTTCATGAATTCTGCTTAGATTCAGAATCAGTTTTTAGACACGTTTTGAATTTTAGAACAAATTATTCTCCAACGTGTATTAAGAAATAAAAGTTGTGGTGTATTTCAAGAGTCATCAAGCTCATAAAATAATAAAAATTATTTTTGATCAAGCTCCTAACTAAATAACTAAACAATACCCATAAGTATCACCTCCGTGAAATTAGCCCCTGATTTATTTTAAATTTTGTTAGTGCTAAATGCTAATCGTTAGAGAATTGTAAGAGAGGATAAGAGAAAAAAGAAAAATTGTTACAGAGTAATTACTTTTTATATAAAAACGATTTTAATTTACTGAGTGAAGTTTTAATTTTGGTGTGTGTAATTTTTTTAATCGTTAGAGAGAATAAAAGAGAAAAGAAAAATTGTTAGAGAGTAATTATTTCAATTAATATTAAATAATTACGTAGAGTGTGAATTATCCTAGGGACCCTAGGACTAAAGCACTTCCGGTGTGCGCAGCGCACTAGCGCAGTGTATGTGAATCCAACAAACTCAAACAAACCTGTACCACGACGGGGCTAATCGGCTAGTATTTATCAAATAATCGTAATAATTCGGCCGAATAGCGTTCAATTCACAACATAACGGTGTTATTTGCGACGGATGTGACTAAAGAAAAAAGATTACAGGTTTTTGCTACAAATACGGCCAATGATTGTGATTTGTGCATAGGGAGCGAGTGTCGTGACATGCAGCCCTAACATTATACGATTCGTTCAATAGAGCCTCTGCAGTGGGAACCGCACCGTGGAAGACGTCTGGCAGTACGTATTAATAGATTTGTGAAAAAGGTACAATTCTGGACCACCAAAGACGACAAGACAAAACAATGTCCTTGCAAGCTTGGCAAACATCATGGTAAACGTCGTCAACATCGTAAACATGAATGGATTTCTCAGCCACTAATTTGGGCCAATTAACTAATATTCCAGGCTTATGTCCGATGAGAGAAACGGCTAGGGAAGCGATCAAGTACACTAATACAAATACAGCAACGTAGCAAAGCATTATGGGCTCAAGTTCATCATGTATCACCTTTGATTTTCAATTTATTTTTGACGGACTTAGAACTCTGTGAAAATAATAGGAAATACAGCGGTTTACTAAAACTATCACATAACATGAGGAATTTAAATTGCAGCAAGAAGAAAAAGAACATCAGGATAAAGAGTGTCAGAGATAAACTGCGGTGGCATTGCAAAATGTTGGTATTTGAGGAAAAGCGTTACAGTGCTTAAACTAACTAGCACGACTTATTCTAGTGATTATTAGAATAATGCATGATCACGCATGGACCGGGAACTCCGCAGGAGTTGGAAAAAGGTTTTAGGGACGAAGCTTTCGAAAGCTCCGGTTGCTGCGAAACAGACGGCTCCTAAACTCGTACCGGTCACTACAAAACTTACCACCGTCAATTCCACGCAACAACATCATCAACAACAATAGCAGCAATAGCAACAAAAACAACAGCAACAATTAATAATAATAATAAATAAATTTATTACTGGACAAATTACACGAATTGATCCAACTCCAAAGTAAGCAAATTATTTGCTTGTGCTTGTCAACGATACTAGTACATAGAAATACCATATGTAAATACTGTTATATACATAATAAATATCCAAGCTTGTAGCGTGCTGTGGCGTTGGTTACGGTAAGGCGGGCGTAGCGTAGATTACCGCCTTTGGCTAATTGTCGTTTCTCGATTTCTTCCAGGAACAAGGTTGGACGCACTTCAATGCCTGACCCTTAAATTTATTGTGATAATAAGTTATTATTAGAATAACCTTGTTGATATAGCATTCTATGCGAACATGTCCTAGATTTAGCATAAAATTTGCCGCGTTGCTTTTTCTTTTGATTAAGCGCATTCATTTCTAATTGCAATTTTGCTAGTTGCGCAGATATTTCAGTCATTGTGCTACATTCTGTGTTTTTATTTTGAAATGGTCGCGATATCGTTTAGCCTATTGTCGTAAATCTTGTCGGCAATTTTATCTAGGTTTTCCAGAGGCAGGGTGGGATCCGTGACCGCCAATACCAATACCGAGGAGGATGATGGCTTCTACCTGAGCGAACCACAGTCATGGATAGTCTCTCCAAAAATCTGGTATTCTTGTCGTCGTGGATACCGCTGTGATTTCGATGGATTTTGCCGAACTTGCTGTTGCTGAAGGGCTTCTGAATGAAGTTAGCGCTGGGGTGTTCATCTTCCTTTTTGCGTGTTCACTGGTGGGTGGTCACCAATATTAGTAGACTAAATGACAATTACACATCAGTTAATAAATGTGTTTATTGAACTGTAATTAAACTGGGTTTTACATTAATATTATATACTAGAGATTCACGTGTATGTTGCGGGATGAAATGGGTGATACGTGATAATGTGAAAATGTGATAAGATACCGATAGTATCTGTACGCAAGCGTGTTCTATCGCGCCCTCGTTACACAGCAGAATAGCAAAGCAACAATACAACAGAATAAAAAAGTTAATAAGAGCAAAATTAATAAGGATAAGCAAATATTGAAGATACAGAGGAATTTTGTTCATATTTAACTGTCTATTACAAGTCAAAATAGCCGGGGATTTTAATGCCAAGCACAGACTTAGCACTCTCCCATTAACAACCAAAATGGATTAGACATAGAGCAAATGTCGGACAGACTAAACTTCGTAGTAGTAGGCCCGTGCGGGCTCTGTCAGCCCGTGTCCGTATGTATTAATTTACTTTTTGGCCCACTAGATAGCCGTCAACTGACGTCACACACAGACCGAGCGTACTCGATATAGCGCTGATGAGGAACGTAGATTTACAACTGCGTTCAGTATCAGTGTTACACGAACTCGACACGGACTACCGACCAATCATTTTAAAACTAGAATCCCCCCACCACAGACCATGCGCACGCATGCACGCATGAAAAAAATAATCGATTGGAAAAAAATTCGATGAGGATTTTCAATCAATATATTCAGAGCACCTCGACCAAATACCTGGCAAAATTAATACGGTAGAGGAAGCTAAATCCGCTTTGACAAGAGAAAGATATTTCCTTTATCTAAGCAAATCCGGCATTAAGTCGCTAAGGTAACAATTGCCATACCCAAACGGAGATCGATAGCCTCATTATATAAGTGTATAGTCGATAGCTATTCGCGGGAAATACCTGACGCATTTCGGGCCAGATGGGAACTACCAGAAGAGCTACGAGACCTACTGAGACGAAAAACGCCGCTCAACAATTGCCGTTCGCTACGACCTGTACAAAGAGAAGTAAAGCAGCGTATCGCCGAGTATCGTTACGAACGGTGGGACAGACTGTTATGAGAGATTTCGCCATCACACGCCCATTGGCAAGAGCCTTTAAAAACGAAGCAGTAGTAGAGATGCCTCAATTCATTCGACCTAATTTAACGCCCGCTTTTAACGATGCTGACAAAGCCGAATGCCTGGCCGACAGTATCCAAAGACAATGTTCCCCATCAAACCAGCCTACGGACCTAGACTACGTCCATCTTGTGGATAGCGAAGTAGAGCGTAGGACGGCGCTACCACCGGAGGATGACCCGCTATTACCCACCGATACCGAAGAATTAGGCGAAATAATCAAAAGCCTACACAATAAAAAGGCCCCGGGGCCAGATAAAATCTCAAATTAGGCAGTTAAATTTTTAATTTACATAGGGTTAAATAAACAGTTGATTGTTGTTGAAGTCTTCTTTTAAGCATATAAGAGCTTGTGTCAGAAAACTCCACTCCTTTATAACTATGTTACATATTGATAAACCTATAACTAGAGATTTTTTTTAAGTTAGTTAAACACCTCCCCCATTCCCATATATACCTACTAGTGTACATCTTCAATGCACTACTAGCCGGTTGCGCATTTCCGGATGAGTGGAAAGAAGCCACCGTCATAGACGATACACAAATCAGGAAAACCCCCTATTAACGTCAGCAGTTACTGCCCCATTAGGCTAATCAATACGTTAGGCAAAATCTATGAAAAAATCATTCCATCCCGCCTTAAGGTATTTGTTCAAGATAAAGGCCTCATAATAAATGAGCAGTTCGGTTTCCGAGCAGCTCACACTTGCACTCATCGAGTACACTGACTCACAAAGTATATCTTAAACGGTTTAAATGCAGCCAGGGGTTGCAAATTCCCACAGGCGCCCTATTTTTCAACGTCGCGAAGGCGTTCGGTAAAGTCTGGCGCAATGGCCTAATATATAAGCTATACCAAATGGAAGTGCCCGACAGACTCGTAGTCATCATACCAGAGTACCTGACCAACCACCAATTCCAATTCCGTGTGGAGGGTCCCCTCTCCACCCATAGGCCTATCATAGCAGGTGTCCCGTAGGGCTCACTACTGTCACTCCTATTATTCTCCGTCTAAACGTGCGACTTACCACGCGCGCCGCACGTCGAGCTCGCGTTGTTCGCCGATGTACATCAATTTTTTCCAAGGTTACAATCACCAAACGGTTGCAGGCTGCAGCCAGCGCCCTTGGTGATTAGTTCAGGAAATGGCGTATCGAAATATAACCAAGCAAAAGTGCAGTCCGTGTACTTTCACAGCGGTCAACAACCGTGACAGCAAAGGCGCTGTCTACGGAAGCTAGGCAACATTTTAACCCTGTTCGAAAAAGTCATCCCGTTAAGTAAAGTCAAGTACCTCGAGGTAACGTTGAACAGTAAAATGTCATTTAAACCGCATATACAAAGAGTGAAAGCCAAGGCTGAATTCGTTGTAGGTCCGTTATACAATCTTATCAACAAACGCAATAAAATGTCATTTAGACACAAGGTGACACTTTACACGATGTGCGTAAGACCCATCCTATCATACACTTGCGTAGTGTTTGCTCATCTCCTTCGTACGGACCTGCATCCGTTGCAAGTAGTATAAAACAAATTCACGCTAATTGCCACGGGCGTACCGTGGTATACCTATGCGCAATGTGGACGTAGTAGAAAGATCTTGAATTACCGAGCTTAGCAAAGCCTTTCAAAGAAATCTCTAAAAGACACTTTGATCGTTCCAGTGCACCCAAACCTTAGATAAAGGAAATATCTTTCTCTTGTCAAAGATCCGAACCTACTGGTGGTAGTCGCGACAGACTACATCTCAGACCCTAATCCCGATCTCAAATTACGTAGGTCCCGCCATGTTTTCATCGATCCCGATGACCTGGTAACTCTGGCCAACGGCACATACGAAAACATTACACACCTACATACGCAACACCGTCGGCGAACCGAGCCCAAAGGCAAGGATCAGCCGACAGACAAAACAATGCCACTAGCCCTCTCCGTGAGGTGAGCCCTCTTATCGGAAATCATGACCCCACCCTAAGCCGAGGTTCGGTCTCGCAAGAGACACCTTTACAGCCTGGCCACGGGAAATTCGCACCCGCGATTTTTTTGCCGCGCGAACGGCAAAGCGTCTGGCGTCTGAAACAAATGTATAGGAAAGTACTAAATATGCCACGCGGCGTGACAACCGGTGGCGTAGTGACGTGGTAGTGATCAACGAATTTTCGCCTCGCCAGCCGCGCCGCCGCCGCCGCCGGTTCGCGTGGCCGGGCGGTTAAAGTGGAGGGCGTACCTTTAAATTCTGGCTGAGCACTTTACTTGCCCTCGCGACCGGTGAAGCTGTGACGGCTCATAAGGTTTAGCAGTAATTCAGACATAACGAAAAAAAAAGTTCTATGGCATTTAAAATACCCAATATACACAGTTCCGAACAAAACTGACACTCAAAACTGACGCTAATTAAGTCTAAAAAGTTTATAGTTATGGAAAAAACGTGTTTTTGCATATTCAACATTTGTTGTTTTTAAAAAGCAATGTACAAAAAGCAATAAAAATTTTGAATTAAGCTAGCCGGTAGGACAAGGCATAAGTGGAGTCGAATAAAAATATTTTTATGCATTGACTTAGGTAGTATTTTAAGGGTTAGTAAATTTTACATAAAAAAAGCTGATCGAAAATTTGATTTGCGTAGAAAAATTATATATCAAAAAAACAAATAATGATCATTCAAATAATTTATTTATATTTCAAACATTGTAGGTCATTGGTTCTATTACACAAAACCTAAACATATCGGCAAACTGTGGGTGTATAGAAATGTAGTATTTGACGCTTGATATTGATACATTTAGTTTGCATAGTCCATTGATATATAAAAACCCAAGATACACAATCAGTGTCTCAAAAACGTCCTCTAAGAATGAGTGCACAATTTAAAATTGTGCACTCACTTCAAATAGAAGCCCGTCGCTCACGTCACTGCCCGCGCGTCAAAAATACAGAATTGTTCTCTGATAAATTGTAAAATACAACATCATGAACGTTAAAAAAATATAAGATATTGTATTTTCGTAAGTAAGTATAAGAGTTTATCGATTTATTTTTGTCGTTTATATTACTAAATATAGGGTGTAATGTATGATTTTCATTTTATTTGTCTTAAAAATGTACTCGACGCTCCAAATATAATACGACAAAATTTCAGTAGTCAATTTTTCAGAAAAGGACAGTGCATTACAACCTCCTTTTAACTTAGTCGAATAATACAAATTGATCCTGTTATTATAAGTGGAGTCGATTTTTTTTCATTAATAACTTATTTTTTTAATAAGATTAATTTTTTTCATTAATAATTTTGAATACCTTTTATAGTTGTTAACCAACTGCCAAAAGAGAAGAGGACATCAATTTGACGATTTTAAAATGTTTGATTATATTGATTACTTATTTTGAGGACCAAGTTAGGTGATTCTTTTTATTCTATTTGTACGAATATAAAATAACAATATATAATTGTGATTCTTACGATGAACTTTGGAGATATATTACGAAACTTTTAATATAACAATAGGAAATCATAAGTAGCATCGAATTTTGTTCTGTTTACACGTGTTGTTGATAACGATTTTTTAAGTGGAAGGCACAGGTTGCATTAAGAATGTTTATTTTTTTATTTAATAATTTATTTTTAATAAAATGTTGTTTTTGATTGCGGATATCTTATACTATACATATTATAAACGTTAAAGTTTGTATGTTTGGATGTTTGATAATCAATCACGTAAAAAATGGCTGTACCAATTTGGATTTGGACTCGGATATAAGATGACCTGGAATAGCACATAGAATACTTTTATCCTAATGCAGAGATCTGCAGCTAGTTTCGTATAAATTTTAAGTGACTGTTTATATGTACGAGTTGTTTTATTTGCATACTAGCTGTTACCCGCGGCTTTGCTCGCGCATATTTATTTTAGAACTTATTTAACCTTTCTTTATTTTATTAAAAATCTCTACATTGCCGGGTGGGCCGCTAGTACGTTAAAAATAATATTTACATATTCATCTTAATTATTTATATACGACATTTTTTTTATTAAAACGTAAGTAAAAAACGTAAGACCTGAACTTCCTATAACTTCTAAATTTTCTATACCTAATATCATAACTAACTATACGTAAAACTAAAAATACCTATTAGTAACACACCTATCGAAAAAACTAAGGTAATTATAAAAGAAATTTATAATTAACAGGAAATATCTAATCTAAAATTACCTTTGGCAATAATATTATATGTACTAAACTATACTCCAAACTAAATATACGTATCTATTAGGATTTCTGTGTATGTAACACACCTATGTAACCAACTAATGTAACTATAATAAAAAAATCTGTGAGCTGGTTGACCCTACATGCCACCTGAAACTTTCCACTAAATTTAAGTATTTTAACCTCAAAGAAAAAAAAATTATGCCTAAGCGTAGACTATTGAATTAAAAAGGTTCAAAAATCCAAAGTTTTTTTTTGAAATGATACTTAGTTATTCAGTATTTGAAAAGATGTATATTTTTTCAAAATCATCAACGAGTTTGATCTTCCGGATAACATTGAACACAATTTTTTAGCTCTAAATTGTTTTATTGGAATTTTTTATACGAGGGTCAATAAAATTTTCAGAAGCCGACATCGTATTAGTAACTAACCTATTGTGTTTAAAATGTCTATGGGCAGTATTCGCTCGTACGTCTGCAGATACTATAACTAAACAAAGTTCGTTTACATAATACTGCAAAAAAAAAAAAAAACAGAAAAACTGAAATCTAATTCAAAACGAGAATTCTACGAAAAGCTAAACTTATTTCTAGGAAATTAATGCGTTTCCTTACTATGTTGTCGATACATTACATAATAAGTCTGAAAAAAAATCGTGTCTGTTATCATGTAAGAATCTATGAACTTTATAACGTAGTCATAGTCACCATTGCAGTAAATTTCCTATTTCAGTATAGTCTAAATCTGACTATGCAAACTAAATGTATCAATATCAAGCGTCAAATACTACATGGCTATATACCCACAGTTTGCCTATATGTGTAGGTTCTGTGTAATAGAACCAATAACCTATAACGTTTGAAATATAAATAAATTATTTTAATAGTCATTATTTGTTTTATTGATATATAAATGTTCTACGCAAAAACAGATTTTCGACAAGGTTTTTTTCATGTAAATTTTATAAACCCTTAAAATACTACCTCAATGCATAAAAATATTTATATTCGACTCTACATGTGTCCTTGTCCTACGGGCTAACTTAAGTCAAAAATTTTATTGCTTTTTGTACATTGTTTTTTAAAAATGACTTTAAGTCTTGCGTTTAAGGTTGTATATGCAAAAACACGTTTGTGCCACAACTATAAACTTTTTAGTCTGAATTAGCGACAGTTTTGAGTGTCAGTTTTGTTCGGAACTGTGTATCTTGGGTATTTTTTAGAATATGTGAGTGGTTACGCAAAAAGGGACCTGAAGGGATTGGAAACGGTTTTTTTTTTGATAAATTCTGATTCTATGGTCCTTCATCTTTGTTTTGTTCTAATCAAAATAATTTTAGGTGCCGTAGTTTTTTTTAAATGATTTTTTATGTAAGCCGAGGCAGTTTTGAAAATATTACACCTTATACACAGCGCACACTAGTTTCTTTTTCTAGCGCGCACATAAAGACAAGTAAAAGACGAATAAATAAGTCACCAATAATACAGCTATCGCAAACACGTGCTATTTCTCACTGACGAAGTCGCTCACTAACGACACTAACATAAAACACCCCGCGCCTCTCTCATTTCGACTCAACATTTTAAACGTGATTTACTCGAAATCAATTATTTTCCCTTGAGGTCCCTTTTTGCGTAACCACTCACATATAATGATTTTTTAGAATATATATATTACTGCAATGATGACTACGTTGTTAAGTTCATAGATTCTTACATAACAACAGCGACGACTTTTCTTTACACTTATTATATCATGTTTCGACAACACAGTAGGAAACGCATTAATTCTCTTTTTGCATTAGATTTCAGTTTTTCTGTTGTGTTTTTTTTTTTTGCAGTATTATGACGTAAACGAACATTTGTTTAGTTATAGTAACTGCAGGCGTACGAGCAAATATTGCCCATAGACATTTGCAACACAAAAGGTTAGTTGCTAATGCGATGCCGGCTTATGAAAATTTTATTGACCCTCCTGTTAAAAATTTCAATATCAAGGCTGGTAAGAAAAACTGAGTGAGATAAGCTGATCCAGAATTTGTTTGTCTGTATAAAGAAGGTACAAGCAAATTAAACTGGATGTAATCTCTCACTACGGCGTAAGCCATATTTGGCAAAAGAGTAGGGCAAAAATAATGACTTTCCTACGTATCTCCGCGTTTTCCAAAATGCAACCTCTTAGAGGGTAAAATAGGTGAATGTTTTATACATATAATTTCACAAGTAAAACGCTTAGGGCTAGAAACTCAAAGAAATCCAGTAAGGAATGATTTTTGAAAATTCAACTCCGATAGTGATTAAATAGGGTATAAAATTTATATGAAAATTTTTATTCTTTGGACATATTTGCATGAAGTTTCGCACGAATTTACGAAAAATTAAAAAAAGTGTTTTTAGACATAACTTTTTCAACTTATCATTTTTCTACTTTCAACAATATTTAAATTAAAATTACGCTGTTTAGAGGTAACTTATTTCATATTTTTAAAATAACTTTCAGGCTAATATACCGATATATTTTAAAATCTTATCAACTTGCCCCTCTGCTTAAAAGATTGCGTCAAATACTGCAAATCGGATTAAAATCGGTTATTTCGTTCGGGATTTATCACTGACGAAAAATTTTGAAAAAGCTCTTTTAACTTCCCGCTAGTATAAGGAAGTTACTGATTTTGCCTCGAAAATCGAGTTTTCTCAGGATATCCACGTTTTGAGCCGACCTTTTCCAACTATTTTCACAATGATATCAGAATGTCTGTATGTATGTATATGTGTGTGTGTGTTTGTGTATGTGTGTATGTAAACATCTCATAACTTTTGAACGGCTGGACCGATCGATTCGCGGTTGATGGCAATCGATTGGATTCCACTCAACTTAGATTTCCTGAAAATTTGAATCAAGTCGGTCCAGAAGATTTTAAGAAATTTTGAATAAAACCCCAAACATTTTTGGCAAAACAGTATTTTTTAATATAACTTCCAGGTTAATGTACCGATTAAGTACAAAAAGTAATCAGCTCTTTTCCTCAAAATACTACGTCTAATGCACAAAATTTCATCAAAATCGGTTTATCCGCTTGAGAGTAATCGTTGACGAAAATTTTTGAAAAGGGTGTTTTTTCGACATAACATAAATTTTCAGCCAATATTTTTTGGTATTCTGCGATATTTTTGTACTGAAAAACTACTTCGAATGCCGTTTCAAAAATCAAAATCGAATCTAATTTTGAAAATTACAGCTTTCCAAATATTAAAATTACCTTAATTTAGCGGGAAGTTTCAGGGATGTCCTGTAAGGTTTATATGTATTTTACACTATTTATTGTCGGCACTTGGTGAAACTCTATTTGTAGTTTGGTTAATACACTTGTACTGTTTCACAAATTAGTTTAAAATTTAATTAATATCACCAACCGGTTTCGCCTTTTACGGCATCTTCAGGGCTATGCGACTTTTATAAATATACTCTTAACGTACGTGTGTTTTTTTTAAGAATATATTTATAAAAGTCTCATAGCCCTGAAGATGCCGTAAAAGGCGAAACCGGTTGGTGATATTAATTAAATTTTAAACTAATTTGTGAAACAGTACAAGTGTATTAACAAAACTACAACCATTTACACATTTTTTACATGTTTTCGACATTTTTAATTTATAAAAACAATTTAGAGCTAAAAATTGCGTTGAATGTTATTTGAAAGATCAAACTCGTTGATCATTTTGTAAAATATACATCTTTTCAAATACTGAATAACTAAGTATAATTTACAAAAAAACTTTGGATTTTTGAACTTTTCGAACTCAAAAGTCTGTGCTTAGGCATAATTTTTTTCTGTTTCAGGGACCTGTAGGGTCAACCAGCTTACATATTTTTTTAATATAGTTTCATTAGTTGTTTACATATGTATGTTACATACATAGCAATTCTAATAGATAAGTATATTTAGTTTGGGGTATAGTTTAGTAAGTCTTACGTTTTTTACTTAAATTTTAATAACAAAAATGTAGTATATAAATAATTAAGATGAATATGTAAATAATATTTTTAAAGTACTAGCGGCCCACCCGGCAATGTAGAGATTTTTAATAAAGTAGCTATAAAGAAAGGTTAAATAAGTTCTAAAGTAAATATGCGCGAGCGAAGCCGCGACTTACAGCTAGTATGCAAATAAAACAACCCGTACTTTTCAAAAAAAACGTTTTTCATCCAACTTGTTCCTTCCACTTAAGCGAGCGTTATCAACAAAACGTGTAAATAGAACAAAATACGTTGTTACTTATGATTTTCTATTGTTATATTAAAAGTTTCGTAATATGTTTCCAAAGTCATCATTAAAATCATACAGGAACAATAAAGAAAAGGATGTTGTTATTTTTATTAGTACAATTAGAATAAAAAGAATATCCTAACTTGGTCCTCAAAATAAGTAATCAATAAAATAAAACGTTTTAAAATCGTCGAATCGATGTCCTCCAAGGAAGTTATATTCTACCCGGAATGCTTACACGCGCTTCAAAATCGTTCCGAAGAGTAGCACGACATGAGTGGAGTGTGTCTCTTTCTACTAAATAAAGCGCCAATCGCCATATATAAGTGCGGCCATGCGTAGTTTGCAAATTACTACTAAGTAATTCTACTAATTTGAAAAACAGTTTTTGCATTGCATAAGTAATTACGTAATAATTAAAATAAGCACATTTTAGACTCACTGTGTTAATTACAATACATTTTATGCTAATTTATTTATCAACGTGTATGAATAAAAAGTATTTAATGATTACTGAATATGTAAAAATCTACCATCTAGATAGTTTTATTTATACTGGCAATTGCAAGAAAGGGACAACATCCACTCATGTCGTTGTTTTGCTCAGAACGTTTTTCCCTTCTGTTAAGTAAGAAACAAATGTCAACTTTATGAGTAACGAAATAAAGTACATTTTTATTTTTCAAATATTGCTTTGTAACAATTCCAGTTATAGTATATAAGTTCCTTGATGTCCTCTTATCTTTTGGCAGTCGGTTAACAACTATAAAAGGTATTCAATATTATTAATGAAAAAATTAAACTTCATCGACTTCACTAATAATAATAGGATCAATTTGTATTATTCGGCTAAATTAAAAGGAGGTTGTAATGCATTGTCCATTTACTGAAAAAATGACCATTGAAATTTTGTCGTATTATATTAGGAGCATTGACTATAGAACCATGGTTGGTTATGTGCTCTCTGATTTGGAGCGTCGAGTAAACTTTTAAGACAAAATGAAAATCATACATTACGTCCTATATTTAGTCATATAAACTAAAAAATAAGTCGATAAACTCGTGCGGATAGTGACGTGAGCGACGGGATTCTATTTGAAGTGAGTGAGAGAACAATTTTAAATTGTGCGCCCATTTTTAGACGACGTTTTTGAGACCCTGATTGTGTATCTTGGGTTTTTATATATCAATGTTCTATGGACTAGATTTGTAAGTACCAATGAGTATTACAAGGAAGTTATACCGTATATAAGTTCCTTGGAGTATTATTAATTAGGTACTACGTTTTAATTTGTACTATAATCTGTGTAGACCGGCGTGACCACTTTTAGTAGATTTCTACTTTTTAAGTAGATTTGAAGCAAATGAAGTATTAACCTAGTAGGATTAAACGTCTCAGTAGAATTTCGTAGAAATGAAAAAGAAAACGGTAGGTTTTAGTTTTAATTCTCAAAATCAAGCACCCACATCCTAAAAGTTTAAATGTTACAGTTCGCAACAGACGAAAGTGACTTGGGCGAATGAACGTTATTGTGGTCATAACAAATTGAAATTTATTTTCCAACACATACAGACTATTTTTATAAATAGGCCTTCAAACTAGACGATAGTCAACAGTTTTATTTAGTCGTTTTCGTTCATTTGTAGGTTTTGCTTTCGCGGAATCATACATTTTTGTAATTTAAAATGAAAAGAAGTTACGATCAAACTTATCGTTATCATAGAGTATATATATAAACTGCTATGGATGTTTATTATAAATGATTTATTAAATGTAGGGTTCAAGAACAAAACATGTTTTTATTCAAACCATATCTAACCAACACGTCTTAAACATTACTTTAATGCATCAGCCGCACTTGCGTCTATCGTCACAAAGCTTCGTGGAATGACATGATAAATGCAAATATGACCTCTTAATTTATTGTGTCATTGCACGAAGCTTTGTGACGATAAACGCAATTGCGGTCCCAGCATAAAAATAATTACATCTTTAAATACAACCTAGTAGAATTTAGTAGATTTTAGCAGTGTCTTTGGTATATTCGCTCATTTAAATTTGGTCACGCTGGTGTAGACTGTCAACTGTCACTTGTCAGTGTCAATTTTAATGGAGTTCTAAATTATTGGATATCGGAATTCGAATCGTTTAGTTTAGGTTTGGACAAAATATATCTGAAAATCGACTAAATAACCTTACTTTCAAAGCTGTTGTGTTTTTAATAGACTATTGTAAAAGTTTATGAAGTGAATAATTAAAACGAAGTGGTAATAAAATTGTCACGTTATTAAAGAATTGTTAATACAGGTAAGTTTTGTAAATACTATGTTTAACACATATTTATAACTTAACAGGACGTATCATTTAAATGTTAAATGTTAAGTAATGGAGAAGAATCTTAATATTATTATTAATAATTAAATACTTAATAAATATGTATTTATATTTTAAGTAGGTATTACTCGTCAATTTTTGCAAGATCAATATTAAGTATGAAAATAGTATGCATTCGTCAATGTTAAAAAATGTAACTATCTACTAGGTGATGCAAAAAATTTGCTATGTAATAAAGTTTTCAGGCAGAAAAGTCTTACTTTTATATAAACAATAACTTTTGTGGAAAAATGTTTTGGAATACTTGTTAAAATTTGTTGCAAAATCCAGAATAAAATAATAATAATTCTGTACTTATACCAAGGCTATTATTATAAGACATACAAACTTAACACTATATTATTACCTGCAACTTCTATATATACGCTCTGGTTACTTCTCTTTCCAATACCAATACCTTATTTTTATTCTCATTAAATTGTGAGTGTATATTCTTGCATAACTATGACCAGTGTTTGTAGCTCAGATGGAATAGAGTCCTTAAGCGCACTATCTTCCACATATCTATCTATTTATCAATAAATAAATATCACTGGACAAATAACAGAAATTTGTCTAACCCCAAATTAAGCATTTTATTTGCTTGTAAATTGGTGTCAGTAATACTAATACATACATATATAAATATTCAAATAGATTTATCATAAACATCCATACCCAGAAATACCAATATCCTATGCTCATCACATAAATTTTTATCCCTGTCAGGATTTGAAGCCAATCCCCATTGATGCATAGTCGGGTTCGCTAACAACTAATAAACAGGGCAGTCAAAACAACTCGGGTATACCATTCTCAGTCACACTATGGGCCATTCTGCATATGGGTTATGGTGACTAATCCAGCTACCAGCCAGGGGGGTTGAGTACCAGGGGAGGGGCATTCAATCCCCCTTAAACCCGCCAACAGAAACATATAGTTTTTTTTAATGAATTTTTTCTTTCATGAAACTGCCATACAAACTGTCCTAAAAATTTTAAATTATGCCACTGAATTGGAGAAAAAAGAAGAGAGACAAGAGAAATAATTGCAGTCACCTTCCCCCTGCCCCCTTCGCTTAAAGACATTTTTATTACATTATTTTATTTTTTTAATGTTGAAGTTAGGTTCTTCTTAATTTTCTATAACATGCACTTTGCTACTTAAAAATATGGTTTAAGGTTCTATAACATACTTCAACATAACAACTTCTCAATATAAATACTAGTCGGATTGCATGTGCTAAGGCACTACGGGAAGTGCAGCCCCTCCGCCCTTACGTAACAAAGCACAGGCACCATTCCTTGCCTTCGCAGC
Source organism: Apodemia mormo (assembly GCA_036924255.1). Lineage (NCBI taxonomy): Eukaryota > Metazoa > Arthropoda > Insecta > Lepidoptera > Riodinidae > Apodemia > Apodemia mormo. The sequence continues at coordinate 26,461,665 of JAUPFN010000014.1, forward strand.
TTCGGCTTTTTGGTGCACCTGTGTCTGCACTTTGTTACAGCGGGCGGAGGCTGCCTCCCTCCGCTCCTTCGTGATTTCTAAAAACACTAGGGGTAGGGCAAACAAGACCACGTGCAAGTTGGGGTGCTCTGATTCAGATCTGTCATCAATTTTAGAAAATTACTAGATCTGAGAAAAAACCAAAGCTATTTGAATGTTTCGTTAAAAGAAAACAAAATTTTCATAATTTTTTTTCCAAAAAAATAAGTATTTCCGCAAATTGAAATTTTGCGTAAAGATTTAGCAAATAAAGATCTTTGTATGAAAAAAATTTGAACGCAAAACTCACGCGCAGGGTACAGTTTATCGTAAATATTTACGCGCCTATATACACGAAATTGTTATTTTTTTAAAAAATACGCACCTCCGGCAAAAAACTAACAGGGTCATCAGAAGACCTTCTAGAAGCCCCCTACAGATTCAAATTTCCGCTATCGATGCGGCACGTTTCTGAACCCAACCCAAGAGAACTAATAAACCACTAAACTAAAATGAAATAAATATATTTGACACCAAAGTAATTGTTGCTATTATCAATCTATACATATAATAAAATCGTAGGAAAGTCAAAACTGTATATTGAATATGTTTTTAAAAGAATACTTGGGGCATAATCTAAAATCGATATTGAAGCCAAAAATATAGTTTTTCGAAGTTTTGTCTGTTTGTCTCTATGTATGACCAGGGTAAACTCAAAAAGTACTGTATGGATTTACTTCAAATTTTGCATGAATATTACTAACAGGTTGGGTCAACATATAGGCTACATATTATCACGCTATTACCTACAGGGGAGGAGCTGTGCGGAGTAGACGAAGTACGTGTGGAGGAAGTCACGGGCAACAGCCAGTACTTAGATAAATGTATTAAGTACTTATTGTGACTTTATAGTTCTTAATGCTCCGTTGGTTCAGACATGTAGAAAGAATGGTAAATGAAAGGTTAACAAAACAGGTATACAATGCGAATGTGAAATTATGTAGTTACCTAGGGAGAACAAGACTGACATACCATGATCAGATTGATCGAGTACTGTCCAAAGGTGGTGTCAAGAGTCTTCGCAACCGGCGTGTTTGTATGAAGAGAGTGATGAATGTGGAGGAAGCGAGACAAGCCTGTAAGGATTGTGATGTTTGGCACTTGGTTTTCTTTGCCTACCCCGTAAAGGATCTGGGGTCAAGGTATGTGTGTATTGTTCATAATGTAATGGTATAGATAAGGTTAGGTAAGAGTAGATATTGATCCAGATGGTAAGCAATTTATGCCAACTTAGCTCCCTATTTGGAGTTGGTATTCAGTAGACCAAGGAGAAAAAAACAAAAAATGAGTAATCCTTACAGTAGTTGCATGTGATGTGTAACATCTGACATCTAAGTAATTAAATAGTTACATTATGATGGCTACCACACGCACTCATTGGATAGTTCAAATAGTGTGCGCTCATTTATCAATTCAGATAGCACGCACTCATTGGTCATCTCAAAGAGCACATGCACATTTGTTAAATTGAATTGCATGTGCACTTAAGTCATTTCAAATAGTGTGCGATTCCTCAGCTTCCTGTTACACACCTCCATCGCATTTCACAAAATCTCATTAATCAAAAAGTGTTTTTGATTAATGAGATCTTTCATGTGATTATGTGCATATCTATATATATAAAAATCAATCCCTATTTTCCTTGGTAACGACATCACGCCTGAATGGCTGGACCAATTTCGGTAATTTTTTTTTTGTTGTGTTTGTAATTGTAAAGAGAAGGTTCTTATAAAAGAAAATATTAAGAAAATTAAAAAAAAATTAAGAATACTTAACCACCATATAAAGTTTAATGCCATTTTGGCTGCGTGAAAGGACAATCCTGTAGTCTTATATAAATTACGTGTCACGTTGTTTGTCTGCTATGGATTCCTAATATGTAAGGCAAAACAATGTTTGCCGGGTCAGCTAGTATTTTATAAATGTTAAAATTACTAATAACAAAGTAGAAATGCCAAACAAAATTATGTTTATTTATTTCCATCCTCTATCAACAAACCACATTTATCAGAGTTATTCATTTGATGTTGTATATCATTTGACATTGATAAAATTCAATTCCCTAGCCTTCATTACCTGCCAGTTGAAAGAGTGCTCAATGAAGTTTTATTGTAATAACACACTCATCTTTCTAATTGAGGCTAATAAGTAGTAAAGGATGTTCTTAAAAATTACAAATGAAATTGTGTTCGAGTTTAAAGCTTTATGGTATAGACTTTGAGTAGAAAATATGTTTCTTATGTTACATAGTAATTTGGTTAATGATGTCATGCTATGAGTTGTATCTTAATCCTGAGGTTTACATTGTTTGTACTGAACTTATTTCACATCTATTTTTAAAACCAGAATTAGATAAAAAGAGGGTTTCTGCATGAAAAAAGATGCTGAGATATTAATCTTTAATTATTATCCTTCATTATCAGACGAAAAATGAAAGATCTGAGAAAATATACTACTGTTACGAATAATCTGGAAATGTGTAGAGTTAGAAATAAAAGAAAGAGATAGCTACTCCTATTGACAAACAAATAGTTGACCGTTATCCGAAGCTATGCCATAATGGACTCTGTGGTATAGAGCATAAGGTTGAAAATAATGTGTACTAGGACTTGTTTGTTTATCATAAATTGTTTATTGTAAACTACTTATTATTGTTATTGTTTACGAGATTATTGCTGAACATTCGTGATTGTTGTCGAACTTTACCTCGGGCAGTTTTTATAAAGCGAACTAGAGCGATACTTGAAGCGACCCGTGCAAAGCGAGAAGTGTTTTATTGTGTAGTTGGTTAAGTTCAGTGTTAGTATAGTGAGTGGCTAGTGTTAATTAGAGCATTTAGTATTACATTGTGTTGTCTTGTGTTGTGTGTATTTGTGTTGTAAATACACAGTTTTAATATAAGTGGCGTTTTCTTACAATTAGGAAACCGAAGCACGTAACACTACTATAATATAAATCTGTAGTGTTTGTATTTAAATTTTTTATTATATTTGTAGAAAAACACATGCATTTTGTGACTGATATCAATTTAATCATTTTGAAAATATTTGTCTGTCTGTATATTCGATTATAATTAGAAGGGCTTGAAGGGGTGAGATTCAGTGTTGCCTAAACCTAAGGTAAAAAAACATCAAAAATTTCCCAAACAAATTTCCAAGGTTTTTAACTCGGAATCATGGTCGAAAGCTCTAGTTTCGATTTTCGGCAGACCAGCCCTTACACGCTGTATAGTCGCCAAGTAGATGGAATAGAAATTAAACCTTCTATGTATATAAACACTAAGTCGTTAATTGATATTAAAATTTATACTAATTATATATTGAATATTAAAAATTATACAACCAATATTTTATAGAAGAGGGGGCAAACGGACAGGAGGCTCACCTGATGGTAAGTGATTACCGCCGCCCAAAGACATCTACACTACCAGAGGTCTTGTAATTGCGTTGCCGGCCTTTTAAGAATGAGTAAGCTCTTTTCTTGAAGGTCCCTAAGTCGTATCCATTTGGAAAAAAATCTGCCGATAGCTGGTTCCACAAAGGAGTGGTGCGGGGCAAAAAATGCCTCGAAAATCGCACGGTTGTGGATTTCCAGACATCGAGATGGTAAGGATGGAACTTCGAATTTTGTAGCGATGTCCGATGGTGAAATTCGGCAGCAGGAATTAATCCAAACAGTTCCTCGGAACATTCCCCATGGTAGAGCCGATAAAAGATGCAGAGTGATGCCACATCTCTACGTAACGCCAAAGAATCAAGCCGATTTGAAAGAGTCTCGTCCTTGACAATTCGAGCCGCCCTACGTTGAATTCGATCAAAAGGAAGGAGCTGGTACTGAGGAGCTCCCGCCCATAAATGAGAGCAGTACTCCATATGAGGCCGGATTTGCGCCTTATAAAGTAATAAGCGATGGGCCGGTGTGAAGTACTGCCTGGCCCTGCTGAGAACTCCCAGCTTTTTAGAGGCTAATTTAGCCTTGCCTTCCAAGTGACCGCGGAACTGAACGTCGCTCGATATGTCGACTCCAAGTATTCCAATGCTGGCTGTGGCTTTCAGGGAAGTATTTACAAAACGAGGTGATACGACAAAGGGTGATTTTTTAGCGGTAAACGCGCAAACTTGTGTCTTAATGGGGTTGAATTAGACCAAATTTAATCGACCCCACTCCAAAGCAACAGAAAGTTGTGCTTCAATTTCCGACACTAGTTTGTTTCGGCACTCGTTGACGTGTTCCCGGGAGATTCCGCTGCGGCCAGAGTATAAAGCATCGCCTGTACTGTCATCCGCATAACAATGAATGCTGCTCGATCGCAACATGTCATCAATGTACAGAAGAAACAGCGTAGGCGATAGCACACAACCTTGAGGAACACCAGCATTGACGAGTTTAAGGTCAGAGAATGCGCCATCAACAACGACCCTTATACTCCGATCTGTCAGAAAACTGATGATCCATTTGCACAATTTCTCAGGAAGCCCATAGGATGGAAGCTTGGAAAGAAGTGCCCTGTGCCATACCCGATCAAAGGCCTTCGCTATGTCCAAACTAAGTGCCAATGCCTCTCCCTTATTCTCGACTGCCTCCGCCCATCGATGTGTTAAGTAAACCAGAAGATCACCAGCTGAGCGTCCGTGACGGAAACCGTACTGGCGGTCACTAATCAGCTGGTGCTTCTCAAGATACCTCAGAAGCTGGCAGTTAATAATGGACTCCATTATTTTGGAGAATAAGGAGGTTATCGCTATAGGCCGATAGTTGGACGAGACCGATTGATCGCCTTTTTTAGGGATTGGGTGCACTAAAGCGGTCTTCCAAGTTATGGACACGACGCCTTTTGAGTAGGAGAGCCGGAATAAACGCGTTAAAACCGGTGCCAACTCTGGAGCACACATCTTTAGCACGATAGGAGAGATGCCATCAGGCCCACTCGACTTATGGACGTCCAAGGAAAAGAGCGCCTTAGGCACTGCAGTTTGCAAGAACTTTACCTCCGGCATGGAAATATCACACCGCGGGATGGTAGGTGGTGTATTTCCCTGGTTGTCTATAGTCGAGTTGGCTGCAAAAAATGAGCCTAAGAGATCAGCTTTCTCTTTTGCAGAATGGGCTAGAGAGCCATCATCTTTGTGCAAAGGTGGAAAAGAGGGCATACAGAAATTACCTTGAAGCGACCAGAACGCACGAGTTCCCGAAGGAAGGCGAACTAGCCTCCCGTCAATTCTGCCAATGTGCTCGGATTTTGCTTTAGCGATGGTTCTTTTAAAAGACCTAGACGCCTAATTGTACTCCTTTTTGGGTGTGCTGGTATTTACATTCTGAGATGCCGATGCCGCGGCCCAGGCATGGTAGGATTCATGCTTTCGGCGTGAAGCCGTTTTGCATTGGTGACCAAACCATGGCTTAGACTTGCCACCAACGGGTACAGCAGAAAACAAATGTAAAGTTCCATTCCCTGCAGCATCACATCAGCGACGCAGTCAGCAACGACAACTGGATCTTCCAGCGAAGAGCACACACGCCTCCATGGGTAAGATGCAAAAAAGGACCGCATCCCGTCCCAATCTGCTGACCTGTAGTACCAAACGCGACGGCAGACTGAAGAACGAAGCCGTGATAAGCGCGTAATTGGCACTTTGCTCCGTACTAAGCAGTGGTCCGATGAACCAAGTGGAGCGTCTACAGAAACCTGATAACTGTCTGGGTGTGAGGTCAGCAGAAGGTCTAACAAGGAAGGAAGATGGTGGTCCACATCTGGAACACGCGTAGGCGAAGTAACCATCTTTGTCATACCATACGCTAAAGCAAAATCGTGAACAGATCTCCCCGCATGCTCGGTAGTACGTGAACCGAACCATTCGGCATGGTGGGCGTTAAAATCACCGATGATCACGATCTCTGCGGAGGGGATTTGCTGCAGCACGGAATCTGTTGCAATTTGGATGTGTTCTATGAGTCGGTCTGATTCGGCATTTCCGCTGTGGGACCTGTACAGGCACGCATAGATGCGGGGATGGTCGTCGCAGTCTACACGTAGCTAGAGGATGGATAGGTCCTTGCCTTCAAGGCTGCTGAGACGTCGAGAACAGATATCCTCTCTGACGTAAGCACAAACTCCCAACAAAAGTAGTGGTATTGCCCCGGTCGTGCCGGCCCATTTAGCTAAGCATAGCACTACCACTTTTATTGACTGACTGCACCGGTAGAATAATTTCACAGAAGAAGATTATTCCACCAGCGGGCGATGAGGTCGTCACGTCCCGACGCCGGCATAATATTTACTGCAATAGTGCCAAAAACTGAATATTCTGGTAATGGCTGCTTCTGTTTCTGCCAAACATAGCTAAGACTATCTTGACAAACCAGATGTTTGGTTAAAAAAAAATTGCAACCAATTTGGATTTTCTGTTTGGGAGCTACGATGGCAAAAACAGACTCACAGATACACATTAACCTTAAAACACCCCTTGTTTTTGTGTTGAGGTTTAAAACAGTAACTAATCCATAGAAGTTAGAATAATAGTTAATAACGCATCATTACATCAAGTAATTATTGAATTTAAATTTATAATAACAAATAAATAAACATAAATGTAATCAATTCAACTCTTAAATATTTTTTAATAATTGCAAACACTATTATGCACATATTCATCAATTGGTAACATAATGTTCTTCTTTTTCCATGGACTGGTCTCCAAAACTTACGTCCTGGCATCTTTGTGTATATGATTATTATTGGTTAGGGATGGCTCTACTCTTGCCAGCGCAATTCCTCTAAGAAGTACGACAACTGCTTAATGTAGGAGAAAGCTTTAGGCAGTGCCCTTGCAAAATCGAGGTATTTGATCTAGTTGCTCGCCACACCCTCACATTCGATGATTATTTGGGCAGCCCTTTGATGAAACAAGGAGGGGTGTTATAAGTTTAACATGTGTATCTGTGTATCAGTCTGTGACATCATAGATCCCAAATAAGTGATCTGATTTGGTTACGGTTTTTTTAATCGAAAGTCTTGTTTTTCGAAATGATTCTTAGCTATGTCAGTAAATAGTACAAAGCTTGTCAAGCCCGCTTAAAAATACAATGTGAGAAAACGTGATCGACTCGTTTACTCGCTTTTGAAGTCGTTTAAGTCGTTTTATTCATTTGAACACTATAGCTAACATGGCTGCACACATGTTTCGCCTTACTACTACGCCACGGCCGATGCCTCTGAAATTGATTAAAAAATAATAGTAGAATGAAACCCATTGAAAAAGAAAGAAAATAAGGTCAAAATAAACGGGCTTTAAAGGGGGGAAAACGGTTTATTACTACTTTCGGCAAAACTACGAGTCCGAAAAAAGTGTTACGGCAAAGTTGTCGGCAATAAGGAGATCTACAACTTTTCATTTTGAAAAACTGACATTCGTTTTTTATTTTTATCTCCTACAAAAAAGATTGTTTTTCACAAAACTTGGAAAAATGGTGCTTTTTTATGTTTTAAATACATTATTTTTTTTTATTTAAAATGTTTATTTCTCATTATTTTGACTTAGTATTAAAAAAAAACATTATAATTTTTTAATTGAAAATTATCGCGTCAAAATATCTGATGGACAATACTGTGGAAAATTTTGAAAATGAAAATGGAAAATAATGAAAAAACTCTAATTTGAAAATTATTTTTTCATGGTAATGTAGAATTCTAAGCTATTTATTATAATATACACTTTAATTACTCGAAAATTGTAAGTTCCCATTTTACATTGACAAATTAACAACATTGTTTTTGTCAGAAATTTGAAAAAAAAACACATTTTATTCTAATTACATATATATAATAGAAAATCTACTTTATTTAAAATATACTTTATTCATTTTAATAAAACACTTTAACCTTTTTATTTAACAATATTTATTTGTCAATTATGATGATATCCATTATTTCTTCATTTCATGGCATTTCTTCATCTTCAAACTTACGTTTTTAATTGTAGTACATCTTCGAAATCTTCAAGACTATCGTCTTCGTCTCCAATATTTTTTCCAGTCTACATTTCATCTAAATCATTAACTTCGTCGTAGGGCTTTTCTTTCACGATCGCGCATATTTCCAACCACGACAATTTTATCATAGATTTGTACATTTTAAACATTGATATATAAAAACCCAAGATACACAATCAGTGTCTGAAAAACGTCCTCTAAGAATGAGTGCACAATTTAAAATTGTGCACTCACTTCAAATAGAAGCCCGTCGCTCACGTCACTGCCCGCGCGTCAAAAATACAGAATTGTTCTCTGATAAATTGTAAAATACAACATCATGAACGTTAAAAAAATATAAGATATTGTATTTTCGGTAAGTATAAGAGTTTATCGATTTATTTTTGTCGTTTATATTACTAAATATAGGGTGTAATGTATGATTTTCATTTTATTTGTCTTAAAAATGTACTCGACGCTCCAAATATAATACGACAAAATTTCAATGGTCACTTTTTCAGTAAAAGGACAGTGCATTACAACCTCCTTTTAATTTAGTCGAATAATACAAATTGATCCTGTTATTATTAGTGGAGTCGATTTTTTTCATTAATAAGTTAATTTTTTTATAAGATTAATTTTTTTCATTAATAATTTTGAATACCCTTTATAGTTGTTAACCAACTGCCAAAAGAGAAGAGGACATTAATTTGACGATTTTAAAATGTTTGATTATATTGATTTCTTATTTTGAGGACCAAGTTAGGTGATTCTTTTTATTCTATTTGTACGAATATAAAATAACAATATATAATTATTGTGATTCTTACGATGAACTTTGGAGATATATTACGAAACTTTTAATATAACAATAGGAAATCATAAGTAGCATCGAATTTTGTTCTGTTTACACGTGTTGTTGATAACGATTTCTTAAGTGGAAGGCACAGGTTGCATTAAGAATGTTTATTTTTTGATTTAATAATTTATTTTTAATAAAATGTTGTTTTTGATTGCGGATATCTTATACTATACATATTATTAATGTTAAACTTTGTATGTTTGGATGTTTGATAATCAATCACGTAAAAAATGGCTGTACCAATTTGGATTTGGACTCGGATATAAGATGACCTGGAATAACACATAGAATACTTTTATCCTAATGCAGAGATCTGCAGCTAGTCTCGTATAAATTTTAAGTGACTGTTTATATGTACGAGTTGTTTTATTTGCATACTAGCTGTGACCCGCGGCTTTGCTCGCGCATATGTACTTTAGAACTTATTTAACCTTTCTTTATTTTAATAAAAATCTCTACATTGCCGGGTGGGCCGCTAGTACGTTAAAAATAATATTCACATATTCATATTAATTATTTATATACGACATTTTTGTTATTAAAATGTAAGTAAAAAACGTAACTTCCTATAACTTCTAAATTTTCTATACCTAATATCATAACTAACTATACCTCAAACTAAAAATACGTATTAGTAACACACCTATCGAAAAAACTAACGTAATTATAAAAGAAATTTATAATTAACAGGAAATATCTAATCTAAAATTACCTTTGGCAATAATATTATATGTACTAAAGTATACTCCAAACTAAATATACGTATCTATTAGGATTTCTGTGTATGTAACACACCTACGTAAAAAAAATCTGTGAGCTGGTTGACCCTACAGGCCACCTGAAACTTCCCGCTAAATTTAAGTATTTTAACCTCAAAGAAAAAAACTATGCCTAAGCATAGACTATTGAATTAAAAGAAAGTTTTTTTTTAAATGATACTTAGTTATTCAGTATTTGAAAAGATGTATATTTTTTCAAAATCATCAACGAGTTTGATCTTTCGAATAACATTGAACACAATTTTTAGCTCTAAATTGTTTTATTGGAATTTTTATACGAGGGTCAATAACATTTTTAGAAGCCGACATCGCATTAGCAACTAACCTATTGTGTTTCAAATGTCTATGGGCAGTATTCGCTCGTACGTCTGCAGATACTATAACTAAACAAAGTTCGTTTACATAATACTGCAAAAAAAAAACAGAAAAACTGAAATCTAATTCCAAACGAGAATTCTACGAAAAGCTAAACTTATTTCTAGGAAATTAATGCGTTTCCTTACTATGTTGTCGATACATTACATAATAAGTCTGAAAAAAAATCGTGTCTGTTATCATGTAAGAATCTATGAACTTTATAACGTAGTCATAGTCACTATTGCAGTAAATTTCCTATTTCAGTATATTCTAAATCTATTAGACTATGCAAACTAAATGTATCAATATCAAGCGTCAAATACTACATGGCTATAAACCCACAGTTTGCCTATATGTGTAGGTTCTGTGTAATAGAACCAATAACCTATAACGTTTGAAATATAAATAAATTATTTTAATGGTCGTCATTTGTTTTATTGATATATAAATATTCTACGCAAAAACAGATTTTCGACAAGATTTTTTTTATGTAAATTTTACAAACCCTTAAAATACTACCTCAATGCATAAAAATATTTATATTCGACTCCACATGTGCCTTGTCCTACCGGCTAACTTAAGTCAAAAATTTTATTTTTGTACATTGTTTTTTAAAACTGACTTTAAATTTTTTTTTTTTTTTATAATATAAGATAGCAAACAAGCAGATGGGTCTCCTGATGGAAAGAGTCAACCATCGCCTATAGACACCAAAGATGTTAATGGTGCGTTGCTATCTTGTGGCGAGGTCTAATGCCACATGCATACGTTTACCGGCTACCTTACCCTCCAAACCGGAACACGACAGAGACAAGCGCTGACGCTATTGCGGCAGGAATAGGTAAGGCGGTGGTACCAGACCCGGGCGAGACAATGCAGAACTCTACCACCTAGTAGCCACGATGGTAGTGACTCGATAGCCAATCGGTCGCCTTTTACGACCTGCCTGGCAGAACGGCAGTTGGCCTATTCTACAAAGGAGGCCGGGACCAACACGGCGAAAATATTAAATATTAAATCTTGCGTTTAAGGTTGAATATGCAAAAACACGTTTGTGCCATAACTATAAACTTTTTAGACTGAATTAGCGACAGTTTTGAGTGTCAGTTTTGTTCGGAACTGTGTATCTTGGGTATTTTATATCAATGATTTTAAACCATGTTCCGGCACTCACATATTAGACTGTAACATGTTTCCGGAATTAATTATTTTCTATCATTTGGGCATAATGCCACGTTTATTTATTTATATTTATGCACAAACAAAAAGTACATAGGTTTAACTTAACGCCTAAGGACATTCTATGCTTGCCAACCTCATGTATTGATGTTGATATTGTTTCCAACCCCAATCTATGGCTGTCAGCTTCAAGTCAAGTTTTAAGCTGGTAATAAGTCCTAGAACAGTGTTTTTCTGCTGCGCTTGCTGTAGGTAGAAGATTTGCTTATATGAAAGATAGTTTATTTCTTGCTGACTTATATTTATAAAATCTTAATTGATTTATTTATTTATTTCAACTTTATTGTACATCCATAACATACATTTTCGTACAAAAGGCGAACTTAACACCTTAAACTAAACTTGATTTAATATTACACAAGAACAATTTTTACCGAAGAAAGTTTACCCCAAATGGACAATAAGATCAACTACTGGTAAATGATTACCGCCTTCTATAGATTACTACTAGGGGTCTTGGAGTTGGATTGCCGGCCTTTTAAGAACTAGTTGGCTCTTTTCTAGAAGATCATTACATAGTATAAAACAAAGTCGCATTCTCTGTCTGTCCCTATGTCCCTATGTATGCTTAAATCTTTAAAACTACGCAACGGATTATGATGCGACTTTTTGTAATAGATAGAGTGATTAAAGAGGAAGGTTTATGTGTATAATAACATTCAATATATTGTAGAGAAATACTGCAATTTTTGACTTTTCTGATGTCATGTCGTAAATAATTATATTTTTTTCCGCTTACATTGCATACGCAGGCTAAACCCTACGAGATTTATCAAAATAATGTACCAAGTATTTATACACCTTGAAAAGGTCTACAGAAAACTCCGCGATAGTATATGTCTATCTCTTATGGATAACCCACAATAGCATTTTTTTGTCATTAACTTTTTACGAGAAATAATGGCTTTTTTTCGAAGCAATTTTAAGCAATACAGCACTAATCCTTATCTAATTAAATACATCAAATAAATTGTTAATTTAATATAGATCAATATGGCCGTTTACGGCATGTAATTTAAATGAATATTTTCGAAGATATTACAGATTTAAAATGCAGGGGCATAGCGGTTGTAGGGTTACCGGCCTGTTGGCGGCGCGCGCGGTATGTCCTGAAACCGCTGGGAAACGTGTTAATTTTCGGATAAATAAATATAGTACTTCAGCTGAAAACCAAAATTTAATACATTCTTTTTTTAAACTATAAATCACCATATAAAAATCAAGTGGATGATTAGAAATAGTATTAACAAATTATTTGTTTTAGAGACTTTTTAGCCTGTCTTCGGAATTTTATATGATCAAGTACATTCTGTCATGTAATAAGTTAGCAAATTCCTTAGATAATATCTTCAGGTATATCGTATAATTTTTGTAAAATTATTATTTAACAATCAATGTAAAAAAACGTGATTTAGCAAACCAGTTTTTAACTTCCCACTATGTATGTAGATAGGGAAGTTACTGATTTTTCCCCTATTTTCGAAAATTTTCTTCACCAGATGGATATCTGGTGAAGAAAAGACCTCAAAACCACGTTTTGAGGTCCTAGAAATCTTTTCCGATTATTTTTACGATGACGTCAGTATGTCTGTATGTATGTATGTGTGTGTATGTGTGTATGTAAACATCTCATAACTTTCGAACGGCTAGACCGATCGAAACGCGGTTGATGGCATTCGATTGGATTCTGCTCAACTTATATTTCCTGAAAATTTGAACCGATTCGGTCCAGGAGATTTTGAGAAATTTTGAAAAAACACCAAAAAAATTTTGATGAAGCAGTATTTTTTTAATAGAACTTCCAGATTTATGTACCGATTGAGTATAAAAACTAATTAGCTCTATTCCTCAAAAAACTACGTCTAACACATAAATTGCATCAAAATCGGTTTATCCGTTTGGGAGTAATCGTTGACGAAAAATTTTGAAAAAAGTGTTTTTTCGACATAGCTTCAAAAATTTAAACCAATCATTTTTTGGTGTTCTACGATATTTTAGTACTAAAAAACTACGTCAAATGCCGTTTCTAAACTTAAAATCGGATCTAATTCTCAAAACTTATAGCTTTTCAAAAATTAAAATTACGTTGTTTTTAGCAAACTTACATAACTTTTTTTAAATAACTTTCAAGTTAATTTACCGATTGACTTAAAAATATTATCAGCTTTGTTGTTTAAAAACTGCGTCAAATACCGTTAATGTAATTAAAATCGGTCAATTTGTTTGGGATTTATCAATGAAGAAAATTAAAAATAAAATATTTTTTGACATAGCATCGAAAATTTTCAACCTATCGATTATTTAGCTAAAATAATATTTAAGATCTCAAAAATTGACTTGAATTCATCATCGTTTTCAAATATACAGCTTTTCAAAAATTAATAATATTGCCATTTTTAGCAAAATAGATGTTTGAACTGAAAATCTATGCTTATATTTTTTAATATTTTGAGTTTAAAATACCTTAATTTAGTGAGAAGTTTCAGGGACGGCCCGTAGGTAGGGTTGCACCTTTTAAATGAAAAAATAGAGTACATTTTCTTTTTAAGGTTAAATAATAAAGTACAAGATTGAAAAATAAAGTATTATTTATTAGATGTGCTATTCGTTTACCATGTATATTTTTTGTTGCTTCTAGCAATATCTAACAATGCTTTTCACCAATTAGTTTCGTCCCGTCACTGGATGCACCTTAAAGAAAAAACTATAAATGAGAGTTTTATATATATTCAATATTTTCATACAACAAAAAATCAAGTAAAGTGAAATGATACAAATAATACGTTTAAGATGATGTTTAAAAGTGGTCAGCATCATTTATGTTACAAATAAAAATAAATTAAGTTTTTGTTCCTTTAAAGGAACAAAACTTAAGTCGACAATTTTAAGTGAAATGATAAAATAAAGTATTTTCACGTACTTTTTATTGCCTGCAAAAAGTATAAAGTACGTTTATTCAAAATAAAGTACAATACTTTATTATAAAGTACAACACTACCCGAAGTATCGCAGGGTCAAACCTTCAATGTTACAGGTTTAGATTTGAGCGTTGACTGTTTTTCACATGGCCAACTATATATCGCTCTTTCAACAGTAACCTCTAAAGAAAACATGTTTGCATTATCTAACAGCAAGAAAGCTGTGAACGTTGTATATAAAGACATTCTGTAATATATTAATTGTAGAAATAAAAGAAATAGGTAAAAATGTAAGAACCAAAAATGAATTTAGATATTCCAAAGATAGCAGGAAATCTTCATGGTATAAAGAAAGGGGAATTGTTTAACTCCAACTTTAACGCGTGCGGGCCACGAACAGTAATGAATAAATCAAAACTACTGGATCGATTTTAATCATTTTTTTTTCACTGAGTGACATAAGCTATATATTTTATACCCGTGCGAAGCCGGGGCGGGCCGCTAGTATTATAATAAAATCCCCTTAAAACCTTATGTGTGATACTAAAAAAATTAAATTAAAATTAAATTTTCGCATGTATTTTGCAATTTTTATATTTCATGTTTTTTTTTTAATTTGTCAATGTAACATAGGAACTTACAATTTTCGAGTAATTAACGTGTACATTTTAATAAATACCTTAAAATTTTACTTTATGATGAAAAAATAATTTTCAAACCCGAGTTTTTTCATTATTTTCCGTTTGTTGCGAACATTTTCTACAGTATTGTAAATTTTTTTGATACTACCAGAAAGTAGAGATTCCAAAGAAAATTACTCGTACCGATTTTTAAAAAACATCAGATATATTGACGGGAAAATTTTCGATTGAAAATTATGCTTTTTAATATTAATTAAGAAATTACAGTGTATTTGAGACATAAAAATGCAACTTTTTACCAAGCTTCGTGAAAAAAAAAACTATTTTTGTAGGAGATAAAAAAAGAAAAATCAGTTTTTCAAATTTTTCGCATAATTTTGAGGTTATGAGAAAAAGGTGCAAATGCAAAATACGTAGATCCTCTTATTGCCGAGAACTTTGCCATCAAACTTTCTTCGATAGGACTTCGTTTTAACCCCCTTCTTCCAAGTCCCCCTACCCTCACCCTTCCCGAACTCAAATCGCCCGTAATTTATTTTTCCGTTTATTTTGACTTTATTTTCTTTTCTTTCTTTTTCAATGGGTTTCATCCTACTATTATTTTTTTGTTTCAGAATTTATCTACTCTAGCTTGTATGTCTACAGTCGAGATTTAATTTGTATTTGCTAGTGCTCATAATATTGGCCTCTGTGGTCTAGTGGTTCAGCGTTGGCGTTGACCACATGAGGCCCCGGGTTCGATTCCCGAGTCGGGCACTTAAAAAAAAGTGTTTTTTCAGTTTTCTTATAAACACAAAGTTGCCCGGGATTGGAAAGTACCCGGTTGGCGATAGGCTTGCCACCTATCACATTAGTGGGACCAAGTATCTTCAGCTAATCGTGGGTGCACTTGTTGTACCTCTGCCTACCCCTTCGGGGATACAGGCGTGAAGATACTTTTCATAATATTAACTGCCACAGAGAAACAAGTATATTTATTTTGCCATGCTTAATAGTGTTATGTCACATCGACAAAATCTTTTCTTTTGTGCGCGCTGTAGCTCACGTTCCATATCGTAAGCAGCCCTAGTTTTGTTCTTTAACGTTAATGGTCATAACACAAGCATTAGAAGCTGATAAGATTAGTAATTTAAGGAAAAAGATTAAGTTTATTGTTGTTTCGTTTATGACAACTTATCATGTATTGACTGCTTTTACATATTATCTGCGCATAACTCTGATCGAGTATTATCATTAAAGTATCGTCTGTGGGTATTATGAATCATTAAATACTGTCACGCTCATATCCATGAAGAATAGCCAGATGTGCAACTAATGACTAAGGAAAGGTATTAAAATGTGACAAATGGCTTAACTTTGACAATTCAAGCACACAACCACTTATACCATATCGGGCAAGTTATGTTTCATAAAATTTAAAACTCTTCATGACACTTTACCGACGATAGTACCTCTAGAACATTTAGATGAATGTATTGTAATAGCGTCTATCCTTAATTGTAGAAACTCGCATTTTCTCACATTCTTAGTCACGTGACGAGAGGTGATAATGTATTTATTGAACGTCTCGGCATTCAAGGAAGAATCGAAGTTGTTAGAGCTCGTAGCAGGATAACCACTTATACAATATCGGGCAAGTTATGTTTCATAAAATTTGAAACTTAGTTTATACTCTTCATGACACTTTACCAAGGATAGTACCTTTAGAACATTTAGATTTATGTATTGTAATAGCGTCTATCCTTAATTGTAGAAACTCGCATTGTCTAACATTCTTAGTCACGCGACGAGAGGTGATAATGTATTTATTGAACGTCTCGGTATTCAAGGAAGAATCGAAGTTGTTAGAGCGCGTAGCAGGTCACACATGAGGTGGACGAGACAAGTAAGATCTGCGATAACCATCCCCTGACACGAGTGCATATGGAAGGCAGCTAAAAGGAATGGAGAAGACGCATGTCACAACACTGCAAGTGACAACCACAACCGCTCTGATAAGGGTGAACCGATTAAAATGAAGATTGTGATGTCATTAGGTACAATAAAAAAATAGATTGTCTAGCTGTGAGTCCTCTTATAAACCGATCTACTGACTCGGATTTCGTTACGACAGGCGATAGTTGATAGATGCTGGCCGATGGATTACTATTAAGATATAAATGACGTAAGTGACGTACGCAACGTAAAAGTCAACTACACTTTATTCTACTCTAGATAGCGCTACGCTACCTTAGGTTGCAAATACTCTCATACTTCCTCACACGGCCATTCTGACGAGAACGCGCTCTCGCGTGTCACACAGTTATCTTCGTAACTTTACAAGCCTGTAGGCGATACGTAATAGAAATTTTCACTTCGTCAAAATTTTACTGTCTTTTGGTGTGATACAAAGCACGTAAAGCTCGTAGTAACGTCGCACAAGAATATTAAAACGACACACAACGCCGATCTGGGAACTGTACTAAGCACTGAGCTTCCTTTACAATCTGAATTGCTAGTTATCGGAAGCGCGGAGCTTCCGATACATTTTCTTATTAATTACACGAAGCGTTGAGCTTCCAATGTAATTCCTCAATTGTTACACGAAGCGCGGAGCTTCTAAAATATACTGATTTGTTAATTACACGAAGCGCTAAGCTTCCAATGTACTTCCTTAATTGTTAGGTAAGTGAAACGCAGAGCTTCCAATACACAGACTTGTTAATTACACGAAGCGCTAAGCTTCCAATGTACTGCCTTAATTGTTACATGAAGCACGGAGCTTCTAATACACTGATTTATTAATTACACGAAGCGCTAAGCTTCCAATGTACTTCCTTAATTATTACATGAAGCGCGGAGCTTCCAATGTACAGAACTGATAATTACATGGAGCGCGGAGCTTCCAATGTATTGTTTTTATAGTTACGTGAAGCGCGAAGCTTCTAACGCATTGACTTCTTAATTACACGAAGCGCGGAGCTTCCAATGTACTGACATGATAGCTACATGAAGCGTGGAGCTTCCAATGTACTGACATGGTAATTACATGAATTAAAGTGAGACATGGTGCTCCAAAAGCATTAACACAAAAGTAGTTTATCTTAAAACCAACAATTTTCATTATTTTTCACTGCATTTCTGGAACAATATTTAATTACTGTTACATTTATATAATGTAACAGTAATTAAATAAAACACAACAAAATAACATTATAATAAAAATAAAAGCAAAAAAATGTTTTTGTTCTCATTTATTTTTGATACATTTTCCTATTTGTATGGATGTACAATGAATGTACAAAAGAACGGAAACAGGCACAGAAATCGCATTACGAGGATATAAGGTATATATAAGAAGATTATAAGGTATATATAAGGTATATATAAGAAGGTTAGATACATCTATTAATTCTCATTATAAACTCTTATTTGGCTCACCTTCTTAATTACTATTTTAATCGTGAACATCTGTTATTTTACAAGAATTTGAAAACTTTTCCCTAATTTATTAATTAGCCTAGGATTTTACTTAACTAAAACTATATTGCTTACATTAAAAAAAATGTACTTCGTTCTAACTCTTATTAAAGCGTGCTTTATCGGCACAAGCTAGTTCGTCCATCCTGGCTTAAGCTAAGCAGCTAAACTATCCTATGGTATTTTATCAATTTTACATGTTAAGCACCGGTGAACATATAATGTTCTGGCACAAGCGGTAATGTTGAAAAACCATATATGTTTTCGTATTATATTTAACTATATGTTTTGAATCCTCATGAAAATGTCGAATAAGTTGCCTATTATAATTTTAAGAACTATTACGTGATATAACATATTTTTATAATTTGAAAGTTTTTATGAAGCTAGCTTATTCTCCGTAACATATAATGACCGCAATTTACTTCGAATGTGTCGTTTACTAAAGCCTTGATAATCCAGTTTGTGTCAGGGTCTAGCCTCTAGTTGACTTGAAACCAACCATATTGACGACTAAAATAATAGACGTGTGGTATCCCTTTCCGGTACTCCACATCAAAATGCCTACCTAGGCCCATGTATTATCTATGTATTCAAGGAGCCAAATCTTTTTTTTTTGTATGATGAAATGCCTTAAGGCTGCTGTAGTTTATGACATCCTTAAAACTTGTCCTGAGAAGAATAGTACCTGAAATGCTTCAGAGCTTTGGATTTTTCTTTATTTGATAAAATTAACTTGAGTGGCGATTTTTGCGATAGTACAGTTCCATAGCCGAAACGGCCGACGTCTAAATAGCTACACTTTTAAAGTCAAATATTGATAATAACGGCGTTGTCATCAGATATTCATCGAAAAATAATTATCATGAACGGTTTTAGCTTTTAAATCTCTGAAATAAAGCAAAGGCTATCTGTCCCATTTTTTTTTACAAGAATAACAAGGCAAGTAGAGGGTTGTGAACTTATTTTGAAAGTGATATCCTTTGTAGAATTTATTTTTGTAGAGATTAATGGTTAAGGGTGGTGTAGTACAACTACATTTACATTACACACATAGTAACGATATAGCGGGAATTGCCCTTTGTGCAAACGCAAACCCTTTTAATCAAGTCATATAAACGCTCAATATCATCGTCGATTAGAGGTGGCCGTTTCTAACGAAACGCTGCTGACGATCGATGTCGATCCATGGTGACGACTTCCGTTGCCGAAATGCCCAGTAACGGATGGGAATAACACCCAAATTCAACGCGATGACAGACGTCGAATAACAACGACTGTAATCGACAGCAACCGATATTAATCAAAACACGTCGATGCCCGACGGCCCATACTGTGAATATCCAACTGTAAATAAACAACGGATGAGCGCAACGTTACCAATTCAAAGTGCCAACCTTACTGCGTGCTTGAGTAGAAAATCATCCTTTCAAATGCGTATCCAAATTTTAACTAACTAAACTAAAAAAAACTTTATATTTCAATATTTCGTTTATCTATTTACATCAACTGTCATTTACTCTCCTAAATGTTTTTACGTTGATGCACGACAGTATCACAACGTTTATGAAAACGCCAAACCATCAACGTGCTTGACGTTTCCCAACCAGTACGCAACTTAGATGTCCGACACCGTTATCGGAAACAACGATGTTGACAATGGTAACGTTTACGAAACAACGATGTGCATCGATGCTGAAAAATAACAAAACACCCATGTCTATCGTCGATAGTAATATTAGTCTCAATATCATGTAAGTCTGCACTCTGTAAAACATAAACATCCACTTGAACTTTTTTTGTACTGTGCGTACCTTTGTTTTTATAATGAAAGCTTCATTCCGGGTCGACTAAAAAACATCCCGCCCGATAATGATGTCATAAGGTAGAATGAACAATCAGAGCCGCTAACTAAACATTGTAACTTAAAACTCTTGAGATCGATTCTAACGCATAAATTTATTGATTTGTCACCTCTGTGGTTCAGTGGTTCGGTGCCGGTGCCAACCACGTGAGGTCCCAGGCTCGATTTTTGGGTCAGACAAATCAAAGAATGTGCTTTTCACCTTTGCAAAGCAACGCTGCCTGGGATTGGACAAGTGCCCGGCCGGCAACAGGCCCGCCACCCATTGTGAGACCAAACATACTTGGCCAATTGCTGGCGCGCAAATACTTAAAGTTATGTTTCTGATTGTGAATATAGATTTACTTACACTTGATTTTGTATACTTATCATCTTTTCGTTTAGAAAAATACACCTGTTCCGTATGTCCCACTTTCAGACAATAAGATCATTGAACACTTTCATCGCTAGAATTAAGGCTACACATCTAAACTTTTATTAAAATCTTTCGACATTTTACGTTATAACTCGATTTATAATATTTGTGACACTATACGATCCTTCTGTGGCCTTAGATCAGAAAGTGATAATTACAAAAAATAATTTTACATGTATTATGCACAATGCATATGTATTGTTATGATCAAATGTAATATTCTGTTTTTTAACTTATCTTGAAATGTTCATAGACTGTAGAAGAGTACAGTGTTGATGGAGGTATGTCTATCTGATCAAACGATCCGTTTTTCGCAATGCTAATTGTATTATTAACATTATTTAGCAAAAAGCGCACTTATCATGGTCTGACCAATGGCAACAGCATTGTATTCTAGTCAATGACGGTTAAGGTAATTCATAAACAGTTACGGATTGATAGGACGTTTGTAATTTCCAACTTATGTGTAGTGCTAAAATATCTGTCAAGTGCCACGAAGTTATCTATACTAAAATTATAAAGACGAAAGATCCGATTGTCTGCTCATTTGTTACTATTTAACTCAAAAACTACTTAACCAATTTCAAAAATTCTCTCACGCTCAGAAAGCCACATTATTCAGCAATGACACGCCACTATTTTACCCACTGGGCAAATAAAAGCATTGATTCTTGATCACGCGAATGAAATCGCGAGTAACTGCTACTTAGAAGTATTTTTAATAAATCGGACCATACCTGGCTGTCGAAGATACCTGAGATGACGACTTCAGTTTTGTTCGCCAGTATTTTTAATAAATCAGACCGTACCTGGCAGTCGGAGATACCTGAGATGACGGCCACAATTTTGTTCACCTCGCTCCACCCAGTTTCTATTTAATCCACCATTACTAGTTTTTTTTATACAGAGTTCTCCACATAAGTTGAAGCGCAATTACTAGTATACTGCATCATGTCGTGAAATATTCCAATAGTAGTGAACTGACGTGATTAACATTCCTTTATTTCATCCAATGTTTTGCATAAGGGTGATTTTGACACCCTTTTATGAGCACGGCCTTGTAAATGTATGAATACGGTAATTGTTTCGTAATCAGCCCAGCCGGTTTGGATACGATGGTAATCTATTTCATCGCACCATCGAGCAAACTTAAACTCACAATCATCAGAATATGCTGGAGAGATACTAATGTAGACACTGTTTGATATAAGTACCACCCCCTCGACTAGAAAAGGGTTAGTTATTTTTTTTGTGCACTAACACTTGCATCACCATTTTCTTCAAATTGGTACGTTTTCAACATTCATGAACTGGTGGGCTGATAGTAATATTAGACGCATTGGATTTTGATCCCACCGCTGCTTTCGCAGAAGACAATAAATTATTATAATATACCACCATATAGTCGTCTTATCACTGAATCAGTGCGCACGTTAGGCACGGTCGGTTCTCTTGCTGTGAGTCCTCTTATAAACCGATCTACTGACTCGGATTTCGTTACGACAGGCGATAGTTGATAGATGCTGGCCGATGGATTACTATTAAGATATAAATGACGTAAGTGACGTACGCAACGTACAAGTCAACTACACTTTATTCTACTCTAGATAGCGCTACGCTACCTTAGGTTACAAATACTCTCATACTTCCTCACACACACACACACACACACACACACATATATATATATATATATATATATATATATATATATATATATATATATATATATATATATATATATATATATATAATATTTAATGAGGGTAGTGGGACGACGCTAGACAAGAAGCTACGTAGTTGTTTAATTAATTATATACCTGTAAAGAATGATTCCCCATTGCCTACACAGCAATTACCATTAGATACTATATACTCAGTTAATGTATTTAAGACAAAGGAATTTCTAACTGCCGTTCTGCCAGGCAGGTCTTAAAAGGCGACCGATTGGCTGTGCGAGTCACTACCATCGTGGCAACTAGGTGGTACAGTTCTGCATAGTCTCGCCCGGGTCTGGTACCACCGCCTTACCTATTCCTGCCGCAATAGCATCAATGCTTGTCACTGTCGTGTTTCGGTTTGGAATTAAAGGTAGCCGGTAAACTTATGCATGTGGCATTAGACCTTGTCATAAAACAGCAACACGCCATTAATCTTCGGTATTAATCGGTTTGACGGTTTATTACGGACTAGCTGTTGCCCCACGACTTCGTTCGCGCGGACTTGGTTTACTCCACACAGCTCCTCCCCGTAGGTGATAGCGTGATAATATGTAGCCTATATGTTAACCCGACCTTGACCGACTAGACGTTGGTTGACTCTCCATCAGGAGACCCACTTGCTTGTTTGTTATCTTATGTTTTAAAAAAGGATTTTTTTAATAGCGAATGATAGCAAGCAAGCAAATGGCTCTTCTGACGTTAATAGTGCGTTATTATCCATGTAGCTGAGCAGTATTATCACATGCATGCAAGTTTACAGGCTACCATGACGTCCAGTGACAAACTCTGGATGCTATTGCAGTAGAACATCGTAAGGCTGTGTTATCAAATCCGGCCGAGACATTTCAGAACTCTATCATCAAATAGTATGAGACTGTAGCGACACGATTTGCTAGTCGTTCGCCTCTTATGAACTGCCAGACAGAAAAACAGACGGTCTACTTTTCAAAAAGGGCTACCAACCAACACTGTTGAGTAGTTCCTTTTTTTTGGTAATTTGGTATCAATTAATCTCTGTGGTCTAGTGGTCCAGCGTTGGAGTTGACCACATGAGGTCCCGGGTTCGATTCCTGGGTCGGGCACTTTAAAAAAAAAAGTGTTTTTTCAGTTTTCTGAGAAACACAAAAGTTGCCCGGGATTGGAAAGTGCCCGGTTGGCGATAGGCTTGCCACCTATCACATTTGTGGGACCAAGTATCTTCGGCTAATCGTGGGTGCACTTGTTGTACCTCTGCCTACCCCTTCGGGGATATGGGCGTGAAGATACTTTAATTAATACGGGACTTGGGGTAATTAAAGTTTACAAAGGTATCTAATTAAAGTGAAAAAAAATGTAGCAAGTTACAGTTGATAAACAAGATAGGTAAAAATCGGTAAAATACAGCAATTTGAGATTAATATCTATACATATAATAAAATCGTAGGAAAGTCAAAACTGTACATTGAATATTTTTTGAAAAGAATACTTGGGGCGTGATCTACAATCGATATCGAAGCCAAAAATATAGTTTTTAGAATTTTTGTCTGTTTGTCTGTATGTATGTCCGGGGTAAACTCAAAAAGTACTGTATGGATTTACTTCAAATTTTGCATGAATATTACTAACAGGTCGCGTCAACATATAGACTACATACTATCACGCTATCGCAAGCGGCGCGACCCGGCGTAAATTACTTCAAAATCAGCGTTTGGCTTTAATATTTCTGTGTAAAGCATATCGCACTGTAAGCTCTGAAGCTTTACCCGTTTTATCAGGTGTATTTCCATTAGATTTAGAAATTCAGCGTCGGTCCTCAATGTACTATAATTCTAAAAACTTTACTAGCCCAGAATTTATTAATCCGCAAGCTCAAACATAAATACGTCGCCTCTTTAATCCCGTGATGGATGTTACTAATGAATTAATAAATGAATGGCAGTCGCGTTGGTGCTGCTCACCTAAAGGACGGCATTTATATAACTTTTTCCCCTGCGTCCGGGAACGATTAAGTAAAACGTGGATAGAAATAGATCATTGTGTTGCACAGTTCCTTACTAGTCATGGTAATTTTAAAGGTAAATTATTCTCGTTCAAATTAGTTCCTTCTCCATTTTGCGAATGTTCCACCATAAACTGTAAATATGAACAAACTGCACATCATATTCTTTGGGAGTGTAATCTCTGGCAAAATGAACGTAGCCAAATGCTTGATAGTATACGATGTATATCCGGGGTAATCTACTATTCCGACCTTGTAGCAACACGTGGGAATTTCCGTGCCTTTAAGCGATTTTGTCATACATACTACTGGAAGCAGAATTAAGTAGGCCATTTTCGTAGGTCCTCAAATACCTAAACTACCGTGGTGCAATAGCAATCAGGCTTAACCTGATTGTAAACGTCTCATTTCTTAGCAGTTTTTGCTTTATCTTACGCTGTCTCCTGCTGTAAAGGGAGGGAAACTAGATGTATTTTCCTACTCCTCCTATACTCTTCTGATTAAATTCGATGCGGGTTCCAAGACAGCTTAGCTTTTCCCCCAGGGCACCCTGAGCTCGCAACTCAGAGGTTATCAGGAAGGTTGCCGCTGTTGATTCTGGTTTACAGAAGTTACAGTGGTGGGAATGAGAGGTGGGCCCATTGCCCTATCACGCTATCACCTACGGGGGAGGAGCTGTGCGAAGTAAACGAAGTCCGCGCGGACGAAGTCGTGGGCAACAGTTAGTCCGTAATAAACCGTCAAACCGATTAATACCGATGAACCGAAATCTCTTAACATTCATTTTACACTGCTTATGACGCAAAGAAACCGGCGTTATGATATTTATTTACTTACGTCTATAGAAGGAACTAAATATCAATAATTTACAGTTGATTTTCAACCAATAGCGACAAAAAAATTATATTTCCATATGTTTGCGTATAATCTCCCTGCATTACGAGTGTTTGCCATGAAATATTTTGATTTATATCTTGTGTAATCTTTTAATAAACCGTTACTGTATATTATGTAATCTATTAAATCGTTCAGATCTAACGAGTAAAATTTCGTACGCATAATACATAATTATATTTGACCGCCTTTCTAGCGACTTTTGAGTTCCGACTTAAGGCGAGCTATTTTGACGATAAATTCTATAGGAAATGGGCGGCGCGGTAAGTTCTGAAACCGCTGGGAAACCTGTTAATTTTCGGATAAATAAATATAGGACTTTAGCTGAAAACCAGAATTTAGTACATTCTTTTTTGTATTTAAAATTAAATATCACCATATAAAAATCATGTGGAAGATTAGAAATATTATTAACAAATTATTTGTTTTAGAGATTTTATTAGCTTGTATTCGGAATTTTATATGATCGAGTAAAGTACATTCTATCATGTAATAAGTTAGCACATTCCTTAGATAATATCTTCAGGTATATCGTGTAATTTTTGTGAAATTGTTATTTAACAATCAATACAAAAAAAAACGTGATTCAGCAAACCAGTTTTTTCCCGTTTGTCCCAATGCCTCGCCTTAATTCAACAAGAATATTTATTTTTGCATGTATAGATCTGTGTTTCTCAACCATTTAGTAACGATGGGCCACTTTACAAAATATCTTGCTTGATATGAACCACCTAGGGAATGCAATCCCGACTCTAAAGCGTAAATTAAAGCGTAAGCGTAAAGATCTATCGGGATTAGAAATGTCAATGCCGCCGGATCCCGAAGTTTTCGGGATCTCGTCTGGTTAAAAAAAAATCACATTACTGAATACGATAAAAACTGCTTGTTAGTGATAGTGAGGTTAATTAAAACAAAATATTATTTGAAAGCAAACAAAAGCCTTTACCCTTAAAAACTACTTGTTAGTGATAGTGAGGTTAATTAAAACAAAATATTATTTGAAAGCAAGCAAAAGCCTTTACCCTTTAATATTACTAACTAGGTATATAATTAACAGTTTTACTAACACGAACATAATCAAAACAATAGTAGGTATAATAGCTCGAGGAGATTAAAAAGTAGTTACGGGTGATTTTGAAAGTAAATTCTTAAAAAAAACATTCAGTATCTGCTAAGCGGCATCTAATGGCCGTTGCAATGTAGCCAGCTGCTGAGAACGCCCTCTCCGACTTAACACTAGTTGACATCAGCGTGATTAAGCAATTATATGCAAACTCCTCTTGATGTGTTAGCATCGCTGACTATTGCCGCCCAATCCCGTCAATCTCGAACGGAATCTCGTCATATTATGCTTCGCGATTGATCCCGAAAAATTACACGGGATCTCGAGAGATCGGGATCCCGCGAGATCGGCGGGGTGATCACGTAACTCGCAATGCGAAATTATCGTGATTGTTTAGTTATTGCAAGACACATAACAGCCTTGTACATAGTGGTAGTTGTTGCCGCTTGATTAGTTTATGATGCTGTGACATTGCAAAAAGTGCATCTAGTGACCAGCAAGCAATTGGCGACGTTTTTGATGATTTTTTCATTACGTTTAAGAGTCATCGCTGATCGCTGACAAATTGCAAACGTTAGATGATACGCCTACCGGATTGCATTCCCTAGAACCATCTATTGTTAGGAGGTATATCTCTTTCCATCAGGAGAGCAAACAATCAGATGACTCTTCTGATGGAAAGAGACAGTCATCGCCACACCAAAGATATTAAATGTTGCGTTGCTATCCTTGTGGCGGAGTCTTAAGACGGGGCCACATACATAAGTTTACCGGCTACCTTACCGTCCAAACCGGAACACGACAGTGATAAGCACTGACGCTAGGGTTGCCACCTGCCACTTCTTGATTTAAGAGTTATCAAAATCAAAAATACGGTTTTAGACTTTTTTACGAAAGACTATTAAAGCGGTATTATTTTATTGCAAAATCTTTAATTTATAAATATATATTAACTGTCATAGGTCAACAGCTTTTAAAATCTTAATTTCGTGAATGAAATGTATAAAAGTCTATAATAACGATAGATCGGAGTAGGTAGAGCTATTTAGGTTCATTGACCGCAAACATTGATGTTAATATGGATATTCCACGGGATTCCGACTGATACTCCGGGATTTCAATGAATTTATATATATATGTATATAAAAATCGATTGCTGTTCGTTAGTCTCGCTAACGGCTGAACCGATTTGGCTAATTTTAGTTTTGAATTAATTGTCGAAGTCCAGAGAAGGTTTAAAAGGTGAGAAGATATAGAAAAAATAAGAGTAGATAAAAAAGCAGAACAACGTTTGCCGGGTCAGCTGGTCAATAAATATAAAAAAAATGTTCCATTTCCATAATTATATAAATGGGTGTTAAATATAAAAAGAAATAGACTAAAATTAGAAAATTTAGAAAAAAATATGATAATATATTTTAACTCAGGTCATACGTCTTCTTATGAATTTGCTTAAATGAGTAAATTATTGTTTAAACGTGTTGATTATTTTAATTAAGATTTTATTGCAAATACAAATTGTTATTTCTGAGTGACCATATTTTGATTTTTTGAGAAACAAATAATTTGTTGATAATATTATGTTCTAGTACAACTTCAGAATAAAAATGTTAAATTATTGATGATTCTTGTATAAATATAAGAAATTGTTACATGAAAAAATATTTATGTGGTCTAATGAATCAAGTTTCTGTCTATTTATTATATTATCCTCAAAGCCGTCCTTTTTATACTTACCCTTCAGAGAAGAAGCGTATTCTATCATTACTCTCTATGGTGTGTAGTTTTTTATTATTTTTCTACTTAAAAAGCAAATCCTGGGATTCGGGGAATATCCATATTATTCTAACATATGACACAAAACAGCTCTACCTACTCCGATCTATGAATTAACAACACATACACCACATACGTTCCAGCCTGACATGAATGCACGAAAGAACGAATTCAACCAGCTGCCGCACCGCGCCGTGGCGGTTCAGAACGAACACTCATAGCCGAGCTAGTCAATGGACGGAATTTTTAAAAATACGGGAGATTCCTTTACTCCGTATTCAATTATTGTTACTACGGATTCCTAAATTTTTGTAGTGCGAAAAATGGGGTACCCCGTAATATACGGGCATATGGTCACCCTAACTGACGCTTTTGCTGCAAGAATTCATAAGGCGGTAGTACACCAGACTCTGGCGAGACAATGCAGAACTCTGCCACCTTGTAGCCACGATGGTAATGACTTGCATAGACAATCGTCCCTCTCCGAACTGTTCGACAGAACGACAGATGATCTATTCATCAAAAGAGAACCGGACCAACACGGAGGAAAATACTCATACATATAATATACTCATTACTCATATATAGTAAGAGAATAATGGGTTGTTCTATAGTTCTGAACAAAGCTCCACCACCGGACCAATTCGGATACTTCCAAGGGACCACCACCAGTGGTCCGCGGACTAACTATTAAGAACCACGGCTTTAAATATTCATATATGTATAGATTCTAATATTACTTCTTGAGTACGAATATTGGCCTAATATGAAATTTGTGAATGAAAAAAAAATATATTTTCTAATTTTGGTCTTGGCCTTTTTTGAAGAATACGCCATTTGACTTTTTTGCCAGGCAGCTCATAAATTCCAATATCCAAACAAGTCACTCCCGTCCTAACCACTAGGTGGTAAATTTTTCAACGTGTCGTCAGGGTTATCTTTTCTATTCCGGCTACAATGATTGCGTTAGTGCATGTCACCGCCGTATTTCGGTTTTGGAGGATAAAGAAGCTGATGAACTTAAGCACGTTGCATTACATTCTCGCTAAACGAATATCAGCGCACTGCGCAACATTTAACTTCTTTATTGCTTGTAGGTGTCCTATGTCCATCACTGGAGAGTCATCTGCTATTTGTTATGATGATAGAAATAAAAAACATCGGATTTAATGATCCGGGGAATTTGAGAAATTGGAAGTAAAATGCAGTTTTACTGTAATTAAATTGTACAATGTAGCGCATATTGTTTAAATTGTAGAATATAGCGCATATTAAAATGTTTTTAAAGCGTGTATAATACGCGTAACTGACTCATTACTTAATAAAATTCAGATTAACACAAGCTTGGTAAACAAATAGGTATATGTACGATATCAGTTTATTATCACGTTGTTTGCTGTATGATATCCTTACAGCCTATCGTAACATAGCCTCCACCATTCCGTAAATTGGTCAATATCTCAACCTCTTAAAACTCCCCACTTGACGTTACGTTAACTATCTTTTATCCATTGGCGTATTATCACGTCGGGATGCTAAGACGGGTAAAATGTTTTGGGCGGCACTGAGTACCCAAAGAGCATAGCTGGATTGTCAACCAATGGAGATTATTAATTCGCCTATATCATGTTCTTTTTAGGTTTGTTGCAAAACTCGGTCATTTATGAACCGACTTTTAAATGTTTTTTTTTTGAGATAATTTTTGAGAAAATTCTTTTAAATGTTTTTTTTTTGAGATAATTTTTGTTTGAGTTTGAGAATACTCCCCGTGTGGTTACATTTTAATTTGCTGAAGATCTGATGCATGGTCCGGAGATACAGGAAACGGGAAGCCGGATGTTGCAGTTTTATGGCGTTAGAAATATTTTTGTATTAAATTAAGTAACCAACTAAAGTGTGATACCTACCTAATATATTGAACAAAAAATGTATAAAGATTTAAATACTTTTGTAAGGAAATATGTAACCATTCAGTTTAAATTAGTGTTCACTTTATTACTGTAGCAGTTGTCGCCCGCATCTTCGTTCGCCTGATCCAAAAACATAACTTCTTTTTGCTTTATCGGGTAAAGTAGTATTCGTGGCACATATAGTACCTATATATTATGTGTCAAAGCCTCAAACGCTAAGTAACGGTAATAACTAATTTGAGCTCAGAGCTGTATCTACTGCGTCATCTAAGGGATTCTACTAATTGAAATTTCTCAAGCTTCAAGAATAAAATCTTTATTCTAGAGGTTTCTTCGAGGTTAAATAAACTGGAATTTTGTTTCTCATTATGATCAGAATTTGTGCAGAAACAGTTATAAAAATAGATGTTAAACGATTGAATCAACTTTATGTCGTTAAAAATGCAGTCTAAGTCGACCTCTGGCGTTGTGGGAGTCTGTTTATTAATAGAACGTTTCCTCGGGCCCCTTTAATTAGTGTTTTACTCGAGCTGACGTTTAAGATTCTTAGGTTGAAAAAATATGTGGTTTGTTTTAAATTATTTATAAAGGAAATTTTATTTTTATAATGTCTATGGCATTTTGGAATACATTTTTAATTTGTTGAGATTTTTATTAGTCCAAGTATAAAGCTCGTTGACCTTTACTAAATATTTAAAAATATAGATATTTTTTGCTCTACTGGAATCGATCATCCATTAATTGAAGAATTTGCATCATAATATTTTCCGATTTAACTCCTAGGTACTATTGAGCAGAAATGCAGATGGCCTTTTAAGATTTTTCTATATCATTAGATAGCAAACAAGCATATGGCTGTCCTGATGGAAAGGGAAACCATCGCCTATAGACACCAAAGATGTACGTACGTTGCTATCCGTGTGGCGGGATGACAATGCTACATGCATAAGTCTATCGGCTACCTTACCCTCCAAATCGGAATACGACGACGACCACACTACAAGACGAATAGGTAAGCACCGCCTTACTTATCACCGGGTACCAAATACCCGGTCGAGACGTTGCGGTCTATGAGATCTTCTGTGGTCTACTATTAATTACTTTCCATTTGCTGGATTGTGTGATACCTGACTACGTTCCTTCAAGCTTCTCATCGTAAAGTCGCCTACAACCATATCCCTAACAGCACAGAGCTTCTGCTGAGATAAAGGAGTAAGGCGTCAGTTAAGCTAAGAAGCTGTTGTAATAAACTGGTTGCCTCACTCAGATGTTACCAGATTTCTACCAGATCCTGGATGGGGAATGTATAAACCAGTCTCGATACCTTTATTCGAAATGCAATATCAAGAGTGTTTCGATTTTTTTGATGAGGAGGAGTCTATTACAAAACTATACGGCCGCTAAAATCAAAAAGGAACCCCAATTATCATACCCCATTGTGGTTCCTTTCGAAGAATAGACCACCTGTCTTCTTGCCAGGCAGTTCGTAACAGGAAAGGTGAGCGATTGGCCTAACGAGTATCTACCATTATGTTTGTGTAAAAAACACTTATCGCATAAAATATTTTATTTTATTAGTATCATCAATATTAAAATCAGCCGGCTTGTGGTTAAGGTTATCTGTTTTCGTTGTCACATCTGTTTAGGTAAAATGATAGCCATTACATAAACAATATATGTTTTAGGTATTAATTATAATACCGCGTAGACTGCGACCATCCTATCTATGCATTATTTCATAGATTCCATAGGGTGAATACCGAAGTACACCGTATCATTATGCACATACAAACGATTCCTTTTCCACAAAGATTGTGATCGTAGGCGATTTTATTGCTTAACACGCTAAATGGCTCTGTTTACTCAACGGTGATCACGCGGAAAAGTTTGTTTCGATTTTGCCTTGGCGCATGGTCTAACACAAATAGTAGCATCGCTCACTCGAATTCCTGATGTGGAGACCTATCCGCGCAATTATCGGATTTTGTGAACGTCCCACTGGGTTCATCAGACTAATGTCTGATCCGGAGTAAAGTCATGCGCCTGTTACGGTCACATTTCTCTCGGGACTACAGGTCAACGAATGCGTTTGGATTCGGTGGATTTTCGGTCTTTTTTTATATTTTATTATCTTTGGTCATCCATATAGCGAATGGGCCTGATGGTATCTCTTTGATTGTGTTCATAGTGTTTGCTGCGGAGATGGCACCGGTATTATCGCGCCTGTTTTGGCTCTCTTATTTACTAACCATTGTACTAAATACACGTAAGACAGCTTTATGTGTGCATCCTCTCCCTGAAAAGGAGATCGTTCTGATCCGTTCAAATGCCGGTCAAAACTTTACTTGTTCTCTAAAATAAGGAGACGAGATTATTAATATTATTAGAGGATGGAACGACGAAGACTTTTTTAAAATAGCTATGAATTTTGAGGAAGTAAGCAAATAATGTCCATTTACGTGTCCATGGGCGGAGATGGCACCGGCGTGATCACTTACCATCAGGTGCACCTCTGGCTCGTTTGCCCCCTCTTGTATAAAAAAAAAGCTATTTTACAAGGTATAAAAGATTACACGTTTTAAAAAAAAGGTAAGAAATATAAGTATACTTTTTAATATAGGTATTTTAGGTATTTATAAATGAAAATGAGTTTAAATTTACCTAATTCGCTGCTTTACATATTTTTGTTTTTTTCAATTAATAATAATAATAATAATTCATGCGGCAAATTACACTTACTGATCTAACCCCAAAGTAAGCAAATTATTTGCTTGTGTTATGGGTAGTCAACGATACTAATACATAGAAATACATATATAAATACTAGAATATATATAATAAACACCCAAACCCGGAAATACAAACATTTATGCTCATCACACATATGCTTGTCCCCGTCGGGGATCGAACCCGAGCCTCGTTGATTGCGTAGTCAGGGTCTCTAACCACTCGACCAACGGGGCGGTCGATTATTTTTATTTAAAAGCTACGACTTATCTTCATACGCTATTACTTTTTAGTTGAATGATCAAAAAACTTTAACAATTATGCTACAGGGAAAACAGAAAACTAAGTAGACACGTTTTAAACAAGGTCCACTCGTGATAATTTGAATTCCACCATTGGATATCGCGACAGAATTCAAAATTTCATCCTCAACATTTTGATGTCCACAACTGTGCGATTCTTGAGGCACTTTTTCCTCGCATTATTGCCCTGTGGAATCAATTGCCGGCTGGGGCTTTTCCCAGCGCAAACGACTCAGGGGCCGTCAAGAAAGAGCCTACTCTTTCTTAAAAGGCCGGAAACGCAACTGCAAGTCTTCTGATAGTGTGGTCGTCCATGGGCGGCGGTGATCACTTACCACCAGGTGAGCCTCCTGTCCGTTTGCTCTCTTTTTTCTATAAAACAAAATTAAACATAAAAAGCAGCCCAATTAGAAATTTATACTTCCCATGCCAAAAATGACGATGGGCGGGTAAAGCTATTATGCCTAGATGCCGAGCCCGCTGATAAGCGGTTGAATATCAATGTATGACGGCACTGGATTAGTTAGTATTTTTGGGAGGCAATAAATGGGTTAAATACATCCGCATTTCTATTTTCCTTAGCCGATAAATATAACATCACTGCCACACGGATAGCAACGTATCCTTAACTTATTGTTCGATGTTTATAGACGATGGTGATCTCTTTCCCAGGAAAAGCATTCGCTTGTTTCCTATTCAACAGTATATTTAAAAAATTAGGTATATCTTATATTTTACCATAAACCGTGAGATGAATTAATATAATGCTATTCATTGATATATATATTTGTAAGGCATTTACATCTTGTTAAACAATACCGCCGCGCCTTAACCTAGTTGGCTGTAGTTTTCCTGGTACACCGAGTCGGCAGACTGTCGGGCGCCAACGTGAAACTGTATAACTGCCTAATAAGAGTAACTTATAGCTGTAATCGACCTTGAAGCCTAAGACAAATACTTTGGCACATATATTTATAGGTTGGTTTGCTTCCGTTTTTGTTAGCTGAATGAATGTGATACATCGTACTATTTAAAGCCTGCAATTTTATGCAGTAGATAAATAACGCAAGACGAATTACACGAATTGATCTAATCTTAAAGCAGGTACATAAATAAATTTCTTGTGCGTTTCCGGCACTTTGTATAGACGATGGTTATCACTTTCGATCGGAACATCCATAGGCTTGTTTGCTATTTGAAGAAGCATATTCCGGCTGCATTAATTTGTGTGAAAACCCTCTAAAAATTGATCTAGGTATCTTGCTTGAGGGAGTCAATGTAAATAACATTCATCCCTTTGATCTATTTTAGGGTGAACCACTGAATGTTATTGACCGCCCGTTGGTGGAGTAGTAAATTGAAAATACTAATACATTTATAAATACATCCTTACTAATATTATAATTGCGAAAGTGAGTTTGTTTGTTTGCTACGCTTTCACCACTGAAACCATTTTGAAAATTCTTTCACCAATAGAAAGCGACATTATCAGCTAGTAACATAGGCTGTGCTTTTTTAAATTAGGTATCATACCAAAATTACAATAATGTACCCAAGGTATCAAAAAAATTGCATTGAAAAGTAATTATTTGACCTGCGTTACCATTTTGTTATTTTTTAGAAAATGTAGGGTATGGAGATCCCTTTGACATTTTGTATGACGAGCGCTGCCATTATGTTATATTCCGCAACGTCTTGCCCGGGTATTTGGTACCAACACCTTACCTATTCCTGCGTATATAATAGCATCAATGCTTGTTATTGCCGTGTTTCAGTTTGGAGGGTAAGTTAGCCGGTAGACTTACGCATGTGGCATCGCTAACCCGCCACACCGATAGCAACGCACCATTAACATCTTTGGTATCCATAGGCGATAGGCGATGGTTTGTTTTTCCATCAGGAGAGCCATCTACTTATTTTTTTATATCATAAGATAGCAAACGGTCTTCTGTTGGGAAGAGTAAACCATCGCTTATAGACACCAAATATGTTAATGATGCGTTGCTATCTTGTGGCGAGGTCCAATGTTATATGCATAAAATTACCGGCTACTTTACCCTCCAAACCGGAACATGACATTGGCAAGCACTAACGCTATTGCGGCGACGAATAAGTAAGGCGATGGTACCAGACCCGGGCGGCGGGGTAAATAACCGACGCATTAGATGCCCGAAATTACATTGTAAATAGCAGTCGTGTCAGACCAACGCGTCGTGTATTACTAGATCCCGAAGTTCTTTCTAAATAGCAGACCTCTCAGACTAACACGTCAGTTATGTTATTAACAATAATGAATCGAAATTATAAAGCAGCTTAATTAAAATGTATATCATATAGGTAGTAAGAATAAACTAAAACTACTAAACTAAAACTATAACACACATAATTATTGGTCCGCGCAGGAATCGAACCCATCACCTCCGATTCCTCGGCCGACCTCCTCGGTTTTAAAAACTAACACTTGCATGATTGTACAAGGCATTTGGCTATACCTTTTCAGACGCATTTAGTACCTAACTTCTGTTATTTTCAATGTTGCGACTTTTATCGCGCGAAAAAACGATTTAATGAAAGGCGATTTAATAAACGGATAAAACTCATCGGTCCGGCCAAAAAAGAAGACCCAGCGGCACAATTATCTACATACATACAGTATCACTTACGTCGACACCTAGCACAAAAGCACACAATTTACGCACTCAAGGCACGTATCACTTCGAAACCAAAGCATTTTCATAAGATACGAGTACTACCTCACTCAACGCGAGTGTAACTAATAGTAATATTAACCGAAGAATTCTTGGTCGAATCAAACCCCAACCCCCTTGTAGTCAGGGTGCCTTAGTAACTACTTGTCCAATAGAGCAATACAAGATTCTATATACTATTTAATAACTAAATAAATAACAGGAATTGATCTAACTCGAAAGTTAAGCAAATAATTTGCTTGTAACTTGTAAAACTCTATCAAAAAAGCACAGGGAAACGATTCATTTAAGGAAAATCATTTTAAAATATTTAAATAGTTTGGTATGTGCACCTCACACACAAATATTCGTGAAAAGTTGCATATAACTTCCGTTAATTTATTTTTTTTTACATTAAAAAGACCAATACTTACATTTCCGCTGGCAGCAAGTTGAACTTAAAAAAACTCTACACCGGT
Source organism: Apodemia mormo (assembly GCA_036924255.1). Lineage (NCBI taxonomy): Eukaryota > Metazoa > Arthropoda > Insecta > Lepidoptera > Riodinidae > Apodemia > Apodemia mormo. The sequence continues at coordinate 26,497,782 of JAUPFN010000014.1, forward strand.
TGACCCTGCAGGCCATCCATGAAACTCCGATAATTAATTGAAGTATTTTAAGTTCAAAGAATAGATTTTAGAGCTTAACAAAAGTCTAAATGTTGTATAAATCAAAATTACATTATTTTCATTTTTGAAAAGCTGCATATTTTCAAAATATTAGTCTATTTGGATCTTTCGAATGGCAATAAAACCAATTTTTGAGCTCTAGCTATAAAATCGATATGTTGAAAAATATTGAAGCTCAGTTAGTATCAGCTCGAAAAATGCCGACGTGCTAACACCCCCGTGTCTACAAGAGTCCATTCCAGTTTAGACTGTTTATGGCAATCAAAAAATTTTGTCTATATATTTTGTTTAAATTGAATTTGAATTCTTCATATAAAGATAATTAAGAAAAAAAATTTTTGAGGCGTGCACTTTAGGAATTTTCAAACTATTTGCACATCTGCCGGCTCATTTGCGGGCTCGAAAAAGAACATGGGCATGACGCGTGGGTTTGTTTCGTTAATGGAAGTTGTTTCGAAAAATAGTGTTGTTCTCGACGAATATAAAAGTAATTTTAAAGTCAAAAATAATTGCACAAACGTATGGATCTGAATAAAATATAGCATAAAATCAAGCAAGCAAGGCGTTATGTAGCTATTTAAACATATTTTACAAGGATTGGCTGTAATTGAACGTGCACATTAACAGTAAGCAAAATTTGAAACCTACTGTACAAACTGTATTATTTATTCTCTAAGACGCTAGCATTACTGAAGGTTTATTTTATATTCAAAGTAGACGTGAAAGTGTTTATGCTGTGAGCCTACACAGGCGAATTTTAATGAACTTTTTAATAAATTATGTAAAAAGCAAAAGTCGTTAATTTCTCCTCAGATACTCATCCTAAAGACTTTGGGAGCACTAACCATAGCAGCATCAGTTGTATGAGCTGATGTAGCAAAAAACACTAATGCGCGCGCAGCCTGCTTCGATCCACTCTCTTAGCTGAATGAACCGTTAGGTTAGAGTAAAAATATTTTCTTGCGCGTGTGTGTGTTGAAGCGCGTAACACCAGGCAGCGCGCAGGACTCACGGCCTATATTCTGATTTAGTCATTAACTATTTTGCAGCATCCATTCATAAAAAAAATATTTCGTTATGATTTATGTATGTGATTTTTATAAAATATAACTTATTTAACATTTATTTAGAAACATAAGCGTGTATGTGTGCATACATATTATGTCGAACAAACTAAGCACTACACAAACGCTGCAGTTTTGTCTGATTTCATCTCGCTGTTTGTCCTATCACTATCATTCTAATGACAACGTTTGAAATACAGTGTCTCGTGGTCACGACTCAAGGTGAAAATTTATCTGTCACTTTGTTACAGTATTATTTCGACACATTTTGTTAAAGTATTAGTGTGTCACTTACAAAATTAAAAAATAATCGAAATTAAAATTAATACATATTGTAATATTTTTTATTGATAACAATAACGCTCGTAAATAGCGACGTGTCCAAAAATGATAAAAATCAGATGTCTCCCGTCATGAAATAAAAATAAAATATATTAATATCGACTTTTAAATAGCACCAGTAGTATACCAAACTTAAATATTACCGCCACCACCCCAGGAAATATAGGCAAGGGTGCAACAAGTGCACCCACGATTAGCCAACTTTATTAAATCCCACAATAAGACAGGTGGCCAACCTATTGACAAATCGGGCTCCATATCCAGTCGAGGGCTAGCTATATTTTTTATAAAAACTGAAAATCTTATTCAGAATCCAGTTTCAATTTAAAGATTAATTATTTTTATTATTTGTATTTCCTTACATGTTTAGAAACAAAACGAACGAGTCGGTAGAACGAGAGGAAGGATGAAAAAATGTTTTATTGAAGTAGACCATTACAGGCACTTTTGGCGGCCACACGCTGAGAAGATCCGGCGGAAGAAACTCAGCAGCCTTGTCTTTTTTGTCATTTTTTTATAATAAATACGATACATTATCTATATATTAATACGTGAAGTAAAAACTTTAGACCCCTTTTAAAGACAATTATTAGGCGAACGGTAGAGTATGAAATTTGGCCTTGTTAAAGTTTACATGGCGGAGAACTGCAGAAACCTAATATTTTTAAATAAAATAAAATAGAAATACATTAAATTAATAAAAATAAACATTACACACACTATATTCATGTGACATACATGATAATATACACACATATATACTACTAGCTGTTGCCCGCAACTTCGTCCGCGCAGACTTCGTTTACTCCGCACAGCTCCTCCCTCTTAGGTGATAGCGTGATAATATGTAGCCTATATGTAGATCCGACCTGTTAGTAATATTCTTGCAAAATTTGGAGTAAATCCATGCAATACTTTTGATTTTACCCTGGACATACATACAGACAAACAGACAAAAATTCTAAAAACTGTATTTTTGGCTTCGGTATCGATTGTAGATTACGCCCCAAGCATTCTTTAAAAAAATATCCAATGTACAGTTTTGACTTTCCTACGATTTTATTATAATATGTATAGATTAGTATGAGGAGAAATTAATCCCAGACTTGTTCGTCTGCTAAATAATCTTTGATTTTATAATACAAAGGGTATTATTTACATAGTTTTATTTTAACATATTTTTTTGTAAAAGCGTTTACATTGTCCCATGAAAGAGTTACTTATTCTATGGAGACGAGATGCATGCACAACAAGATTATTTTCGTTCTACTACTTATATTAATGTTATTGAAGTAAATCATTTAATTTCGCGTCCCACGCATACTTCCCTCTCGTTAGAGAATCAATTTAATCCCGATATAAAAGGTATACCTTTTAATAGTACACCTACGTATCAAACATATTAAGTTACACATTTCAATTTGTTAATAGAAGACTTATTTTTATACAAATCAAAGTTTTTAAAGGTATTTTTATATCAACGTTTTTAATTCACGATTTTGCTCTAGCATATGATCTAACACAGTTGGTTGTTTCGCCCACGCGTGTTTCAGATGTCGATGACCATTCACCTTCGCTGTTAGACCTGATAACCTCTCATCCGGACAATTACAAAGTTTCTGTAAATGCTCCGCTAGGTTTTTGGGCTCAATCTTGCTGCCAACTCGATTCTGGACGACGATCAAGGGAATACGCCGCCTACTATCACGCGGTGTGACAGTTCCACACCCGAGGTTCAATTCCTTCAAACAGCAGTGTGTAAAGCACTCATTCTCTTGGATGTCCATAAGTCTAGGGGGCCAGATTGCATCTCACCAATCGTGCTCAATATCTGTGCTCCCGAGTTGATACCGGTTTTAACGCGTCTTTTCCGGCTCTCACACACAACTGGCGTTGTCCCAAAATCTTGGAAGACAGACACACCCAATCCCTAAGAAAAACGATCGCTCAGATCCGTCCAACTATCGGCCTATAGCGATAACACCTTTATTCTCCAAAATAATGGAATCCATTATTAACAGCCAGCTTTTGGGGTATCTAGAAGAGCATCAGCTGATTAGTAATCGTCAGTACGGTTTTCGTCGCGGTCGCTCAGCTGGTGATCTTTTAGTTTACCTAACGCACCGATGGGTGGAGGCTGTGGAAACAAGGCGGAGGCTTTGGCAGTTAGTTTGGACACAGCGAAAGCCTCTGATCGGGTATGGCACAAAGCACTTCTCTCCAAGCTCCCTTTTTATGGGCTTCCTGTGAAACTTTACAATTGGATCACCAGTTTTTTGGCTGATCGGAGCATCAAGGTCGTTGTTGATGGCGCATGCTCTGACTTAAACCCATCAATACTGGTGTTTACAATACTTACAGCCATTTTTTTTTTTTTGATTATTACATACCTTGCTAATCTAATTACCATCTTTGGTGGCTATGGGCAATGGTTGTTTATTTTCAAGAGGAGATTTATCTGCGTATTTGCTGTCTTATGACATACTAAAAAATCGATAACCTTAAATAAATATCGATATTATTATTTGTCTTAGGCTTAAATAGGCCAATCATTAGTCATTATTGATAGTTTGCCCATTTGCGGTATTATTCGGTATATTTTAACAGCAATGTAATTTAAGAAAAAGTGAAAGAACTGAAAGAAGAAAAAGTGAAACCGGTCGAGTGATATACAAAAATAAAGTTTTGATGTGAAATTAAAGTACAAGTGATTAGCCAATTGTGTTACAATAATTTAAGAAAGACCATAAAGTTAGATAAGTATATTTTTTATATTGCTACCAACTTGGGTTAATTTTAATGTTTTATAAGAAAAAATAAAGATAACATATCAGTGTAAAATTTATAATCCAATTTGTAAAAGTAAACAATACTTTTAAAAATCAGTCGATAATAATCGATAGTCGACTATCGAACGGCAACACTACTGCCGACCTGCAGGCGTATCACCTAACATTTGCAATCCGCCAGCGATCAGCGATGACTCTTAAACGTAACGAAAAAATCGTCAAAAAATTTACCAATCGCTTCCTTGTCATTAGATGCATTTTTGGGATGTCACAGCACCAATAATAATCAAACGGTAACTACTGTCACTAATATACAACGCTATTATATGTCTTGCAATAATTAAACAATAACGATAATTGCGCATTGCGAGTTACGTGATAACCCCGCCGGTCTAGCATCGAAGCAGTCGCTGAAACGCGCGATTCCGCGTTCGTTCGCTAAAACGCGATGCAGCATCGATGAATTCGCTAAAACGCGCGTTTTGGGTGCTAAAAGTAGCATGTGTGCACGCTCTCTTAATGCAAGCTTAAATTTAGGCATCAACAACAAAATTTAAACATTCTAGTAGATGTTACTAATCACCTCAATATTTTGAATCTCAAATTACAAGGCAAAGATTGTTCATTTCCATTTTTAATTTGGTAAGTGGTTTTAAAATTAAATCTCTTTTCAATTAATTTGGCAACAAAAAATATTGACCTTAACCTCACGCATCCTAAATACTAACATAAAATTAGATGCTTATCGTAGTTGTTAGGGAGGGAATTTCAAGACTTTCAACGCAGAAAACATAATGCATTTTTTTATAAATCCTTTATAATCACTTTGACAAAAATAGGATAAAATCCTTCGGATATTCAGTTGTAACTCGTTGGATATCAAAATCTTTGTGCGTTAAAAACAGTTCGAAGACTAGTTTTTTTAGTACTAAAATATCGTAGAGTAAAAACCATAAAATGATAGGTTGAAAACTTTCGAAGATATGTCGAAAAAACTTTTTTCAAAATTTTTCGTCAGCTATTATTGGATAAATCGATTTTGATGCAATTTATATATTAGACGTAATTTTGTGAGGAATAGAGCTGATTAGATTTTGTACTGAATCGGAACATTAATCTGGAAGTGGAATTAATCTGGAGGAAGAAGAAATTTTTAGTAGGTTTTTTTTATAATTTCTCAAAATCTCCTGGGCCGACATGGTTCAAATTTTTAAAAAGTCTAAGTTGTGTGGAACCCACACACACCCAAAGACACACACACACACACGCACACACACACACACGCACGCACACACACACACACACACACACACACACACACACACACACACACACTCTTACACTCTTACACACACACTCCCACACTCTCACACTCACTCTCACACACATACGCTCATACAGGCACACACACCATACACTCGCGCACACTCACTCTCTCTCTCTCTCTCTCTCTCTCACACACACACACACACACACACACACACACACACAAATACAGAAATACTGACGTTTTTGTGAAATTAGTCGGAAAAGATTCCTAGGAAAACGTGGAGATTTAGTGAAAACTCGATTTTCGAAAATCAGGGCAAAATCAGTAACTTCCTTATCTACATACGTAGCGGGAAGTTAATACCGCACGTCATTTAATTGAACCACATATTTGTGACTTTTTGTTACTATTAACATTGGATTTGTCCCCTAACTTGAAAAAAAATATATATAAAAAGGAAACAATGACAGAAATCACATTGATTGTAACAATGATTTATCTTAGATATAGATTTGAGAAGATACTAACTTAAATTCAATGTTGTCTCTTTATTTAGCACTAGCCGACCCTAAAGCATCAAATATTTGACAGCTAGGAACAGTTCCTATAGTAACATAAAAGTGTTGCACTTGTTTTCCCGTATTAGCCGGTAGACTTATGTGGCATTGCCATCCCATCACACGGATAGCAACGTACCACAAACATCTTTGGTGTCTATAGGCGATGGTTTCTCTTTTCAATACGAGAACCATCTGCTTGTTTGCTATCTAATGATATAAAAAATATATATATTTTCCTTTCAATTATGATGTAGACAGGTACGCTCTATGTCTTTTATTGCATCTATCACGGTGATTGCTCCAACGAGCCGTTTGAATTAATTCCTACCGCTGAATTCCGTCATCGAACATCGCGTCAAAATTTGAAGTTTCATTTTCATCATCTCAATGTCTGGAAATGCACAACCGTGCATTTCTCTCGTCACTTTTTGCCTCGCGTTACTCTTTTCAATAATCAATTACTGGCAGGGGCACTTTCCGAACAGATACGACTTGGGGACCTTCAAAAAAAAGAGCTTACTCATTTTAAAATGGACGGCAAAGCAACTGCAAGACCTCTAGTATTGCGAATGTTCATGGATGGCGGTGATCACCTACCATCAGGTTCATCTACTACTTGTTTTCCCCTCTTCTATAAAAATACCTGTAAAATAGTTAGTATTGTAACAGATGAATCACTTCATACAAAATTTACTATACCTACTCTACCTAATTATTATCATTTTTTTGCTTATGTAATAATATGGTACATAGTAGAAAATAAAAAAATAATATGATTGCTTTGTCAAATTTTCATTATATTGTGAACATAACCCCGTATTGGTCCCGGGCTTCTTTGTAGAATAGGCCAAATGCTGTTCTGCCAGGCAGCTCGTAAAAGGTGACCGACTGGCTATACGAGTCACTACCATCATGGCTACTAGGTGGTAGAGTTCAACATTGTCTCGCCCGGGTCTGGTATCACCGCCTTACCTATATTCCGGTAAACATGTGACATTAGACCTCGCCATAAGATAGCAACGCACCGTTAACACCTTTGGCGTCTATTGGCGATAGTTGATTCTTTTCATCAGGAGACGCATCTGCTTGTTTGCTATCTTATGATATAAAAAAAATTACATATTCCCCTTTTATAGTATAAATATTATTGCACGCTTCATAACTCGAAGTGCTTCAGTCCTGATACGTCAAGGTCAAGCAATTTTTTTATCTTATGTGATATGCTTTTATGCGATGGTAAAACTATTCATTAAAAGAAAACATTTTCATGTTAAATATTTCTAAGGCGAGTCCACTCACTATATGGCTCGCACTGCCAAAAAGTTATCAGATCTCATGTAGAGCCAAGCTCCTAACTCTACATGTATTATTTGCATACTTTTAAAGGATATGATTAATTACATAAAATGTATAAATACGTCCTTGTAGGATTGGCAAAGAGAACCGAAGCAATGATTCACTTTATCGGCCTGCTAAATGGATGGAGTTTCTCGTCGCCGCATTATTCATTTTTAACGAATATTGCCAGTGCCTGTTCTTTGAGATATCCGGAACAAACAGCTTCACGTGGTTTTTTTTCAAGGTACAAGAATATTAACACATCACAACCAGGCTCTGGGCTGGTACTGAATATTTCGTGATACATAAAACCCAATAATATTGTGTCACATAATGGAGGTACAAGAATATTAACATACCAGAATCAGAATATGAGCTCAATTTATGCATTTGGTATTACCGGCACGCGGATAACAACGCATCATTAACACTTGATGTATACAGGCGTCAATTATCTCTTTCTATCAAGAGAGCTAGCTATCTGTTGGTTTGCTGTCTTATGATGTATTAGTTAATTTATTTATGATACAAAATCCACTGCGCTTTATAATACCGTTTAAAAAATAGTGCTAAACCTATGGGAAATTTAAATTTACAGCATATGTACATCTATTTGTTTTAGTATACGGTCGAGTGGTTAACGACCCTAACTGCGATCCGATGGAGCTCGAGTTCGATTCACGGCGGGGACAATGTTTGATGAGCATAAATGTTATTATTCTGGGTTTCGGGTGTTTATGAAATCTAACACAACAAATCTATATATATGAAAATCAATTGCTGTTCGTTAGTCTCACTAAAGCTCGAGAACGGCTGAACCGATTTGGCTTATTTTGGTTTTGAATTAATTGTTGAAATCCAGGGAGGTTTAAAAGTTGAGAAAATATAGAAAAAAATAAGAGTAGTTAAAAAGGCAAACCAACGTTTGCCGGGTCAGCTAGTAGATTATAAAAAAATTAAATGCATTAAAACTCACAACACTTCATCGGCGTCGTGCGCTTGACGACTAGGCGAAAGATTTTACCAGGATATGAAGGAGATGGAACGTCGGTATCAGGGGAAGTGGAATGAAAGATTGATGGCAGACTATTGTTGTCTGTTAAAGCGAGATGATCCTAGTCGCAATTTTAAGCGAAAATCTCACAATAGGAGCTTCACTGAAAAGAAAGCAAGATACCACAAAAATATTTAATACTATTTATTTATTTATTACTCTCCCTTAAATGTAATTTTTATGTTTTGAATTACATCCTTTTCGTAATAAAAATTAATACTTGGTAAAGTCGTCTTTTTTGCAAATTCACATAAAGGGATTTTCAAAAAAACTGAGAGTGATAGGAAAAATCGAAGTACATATTCGTAATTAGCGCACCCGATCACCCCATTATCAGCAATCAAATCTAAAAGAGGAAAATAAAATTTAAAATTTGCAGACCTGTGATTATTAGTCTGAACGACGCAACAAAATGAGATCCGACACTGATTTACCTGATAGACTATGGAAACTCACGCGATTAATTTTCTTCCTAAAAATCAAGTTAACTGGTTAAGTATATATGTGGCAATATGACTTGACTATTATTAGGTAGTGGTTAGTGGTTGTTATTACTTTTTTGTTCAGTTTGGAATGTAAGGTAAACTAATACATGTGGCGAAACTACAGATTTATTATAGTAATTATAGTCAGTAGCAATAATCATTGTAATAAATGTTTATAATCATGGAGATGGTTGTAAACATTACATGTCACGATCGTGAGGCTACCTCCATTTTGGATTTCGTCTTCATCAGTCTGAAATCGTCCTCTGCTGAACACATTCCTCTTAAAATAATCGCCACAGAGCTCGGTCCTCAATCTTCTCAAACAATCCCAGCTACCTCCTGGTCCTGCGCCAGTCGTCACTACAATAATTATCCGCAATGTTACGCATGCTCTGGATTAAAATATTACCTACATCAAGTATGAAGTTGTTAATAACTTCGTCTACACTGTCACTAAAAGTAAAGGAATGTTTAAAATGTCAACATAATCTATTGTATGTAACTGGTTTAGTTGTAAGATTTGTCTTGAAACATTACATGTCAAGTCACATATAAATAAAGTTACACAAAAGTTTCTAAAAAATAATTTACAGTTCGTAGGCCTTATCAAGTACTCAATAGTACGGGAGGCCACGACACAAAACCTAGTCCCATAAGACTACCGGATGGCATATACATAATTAGATACGTCATTAACAGGGGATAACGAAATGGCTATGCTGCAATGCGAAAAACCTATTGGCGCTATAAAAAAATGAAATTAAAAATAATCAAAATTTTATGACAATCGATTTCATTTGTTTAAATAATCAACGACCAGTAAAATTATTCGTGCCTGACCATGGCATGGATTTTCAATCAGTACCAATCAAAGGAAACCGGGTGATTGCTGACAAATCCGAATAAAAACGCCGTCTTCAGTTGTGCAGTGGGCGACATTCAATCGTGGCAGCAACCTCTTTCTCTACTGTTTCCGAATAAAAACGGCGACTTCAGTTATGCAGTGTGCGACATTAATAAAATTAATCGTGGCAGCAACCACTTTCCCCACTGTTTCGAAAATGCAGCAGTGGTTTTTCTTACACAGAAATTGATGATCTTTCAGAGGAGCTTTGGATTTTTCGGTAGTCCGATCGTACTGGATACATGGGTACGAGGCGTCACTTATTATGCTGCTACTACTGATAAGGCCTGAGGACATGCAGCACTGCATTTTTGTACAGTCCTACTCCTCCCCTATTTCGAGGAACAAACGAAATTCGGTAGTCTTATCGTACTAGAAACCAGTGATTTTTAATTTGATTGTTTAATAGCGCCACCAAGTTTTCCCAATGCAGCATAGCCATTTCATATTCCCCCATTAATGACGTAGTCCGATCGTACTGGATACCTGGGAACGAGGCGTCACTTATGCTGCTACTACTGATAAGGCCTGGGGACATGCAGCACTGCATTTTTGTATATTCCTACTCCTCCGCTATTTCGAGGAACAAACGAAATTCGGTAGTCTTAGCGTACTAGAAACCACTTATTTTTAATTTCATTTTTATATAGCGCCACCAAGTTTTCCCATTGCAGCATAGCCATTTCATATTCCCCCATTAATGTCGTATCTAATTATGTATATGCCATCCGGTAGTCTTATGATACTAGGTTTTGTGTCGTGGGCTCAGAACCCATAAAGTGGACCTAACTACTTCGCTAAACCGCAGGACGGTTTGCATATAATGCTAGAAAGAAATATTGTAATTCTCAGCGATATAAAGTAAAAGACGCACGCAAAGACTTGTTAATATCATAAAAATGTACTTAGGTTTTCGTGCTACTTTAGTATCGTTGACATTTTTCAACAATGAGGCTTTAGTCACGATTTCCATTTATTGTGCTGAAGTTCGAGATATCATCTATCTGATATTTAAAATCATAATTTCAGTGTTAGGCACCTAAATTCGAATATTAACAAATTAAAAATTTTGTTCTAAATATATTTAAGTAAAGAAATGATGCCTTTTGTACAAAATTGTAATTTTAAATTGGAATTCCTAACCAAATGTCAGATATTTGAGACTAAAGTGGCCGCTTCGCCAAAACGCCTATTGCAAATGTAAGTAAACTAAGAATTATGTAATATATATGTAATTAATCAAAACGAATATCTTATGCTTGTTGTGATAAATTATTTGAGTTAAAGTCAATGCGATGAAGTTAGAAAGTGACGATGTTATTTTTACACTACAATTAAATATTGATGAAACGTGTAATCAAACATGAATAAAAGTATTTAGTGTTATCTATTGTATAAATTAAAATAGATACACCTAGATATCGTAATTAGACTAAATTTTAAAGTTGTGACATTCACTTTTGACTATTTTCTAATCTATATTAATATTATAAAACACGAAAGTTTGGATGTTTAGATGGATGGTAGTTTGGATGGATGTTTGTTACTCGAATCATGCAAAAACTTCTAAATGGGTTTGAATGAAATTTGACACACAGCTAGATTATGATCTGGAACAGTACATAGGAACAATTTTTATCCCGGAAAAATTAGGTGATCTCGCGGGATTCGCCAAAAACTTTTATCATGCAGCGGGCTGCACGCTGCAGCTAGTGATAATAAGAAATATTATTCTTCCCTTTATCTTCCCCTTTCTACTTCATTTTGGCAATATATGTGGTATTTTATGCTACACTAGCTATTACGCGTGACTTTATTCTCATGACACGAAATATTACTTCATTTTGCTCACGAGGGTAAAAAAGTAGACTATCACTCTTGGATGATAAAACTTTTTAATTGTAAAAGTATTTTTAAGACCGGTCCAGTAGTTTTTTGAATCTATTCGTTTCGAACCAACGACTTCTATGTACTAATTAATCTCTTTGTTACGAACATATGAAAATTCAAAAATACAAATGTTTTTTCTTCATAATATAAGTATAGATAAATTTGGTATACTGATGATAAGATATAAAAAACACATGCTTAAAATTATAATAAAGATTTTATAACCTCATGTTATATACAAAATCATTAGATACGACATTAAAACTGTTATGACTGTTAAAATTTGTGGCGGGTGTGCCACCTTCAATTTATCATGGTTTAACATTGATATTTGGTAAGATAAAGAAAGAGGTGGCCTTTCATATCTTCTTATATTAAATACAAACAGGGTGGACGACATCCATATCAAATTGCCATATTATGTAACAAAAACAGTTTAAAGTTTCATAACCGCTGTACATTTAAATTTGATACCTTCTTCTATGTTTAAACTAACATACCCCTCAATCAGATAAAAATGCAATTAAAGGGGTGCAGTGGACACAGTTAAAAGTAGACATAGGTGAATTATTTCGAAATAGAATCGTGGATTGATATTGGGTCCATACTCCATAGTGAGGGGGCGAGGCTGCGCGCGCAACTGCATGTCTACCAATGTTTCAGTCTTTTTCAAGCTACGAAACAAAGTCTACAGCTACGCCGCCGTAGCACCGTAGCAAATTGAATCTCACAACGTCAGTGTATTATAAAGAAAAATTAAGCAAGGTAGAGTACATTTTTTATAAAACGAATGTATTTTGAGTGTTTTCTTTATATTGTATAAAAAGTTATGCATAAAAGATATAAAATACCATTGATATTCGATTAATGTTTCGGACAACCAATCTTTCCGATTACTTATCGATTAAATAATGACATATACGGATTTCAGTAATAGATTTAATAAAAAAGTTTATGTCTACTCTTTCAAAAAAAAAACAAATTTAATTTCTGTGATAATTTTAGAATCGAGGCGTGGGCACTCGGCGCGCATCTTTATTGTAGTAAGTGGGTGAAGAAATTCAGTTAGTACATAGGAATAGTTCTAGAATATAAAAGCAGTCTATAAAATTATAAAGAATTTAATCATGTTCTTCATTGATATATTTTTCTAATGTTTATGAAACGATTGTTCACAATAGGCAGATTATTGAATTTTTAGATTTAATGATAATATATTTTGTGGTGTAAAAACAACTTATGTATAGATATTATGTATTAAGAATTTAAGAGCGTTTGCCCGAGATTTCTTTTAGTAGTAATATTACATTTACAGACATATTTTGAGTTCTCGACATATAATAATCTCGATGCTATGAGATTAGTAATCCTCCATAATGTGTTTTCGTACATATGTATTATTTCAGCTACTTTTAATTTTATTTATATTATTTTTATTATATCATCACTCAATCTGCACAGTCTCCCTAGGGGTTAGACACATCAAATACACAGAATGATTTTAGATAATTTTTATTCTCATCCTGTTTATAATTTTGATTTTCTCCTTTAACAAAGTTAAAGTTATAGGTCAAAAGACAATGTCCTTCCGCTCTAGGCTCTCACCATGAGTTAATTCTGGTTTATAGAAGCTATACAGCTTTTACTTCTAAAGGCTTAAAACTAGTCCTTCTATACAGAAGGACAAGTTTTAAACCTTTATCCGTCCTGTTATTTATACTCAATACAACAGGCGTACAAAAAATAAAACAAAAGAGCAATGATTATAAACCAGTAACTTACAAATTCATGGTTATACGTATGTTTTAGTGATAAATCATGTTATAAATAAAATGTTGCAATAGCACTCGTAATTTGATGCCAATGCTCTTAATATAATATTAATTAAACATGCTGTAGAAGTAAGCAAAATTATTAATCTATTACATATAATAAAATCGTAGGAAAGTCAATGTATGTCCGGAGTAAACTTAAAAAGTACTGCATGGATTTATTTCAAATTTTGTATGAATATTACTAACAGATCGGGTCAACATATAGGCTACATATTATCACACTATCACCTACGGGGGAGGAGCTGTGCGGAGTAAACGAAGTCCACGTGAACGAAGTCGCAGACAACAGCTAGTTATTAATAATTTTGCTTATTTCTACAGCATGTGTTCAAATACCGTTGATATAGGAGTTCCTGTTTTTTAAGAAACAAGATTCCTAAGAGGTAAATCAATGTATATATATTTGTTATGAACAAAATATAGACTTAAATACGGTTAATACAATATTAATTAAATCACTTGTACTGTTTTACAATAAGATAATTACAATTAATTTCTAACTGGTCCTCAATTAGAAACTGAATAACCTGATGCTTTTGTAAGCGAAACCAGTTAGCAATTAATTGTAATTATATTATTGTAAAACAGTACAAGTGATTTAATTAATATTGTATTAAAATGGAGTTTCACCAAGTGCCGACGATGAAAAGTACAGAATATATTAAATACGGTTGTTTTTTTACTACGACCTTAATAGATTCAGGCATCATAGAAAGGATAACAAATAATGATTACAAAAATAAATACACAATTCTCATATGCATGGATAGAGCTGAGACAGCAGCTAAATTTCATGGCCTTTATCCCTCCATAATATAAAAATAGATCACCCGCCGTGTCTGCCTGTCTGTCCGCGATAAACTAACAAACAAAAACTGATGCTATTTCACCAATATAGACAGTGAGGAAAAATACAGTAATATGAGAAATATTCATACTTAATATTATAAATGGAAAGAGTGTTTGTTCGTCTTTCACGGCAAAACGGAGCGATGAATTGACGTGATTTTTAAGTGGAGATAGTTAAGGGGTTGGAAAGTGACATAGGCTAAATTGACGTGAATTTTTAGTTATTACCAAACAAGTTATTAAGATAATAAATGCAGCAGGTTAAGTCAAAACCCCAAGTTCGCACAGTTACGATTTTTTTATAATACGTTGGTAGATACATATAGAAACGCTGCTCGCAAATATTTTACATAATTTATCAAGTTAATCAAAAATTTCTCAATTCTATAAAAAACTAGCGGCCCGTTACGTGCTTCGCTACATATCGCCATTTATTGAATTCATTTGTTACAAAAAATCTGATAAATGAAGAACCGCTCTACCGATTTTGAGCAAAATTCACATAAACCATCTACTAAATAGACTGAACAAAGCCTAAACATTTGGTTTGGATAGGCGAGCCCGTTCTTGAGTTATAAAATTACAGCGAAAAGTGGCATTAATATATATATATATATATATATATATATATATATATATATATATATATATATATATATATATATATATATATATATATATATAGTACCTACTTGACAATAATGTGTAATATGCAATGAGCAACAAAAACCCTTACCTTCCCGATTGTTAGCTCAAGGTTGCCCAAATGATTTTGAAGAAGGGCCACGATTTCGATTCTCTGTAAGCTGGCGGGTCAACCACTTATTATATGTTATTTTAACTTAATCGAAACCGTACTACCAATCGAGTGGCAGCGGCAATCAACCGCAGTCATTAGCGGGCAATTAAAAATACGTTGGCCGGCCACCGTGTGGCCCGCGGGCCTGGGTTTGAACACCTTTAGTTAAGTTCCATACGAATATACATCTATACATATAATAAAATCGTAGGAAAGTCAAAACTGTACATTGAATATTTTTTTAAAAGAATACTTGGGGCGTGATCTACAATCGATATCACAGCCAAAAATATAGTTTATAGAATTTTTGTCTGTTTGTCTGTTTGCCTGTTTGTCTGTATATATGTCCGGAGTAAACTCAAAAAGTACTGCATGGATTTACTTCAAATTTTGTATGAATATTACTAATAGGTCGGGTCAATATATAGGCTACATATTATCACGCTATCACCTACGCGAGAGGGGCAGTGCGGAGTAAATGAACTCCGCGCGGACGAAGTCGCTGGCAACAGCTAGTAATTAATATAATTAATTATATTATGTGTTATTATTCAGTGAATATTTATGAATGTATAAATTAATCTTCTTTTATGTAGTATAAAACAAAGACGCTTCTGCTGTATTTTCGCTTGTACTCGTATCTTTTTTAATGTCGCAACGGATTTTAATGCGCTTTTCATTAATAGACAGATTGATACAAAAGGAACTTTTATAAGTACATATAATACATGCATATTATAGCAAAGAAAAGCCGAGAATTTCAAAGATTTGCCACCTTCGGTTCGGATAGTAAATTTCTTACTCACTGTATATAGTTATCAATTACGAAACAGCTGACCTGGTAAACATTTTCTTGACCTTTTCTAATTTTTAAATGTTGTTTTTTCAATATTTTCTTTATAAAAACCTAGTGATTTTTAATGATACGTGTAGGAACTAACAACAGTTATACAGATTCAATAAGTAGAGTGCGTTTAAAAGAAATCATAGTGTCGCGCTTATTGTTTATGTGCGTGCTTATTAAGCTTTTAACAATATTATTACAAGTGGCCCTAAAATAATCCCACTGGCTCCATTGATAAACAGTATCTATTTATAAGCTGTTGAAAGGGTGCCCTTTGGCCTTTGTAATTTGATCATTTTATATTTAAACAGGTGGTATTTCTGAATGGTAATTTAGTGTCTTGATGACGTAAATGAATAAAAGTTAATACTAGAGCGGCAATTCATTCTGATGTTGCGATTGCGATTGTGTTTATTTTGCAAGATCTGTAGTGATCATGAAGATCATGATTTCTTTTTTAATTATGTCACCAAAACCACATAACGTTGATTTTTTGCTAATCTACAACATGGGTGACCCCTCGCCAACATCCCCTGTGGTGGTTCAAGCTGGTTCTTAAAAGAGTCCAAATATCTATATCTATATTCTATACATCTTTACATATAATAAAATCGTAGGAAAGTCAAAACTGAACATTGAATATTTTTTAAAAGAATACTTGGGGCGTGATCTACAATCGATATCGAAGCCAAAAATATAGTTTTTAGAATTTTTGTCTGTTTGTCTGATTGTATGTATGTATATCCGGGGTATATTATTACGCTATCACCTATGGGGGAGGAGCTGTGCGGAGTAAACGAAGTCCGCGCGGGCGAAGTCGCGGGCAACAGCTAGTATTTTGAATAAAATATCATGTGCCTTTTCGAAGTTGCGAAATTATATGAAAAGCTTTAAAATTTAATAATGAACCTTCCATCGTTCACTCCTGTGTTGAGCTAGATTCGTTTTTAGTCTTTTAGTTTAGACTCGTCCCCGTGTGGGCTCGGACCACTTTTACAGAATAGACCAGCTGCGTTTCTGTCAAGCAGTCCATAAAAGGCGAACAATTGGCCAAGCATGCCACTACCATCGTGACTACTAGGTGGTACAGTTCTGCAACATTTCGCCTGAGTTCCGTATCACCGCCTTATATATTTCTAGCGTCAGAACTTGCCACTGTTGTGTTCTGGTTTGGAAGATAAGGTAGTCCTTAAACTCATGTATGTGAAATTTCATCGCGCTACATAGATGGCAGCTAATCATTAACATCTTTGATGTCTATAGGTGATAGTTTTCCCATTACAACAGAAGAACTTTATGCTTGATGATGATACAGAAAACTGCCTATGGGCGTATTTCCGAAAATATGGATCATAAAGGAGACTAAATTAGGGACTTTTTCGTACGGCAAAATTGTTAACACATCACGTCAATAAAACTAGCTACGAGTGGAATGATAAGAAGAGCCATCTTACTGCATCTAGTTACTGCTAATAAGCAAAAGCTTTATTCGTGTAATAATAGAAGCTCGCGTTGAGCTTGGTGCCTTTCAGATTCACCTTTAATAAGAGTTCATTTCTAAAGACTTGGTATTCAGGAGAGGGTTTATTCTATGCCATATCTTTATTGAAAAAACTAGTGACGGCATGTGAGAGAATATACATTCTTAAAATGATTTAGTTATTTTTTGCTATGTATACAGGTGTCTGGTAAAAAAATTTACTTACTGAAGAGGGTGTTCGGTTCTGGATTCTGATTTCAAATATCTATAAAAAATAGGTTGGTACTTAAATGTTGATATAAACTATATTAATATTATAAATGCGAATGTTTGGATGTATGGATGGATGGGTGTTTGTTACTCAATCACGCGAAAAGTACTGAACGGATTTGAATGAAATTTGGTACACAGGTAGATGATAACCTGGAATAGCATATAGGCAACTTTTTAACCCGGAAAAATTATCCCGGATTCGCCAAAAACTTTTATAATGCAGCGGGCTGCACGTTGCAGCTAGTTTTTCAATCAAAATGTTTAGTAGGTACTGAAAACCGCGCACGGTGCATAGATGTTTATGTTCACAAACGGTAATTTACCGAGCTCGCAACTAAAGGGTGTTAGTAAATTGTACAGTGACCAAACTTCTTGAATATTATTTACACTGATTTCGTCGAGGTTTCCCCGTGTTGGTCCCGGGCTCCTTTGAAGAATAAGCCAACTGCCGTTCTGCCAGGCAGGTCGTAAAAGGCGACCGATTGGCTATCGAGTCACTCCAAAAACGTCCGTAACGCATCCGTAACGTTAACAAAAGCGTAAGATTTTTTTATACGAATAATAAGGAACTTCGTTCCTATCTGTTGTACCACGACACCATACGGTTTTTTCATTTTTAACGACACTTTAATTCAGGTCTAACCAATCTCTAACTTCAATATTACGAACCCGGTCCGTGAATGTTACGCCTCATATTTTCCGCAGCGACCTCATCGCGACCACGTTGATTCTGCTTTTATGCCCTTTAATTCATACCCAATTCTCACATTCATACGATAGCATTAGGGTGTTTTCTGTGGAGCAAGACTACCAGTCTTAATATTGTGCTTTTCAGTAATTTCCCTAACGCTCCGTTCACTCTGCACACTCTCTTTTTTCAATATACAGCGGTGTAACTTTCATAATGCTAAAAGGACATCTATGATATACAAACTTATTCACTTGTTCTAACACTACATCATCGACCACAACTCTCACAACGTTCTAGTTACTTTCCTTTCAAATACTAGATTCTTAGTTATCTGGATTCAATTGTAAGTCCATATTCTTACAACCATAATTCGTAACTGTTACTTGTGTTTGTAAGCTCGGATGGAGTGGAGCTTAAAAAGTACTGCGTTATCTCCATAAAGCAGGCAGTTTACCACTGGATCACTCACGCGCGTTACCAAATTCAAGATCTTAATCTTTGGATACACTTATCCAGATGTATCTATTATCTATACATATAATAAAATCGTAGGAAAATCAAAACTGTACATTGAATATTATTTTAAAAGAATACGTGGGGCGTGATCTACAATCGATGTCGAAGCCAAAAATATAGTTTTTAGAATTTTTGTCTGTTTGTCTGTATGTATGTTCGGGGTAAACTCAAAAGTACTGCATGGATTTACTTCAAATTTTGCATAAATATTACTAACAGGTCGGGTCGACATATAGGCTACATATTATCAGGCTGTCACCTAAGGGGGAGGAGCTGTGCGGAATAAACGAAGTCCGTGCGGACGAAGTCGTGGGCAACAGCTAGTTTAGAATAAAAAGGCGAGCTGACAACACATAACTCTGTTTGATGCCAATATTGAAATCGAAAAGGCGAGATATTGCCGTCTACCCACCCGCACACATGCTCTGCTGCTGCTACGTATTGTGCAATCCCAATATATGGATTGCACAACGCGCAGCAGAGACCAATCTATACTATAACTGGGTAACGTGATACAAAAATTTTCTTTCACACAGCTCTTTCAATTAATATGTATTTCTAGATTTGTTTCCATCTTGGATAATATCTTATTTGGTGATTTACTAAAATTATCAACAATAAAAATAATTAGGAATGGAAACGGAAAAAAATAACAAAGTGTAATTCATTTTTAAAAGTGAAATCCTACGTATAACTTTCATTTAGTTTTACAGGTTTGCACATACTCGTGTACGACCACGTCATATTGAATTACCAATTCTCACGACACGAAATGATATTATTTCGGCTCAAATTGTATACCTCCACGCGATTTGGCGGTCCGGCATTCCCAAGTTATGTAATTGTATGAAAACAATAACCTTATAAAGCACCTCTTTACGGCTATCTGTTGTCAAATCTAAAAAGATTTTATTGTTTACTCCATGGTTGAATTTCGACGACAGGGCGATTGCTAGTCTTGAGTTATATCTTCGATCGGCTGATAATCGATCTTTAATAGTGCCTCCACAACATTCAAATTTTTACAGCTGTTTTTTTTATTTCACAAGCCAGTTTCGCTTTGTACTCTGTTTTAGAGGATATCAGGAATCGCCCAGTATTAACGTATTCAAATGGTTACGCGCCACCGCGTTCGGAAATGGCCGCGTTTCCGATCCGGTAATAGTTTAAAAAAATGTTGACGCGTCAAAATAACTTGTAAAAAGTTTTATTGAATAAAGTGCTTCTGATTTCTGATTTCTGATTTCCACTATAAGTTATAAGTCCATTATAACTTATAGTGGAAATCCATAAGTCCATTATCGTTTTTTAATTTTGTTATTTACTAATTTGCACGATTTGATTAGTTTTCTAAAATATTGTATCTAGCTGTACCCGTGACATCGTCCCCGTAGATAAATTCATAACAGTCTCGGTGTTTTACCCGCATAGTTGCCGTTCCCGTGGGTTTTCCGGGATAAAGACTATCCTATGTTCTTTTCCGTCTCTCAATCTATCTTTGTACCAAAATTCATCCAAATCGGTTTAGTGGTTTAGGCGTGAAGAAGAGACAGACAGGCAAAGTTACTTTCGCATTAATAGTATTCGTATGGATTCGTTTGGCAACCCAAACATAATACTCGTATTTCACGTGAACGTGCTTTATTTTGGCTTCAAATCGTAGTGATCCAACTTCAGCAACGGTGAAAAATAAAAATAGAAGTGAATATAATAAATCGAATTGCTTTTAAAAGTTAACCTATATTACCATTAATAATGTTAAACATTATTTTATATTCTTCTGTAATATTTCTTAATGATTTAACGTTATTTCATTATAAAATTAACGATTTAAAACATACATATATATATCGGCAATACATAAACAATCACAGAAATATATTTTTTTATGTCATAAGATACCAAACAAGCAGATGAGTGTCCTGATGGTCTTTCCAAGCATAGGCTATACGTGCCTGCGTACGGTGTGTTGCTATCTTGTGGCGAGGTCTAATGCCATATGCATAATTTTACCGCCTACCTTACCCTCCAAACCGGAACACGACAGTGACAAGCACTGACGCTATTGCGGCAGGAATACGTAAGGCAGTCGGTAATACCAGACCCGGGCGAGCCAATGCAGAACTCTACCACCTATTAGCCACGATGGTAGTGACTCGCATAGCCAATCAGTCGCCTTTTACGACCTGCCTGACAGAACGCCAGTTGGCCAATTTGTCAAAGGAGCCACACGGGGAATATAGGAGGACTCACACGGGGAATAAAGGGTAATATAACATCAATAACTTTACAAACATTTATTTATTAATTAAGATTTAGTTATAACACAACTAATACTTGAATAAAATAAGTAAACCACATATCTGTGGTGGTCCAAACGTAGAATTTCCCATTTCGTGAAATGTTCGATCATTTCATGAATCAATCAATCAACCAATCAATCATTTATTTATTGCTAAAATAGGGTTTGTTACATTGTTCTTAAAATTATACAGAATGCAATTTCTCCTAATTCGCCATACAAACGGTATGCAACATTTAATATTTTTATTTATATTCAAATATTTCATTATTATGAGGTAAGTTCAAACACATATTAGTTTTCTTATAACTTTTAGAATTCAATAATTAATTTGAGATAGTAATTAATTTTAGAAAGGTTCAATATAGACTTAGAAATATTTATTTTAAAAAAATAAAAATAATAAATAATTTTAATCTATACATATAATAAAATCGTAAAAAAGTCAAAGCTGTACATTGAATATTTTTTTAAAAAAATACTTGAGGCGTGATCTACAATCGATACCGAAGCTAAAAATATAGTTTTTATAATTTTTGTCTGTTTGTCTATGTGTATGTCCGGGGTAAACTCAAAAAGTACCTGGATTTACTTCAAATTTTGCATGAATATTACTAACAGACCGGGTCAACATATAGGCTACATATCGTTACGTACTCGGGTTCGTAATTGTAAGAAAACACCACTTATAATTAATCCGTGTATTTAGTCTATAAATACACAAGACAACACAATGTAATACTAAAATACACTTTACACAATAGTCACTCACTATACTATCACTGAACTACACAATAAAACACTTTTCGCTTCGCACTGTTCACTTTAAGTATCGCTCTCGATCGCTTGATAAAAACTGTCTTGTGTTTTGTCAACACCTCTCTATTTATAGCCAGGGTAAAGTCCTAGCTGTATCCAGAAAAATCCAAATGTATCGGGAAACAATGAATCACTTATCGTAAACATGTTATGAGTCATAAATCCTAGTACACGCTACTTTCAACCTTATGCCATATCCCACAATGTCCATTATGGCATAGCCCAGGTCAACTATTTGTTTGTCAATAGGAGTAGCTATCTCTTTCTTTCATTTCTAGATCTCTCCAGCGCTCCAACTCTACACGTTTCTAGATTATTCGTAACAATATTATCACGCTATTACGTTTTGGTGATACAGTTTTGTTTTTCCTTTAGGTACGGCTAGTTCGTAGGGTCTCGTGATAATCTTGTTTTTACGTCATGTAGTTTTTTGAACAATTCAGTTTTTTTTAACAAACTGATGAAATGGTTGCATTTCACGATATGGTCAACTAAAATTGACTAGATTGTTAAATCGTTATTACCGTTTCACCATTTTATCATACACCTAATAGAATTGGCCTTATCGTGAAAATCTTACGGACACCCTCATAAGATATTTCATAAGAATCCAGAATATGTTTGTAATTTGTTTATTGTTTCTAGGGTTCCGTACCCAATCGGTAAAACGGGACCCTATTACTAAAACTTCGCTGTCCGTCTGTTCGTCTGTCTGTCTGTATCTTATATTATATTATAACACAAATAATTTGCTTACTTTACTTTACACTAGATCAGTAAGTGTAATTTGTTACGTGAATATTTATATTTATTTATTTATATATAAACAAGTCCTTAATCATCTCAACCATCGCCTAAAGACACCAAAGATCATATTGGTGCGTTGCTGTCCTTGTAGCGGGGTCTTAATGACACTCACATAACTTTCCCAGCTGCCCTCCCCTCCAAACCCGAATACAACAAGCATTGACGCTATTGCGGCAGAAATAGGTATGGTTGTACCATATACCCGGACGAGTCGTTGCGGAACACTACCACCTCTAGTTTAAGAGTTTCCACACGTTTAATTGGGTATCCTTTGTCTTTTGTATTAGAGTTCAATGGGAGCAAAGCAGCGGCCAACAGTATACTATAATATTTTTTTTATAAGCAGAAGAAATAACAATTCTTTGCTTCTTCTAAATCCGCTACAAATTACTTTGCAAACTTATAAACATCGTAGTAAGTACGCATGAAGCTATTAGAGGGCTATATTATTAAAATATTGCGGGTGACTGGTGTGGTTACATAATATTACTCGCTTCTCGCAGATGTATCGATCGGCTCATGTGGCACCTTGCCAATAATAAACTCATTCACGATCTGCTGTTCTAGAAGTTGAACTTTGTGGCGAGGCTGTCTTTGTTCAATTATATTTTTATTCTTAGTTATAAACTTTTGGTGTTATAATTATTTTTGCTATAAACCTTTAGCTACATGCATTATTTAATATACAGTATTCTTTTATATACAGTATATTTTATGAGTCCTTAAATTAATATCAAACCAGTTCCCATGCAGCAAGAAAAGCGAACGCGATTGAAGTTCCGCTTCACCATGATGCCCTAGTTTGGCGAGATTGGGGGATGATCTCTTTATACAATTAGTATAGTGATTTCATATACTCCACCCAGGGAAAGCACCGATTAATTCATTTGATTTTTTTAAATTTTATTTTATAAGGTAGCAAACAAGCAGATGGGTCTCCTTTTGGAAAGAGTCAACCACCGCCTATAGACACCAAAGATGGTGTGTTGCTATCTTGTGGCGAGGTCTAATGCCACATGCATACGTTTACCGGCTACCTTACCCTCCAATGTGTTTCGTACAAACCAATATGTTTCGTAGCGCTCTCATCGTGCCCGCTACGTTCCTACTTTCATGCCCTTTCAGTATGTCAGAAACGACAACTCTCACTTCCATACAAGAGCTTTGGGATAAGCACATAATTATGCAGGGCTAGATGGCCACCCTGACTTAAAATTGGGCTATTAAGTTATCTCCTTAACGCTCCATTCACTCTGTTCCGTACAACATTAGCGGTGTATCTTCCATCCCTGCTAAAAGCACATCCAAGATATACAAACTCATCAACTTGTTCCAGCACTACATCGTCGACCACGACTCTTACATCCGTTCTAGTTGCTTCTCTTTCAGATACTAAAACTTTAGTTTTTTTGCATTTAAATGTAAGCCCATACTCTTACAATCATCATTCATAACTGTTGCCAGTATTTGCAGCTCAGCTGTATCTCCGAAACCGTGTATCAACCTTTACTAAATTAATTAAAATGGGACCACACGGCGTGTTTCTCAAACAAAAAAGTATTTTCGAAATCGGTTCATAAATGACCGAGTTTTGAGGTAACAAACATGAAAAACAGCAAAAATGATAACCTCCTACTTTTGGGTAATAGATTGAAAACCAAGGAAAAGTTACAAATTAAATTTCAAAACATAGTCTTACACGAGACTTTCAATACAGAGTGAAGATTAGAATTATCAAGTTTCATTTTAAAAGGCTTTTAGATGTATGTAGTTTCCTTATAAGCTAGTATCTGATAGAAATTGTTTTGTTTCAGGCAAAGAAAAAGTTTGTAAACTGACGACTTCATCATGGCATTCGCTGGACTTAAGAAACAAATTAATAAAGCCAATCAGGTAAATTATATATTTGCTACAATGTTACTACTACACACTAGAAATGTTATCTATTTTGAACTAATGTTAGTATACTGTTTTACTGAAATAATTAAGATATAGAAATATAAATCCGTGTTTTTTAATTATTTAATACGAACTAGAGATTGCCAGTGGCCGAAATTCGACCATAGACTAAACAATAAAATCTCTCTTAGTTTTGATAACTGACTTTAGTCGTAAAGTAAACACGTGTGTATATCATGTATGTCACATGAATTTAGTGTCTGTAAAGTTTATATTTATTAAATTAATGTATTTCTAATGCATTTTATTTAAAAGATATTAATTTTCTGCAGTCGTCTGCATTGTAAACTTAAACTGTGCCACATTTCATAACCCATCGTTCACGCAATTGTCTTAAAAAAGGGTCTAAAGTTTCCTTCGCGTATTAATATATAGATTAAATACTTAAAGTGTAATTTTAATAAAGAAGTTGGTACAACTTTAAATTATTATGCATGCTTTAATAAAATTATTAGTTCTCTTATACTAGATATCTGATAGTTTCGGGAAGTTTATTATAAAAGCGTAAACATTGCCTCATGCACACATTGCCACATGCACAAGGTTATTTGTGTTCCTTGTGTTTAGTGAGTGTACGCCACCATTTTTTTAAATAAGCAAATATTTTTACGAACATATATTTCAAACATATATATTTGGATATAACAGTTAGGATATTGATTTCCTCGAATTTTTCCCTCAGGGAAACCCTCGGGCTAAGTTTGTAAATTTCCCCAAATAGCTCTTTTTTGCAATACAAATACAGTATTTATTTCAGAAGAATTTCCCCAGAGAAGAATTATTAATATTATCTTGTAAAAAAAAACAAGAAAGATTTTTTTATATAAAATAGCAAACAAGCAGATGGGTCTTTTGATGGAAAGAGACAATAATCGCATATAGACACCAAAGATATTAATGATGTGTTGGTATCCGTTTTGCGGAATGTTAATGCCATATACATAATTGTACCAGCTACCTAACTCTTCTTGCCAATACCCGACAGTGACAATTATTGATGCAGGAATAGGTAATGTAGTCGTACAGACCCGGACGAGACGTTGCAGAACTCTACCCTTTAATAACTGCCTGGCAGAATAGCAGATAGTATTGAGGTATCTTCAAAAGGAGCCCAAACCAACACGGGGAAAGTCTTCAGTTTTATATCTTTCGAATTTTTCTAATAAAATTCTCACTGTTTCAATATACAAAATAATTTTAATGCTCGTACCTAACTAACTAGCGACGAATTAAATTAAAAAGCTTTAATTTTAGATGCTTTGAAAATAAAACAGCTGAGATTATTAAGATTTTCTATTAAGATACTGGATCCTTCTTTAAGACGCACTTGTACAAGACGCCCGTTGAATAATTTTACATTTATTAACCCCCGGAAATTAGTTGGTAATTTTAAGTTCCGTCCCTAATACACAATTTTTTCTAGTGTTTATCAAAAGCCCTTACATTGAAAAATAAAGACCATTTGTGTATCCGTTATTTAATATAATACTAGTTGGTAGTTCTGCAATAACACACACAGCTAATCCGTATTACTATTACCTTACCTAATTCTGTTATCATGACGTATATACACTGTTGTGTTTCAATTTAGTGGTTAAACCAAGCCTTGTTAACCGGTTAGTTTTTAAAACTAAATCAGCGTAAGTACTTAAGGACCGCTTAGTAAAGGTTTGGCTCTACATTGACCTGAAAAATACCAGTTTCCTTGTAGAGCACAATTATAAGGGTTTTGAATAACCGGTTTACAGAGGTTTTTAAAAAATATTCCGCACTGTGTGTGGCGAACAATTCCACGTTTGTGGCTTAAGCTGGTTTATTTAGGTTTATAAAGCGCTCTCATCTCAAATACGCTGGGAGCGAAACCTTTTATAAAAACCGCTTAATACCTCTATTAACCTGTACTTCTCAAAACGATTTCAAGCACTGGATTAAACTACCTAGTATCTGAACGTAAAACAAACCAGTTTTAATGATGAAAACGCATCACAAACATTTTTGGTTTTTAGGGTTCCAAACTAAACTAGGAAACGTTATAGTTTCGCTATGTCTATCTGTTCGTTCGTCCGTCCGCACGATAGCTGAGAGATCCTTATTACTAAAAAGCTGTTATTTGGCACGAATATACATATCACGAGTGCAGAGCGCACACATCAACAAAGAATGAGGATAATATAAATCTTCATCATATTTAAAAATCGATGTTTATTCGAGAAATCGAAGCGATTTTAATGAAATTTTTAGTTATCTTTAATCATATGTAATGATAGGTCATCACAGGTGATCTGTGAAGTGTGAAGTTTGGTAGCGATTGGATCATGTCGTATGTCATATCGTTTAGACATACAGCTTCATGAGACATACGTATATCGTATACATAATATTGCAACAATCATAAACTAAAAGCATTTTAGTTTATGGTTGTGTTGCACAGTATTTTTATGGCACCTTATTTTGAGATAGCTTAATTTTATTGAATGTTTTTATGCAGAAATAAACTACTAACGCAAGACTAAAACTCCCGTGAGCCTAGCTATCATAGTTTTTGATAAAATGCGATCCGAGTAAAAGTACCGGGTTTTTATGCAAAAAAAAAATTATTTTTATTTAGTTGTCTATGAATGTAACACTTAATTTTGCACCCTGCTCGTAAAGGCCTACCATAGGGCCAAATTATAAACTATCCACCGGGAAGCTGCGACTATGCAGTTTCAACATAATTGCAAATATGGCTAACTCATTTATTTTTTTCTGACTAAAGTCTATAATATTAGCAATTTATTTTTAGTTTAAAACGTACCTATGTACATGGACTACTACCCCAAAAAAACGATTGCTAAAATCGCAGACTTACAGAGACATGATTTTTTTTAAAGTACCGGTTTTGTACCGGTTTTTGGTCAAAGTTCTCGATGCCAATTTTTGTAAGTATTTTGATAAAGAATAATGTTGGTGTGCTAATTTGTAATTGTGTGTGTGTTTTATATACGTACAGTGTACACTTTTGCTTACGTATATTCATTTTGCGTCTTCTTCTATAAATGTGTTATCGTTTGTGAGAATAGATGTAAATTCATTTTCATTGGTTTCAATACACGCTATTCTTTCATCTTCATTTTGTTCTTCACTTTCGTTATTTATTTGAAATGATTTTAACATTTCGATGACTGCAGGGTGTAAAGGCATGCGTTTTATGCAATTTTGAAGCCTACTCAGCCGTGTATTAGATACGACTGGATCGGAAGATTCCAATGCCCTATGGAATAAATCCTCCATTGCGTGTTTCCTGCTATCTTTACGGCTGTGGTGCTCGCGATCATATCGCCAAAACTTATTTCTGGTCTCTCCTGCCTGTTCTGACAGAACTCCTACAGGCAGTGTCGAGCTTTCTATAATTTTTTGGCCGTGAATTAGGATCTTATGCATAGTTGTCATGGGGTGCCAGTTGTAAGCGTCTACATATTTCCTGGCCAAATTACTGCAAAAATTGCCGTATTTTTTTGAGTCTATTAATAGCCCACAGTTTATGGCGACTAGAATGTCGTCGACGAGCCATCTACTAACTCCCAAGTATTTCGGCAAATATTCCGCGACTTTCCTCGTTAGCGAACACTCTCGGGGCAACATTTCCGTCATTAGTTGTTCCTGAGTTGGGACGGACAACGTCTACAAGTAAACCCAGGCGATCCCTTATATCTGCCTGTATTCTTTTCTTTCGGTGTTCAGTTATTTGTCCTGCAACAAATTTGCCACTGTCTTACTCAGGGATCATTTTTACCCCAAATGGAGTAAGAACTCTAAAAACCTTATGAATGCATGAAGAGGACTCATGCCATTTTTTATAGTCTCTTCATTAATAGGTTTAGAGAATGCCAAATCAAGGTCATTAAATTTTGTAAAAGTTAACCCTCAAATGGGACATCTCAGTTGTGAAAAGGTATTGTGAATGAAATTGTACACCTTACCATCGATGATGCTCAATGTAAGATTACAAATAGTTTTTACTATAAAACCTTTCGATGTGGCTGCTGTGATTGGGATTAAATTTTTCGTTTCTCTACATGTTATTTTTCTGCGAGAATAAGGTCTTTTTGACTCTTTTCGGTATTGGATATGCAAAGGCCTGCAAGATCGAAATGATTGGGATGTTGGATTTACCCACAAATCTTGTTTGCTACAAGTTTCTGTCATTTTTAAAGGCACAAACATCGTGACAAATATTGTATTTTCGTCATACAAATGATCTTGGGGTGCCTTTTGTGTATATAGCGACTGTCCTGTGCTGCCATCGAAGCCCCAAGACCCTTCGAATGTACAAGCCAATTCGTCCAAGTGCTCTCTTTCGCAATATGCATTTATTACATCATCACAGATAAGTATAATTTTTTTGAATGTGTGCGCAAGGAGTCCCTGAAAGGAAACAGATGCTTCGACTTCTCTTACATTAACTCTGTCATCTGGAAAACAGTCCTGTTTGCTTTTGCTACTTTTTTATAAGATGGAAATGTACTAAAACCTCGTTTTGTTAAATCTTGCTGTAAAAATTTGTACGTGTCGACACTAAATTTTCGGTCAATTAGTATTCCGAGCACTTCTTCTGGAGTGTATGGGTTGGTGTGCTACTTTATTTTTGCTAACACTACAGTTGAATTGTTTGGAGTCTCCAAACATGTATTTATAACAGCTTCTAAATCATAGTTTTTTGTTGTCTTGGGATTTAATAACTTTCGTAAATGGTTTAATCAATTCTTCTTGTCCCTCATTTTCTATGAATGATTCTAGCCTTTTTCGTTTTCTAAGTTGCGTTCGTCTATGAAGTTTTATAAATTCTGTATCTTTACTACAACCTGCAAGTTCAACAGGTGCTATACACGGCTCGGATGTTTCGGATTGTGAAATATTGTGGGTTCATCTACAACCACAGGCAGCACGGCCACAGCCACAGGGGGCACGTCTAAAACCCGAGGCGGCACGTCCAAAACCTTAGGTGGCATGTTCCTAACTTCAGGTTTCGAAATTTAATCTTGAGGAATATCTTTTATGAAAGGCGTCATTAACCAATATTTATTCTTTTTACGAAAATGTGCCTGTGTACAAGTGTTTATATTATATAATCAATTAATTTTTTACTTTCTCGATCCAGAAACATAAACGTATCAAACCGTGTCAGTGTATGACTGTCGCTTCCTACTTCTAGCCTACTTGCGGCCACCTCCGAAGCATAAGAGGTGCCGGCAATGGCGGTATCCATAGCTTCATTTGCCTGTCACTAACTAGCACGAGGGTTGGCGCCCTCATGCCCTCCTTGCATTAAGTCTCCCGATCGGGGTTCGGAGAGACATCCTCCAGCAGGATAGGTCAAGCCCTGCTGAAGCGAAGTGCCACTATGAGTTTTGAACGGCTCCATAGCGCCTCACCCCCGCTTCCTCCAGGTAATATGTAATAACGCGGGATTTTAGCATACCTAACGAGGGTGGACTCCTTCCCGCATTACATATTACCCATCATCGGAAAATTTGATCGGTAGTTGAAGAATAGTTGTTCAGTTTCAAGGCCCTGATCCTGATCATCTACCCCGTTTTGGTCCCGGGTTCCTAAGTAGAATAGGCTAACTGCTTACCTACCAAGCAGCTCGTAAAAGACGAGCGATGGTTTATTTGTCATTAACATCGTGACCTCGACTAGGTGGTAGAGTCATGTGACAACTCGACGGGTTTATGGTACCACCGCCTTACCTATTTCTTCCGCCATAATGACTTGCTTGTCATTGTCGTGTTCCGGTTGAAGGGTAAGGTAGCCGGTAAACTAGGTAACTACGTAATAGGCATCAGCCTCATTTTGGCAACGCACCATTGCCACCTTTGGTGTTTATAGGCGACGGAATTTCTTACCATCAGGAAATCCGTCTGCTTGTTTGCCTCCCTATAACATAAAAAAAATCTTCTGAAATATAGTCAGATATTTTATTATCAACCAGTATAATAATTTCCTATACTTTTAATTTATATGAAATACGGTAAGTATTTTTCGAGGGCATTCTTCCGCATCCAATAGACTGCAATAGACAGTCGTACTTGATATTGTTAAGTGATATTGAGAACCTTGACAAAAAACCGGTACTAAACCGGTACTTTAAAAAAATCATATCTTATAATGCAATTATAAATTTATAGAAGAAAACGCACATTGAATGTACGTACGCAAAAAAAAAATTACAAATTAGCACACCAATATTCTGCGTCTTTAAGTCTGCGATTTTAGCAATCGTTTTTTTTGGGTAGTAGTCCATATATGTACATAGGTATGTTTTAAACTAAAAATAAATTGCTAATATTATAGACTTTACTCAGAAAAAAATAAATGAGTTAGCCATATTTGCAATTATGTTGATATTGCATTGTCGCAGCTTCCCGGTGGATAGTTTATAATTTGGCCCTATGGTAGGCCTTTACGAGCAGGGTGCAAAATTAAGTGTTACATTCATAGACAACTAAATAATAATATAATATAATAATTTTTTTTTTTTGCATAAAAAACCGGTACTTTTACTCGGATCGCATTTTATCAAAAACTATGATAGCTAGGCTCACGTTAGTTTTAGTCTTGCGTTAGTAGTATATTTCTGCATAAAAACATTCAATAAAATTAATCTATCCCAAAATAAAGTTCCAAAAAAAATACTGTGTGTTGGTCCGGGCCATTAAGCTGTATTATATCTGAAAGCAACACTTCTAATACCTACTTGAATCAAAAGAACACGGGCAAGACTTTATATATATAGTTTTTTTAAGTTATTATCTTAAAGTTTAATATATTCCTTAAGATTCTATATCAAATCCTTAACTTATCCGCATTTAATAAATATTTTTTTAACTTGGGGAATAGTAGCTAAATAAAGTTGTAATTTAGGTAAAGTTAACGTAAACAATCAGTTCTCTCCTTGGTAGTCTGTAGTTAGGTATTTATCTTGTCATTGGGTGTCTGCAACAGCTGCTAATCTCAGAAATCTAAGTTAGATTGACAGAATTCTGGGCTAACAATTTGCGAAGACACTTTATAGGTACTTAAAAGAACAAAAAATAAATTAGCATTAACTATTCCTTAATACAAAAACAGGGAGAATATTTATTTTATACTGATAATGAAAATTACGATGTATAAGCTTATTGCTGTTTTAATGAAAATGTAAATTAAGTTTTATACAATTGTAAAACTTAAATATAATGATAGAATTCAATCAAATTAAAGTCTCAATATTTTTATATAAATAATAATAATAAATAATATGACTGTTTTGAATTCCAACAAAACAGGTATTATGTGTTAAATAAAACACACAGCGTTGATATGAAGAAGCTGATGTGAATATGCCCACAAAAGTAATTGTTTATGGATAAACTTACCACTTTAGTCTCTGATTTCTACTTATCTTTATCTGTCACCAGCAGGCAACCTCTTCTGTTA
The DNA here is from genome assembly GCA_036924255.1 of Apodemia mormo. NCBI lineage: Eukaryota > Metazoa > Arthropoda > Insecta > Lepidoptera > Riodinidae > Apodemia > Apodemia mormo. Next base: position 26,530,176 of record JAUPFN010000014.1, read on the forward strand.
AGAGGTTGCCTGCTGTCATATTTGTCAATTCATAGAGTCTTCAGATCACCAGCAAGAGTATTGCTGCAACGCTGTGTGTTTTATTCAACACATAATACCTGTTTTGTTGGAATTCAAAACAGTCATGTGATTTTCAAAAACACACAGCGTTGATATGAAGACTTGTTTGGTATCTGCTGGTGTTAACACAAAGGCTATGTTGAACATAAAATGTAAGACTTATTAAGCTTATATGTATTTCAATATATTAAAATAATTTTATTATTCACTTCTCAAAAAACAAAACAATAAAAATATAACAATTCTTAAACTTCTAAAATAAAATCATAAAATCAACAATAGAAATAATTTAAATGTACTAAATTATAAGAGATCAAATTAACAAGGAACATATACCTACTATAAACTATTCTTTAGTATTAGTTTCTTATTGTTCATTATTATTAAATATTTTCTTTCTTTCTTTCTTTCTTTCTTAGAATTGCTAAAAGATAAAGTGATTATATATTAGAAAAGTTGTTACATAACAAATCAACACTAGAACATGTATTATCTGTATTATTTACTGGACGACAGTAATATTTTCTAAATGTCTCAATGCTTTTCCAATTTCCTCTATTTAATATCTCCTGGACAGGTCTATTTTCTAACCAACTTCTAGAGGCTACAGCTGACCTGATACTGCCTGGTGGGGCATCAATGTTAGCATCTTTAAAAATGCTCCGAATCCATCCTGCAATCATTGTTCGTAATGCAGGTCTTAAATTACCAGATAGTGATATAAAAAGGTTAGTGACATTTTTATCTGCACGCCGTCTATTTTCAGACTTATTTATAAGCTCATTTATGTGTGAAACAGGACAAACTCTGTAGTCTAGATGTTTCCGCAACAACCAACCTGACTGTCTGTAAGTACTAGAATCTGTTTTGGAGCCAAACTTGGGCCACAAACGTATACCATCTTCTGTGTATACCAAATTTTGAGGATTTATATCAAGTAATGTGAGATCATGAATCCGACGACCTGATGCTAGTAGAAGTATTAAGGCTGTCCGTCTAGAAATTTCAAACAATGATCTAGAATTTATTGAATTCTTTAACCAATCAAATAAAATTCCTGTATCCCATACTGGTGACTTTTGTATATCTGGCTTTGCAAGAGAGATTGCTTTCAAAACTTGTTTGGTAAAGAATCTATTTGAAAAATCTATCCCTGATGCTGCACAGAATGTTGAAATAGCTGATTTGTGTAAGAGTATGGTTCTGTATGCTAACTCTTCTTCTAAATATGATTTTGCTAAAAATCTAGCTACTTCTTGATCTTCAGGTGCTTTTGGATTAACATTGTGTTGGTTACACCATAACAACCATCTTTTAATGGGGGCGTTGTATGTCATTAAAGTGGATTTTCTCCAACTACTCTTTAGTAAATCTTGTTCATCTAAAGACCAGTGGGTAATCTTGTCGGTCCAGCCGTAAGTTTCCATGCTAGAAGAGATAACTTGTCCAATTGAGGAGGACAAATCCCTGTGGTTAGGTCTATTAGAACTTTCCGCAAATTCATTATTGGTAGTGGCGCTGCTTTTGCTCGCATTTTCAGGTCTGGTAACCAGAAGCACTTGGTCCACTCTGGTGCTATTAGAATGTAAGTCCCTTTTGCATTGTTCAAGTGGGCTAGAACTCGTGGTATTAAGCTGGGTGGGGGAAATACCCAACCCAGGTGAAAGTCCCATTGTTGACTGAAAGCGTCGCAAAAAATTGCAATACCATCTCTGGAATCTAAAGTGACGTACTTTGGAACCACAGCGGAATCTTTGGAAGCAAACAGGTCTACGTCTGGGACACCCCACTTTTCGAAAATGGCTTCTGTAGCCTGGGGTAGTAGATGCCACTCTGGTAGTTTGCGACCTCTTGACAAGTGATCTGCAATTCCGTTTAATCTCCCCGGGAGATAAGTGGCTGAAAGAGTTATGTTTAACCGTTCTGTGAGTTCCAGAAGCCTGGTTGTCAACTTCAGCAATGAAAGAGATTGTATTCCTCCTTCGTTTCTGAGGTATGCAACCAGAGTCCTGTTGTCTGACTGTACATGTATGTGTGCATTCCTTAGTGTCTTCCGATGACTGTTTACAGTTGCAAATACTGCATACATCTCTTTCATGTTCGAATGCCAACTTTTTTGGTAAGGAGCCCACTGCCCTGAGAGGTAACAATTGTTTACTGGGCTCCCCAACCTGCATCCGCTGCATCTGATGTCAGGAAATGAGTGACATTCTTTTTTTTATTGGTGTGGAATTCTGATCTACAACTTCCAACCACCATCTCAGGTCTTGTCGAACAGTCAAAGGTAGAATTTTTCTTTCTTTTTGTCTGCCTTGATTGAACTGTTTTAAAAATACCTGTGTTTTGCGGCAGTGAAGCCGTCCTTTGGAAACTGTGTAATTTGCAAAATTGAGCAAACCTAATAAACTTTGCACTTCTTTTAGAGAACTGTTTCCACAGTTCAACATCTTGGTTATTATAGATTTTATTTTTACTACTTTTTTTGCAGGGAGCTTTATTTGATTCTGTTGGGAGTTCCACACAAGACCAAGATATTCTATTTCCTGAGATGGCTCCAGGATGGATTTTTTGTAATTTATGTTCCATCCAAGGGTTTCCAATGTTCTCAAAGTTTCCGCAACTTGAGAAATAAGTGTAGTTCGGTCTTGATTCACAAGGTGATAATCGTCCAAATAGACTAATAAACGGAAACCTTTTGCTCGTAGGATCTCCGCGATCCAATTTGTCACTGTGGCAAACATTCTTGGGGCTGCTGACAGGCCAAAAGGTAGTGCAGTTAACTGTAGTATTTCTTTGTTGTAGACTATTCTGAGGAATCTCCTGTGCGCCTCTGAGATTGGTAAATGAAAGTAAGCTTGGTGAATATCGATTTTCACTAACCAATCGCTTATCTGTAAAAATTCTGGAACATTGGTCTGAGAAATTAGTTAAAAATGTTTTACTGCTACATAAGAATTCAGACCTCTGAGGTCGAAAATAGGCCGCAGTCCTCCATCTGCCTTCTTTACAAGAAACATTCGACAAAGGAAACCTCGGTTTATTATGGATGGTGTTTCTAATATTTTCTCCTGTTTTAACTGAAGAATCATGTTTGTCATGTCTGGAGTTGTAGTGGTGGCAAATCGTTTCACAACATGGTTGTTTGGATATTGTAGGGGAGGTTTCTTTAAAAAAGGAATGCGACCACCAGTTATTAATTTTAGAATATAGCTGTTGGCACCTTTTTGCTCCCACAAATGTGCATAATCCTTCAGACAACCCCCCTTGAATAATCTGTCAGTTTTGTTTGGTGATGGTGCTATCGAAATTTGTTGAGTAATTTCTACGAAAGGGCTGATTGTTTCTATATTTGGGATTTTGCTTTCTAACAGATTTGTTTTCTTTATTTTGTGTTTTATTGTAGGGTTTGTAGTCCTTACTATGTAGTCTGTATGATTTTTTAGAATTGAAATGTGAAGTGTTTGCCTGTTTTCTATCCTTAATATAAGCTGGTGTATTAAGCCACATTTGAGATCCACCTAATGATGCTATCACTGGTTGTAAAGCATCACGACTAAAAAGATATTCCTGACTAGGAGGAATATTTTGCAGTGTTGCTCGTAAATTGGTATTTTCAATCTCCTTCAGAAGGCGATCACGTCTGACCTCAATACACTCTGCTCTTTTACCACAAATAATTTGCATAGCAACTTCGGACTTTTTGTAAGAAGCTGAACCTGGTCCAAATGTATTGGTGATTTTATCAAATAATGTGTTGATATTTAAATTATTTGGATTTGCTGAAACCCAGTCGAGCAATGCCTGTAATCCTGTTTTTAATAAATGTCTTTGTTCTAACATATTGTTAGATAAGCCAGCTAATAATTGTTCAGTGGAAGCTAAATAATCTTTGGTTTTATTAAAATGACACAATTCTTCATTAAGTTTAAGGCCCACAAACCCTGGGCTAGCGAGACAAGTTTGCAAGGCTTTTTTGTAACGAATTACTTTCCAAGTAGGTGTGTCAAATTTCTGAAGGTGATTTATTTCTATTAATCGTTCTGTGTTTGCTGGTGGAATAATTGTTTTTTCATCAAATTCTGTACCTAACTCACCCAATGAAAGCTTGTGCGAACTTGTAGGGTTCGTCAAAAAATTGGATGTAGATGGAATGGAGTTATAAGTTTCTTGCTTAGAAATATTCTGACTAACACATGGTAATGGAGATAATTGCGTTAAGTATTGGGATATATACCCTACCTGTTGAATTAAATGATCAACTCGTGGGTCGGAACTTGTCTGAATATTATGTTTATACTTACGAGATGATACTTTACGTCTCTTATTTGGCGGAGGCGAAGTAATACCCTCTTCATCTTCCGAAGATGAAGAAGATGAAGTTTCATCCGGAACTGATCTAACTGAAGGTTGATCTTCCTCCGAAGCATCAACCTTCGAGTTTATCTCACCTTTATTTTCAAACTCCGTATTTTCAGCACTCATTTTTAATACTTACGTATTTATACTAGAAAACAAATATGAAAAAAGACACTGTGTGTTTATTAAATGCTGTTTTAGAATATTAACAATTAAAATTTAATACTTTAATTAATAAATTCAACACTTTCAAAAATATTGATATGTTTTCGCGGCAAAATTCACAAAGGCTATGAATTGACAAATATGACAGCACCCTTAACAGAAGAGGTTGCCTGCTGGTGACAGATAAAGATAAGTAGAAATCAGAGACTAAAGTGGTAAGTTTATCCATAAACAATTACTTTTGTGGGCATATTCACATCAGCTTCTTCATATCAACGCTGTGTGTTTTAGAAAATCACATAATAAATATTTACGGGACAAATTACACTTATTGATCTAACCCCAAAGTAAGCAAATTTTTGCTTGTGTTATGGGTGTTAGTGTTAGTCAATGATACTAATACATAGAAATACATATATAAATACTTTTACATACATAATAAACACCCAAACCCGGAAATACAAACATTTATGCTCATCATGCTAATGCTTGTCCCCGTCGGGGATCGAACCTGAGCCCTGTTGATTGCGTAGTCAGGGTCGCTAACCACTCGACCAACGGGGCGGTCAAATATATTTTAAAAAATATGATTGTTCCTAGCGATATATTTAATTTAATTGATTTAAAAAACGTAGATAATTATTCTAGTTTATATAATATTCGTCACTACGAAAGACACGCAAGGGATATACAAAACCAAAATGGCGTGTGCTCTTTAAATACTGCTGTCATCTTCTGAGGTCTTACCCTCTCTTTCTAACACAGATGTATAAAAAAAGATGGCGAGACCTCATAAACTGAGATGTAACGTAGATATACGTTTCAAGTGATTAATCCGAGTGCTAGCTCCACCTTTACCTAATACTTCATGGTCCGGTCCCCCTTTGAAAAATCTGTCATTTTACATTTCAAAATTATTCAAGTACTTAAAAATTTCAAAATTTTACAAGAACTTTACAAATATTTATTATTATGTTTTTTGCACCGAAAATTTGCGAGTTATACTTCTGGAAATCTAAAATTTGTAAATAAAAATATCACCGCCGGTTACAGTTTTGTTGTTTTCTTCAAGGATGAATTCACTTCAGCGCGAATACATTTCGAATTATTCATAGCTGTGTAACTTTTTCTCAAACGTGTTTTTTATGTTCTCTATGACTTAACACGTAACAAAAACATTTTTACTCATAACATCTTCTTGAATATTAGATTTATTTTGTACTAGCTGATTCGGCAAACGTTGTTCTGTCAACTTTGTGTCTACTTTTGCGTTTTTTTTCTATATTTTTTCACCTTTTAAATCTAACCTGAACCCCCCTATGAATATTTTAAACCCAAAATTAGCCAAATCAGTTCAGCCGTTCTCGAGGTTTAGCAAGACTAACGAACAGCAATTGATTTATATATATATATATATATATATATATATATATATATATATATATATATATATATATATATATAATAGTTACATAATCTATATATTAATATTGATTATAGGCGTGAATATTTGTATGTATGAAAGAAAATACTGACACAAAGGGCAAGCAAGGGTGGATGTCTGTTTGATTTTTCCGGATCTAAGTCAACTCTATGTGCAGTACGCTGATGCATACCAGCTCTTCACTGAACTTTTTTTGCAAAGGCATTAGCGCTGGTTTACTTCCAGTGGACTTGCAAGTTGAACTAGTCTGAGAAGAAGCCAAGACTGCTGAAAGGGAAGAAGAGAGTAGAAAAAAGGGTTACGAAAACAGTACGGAAAACAGGATTTTAGGCAGTTGTCAAAAAAGGTGGAATAGCTGTGATCAAGGAAATGATTTATGTAAGTTTTTCCCGAATTTAAGGGATCGTTTGAGAAATAAGTGGGTTGGCGGATTTGAACATTGTACGTTTCAGCTGCTGGCCACGGCTGTTAAAGAGAAAAGTTGAGGGACTTGGAACACTGCGACTCTAGTCTATGTTATCTAATAACTAGCTGTTTCCCGTGACTTCGTTTTCGTGACACAAAAATATTACTTACATTTGTTGTTGGGTAAATAGATAGCTTATAGCCTTCCTCGTGAATGTGGTTATCATACATAATTTTTTTTTTTAAAGCTGACTGGTACATCCAGGGATTAGCGTGTTCAACCAAACAAACAAACAAACCCTACAGCTTTATAATATTAGTAAAGATATTAGCAAAGTAGGGTGATACCCTATGGCCTATGCTATATAAAATCAAAATGTTATTTTACTGGTAGTAGAGTAGTCTCGCGTCTCGCTTGAATTTGGAACCACTGCAATATTTATTTCTGCCGCAAATCGCAATAGCGTCGGTGCTTGTCTTTGTCGTGTTCTCGTTCGAACCTCACATCCTTATCGCATGAATTGCACCTTACCATTGACATCTGTTACCTATAGACTTCTATCTTTCCATCAATAAGAATTAAATCTATAAAGCTCGGTGTGCTCAGCAGAGCGAGACAGTACTTCTTGAAGGCCTCGCCTTCAACTTTTTAAGGCTCAAATTCGGCCTATCATGGAGTATTGTTCTCATCTCTGGGACGGAGCTCTTCAGTACCAGCTTCTTCCTTTTGATCGTATTCAGCATAGAGCGGTTCGAATAGTTGACGACCAGGCTATTTCGAAACTGATTGACTCTGGCATTGCGCAGAGATGTTGGTTCACTCTGTGTCTTCTATCGTATTTTTCATGGGGAGTGTTCCGGCGAGTTATTTGTATTAATTCTTGTCGTCGAATTCCATACTTGAATATCGCGTCAAAATTTGAAATTCCACCCTCACCATCTCGATGTCTGGAAATCCACAACTGTGCGTTTTTGTCGACACTTTTTGTCTCGCACTACTCTTTTGTGGAATCAATTACCGGCAGGGGTATTTTCAAACGGATACGACTTGGGAGCCTTCAAGAAAAGAGCTTACTCATTCTTAAAAGGCCGGCAACACAACTGCAAGACCTCTGGTATTGCGGATGTCCATGGGCGGCGGTGATCACTTACCATCAGGTACACCTGTTCGTTTGCCCCCTCTTCTATAAAAAAATAGAACTGTCTGTTCGTTTACTATTCTACGATACAAAAATATTGAGTTTCGTAAAATTATTTTGAAGAAAATCAGCCATAAACTTCGAAACTCGTCAAAAACATTTATTAACGGTAAGGATTGGCCCAACTACTTGTTTTGTTCATTATTTCAAGCACGTTTTCATAATACTTACACAAGTATTAGATGTTTAAGTGCTGAGCAGCCGGGACGTGATTGATGGCTCAATATTGTCATTATGTAAGGAACTTTATTGGCCTGTCCTTGATATTATCAAAAAATAGCGTCATTTAAATTCGCACGTTTGTTCCTACAGTCCTACAATAATAATTGGCAGTACTATAATCTGGCCTTTTAACTTTGTATGGTTTTAAAACAACAAACACTTTAAATGTAAATGGTTCACTTTACTATTTTCGTATGGTTTTTTTAATTTGTCAACATGGAAATTTACATTTTTCTCTCGATAATTACTCAATATTACTTAATTAAAGTGTAAATTTTAATAAATAGCCTTAATTACATAAAGAAATTAAAAAAAAATCGGATTTGAGTCTTTCTTTTTTTTTTCATTTTCTGCGAAAATTTTCCATAACATTGTATATTTTTACACCATCAGAAAGTAGAGATCCGAACGAAAAAAAACCTGCATTGCCTTTTTTTAAAAAATCAGGTATTTTGTCGTGAGTATTTTCGATTGAAAACTGTGATGCTTTTTCATTACATAGTATAAAACAAAGTGTATGCTTAAATCTTTAAAACTACGCAACGGATTTTGATGCGGTTTTTTTAATAGATAGATTGATTCTTGAGGAAGGTTTTAGTGCATAAACCTTTCTGATATTCCCATGGGAACAAAAGCTGCGCGGGTGAAACCGCGGGCAGGTCGCTAGTTTAATAATAAATCAAAACATTACAGGAAAAATAAACATTTAAATATTAAAAAAAATACAGTATGTTTGGGACACAAAAACTTTAGACTTTTCACCAAATTTCGTGTTGTTTTAACTGCCCGTTGCCGTATGTAGATAAGGAAGTTACTGATTATGCCCCGATTTTTGAAAATAGAATTTTCACCAGATCTCTACGTTTTGAGGTCCAAAGAACCTTTTCCGACTGTTTTCACGATGACGTCAGTGTGTATGTATGAATGTGTGTGTGTGTGTGTATGTGTGTATGTAAACATCTCGCTGGACCGATCGCGGTTAAAGGCATTCTATTGGATTTCGCTCAACTTAGACTTAGACTACAAAACTAATTAGATCTTTTCCTCAAAAAAATACGTCTAATGCATAAATTGCATCAAAATCGGTTTATCCGTTTGGGAGTAATCGTTGACGAAAAACTTTGAAAAAAGTTTTTTCGACATAACTTTGAAATTTTTCAACCAATAATTTTCAGGTAAGTAATTACGATATTTTATTACTTAAAAAACTACATCGAATGCTTTTTCAAGAATCAATCGAATCTAATTTTCAAAAGTTACAGCTTTTCAAATAATAAATTTACGTTGTTTTTAGCAAACTTACTTAATATTTTTATAACTTAATATAGATACGTAGGTCACACTATAAGTTTTGCGTAACTTAAAAAGCAACATGTTATAACCAAAATATTATGTTTATTGCTTTTCAAAACAATCTTTACATTTTAAACATTTTTTCATGCGAACGAACCATTTTTTAAAACAGGAGGACCCAGTGGCGGATTTACCAGTAGGCTGAGTAGGCTGAAGCCTAGGGCGGCAGATTTTGGGGGGCGGCAAATTTTGAGATGTCCTATAGAAAATATATATTTTAGTCTATATAGACTTCTATATAGACTACCTGACCCATGCAAATATTTCGCACAGCATTTACAATCTAGATCCACTTAAGAATGGTTACAAGTACTTTCAAGCATGAACTAACAACAGACATTTTAAACAGAAGAATATATCTAAGTAAGAAGTTCTTACACTCACGAACAATAAAAAAAATTGACATCAACTTAGTTCTACAAATATTGATATCAGATCCAACTCACCCCATATTCAATTTAAAATTTTTGCCGATATTTACAGTATCATATTGCACAGTGCTATGTCCAGGTACATTGACAGGCCTGGATTTACACTTAGGGCATTCGGGACTAGTGTCCGGAGTGGCAAATTTTTAGGGGTGGCAAAATTCGAAGGGTTAGCCAAAAAATTCTTTGCGTTTTTAAAAATGCTTTTAAAATTTATTTTAAGAATATACATTTCATTTTCAATGCTACCTTTCTTCTAAGAAAAATTGTTAAAATTAAGTTTTGCTTAATAAAGCAATGGTATAATGATGGTAGTTCCAATAGGAACTACCATCTTCACTCTGGAGAACACAGACTTATCAAAATGTTTAGCCCAACTATTTTTGTATGACAATTTCATTGATAATTTTGAAAGTAGAAAATCGGGTATAAAGATATTTTATAATTTTCACAAGTACATAATAAAAACTATTACCATCACTTGGATACTCTGTAAGTAAGTAAAACGAAAGATATATTGAATGTAATATTACTTAATATTGTAAATGACATACTACATTGTGTATAGGACAATAATCAAACTATATCTCACCCAGCCTTACTTGTGATTGAGCTTTTACTTCAAAATATTCTAATATTGGAAAAAAATTCATTGTTGGCCCGGGCTACTTCAAAGAATAAGTACATCATCTGGCATTCTGTCTGGTTTTTCGTGATTGCTCGAATTGCTTGAAAGATTGGCTAAATATGTCACTACCACCATATTTTTTTTTTAGATAGTAGAGTTCCGCAACACCAAGCTCGGGCTTGGTAACGCCGCCTTACCTCTTCCAGTCGTAATAGAGTCAATGCTTGTTACTCTTAAATTCTAGTGCATATGGTATTACCATTCCAAAATTAACATTTTTGGTGTCTATATGCGATTGTTTCCTCATTTCATCAGGAGAGTCGCCTGCTTGTTTTCTATGATATAAGAAAAATCTTAAGTAAATTTGTGGATTGCAAAAATAATCTAGAATCTGACACTACTGGAGGTCGGTAGGGGCGGCAAAATTTGAATAGCATATAGGCGGCAAATTTGTAAATCCGCCACTGGGAGGACCACAGATCTGAAGGCATGTTTTCTACGTGCTGATTGAACGCTATCACTGCCTCTTCGGAGTTGGTAAAAGTAAAACCTCTCATCAAATCTTTGATTTTGGGGAAAATACAAAAATCACAGGGTGCTAGGTCGTTTCGGAAGCTAAAAATGACTTTGTTTTGTTGTCCGTGTGTGAGAAGCGTTATCATGGTGTAGGAGAATGCGGCTTTTGGGTCGTCTTTCGCGAACTTTTTCTAACACCCTGGGTAAACAAATGGTAGAATACCACTCGGCATTAACACTCTTTTGATCTTTAAGTAGAATTGTACAGATGGGACCCGTAGCTGAGAAAAAAAACGCGATCATTTTTTTTACCAACGTTTCTCGCCTGTCTCACTTTTGTTGGCCTGTTCTCATTGTTTTGTTGGCCGTGTATGAAGAAGCGTTATTTGTTGTAGGAGAATGCGACTTTTGGGTCGTCTTTCGCGAACTTTTTCTAACACCCTGGGTAAACAAGTGGTAGAATACCACTCGGCATTAACACTCTTTTGATCTTCAAGTGGAATTGTACAAATGGGACCCGTAGCTGAGAAAAAAACGCGATTATTTTTTTGCCAGCGTTTCTCGCCTGTCTCACTTTTGTTGGCTTGTTCTCATTTTCAAACACCCATTCACAAGATTGCTGTTTTTTTTCGGGTTCAAAACAATAAATCCACGTTTCGTCTCCTGTGAAAATGTCATAAACAGCATTAGAATGTCCGTGGTCGTACTTCAGTAGCATCTGTGAGCACCATTCCACGCGAGCCCGCTTCTGCTCCGCTGTCAGTTCATGAGGAATCCAACGACAGCAAAGTTTCCGAACTTTCAATTCTTCGTGTAAAATTTTCTGAATTTGGCTCATACCAATCCCCAATAGTCCTCGAATTGTCTCATAGGTAATCCGGCGGTTTTCTTCAATTAACCGCTTAACAGTAGCCACATTATTTTCGTTGACGGCAGTTGAAGGCCGCCCTTCACGAAATTCGTCATGTAAAGAAATTCGACCTCTCTCAAATTCAGCAAATCGCCTTACGGTGCTCAAATAAGGTGCTTCTCTCCCAACGAGCGGCACAGTCTTGCGGAGAAAGAGAACTTTTAAAATCATAAAAAATCATCGCTCTAAAATCTTTTCGACTTAATTCCATTTTCGTTGCGTACGTAGAAATTTGATGTGAGATAAAAAAACAATTGACAAATCATTTCCCGCCAATTGTTTTTTTTTTTTATTACTAAGAAGGTTGCAACGTTTTAAAAATATAACATTCGAAATTCAAATAGTTCCGATTAGCTAGAAGTGCAAAACTTTTAATGTGCCCCATGTACATATAACATAATATAGATTATATTATAACATAATATAGAAATAACTTTCTGGGTAATAAACCGATTGACTTAAAAATTTTATAAGCTTTTCTCCTTTAAAAACTGCGTTAAATACCGTTAATTAGATCAAAATCGGTCAATTTCTTTGGGATTTATCAATGACGAACATTTTTGAAAAAAATGTTCTGGACATTGCTTCGAAATTTTGCAACCTATCGATTATTTAGCTAAAGCAATATTTTAGATCTCAAAATATGAGTTGAATGCCATTCGATAGATCAAAATCGATTATCGTTTCCTAAATATACAGCTTTTCAAAAATCAATATACTGCAATTTTTAACAAAATAGATGTTTAAACTGAAAAAATCTATGCTTATAGTTACTCTTTTGAGCTTAAAATATCTTAATTTAGCGGGAAGTTACCGCCTTACCTATTCCTGCCGCAAATGCGCCTGTGCTTGTCGCTGTCGTGTTCCGGTTTGGAGGGTAAGGTAGCCGGTAAACTTATGCAGGTGGCATTAGACCTCGTCACAAGATATCAACGCACCATTAACATCTTTGGTGTCTATAGGCGATGTTGACTCTTTACATCAGGAGATCCATCTGCTTGTTTGCATCTTTGATATAGAATAAAAAATTTCAGGGATGGCCTGCAGGGTCAACCGCTTACAGTTTTTTTTTTTTGTGGGAGATAAAAATAATAAACGAAAAAGTCGAATTTTTAATTTTTCGCATAAGTTTTGAGGTTATATGAAAAAAGTGCAAATACATAAGTTATAAATATTTTTATTACCGACAACTTTGCTATGTAACTTTTTACCAGTTTTGCCGGCAATCGTGATAAACCGTTTACCCTCTTTCAAAGCCCCTCTTCACTTCCCGAACTCAAATTGTCTGTAAATTATTATTCCTGTTATTTTTGACAATATTTTTTCCCTTTCAAAAAGGGTGTCGTCCTGTTCTTTTTTTTACTTTTAATTAATTTCATAGGCTTCGGCCCCAGTCTACGTAATGCTAATTGTTATATGGTGGCTGCGGAGAAGCGTGCCTTGGTGGGGCCCTGTATAAAAATTTGTTTGGGGGCCCTTATTTGTGGATAGAGATTTCTTACAAAAGAAAAAATGGTTGTATAAAATTAAAAGAAATATTTATTCATCATAATTATCTGTCACTTTTTCCAAAAGTTTTACAAACTATTCAAATTAAATATTCACTCTCCTTGCCTTTTTTTAAAAACAAAGAAATTGCTTTTTTGGAATTTTGCCATTTGGGAAGTTGTCATTAATATTTGCTTACGCACTTTGGGGGGGCCCGTGACCCTGGCGCCACGTATGATTTATACGGCAGATACGGTGGTAGCTACGCCCGGCCCCTGTATTGTGGTGTAGAATCCTTCGTGTACTAGTCCGACTCGTGCTTGCCCGTTTTTCATATCATATGTAAGCTATTAAGCGGATATCTCTTCTGATGGTAAGGATAAAGTAAAGAAAGCAATGGTATCAAAATCAGACGAAAGGTTACAGAAATAGGATAAAAATGGCTACGCCTGTCTTCAAAAGTAAAGATTGATGAATGTGTGAAAGTGGGATGGATTGATCTAGAGGTTAAACTGCATACTTTACACAGACGACGCTATTCTCCACTCAATTTCCACTATAAATATCGGTTAGGAAGACATTGGTATCAAATCTATATATATAAAAATCAATTGCTGTTCGTTAGTCTCGCTAAAACTCGAGAATGGCTGAACCGATTTGGCTAATTTTGGTTTTAAATTAATTGTTGAAGTCCAGCGGGCTTAGGATAAACACCACGAGATACATCTCGATCGAGAAAGTGACGTTTGCTTGACATTTACTAATATCTCGATGGACGTTAATATGCATGCCACGATAAACATTTAAAACGTCAGAGATAAATTAAACAAAAAATTTACTCGAATAGAGAAATCAATGATACCACTAGAAGACATCGACATTATACTAATTCTAATTTTTAAGGTACAGCTTTGGTGCATTTAACTTGTGTTAATCATTATGAGCTTTTGTTTACATTTATAACTTTCTGTCATCATCTCTCATTTTTGTCAGTATCGAAGGAAATATGACCAAAGCCTAGTGAAGCCATACCTATTTACAGTTGTGTAATTAAAGATATTTTACAGGTTTTTGAATTATTCTCTCTTTTTAGTTTTGACCTTCAAACTACAGTTTTGTACTCTCTAAGACTGAAACAATGAATTATGATTCATAAGAGGTTTTAATGTAAAGAGCAATTATGATGCCAGTGTGTATTTATTTGTGGGTGTATAAGTGCGTAACTAATAATGCGTAAAAGTGCGTAATAATTATTATTAACAAGCTATTCTTTTTGTACTATAATATTCCTTTAAATTATAATTCTAATATTATTGAGTAAATTATCATCATTTTGGACATTTCAATCAACATTTTTGATTTTTTTTTATGGGAAACTTCCATAGAATTGTTGTGATTTGACTCGATTTGACAATGACACGAAAATGCATCACGATAAACAAACAAAAATGTATAGCATTATGCCAACTAGAAAATAAGATAGAATAGAATACATTCCACAGTATTTTATATTACAAATAATGTCATCTATTTATAGTTCCAAAAATCAGCCAGATGCAAGCAGTCCAACCCAAAACTTACTGTTAGACCGTGGTCCCAAGAACAAACTTTTTTTGATTAATAACAAGCTGATTTTTTGTGAACAGCTTCGTTTTGACGAGACAACCATCTTTTCTATCTTTGAAAAATCTCAAATCGGGTAACCAATAAAAATAGATAAAATAGGGAAAGTTTAGAATGTCGGACTAACAAAAGTTTCCACTTTACGTATATAACAAAGTTACCCTTGAATCACAATAATAATTACCACCACGGTCTATGATTTACATCTCCAAAACGGAAAACATTTTTCTTCGACTTTTCAGTTTATCTCTCTTTAATCCAAAGTCTTACTCAAAGAGTATATCAATTTTATTTTATTTAGTCTTCTTATTTCTACTTCTTACAAAAAACGAGTTTGAGCTACACTCGATTTTCTTTTTGTTATTTTTGATTGATTATTATTTTATGTTTTATGTATTATTTTTCCTGAGTGTATGTTATTAATAGTAAAATTAAATAACACAAAATAAGCATCAGCCTTAAATTAACCTTTTACATTTACATATAGTTTTCTACTGAATTTTGTAGAAAACCTTGTTTGTAGTTTTATTTTTGAATAGAGTTGGTAACACTGAGTACCACGAGAATTCATAGAATTATTTTCTCTAATTCTCTATACGAAAAATTCAAAGTTTATTTACATAACGTCAAAAAGTATTGTACCTAATTTGTATTTTGTAATTAATTATCTAACCATTACGTACCCGGAATTATTGATTTATACTGTTTGGTTCTCACATGTGTAAAATCATCATCATTCTTCATAATTCTAGTATAATATATAATAGTTTTATATAAAATGCGAACACAAAATAAAACGTAAGTATTTGTTTATACTTATTCTTTATTTTTTAAAACCCTATATAAGTAGGTAACTAAAAATAATTATGCCTTTCCTTTCAGGATAAAAAGTATGGCACAAATTAACATGTCTCCGTGGTATGAGTACCTTTAGATGTATATGGCTAATCTTCGACATTAACCTAATGGATTCATGGACTAGACTTGTAGCACCAAAGATTAAAGTCTTTAATATTGGGAAAGCATAATGTAACACCATATATTCTACACATACTCCATACATTATAGTTTCTAGAGGAAGGAAAACAATGGAATACTTTGTGTAAGTATTTACTTACATACATATCTCCATGACAAATCATCTAACAAGGTAGACTGAAAAAATCAAATTTCAAACATATTTTAATATATTTCTTTCATTGTAAAGGTTGTGGTTTTTACAAAATTAATATCATAAATTCAAGATTATTTCAAAAACTTGATTTTTGTAAAATTTCTCTGAATAATATGAGAAGCTTTCTCTTGAGAACAATGTTTCTGTCACTACCTTTTATAAAGGTAACCAATTGTCTTCGACCCCATTATGTACTTTACAATGCAAATCTATATAACGCTACACAAAATGCAACGTGCAAGACTGGAGTCATAAGGCCTGAGTTAACTGACAATTAAAAAAATATATTATGTAAATGTATATAACAACATTTTGATAAGATATATTTGATTACAGGTTGACTAAACAGCGTGTAATGGAAATAGTTAAAAAGAGGCCTTTCTATTTATTACATTTTTTGAAATTGTTAATTAAAATTTATAAGTTAATGTTGAATATTATATTTTTCTTGTCATTTTAAATGGTTATGCAAGATTGAAAAACAAATTTAAATTTGTAGAAAGGAATTAAGTTTATATGTATAACATGATAGGCTTAATGTACCTAACATGTATAATTTTTAAAATCTAAATTAAAAGAAAGTTAATGTTAAGTTAGGAAAAATTATAATAAAAATTGCTATTTTTATTTGTTGATTTTTTATTTTCAAGTGAAATTCCATGCTACTCGTACCATATAGTAAATTAATTTTTGGTACCTATTGAATTTTCATTACTGATTATGCGACTTCACAAGAGATATTTAAATTGTAGATAACAATTAAATTTAAAATATTATAGCTTTAATATAGTATGTGTAATCTTCTATAAGTTTGTTACATTAGTGAAAATTCAAAGATACACATTAATAAATTTAAGTCATAAGGTGATATATAGTAAAAATTATTTATCTAGTCTGAGAAGTACAAACATTAATAATAATTGTTAGTTTAGTAAAGTAGATATATTTGTATATTTTTTAAAACTCAAATTTAATTTTCTTTTAATTTTCTTTACAAGACTGTTTCATATTTTATTTCTTAAGTACACACTTTTTATACTTTTATATGTGATTTATTCATTTTGTAACTTTATTAAAGAAAATAAAAATTATTTCTCAAGACTGTTTCATTTAGTAAAATCTATGTTTGGCATTAAAAAATTAAACAATATGAATAATGTGTCATTAAACTTAAGCTTAAAATTAGCCACTGATGACTATAAGTTTAATTTTATTGTATAAAATTGTTTAATACTTAGATAGAAGGTTTGCCTAGTATAAGTATTTTTTAAATAAATGTTATACAACACTAAAGTATTTTATTATACCAATTATCCACTAAGCTTAATAATAAAAAGTATTGTTATTACCAAAATCACTTTGATTAAAAAACAACAACAAAAGCAACAAAGTTAACACTTCTAAAAGAAAATACTTGTAATTATCAGATAGACGGGTTCTACATATACTAGTGCAAGTGCAATGACACAACTTTACTGGAGACCGGATTAAATGTTCTGTAACTTGCAATTTTGACATAAATCAATAGAAGTATTTGAAAATTTGTACTTTTGTACAAATTTTCAAATACTTTACTACATTATGACAAATATAAGGTAATTTTAAGACTTTTGATGCAAGAAAATGGTTTCCGTTATTTTGCGAGTTGCACCAGTATATGTAATATCCATCGATATCTTCTATTATGTAGTCTTCGCATTTCATCCATTTCAATCATGCCATATGAGGGCATCATTTGTTCTTCTAGGATATTTGTCAGTAATATTAAGAATTCTGCAGTTAGAGTCTTATCTGCAAATAATAATTATATTTTTTATTGACATATTATATTATTGTAATAAAAATACATAATAATAACAAGAGCTGACTGCTTTCCTGTATGGTATATTATCTTTAAATGTAGACAAATATAATTAATAATGTTTACACATGAAGGTACCTAATTGAGAACTTCATGTTTCATATTAGATATTTATATTAAGAATATTACAAAAAATAATACATACTAGTTGTATGTTAATCATACATGGAACTTGGTCTGAAAACTACTGATTAAAACAAATACTTTTTTTGACTAAATATAACTTAAATGGGTATAAGAAACTCCTTAATTATATAAGCAATGTAAGTCTTAGAGAAATAACACATTTGCGTTATTATTCTATGATGTAAGCATTGTTGTTGTTTGTCGGTACGTGGCTGTAAGCATTGTGACCACCAAGAAAAGGTTTATTACTTTGTATCCAGCTGAAATTTAACATACACTTGACGTGTATATGTAGCATATTAGCTGTTTAAAAAAGAATCTCGAAAAACTACAGATAACTTTTGAAGAAATAACTTTATTGAGTTCACATAAGTCAAATTAGTTTTTACTACAAATATATTCTGTTATAACAGTTATTGAGTTGGATGGCTGTCATATCTACTACAAACTGAATTACAAGTCTCTTATGTTCACTTACCTTTAATTGAAAAGGCATGCCTTGATCCGTGTGTGGCTCTACACCTCAAATTTCACAAGGGTCTATATTATTTAGAGAGCTATGGATATTGGGTTTACTGAAGCGCCATAGATTGGAACGCTCCGTCCGTCGTGTAAAAAGATCACACAATTTTTTTCTCCGTAGATATTTAGCACATATTAGGTATAATGTGGAACTGCCATCATTATTAAATATATACACTGGACCGAAATCTATATATTTACTATTTTCTTAGGTAACAAATAAAATGAGTAAATTTAATAAAATGAATAGAAATCAAAAAGTATTGTTATTGTAATTATTGTATAGTTAAAGTATAATACTATGAAATTATTCTATGACTATGAAATAGTAAGGTTATCACAACATCTTAACGAAATGTCAAATGACAAATATGAAATCGATAAAATGACAGCAAGACGTTTCGATCGGTAGAGAAAATAATTACCGTCGAGTAAAATTGATCATTTTCTCTTCCTTTGAAGTATCATGTCGAATCAAGTGTCAAATGCGTTAGCGAATCGAGAAAGTGACGCAAATGTCGAGAAAACGGGTCGATAAAATTTTTATCGTGTTGCTTATCCTAAGCCTGCAGGGCTGGTTTAAAAGGTGAGATAATATAGAAAAAAATAAGAGTAGTTAAAAAAGCAGAACAACGTTTGCCGGGTCAGATAGTATCTATACATATTATAATAGTAAAATCGTAGGAAAGTAAAAACTGTACATTGAATATTTTTTTAGAAGAATACTTGGGGCGTAATCTACAATCGATATCGAAGCCAAAAATATAGCTTTTAGAATTTTTATCTGTTTGTCTGTATGTATGTCCGGGGTAAACTCAAAAAGTACTGCATGGATTTACTTCAAATTTTGCATGAATTACTAATAGGTCGGGTCAACATATAGGCTACATATTATCACGCTATCACCTACGGGGGAGGAGCAGTGCGGAGTAAACAAAGTCCGCGCGGACGAAGTCGTGGGCAACAGCCAGTTATAATATATAATTGGTAATTATAATCACGCACTCGAAACCCATACTCAAAATTCGTGTTGACTTGTGTAGTGATTGGAGTTGTCCAGTATCCA
Source organism: Apodemia mormo (assembly GCA_036924255.1). Classification (NCBI taxonomy): domain Eukaryota; kingdom Metazoa; phylum Arthropoda; class Insecta; order Lepidoptera; family Riodinidae; genus Apodemia; species Apodemia mormo. Next base: position 26,549,722 of record JAUPFN010000014.1, read on the forward strand.
TTGGGTTTTGGGGGATTTTTGTAACAAATATACCTACATCTTAGAGACGTTCAAATATTACGTAAGGGTACTGGGGTGTTTCGGCCCGCACTTGTTTTGGTCCACGGGCCAAAACGCCTAAACGCATTTCATTCATTAGTCTTTCCGGCCCACAAACAGATAGTGGACCGAATCGCCCCATTCTAAAATAATTCGTCAGCAATTTTTTAAATTATGTTAAATATTAATGTTAAATATTATTATTATAATGTTAAATATATTATTAGTATAATGTTAAATATTAATTTAAAAATATGTTTACCGTAAATATTAAACTAGTAGATAGTATATATAGGAATTGATATATAAACTATCTAATAGTTCCCCTTGTTGAACTGGGCTCCTTTAAAGAATAGACCAACTGCCGTTCTACCAGGCAGGTCATAAAGGGCGACCGATTGGCTATACGTGCTACTACCATTGTGACTATTAGATGGTAGGGTACTGCACTGTCTCGCTCATGTATTTGGTACCATCACCTTACCTATTCCTGTCGCAATAGCGGCAATGCTTGTCGCCGTCGTGTTTCGGCTTGGAGGTTAGGGTAGCTGGTAGACTTTTGCATGTGGCATTATCATCCCGGAACACGGATAGCAATGCACCTTTAACATCTTTGGTGTCTATAGGCCATGGTTTCTCTTTTTACCAGGAGAGACACCTGCTTGTTAGCTGTCTAAATATATTTAAAAAAAAAATTGTAATAATTGTCTGTTGTCTAAGTCAAAGGTGCCTCACATTGCAATGTTATAATTATGCACGTTAACGTGCACTTTCAGGAAATTGGCCTGTGAAGTTATTTCTTCGAAATTAACTTAAGCAGTTGGCCCAAATGACCGTTATTTCAAAACCGGACGTTCCGGGCGAGCAGAGCAATCAGCCAGAGTTGAAATTAGGTGGACTTAGAACCCGCCTCTAATGATGAGAATGGACCATGAAAAAAGTGGTACCAAGACCGGGTGAAACGCGTTGAGCCTTTTTAGAAATGCCTAGTAGGAAGATTCATGGTGAAATATTTAAAATAGTGCGAACCGACACGGCGGAGACAAGTTGAGCCCGTTTATATCCGCGTCCAAACTGTAAGGGAAGCTTCGTCAAGGTCTTGACGGTGAAGGTCTTCGAATAGATTTTACACAAATCTTAAAACAAATACTAATTCGAATATTCGCTCTCGCTCCCACACTATTGCTAAAATGAAACTGTAATACTAATAAGATTAGAAATTCCAAAATGCTAAATAAATAAAAATAAAATGTAATTAATTGGGTCCAAATAATTCACCCCACGGATAAAAGCTACTGTATATTTTCCGGAATTCGTATTCTAGATATTGTGACAATATTCTGAATTCTGACTTAGTCCTTTGTTAACGTCAGGGAGAAGTGTTGACAGGGGTGACCGTGACCCATGGCGCGTCCTATATTGACGATGTGCCCCAATTATTGTGACCTTCTTGTTAGAGTCCTTTATGTTGCTACTATATTAATTGACAAAGAAATAACCTGTTTATAAAAAAGCCTTATGTGAAGAATAAGACCGTTTTATTATTGATAATAAATTAACCATATAGTAGAGAAGACAGTGGGAGATCGTCCTTCACCGATCTGATAATCAGTTGAGACGTATATTTTATCAAATATTATTTATAAACAAATATGCCTATAATTACTTGCCTATCCAAAAGTGCTAATGGCTATTTTTAATTAAATTAACTTTAAGCGTTTTTTTTTCATCACTTTCATACTTTTGATAACCAAATGAAATTTATTTCACTGATAGTTTTTAACACACAGAATATGCCTAGGTAGGCTTTCCTACTCATTTCTACGTGTCAAGCAGGTGTGAACAGGTAAGTCAATATAGATCACTTCATTGATCTGCTAACTTATTGAAAGTTATATCAAGTTTTAGATTATTTTATTACAAAATCAGTCACATATACTTGCCTGCAAAAAATCGTACTCAAAGTACTGTTGCAAAGCTAAAAACTTGCCATGAGCACTTTTGGATAGGCAAGTAATTATAGGCATATTTGTTTATAAATAATATTTGATAAAATATACGTCTCATCTGTTTATCAGATCGGTGAAGGACGATCTCCCACCGGCTCTTAGACCAATATTAAAGTGTATGATATCTTGTTTTGTTTTTTATTCCGATTTTGATTAAATCGTACGCGTACTTATGTTGTGGGTATAAGAAAATTATTAAAATTGCTCATGTAATGTTTGCATTCTAAACTAGCTCCATTGGCTTTGCTTCGCTCGTTGGTTGCGCTATTTTGGACTTATGTAAGCTAAATACTATATCATCCATGATCAATTATGCATTTTCTCAATATACAAATTATAGTCATCACTTTTTAACACCAATGATGTAAATGCCGCGTGGCCGAGTATAATATCACTTGTATACCTATTATCTACGTGTATCGGCTCCCTCATGCCACCAAATTGAGACATTGAGATGTTATTGCGGAATTATTAGAGAAGAGGTGATGGTTCCAATCCTTGGTGAGACATCTCAAATCTACCACCTAGTAGTCTTGATAGGCCAAGTGGCACATTTGGTCAATCAATCGTTCGACTTTTCCGAATCACTTACTACTAAATTTCATCCAAATGTGTTTAACAATTTTACGTGAACCTGTAAACATTTGATAATGATTTCAGCTTATCAATGTTAATGATTCAGTTCTCTTGAAGTTTATTTGTCTAGATTTATTCCGGCCGGACGGCCCGCGTCAGTAATACACTTGACAGACATTGCAGACCTATAGTAGCAAGCCCGTCGGGCATGTCTGCAGGCTTACCCGCGGACATGTCCATCTTGTGAATTTCCCGCTTAATTTTAATATCGTGAATTTTGCAGAAGGTTAAAATTCAACCATCAACGTCTTAAAAGATTTTATGCCAAGTTAAAAGGAAATGTAATAAAAACATTTATAGCAAAGGTAAGCGGCTCAACCTCTATCGTTGCAACTTTAGGGGAGCGCACAATTCGGCCAAGGTTAGACCTCGACCGCAGCTTTTGTGCTCGAGCGGAATATCCGATATTCGGCTCTTTTCAATGTTATATGCCGTTTGAACGCTTTTAATGGAACAACTTATTATAATCGCTTTAAAACGCTTTTCCGTGTGAGAGGAATTCACACGGATTCATTTTTATCATTTGGCGTGTTAGTCCGGAGTTATTGAAATGGGAAAATTACTAACAATTTTGCCTGGCAGCTTTTAGGAGGCAATATTGTGTGTCAATGGCATCATGACTGCTAGCCGTCTAGTAGAGTTAACTAGTTAGTAGTTAACTAGAGTTAAATAGTAGATTTTAACTACGATTTGCCTAATAATACATCATGTATTAGGCAAATCGTAGTTAAACTCTACTATTAGTTTTACTAAACTACTATTACTTTAGAGACGACTTGCCTGATACGTCATCTAAAGCCAGATTCACGTAACAAAACCATAAACGAGTCGACGCGTTTAGGGCTCTTGCATATTTGTATATTATGCGTATGCCGCTTCGTTAGGGTTGCCTGATGGCCGGGTTTTCCGGGATTGACCCGGAATTTTGTGTGTCGGGACAACACACAAAATTCCGGGACAATCCCGGAAATCCAGTAGTGTCCAGTAATTTTACTTTGCTGTCCCGGAATGAAAAAATACTAGTTTTTTCACAAAGTTACGATACTACGGCTGATAAAGTCAAACCAAGCGCTCGCGTTAGGTGATAGGGAGGGTTAGCGGCTCTATTTAACAGTTTAAGAAAGTAATTAAATTTTTTTTTTATCAACCAATAGCTATAGGTAATTCCTACTTAGTTTAGTCTCGAATCGGAGACCAAAACTCTGATTCCGTTCGTGGCTCTAGAAATGTCCAGGAAATGATTAGCATGGATCTGGCAACCCTACGCTTCGTAGCACGTCTTGGCGATGTCGTGTTTATGTGTGGGAAAGCCCTAAGTACTTCGACTCAATTGAATTTTGTTACGTGAATTTGAAATACGTTACGAGGCTGTACTGTCTTTTTTTTGTCGCGCCTTACAATATACGTATTTTTTACATATGAATATCGTAAAATGCGAAACAAAACGTAGCAACTGCAAGTGCCTAGTACCTACTGTTGTGGCAATTTCTACTTCATGAATATTTTTTAACTGTTTACATAACTTCTCAAAAATCATGAAAATGGTACCAATTTGAATAACAACAATACCTTACAATATATAAAAAATGATGTGGTGTCGCGGGACACCAGGTAGGAACGAACTTCCTTCGGCTAAACGGCACTACTCGCTTGTGTACGCGACTGTCGCGCCTGCGCACGTCTCATTTAACGCTTTTATTCCACGCATTTTTCTTACAGTTTTACTATCACATTTTTTCAGTTCGGTCGCGCAGCAAAATCCCTATCCCCTCCAAGCCTGCCGTAAGGAACTTCGTTCCAATAAGAGCTAGTAATATGAGAAAAATGTATGTGAATACATAAAATTAGTATAAGCATCATGTTATTCTGTATTCAAATTTTAGACGTTATCACTTTTTTTACATCTACATGATGTATACGGGGTTTAATACCAGTCGGAATTCAATACAACTAACATCTTAAGATGGCGAATTTACTTATCTTATTTTCTTGATACAAGATTCTAATGTAAAAGTTCTGTATAAGCCACGGGACGCCATGTTAAAGCCGATATAGCTAAAAGCTTACTTAGTGAAAAGTTTTTCATATACGAGTATGTATATTATGTATTTTATTAAAACACTACCTGTTACTCTCAAATCGTTAATTCAATTAATCGGGAAAAAAGTAATCTGTTTTGTTTATATCATTAGATAGCAAACAATCAGATGGCTCTCTTGATGGAAAAACAAACCATCGCCTATGCAACCAAAAATGTTAATGGCGCGTTACTGTCCGTGTGGCGGGATGGCAATACCGCATGCATAAGTCTACCGGCTACAATGCTCTCCAAATCGGTACACGACAATGACAAACATTTTCGCTGTCGCGACAGGAATAGGTAAGGCGGTGGTACCAAATACCCGAACGAGACGTTGTGCAACTCTTACCACCTAGGAAACTAACTGAGGAAAAGACTTTGAAACGTTGGCCAAAAATGGTATTCAGTTTTTTTTTTATCTCGAAGCAGATATTTGCCGACATTCATTCTGAAAAAATAAATAAATTATAGTTTTTCAAATAAATAAATTATAGTCGTGAAACAATACATGAGTTTACTTCAACAAAATAATAATACTACGGGATTTTAAACCGGGATTTAGAATAGGCTAACCACTAGATTAATGAGGCAGTCGTTTTCTGATAATAAGTTCTTACTGAAGCTGGTAAAATATCTTAGAAATTACTCAAGTCAAATTGTATCACTATATTTGTATATAATTTATTTAAAATAACTTATATGTATTATCATAACGTGTACTCTTTGTAATACATGTAAATTGTGTACACTGTGAAGCATTTACGGTTTCCGGTCGGTGTATTTCTTATAAGCCTTGCAAACGAGTGATAACTTACGAGCACTTCTTTATTCGTTGATTTATAAACAAGATTTCTTAGTTACCTTCAACGTTAACATTTATGAATTTAAATTTTAAATTATTCTCCTGATATTTTAATTTACAATTAACGAATTTTTAATTGAAAAAAAAATGGATAGTTACATACATGACCGCCCCGTTGGTCGAGTGGTTAGCGATCCTGACTACGCGATCGACGGGGCTCGGGTTCGATCCCCGACGGGGACAAGCATTTGTGTGATGAACATAAATGTTTGTATTTCCGGGTTTGGGTGTATGTATATTAAATATATTCTTGTATTTATATATGTATTTCTATGTATTAGTATCGTTGACTAACACCCATAACACAAGCAAATAATTTGCTTACTTTGGGGTTAGATCAGTTAGTGTAATTTGTCCCTTGAATATTTATACAAAATTTTATTTCTATTTCACCCTAATTGCTTGAGGCATGAGTACTAACAGTTATGAAATATGTAGGCTAAACTCAAACGTTTTTTAATGCTTGTTTAAATAATTGAAGTTAAAAATTGTATTCTATGCTTATTTTATTGCGAGTAAACATGAAACTTTATAACAATTTTACAGCAGATACTATGTACATTGTACATACCTACAATATATTTTCATTAATTAAGCGGGTTATTGGATGATTCACACGAATTTAACTCGCACGAAATGTGCGGATCGACATTTTTTAATACATTTTTTGTTCCATAGGCGATTCGCACAAAGTTCATTTTTTGGTGTGCGAATTGACAACTCCAAAAATATGTAGTAGGTTTTTATTGCCCACAGAAAAAATAATAATATTAAAAATGCCAACTCACACATTTCGTGCGAGTTAAATTCGTGTGAATCATCCAATATCCCATTAAGGTTATACTCATACACATTACATTACATACATATCATTATTTTTTATTATAAAATGTTACCATTGAAGTTAATATTTTCAATATATATATGCTATGCATATAACTTCATCGACTTTATTTTATATTTGCTTGTTTCAGTATGTCACAGAAAAAATGGGAGGTGCCGAGGGCACAAAGCTCGATTTGGATTTCGTGGAAATGGAAAGAGTAAGTAAATTGTTATATTCGAGTGTTTTTTTAAATATGATTAATACTTGCAATTACAGTTTACAATTTAAAATTATTAATGAGGTGTTCGTTGCCGCCCAAGCGCATGCCAATTCGACAAAATTATGAGGAGCGGCGGCAATATATTAAAATGTTGAAACTTATTAATTAAGAAATATATTACGAAACACACCGAATAAACGTTTTAAGAATCCTCTAAAACACAAATCATGTGAGGAATAATTAATTTTAAACCTAATATTTTTGTTTTTCCCATGTTGGTGTATGCTCTTTTTGAAGAAATGAATTCTGCCTTATCTTGCCTTCTTGCTAGGCAGTTCTTAAAAGACGAGTGATTACTACCCTTTTGACTACTAGTGTCAAAAGTACTACCCTTTTGACTACTAGTGTCAAAAGTGAATCTGTCAGAAGAGAACTATAATAAATTAGAATTGAATTTACAATTACTATTTCAAAAGAATATGCTTCACTTATTATTTATTACCATTTCATAAGTATGTTTATTTCCGATATCGGCTTTAGTTTTTATTCATATGCGAAAAAGTAAATGCCGTTTTTTTAGTTACTATTAAATCACTATCACTACATATTATAAAACAAAGTCGCTTTCTCTGTCCCTATGTCCTTATGTATGCTTAAATCTTTAAAACTACGCAACGGATTTTGATGCGATTTTTTTAATAGATAGATTGATCCTTGAGGAAGGTTATACATAAACCTTTCCGATATTCCCACGGGAACAAAAGCTACACGGATTAAACCGCTGATGAAATGATATTATAAATGCGAAAGTGAGTTTGTTTGTTATCCTTTAATGGCTAAACCGCTCATTCGATTTAGATGATGTTTGACTTGCATATAGTTGAAAATCCGGATTGAAACATAGGCTATGTTTTTTTTTTTTCAACTTCTAAAGTTTCCGCAAAAAACTATATCGACGATACGTTAATTTATCCGCGAGCGAAGCTGCGCGTTTCTGCTAGTAACTTATTTTATTTGCTACTAGCTGTTGCCCGCGACTTCGTTCGCGCGGACTTCGTTTACTCCGCACAGCTCCTCCCCCGTAGGTGATAGCGTGATAATATGTAGCCTATATGTTGACCCGACCTGTTAGTAATATTCATGCAAAATTTGAAGTAAATCCATGCAGTACTTTTTGAGTTTACCCCGGACATACATTGACTTTCCTACGATTTTATTATATGAATGGATTATTATTAAGTATGTGTACTGAATGGTGCATCATAGACAATCATATACCATTTAGTAGGTATAAAAAATCCTATAACCTCTTACATAATTCTGGTCTAATCTCTTTAAGATAGTTTACAGTGAGTCTGCATTGGCCGCAATGCAGATGAAATGTGAAGCATTCTTATGCATTTTTTTTGTGCAAAACACTTTAGCTCTCGAATTTTACTTACTAAAGCGCTTTTCGTTAGCAATATATTTTTATGATTTTCCTTGTTGTATGTTCAATATTTTTTACTATTCTTGTTTAAAAAAACATTTGAATTTCTGGATAAAGTACAAAAAACAAACTTGTAAGGCAAATTGATATGATTTTTTTTATTTAAACCCGTGTTTTCTTTAACCGTACCTAGTAGAAGGCTCTTGATAGAAAGAGGCAATCATTGCCAAAAGACACCAAAGGTGTTTATGGTATGTTGTTATCCGTATGATAGAATGGTAATATTTCAAGCATTCGTTTATCGGTTACGTGGCCCTTTAAACCGTATCACGACAGTAACAAGCATTGACGTTATTGCTCCAGGAATAAGTAAAACTGTGGTACCGTATCTAAGCGAAACGTTGCGGAACTCTACCATACAGTAGCCACAATGGTAGTGACACGTTGCACCAATCACTCGCCTTTTCTGAACTGCCTGGAATGGCATCAATCTATTCTTCAAAGAGGGCCCTCACACATGCTACTTTTAGCATTCAAATCGCGCGTTTTAGCGATTGCATCTATACTGCATTGCGAATTAGTGACTCTGCGATCGGTCGCGGCATCCGAATCGTGCGTTTTAGCGACTGCATCAATGTTGCATCGCGTTCTAGCGATCGAACGCGGCATCGAAATCGCGCGTTTCAGCGACTGCTCCGATGCTATCCTGGGTCGGCAGTAGCGTTGCCGTTCGATAGTAGACTATGGATTAATTGCTGATTTGTGCAAGTATTGTTTACTTTTCCAAACTAAATTATAAATTTTATACAGATATGCTATCTGTCTTTTTTCTTATAAAACAGTAGCAGTAACCCAATTTGGTAAATAACCCAAAAATATACTGATCTAACTTTATTGTCTTTGTTAAATTACATTGCTGATAAAATATACTGAATAGTACCGCAAATTGGCAAACTATCAATAGTCGACTATTGATTGGCCTTTTTAAGCCTAAGACAATAATGTCGATATTTATTCAAAGTTATCAATTTTTTTTATTATGTCATAAGATAGCAAACACGCTGATAAATCTCCTCTTGAAAATAGACAACCATTGCCCATAGACACCAAAGATATTAATCGTGCACTTTTTTAAATCATAAGATAACAAACAAACAGATGTCTTTCTTGATGGAAAGAGAAACTATCGCCTATAGATACCTAAGATATTAATGGTGCGTTGCTATATGTGTGGCGGACTGGCAATACCACTTGCATAAGTCTACCGGCTAGCTTATTCTCAAATGACGATGAAAAGCATTGACGCTATTCCGGCAGGAATAGATAGTTGGGTTTTCCGTTTAAAAACACGTTTAAACACAATTGTTTTCAACCGACAAAAAAACAGTTTGACATAATATATGCATGTATGTAATTTTTGGAATTGGATAATATTTGAGTATTTTTTTGAGTACTATTTAGGTATCCAAGCACGTGTATTAAATTCCGTAAATGTATATACATTAATGTTTGTATGTTAATATGTTTGTTCACTAACTTGTCGGGAACCAAAAGTCATATCGAGATACGAGTAATTCTTTTTGATTTAAATCAAGTTCAATTAAAATTCCAACTTAGGGAACTATCCAAGTTTTATCAAAATCGGTTTAGTAGTTTTTGAGATATGGGAAATCTGTAGTTGACAGATATTTGAAGTCGGTTTAATTTTTTAAATTACTTTTATTCACTATTCGATATTAATTTCAAGTCTTAAATTACAAAAGTTTTAACTTTTTCTTATTTTTTTTTCCTTTTTTTACTTCGTTCGTAAAGTTTGTATTTTGGGTTTTGCATATTTTTTTCCCAGCAGCATTGAAATTATTTGATAATATTTAATAATATATAGGTAGGAAAAATTATTTAGTTCTTAAGATTATTTTTTAACAAAAAATATTCTCCATATTTATATTAAGTTTATAGCAAGAGTGTAGCTTCGTCTATATTAAATATTTCCGCGGAAGCCAAACGCCGCTCGCGGCATCCGCGTGTGTAGCTGGTAGCGATCAGTCGCGCTCGCGGCAACTCAACTAGCAACCCGATCGCCGCGATCGGCGTTTGCGAGCGAGTGTGCGGGGTTGAGTCGATGCAATCAGCTACTAAAAATGACTGAATCGCCGATCGCCGATGCTAAAAGTAGTATGTGTGCGATCTTTTAAAGGGGTCGGGATCAAGACGGTCCATGCATCCTATGATTAAGCCTTTCCCTAACTTCTCCAAATCAGAGTCATGAGTTTATACTATGTTTATCGCGGACGCCTTAAAGTGAATGAATAATTAAATAAATATATATTATATTGCGAAGCAACAACTTTAACAAATATTTTAAATTCGTTGTATTGAGCACATGAGCATACAAAGGCGGACTTATCGTTACAGAGCGATCTCCGCCAGACAACCTTTAGGCAAAGGAAATAATAATGAATTGTGAAATGTGTCTGTGAAATTCCTTATTTTTTCAACTTTAGCATTTTTTATATTTTGCAGCTCAGGACTGCTTTACTAATTTTGTTTTCGTCATGCAAACATGTCGGCTTTCTAATTTAAAGACTTCACCACACCCTTAAACAATACAATACGTTTTTGATTTTCAAATTCAAATTCTTTATTTGCATAAACATGGTCCTGAAGATCCTATGTAAATGGCATGCAAATATTTATTTTTTAGGGACTAGTCATAGAACGCTCTGAGCCGCGCGTTCGAACCGCAATCGCGCGCTCGAACTATTAAACGGTATGAGTATCTATACAATGTAACCAAGGATTTAAAATGTTATAATTTTTATATGTTTGCGCGTTTCATGCTGTTTCGTGATTGGTTAATTCGTGGTGAATTAACGTTATGGTAATATTGTGACGTTGTCTATTAGCGCTAGTTGGCGAACCAATCACGAAACAGCATAAAACGTGGCGAACCAATAACGAAACAGCATTAAAAGCGCAAACATATTCATATTACAACGTTTTAAATCCTTGAATGTAACACATCAAACGACCTGCAGCCCCCCAATTCACGTAACAAAACGTCAAGCTACTCGAAGCGCTAAGGGCTCTTATTATGCCATGTCGTAGCACGACGCGACGTTGTATGTAAGAACCCTAAGCTCAAGGATTTATAACGTTATAATTTCGATATTTTTGCTGTTTCGTGATTGGTTCCCTGCGTTTCATGCTGTTTCGTGATTGGTTCGCCAACTAGCGCTAGAAAACAACGTCATAATATCATATACCATAACCAATCACAACGACGCAAATATATCGAAATCATAACATTTTAAATCCTTGCCTAAGCTCTTCGGCTCGATTGATGTTTCATTACGTGAATTTTGTGCGCGTTGCGTGAGCGTAGAACAAAATAGACGCGCGCTAGTGTCGCGACCTTTCCGAACGCACATTCTGCTCTTACGTCAATGTGATAGTTGTATGCCAGAACTACAATTTCGGCAATCATCTGTGCGTAAAGCACTACTTTCCTTGGACATCCACAAGTCGAGTGGGCCGGATGGCATCCCTCCGATTGTGCTAAAAATGTGTGCTCCAGAGTTGGCACCAGTATTAACACGCCTATTCCGGCTCTCCTATTCACTCGGCGTGGTACCGAATTCGTGGAAGACAGCTTTGGTGCATCCCATCCCTAAAAAAGGAGATCGCTCTAACCCGTCTAACTATCGGCCCATAGCCATAACCTCCTTGTTCTCCAAAATTATGGAGACAATCATCAACTCTCAGCTCCTCAAGTATTTAGAAGAGCACCAGCTGATTAGCGACCGTCAGTACGGTTTCCGTCGCGGCCGCTCAGCTGGTGACCTTCTAGTATACCTAACTCATCGATGGGCGGAAGCAGTTGAGTCCAAGGGGGAGGCATTGGCAGTTAGTTTGGACATAGCGAAGGCCTTCGATCGGGTATGGCACAAAGCGCTTCTCGCGAAGCTGCCTTCCTATGAGCTTCCTGCGAAATTATGCGAGTGGATCACCAGTTTTTTGGCTGATCGGAGCATCAAGGTCGTTGTCGACGGTGCGTGCTCCGACCTTAAATCTGTCAATGCTGGTGTTCCCCAAGGCTGCGTGCTATCACCGACACTGTTCCTTCTACATATCAATGATATGATGCGAATTAGCAACATACATTGCTATGCGGATGACAGTACTGGTGATGCTACATACTCCGGCCGAAGCAGTATTTCTCGGGAACACGTCGAAGAGTGCCGAAACAAGCTTGTGTCTGAAGTCGAGAATCGACTTACCGATGTCTCGGAATGAGGTCGCCAAAACCTGGTTACTTTTAACCCCAAGAAGACACAGCTTTGCGTGTTCACCGCAAAAAAGACGCCCTTTGTCGTATCACCTCGATTTGAGGATACTCTCCTGACAGCCTCAGCTAGTGTCGGAATCCTGGGAGTTGACATATCGAATTACGTTCAGTTTCGCGGTCATTTGGAAGGCAAGGCTAAACTAGCCTCCAAAAAGCTCGGTGTGCTTAGCAGAGCGAAACAGTACTTTTTGCCGGTCCATCGCCTTCAACTTTATAAGGCACAGCCTCACATAGAGTACTGTTCGCATCTCTGGGCCGGAGCTCCTCAGTACCAGCTTCTTCCTCTTGATCGCATTCAGCGTAGAGCGGTTCGAATCGTTGACGACCAGGCCATTTCGAAACAGCTTGACTCTTTGGCATTGCGCAGAGATGTAGGTTCTCTCTGTGTCTTTTATCGTATATATCATGGAGAGTGTTCCGACGAGTTGTTTGGATTAATTCCTGCCGCCGAATTCCACCATCGGACATCGCGTCAAAACTTGAAGTTCCATCCTCACCATCTCGATGTCTGGAAATCCACAACTGTGCGTTTCTCCCGACACTTTTTACCTCGCACTACTCTGTTGTGGAACCAATTACCGGCAGGGGTATTTCCGAACGGATACGACATAGGGACCTTCAAGAAAAGAGCTTACTCATTCTTAAAAGGCCGGCAACGCAACTGCAAGACCTCTGGTATTGCAGATGTCCATGGGCGGCGGTGATCACTTACCATCAGGTGCACCTCTTGCTCGTTTGCCCCCTCTTCTATAAAAAAAAAAAAAAAAAAAGTCGCTCACGGCAGAAATTTGTGCAAGTTTACAAAATCGAGTCATATCAAGATTTTTTTCTCTATATCAATAGTAGTATAATAAGGATCACAGTCTCACTGATTTTTTGATGACCAACAACGTGGATAGGCAAAATACGACGTCGGGCGCGTTCACGCGCATTATGTTAAAAGCGCAGATAACTCATCGTAAAATAGTAAAATAGCAAAATTGTAAAAGCGCATAATGGTAAATATTTCAGTTGTATTGTGTATTAGCTGCCAGGGCCGTGTTAACATAATTTCATAAATTATGACACCCTAACAGGCATAATATTTATAAAAAGTGATTTTTGGAAAAATATTTATTTTCAAAATGAAACAATCAACATTCGTGATATGTAAATGTTTATCGAAAATTATTTTCTTGTTTTATTTTTGGAAATAAGTCTCAAAAATATAGGTTTTAAGGAATGTACTTCAATTTTTTCAGATATCGTCGGGATTTTTCATCAATTTTAATATCAAAAAGCTTTTAGGTATTCCTGCCTTCTTTCGTTTTGTTTAATTTCAATTTCTTTGATTTTCTCACTGCAACTGCTAAGATTTGCTGCAGGAAATACTCTAGATACAGTTGAGAGCTTTTAATAAGTGAAAAAATATTTTTTGAGGCTTATTTCAATAATTAACACAAGAAAATAAATATCAATAAACATTTACATATAACGATTTCATAAATATTGATTATTTAATTTTGAAAATAAATATTTTTTTTTAAATATTGTTCCTGTTATGGTGTCACAATTTAGCGAAATTATGTTAACACGGTCCTGGTAGCTAATACACAATACAACTGAAATATTTACCATTATATGCCCTTTTACTATTTTGCTCTTATTTTTACGCTATTAATATTTTGCTCTTTTATTTTTGCGCTATTAACATTTTGCTCCGTTAACATTTTGCTCTTTTACCATTTTACGATGAGGTATCATTTTGCCCTTTCAACATTATGCGCCTAAACGTTCGGGCGTGCGTCTCAAATATCATCTATATGAAACGCACGTTGGGCGCAATTATCTTGTTACAGCAATCTTTTTAAACTATTAATTTTAATTTTGTTTCTATTTTTGATTTCCATTATAATATACTACATTTAATTTCCAGAAAACAGACGTAACCTGTGAATTGGTTGAAGAATTACAATTGAAAACCAAAGAATTTCTTCAACCAAACCCAACGGCGAGAGCGAAAATGGCTGCCGTCAAAGGTATCAGTAAACTCAGCGGCCAGGCGAAGAGTAACACATACCCACAACCCGAAGGAGTGTTGGGGGATTGCATGTTACATTATGGCAAAAAACTCGGCGAAGATAGTGTTTTCTGTGAGTATCAAAATTCGTATTTATACAATCATAAGTATAAAATTGCACATACCTATTATAATATATAGGTATATTCATAGGAGTGAATGATATGGCCTCAGACTTTGTGAGCCCCAGGCTCTATAACTTATTGCCCAGGCTTCAAGTTCACACAGGTTGGTACTTGTGACAGGTACTTGTGACAGGTTTAATCTGATGGTGTTGGATACGTGAGATAATGATGATATTGGAATTTGTTTTCTTACAGTAGGATACCATCCAATAGTGCTACTGATGTGGGATGACAATGATATCGAAATTAATTTTAATACAATAGCAAGCAATCTTTATTGTTACCAATTTGCTTTATGTTGTTACTTAGGATGATGAAAGGTTGTTCAAGGAATTATTGCCATACAAAATAAATAAAACGACCAAATTATGAATCAAATACATGAAATTCATTAAACAAATATATTTTGTGTAGTAAAAGATAAAAAAGAACGGCGGTCATTTTTTAAACATTTTTCGTCGTTTTGATGGTGAAGAAGTTCCTCCAAGGTAGACTCTTCGAGTTGTAAATCTCTTGAACCGCAGGAAATAAAGCTTTGATGATGAACATCATCATTTTCATCGTCGTCGTCGTCGTTGAATAGAGTGTTGACTCTGGCGACATTGTTGCTTGTTTGTCCATTACAATGCAGACAATTAACGGAACAATTAATTCCTGCATCTAAGAGCCTTACATTTTTCTTAATAAGAGAGTATCTTCACGCCCATATCCCCGAAAGGGTAGCAGAGGTACAACAAGTGCACCCACGATTTGCCGAAGATACTTGGTCCCACAAATGTGATAGGTGGCAAGCCTATCGGCAACCGGGCACTTTCCAATCCCGGGCAACTTTGTGTTTCTCAGAAGGCTGAAAAAACACTTTTTTTTTTGGTGCCCGACCCGGGAATCGAACCCGGGACTTCATGTGGACAACGCCAACGCTGGACCGCTAGACCACAGAGGCGATAAATTTTTCTTTGTATTTGCACGAAATGGGTTTTGAATTGGTTCGAGTCCGTAATAAGTCTATCGCCAACCCCGTTCCTGAGTGGTTTGTACCTGTAGATAAGTTAAAAAAAATTGTTGGCGGACTACGCATCTAAATAACGATGAACCATAGGTTAAAAATGTGACGGACCTTAATATATTGTAAAAACGCAACAAAAAAGTATTGCATCAAAATTTCCGAAATTCAACGTGGGACCTAGTTATTGAAAAAAACTGAATTCAAACCATTTTTCATATCTAATTGCGGAAAATGCACATAGGAAAACTTGGTCGACAATTTCAAGTTAAGCTTTTTTTTCTCGGTTCACATACATTTCTAATTCGTTTTTTTTACTTTGGGCTACTGGCTAGTTGCCGAACAAATAATTTTATTCAGAAAAAACTTGTAAAACGAATTGAATTTTTACCATAAGTGGCATTATAACCACTGAGGATGAACAAACAAATTAAGTGCTATGGAACTAGTACAAATCGACACGTCCCAAGAACAAAATCGTATCTGCATAACCACCAAATTACAATATGTTTATTTGTGGAAGTACATTGTAGATAAGATGATGTTCACTTGAGTATTTCCAAAAACAAAAGACCAATAAATATAAAAAATATATTGTCTTGTTGCTTTATGCGTGTTTAATGCGAATTTTATTATAAAACCAATTTCGTCTGACCTCTCCATACGATTTTGTTCTTGGGTCGCGTCGAAATATAAGAATTATTTAATGAACCATATTATGCTTTTTCTTTGTCCTATACAACCTTCACTATCCTATGTAGTAAAATAACGCACGGTACTTCTGGTAGTAAGAGATAATCACTGCTTATAGACAACATAAGTGTTGCTGGAATGTCGGCAATCCTTATCAGCTACCTGAAATTCTTAAGTAGCAACGTCATCATCAGCATTATTGACTAGCACTGAGGATACAGCGGCAGAAATAGGTAAGGCGGTGGTAACTCGTGCGGGCGAGTCGCCAGTCGTTCCATTACTTTATGTACATCTGTAAATCTGTAAATACCGTTGCAGTTGCAAGGTAATTACAATGGTATTGACAGATTAATCTTTATAAGCATTTTAAGGGCCTACATAACAGAAAGTATCATTATCCATCTTTTATAGGCAGCGTGGATGGCACAGGGAAAATAGACAATAATAATCTTAAAATCTTGGCCTGCTTAGTTTTAAGACATAAAACAGACGGGTTACTAACCATTGTGTATGACCAAATCAAATGACCTTCGGATTGCTAATAATTTTAATAATATAAAGAACTGAATAGGTTTTTTTATGCTTACATATTTTAGACGGACATTTCCCAGTCACAAACTAATCTCGGTAACAGTTGCACATACCGTGCCAGATTTTACTTAAAAACCATCCATGACACCCCATATTTATTATTTGTAATAAAAATAAATATCATACGGGGTATTTCCCCGTAAATATCTGGCGTGAAGGTATGTATGTATGTATAAATACCATCATCATATAAATCGATCAAAATGTTTAGGAGTCAAGGAGTGCGTCTTTTTGTATATTTTTGCATATAGTTCTTCTTTATTATTCTCTCTAGTAAAATATATAAAAAGACGCAGATTTCCTGTTTGTTTAAAGTCCAAACGCAGTTGATTTTCATAATTAAAATATAAAATTCCGTTTCTAGCATATTGTTTGGTTGAAATGGGAGAAGCGCTGAAACAAATGGCGGACGTTAAATACTCCTTAGACGACAACATTAAACAGAGTTTCCTTGAACCGCTCCATCAAATGCAGACGAAGGACCTCAAAGAAGTTATGGTAAGTACTTAATTATTGTAGTATTCGTGTCTTATTATAATAAAATAATAATAATATTAACTTTTAGTCAAGCCATAGGATATTAGAAAAGTAGGTGCCTCACGTGATGATAGGAGTTATCGAACGGTTATACCTAACCATAAAAGATGTTAAACGGATTCCTTTATGCTTGGCTGAATTGTAATAGTGGGGAGTCCAAGATGCTTAATGGGGATTAACTTGAACGCCGTGGAGACCTATTGGATTTTGTAGATTAGATGATAGGAAATGTAAAAGGTTAATGTTTTTATATCAATGGTGGGAAAAATCAAAAGAAATGTGAAACAAAACTGTGACACGGAAACAATGAAGCACGTCAGATTAACCTACGTAAGATTAACTGCGAGCTAAAATTTTTAAATCTTACGATTCGCGTTTATCGTAAGGGAGTGGGAGGGTCACAAAGACCAAAGTTGACAAAAAACTTTGTCTTGACATTCTAATCCGCGTGTCTGAATTTTCTTTAATTTTGAAGGAAATTATGTAAGAATAACGAAAAAAATATGATCTGACAATTTTTACAAGCCTAAGTTATTGCAATTTGACTTTTTTTACTGTCCTAGGTGCCCAGCTCTATAGAAGGAGCTTATATTTGGTAAAGAGTATCAACTGTACGCGAGGTGTCCCGCCTATGTTGATTTGACGCGCTGGAGTAAATCCAAAAATCCACTCTTGGGCTGCCCTACTATAAAGCTGTATTTAAAAATTCCGCGGTTATCTCGCTCTTTAAACTGAAGCACAATAATTGAGATATGAGTCGACACGGGCCCCTTTTGTAGAATAGACAATTCGTCAGGCAGTTAAGGACAAACGATTGGTCAAATGTGCCGCTGCCATTATGAATAAATAAGACGGTAGAGTCTTGCAAAATTGCGCCTAGTTATGGTACCACCGCTTTACTTGCTATTGCTATAATAGCGTTTGTGCTTGTCGCTGTCGTGTTCTGGTTTGTAGGGTAAGGTAAACTTACGCATGTGGCAGTTTAATTCGTCTCACAGATGGTAAAGCACTATTAAAATATTTGATAGGCGATGGTCGTCTCTTTCCATCAAAAGAAAAGCCATCTGCTTGTTTAATATCCTATGATATAAAATAACAATGTGCAAATTATTGGTGTTGTAAATTTGTACATTGTACATAAGCCTGGGAAGCAACATTTGTGAACGTCATTGTCTTCAAGTATTAGCGCGATTGCTGGACCAAAATCCTATTCATTGCAAGTACAGAGCGTGAAAACATTCATTTATTATATTTAACTGGGTTAAGATGAACAGATTGATGGTTGTTATTGTTTTATGCTTAATCATATACAATTATTTTTATACTAATTAGCGTTAGTAATAACCCCCGTAAGGGATTTAGTATGAAGATATGTAGATATGTATGTTTATAAGAATTGCCTAAATCGGTATGGTTTACTTACTTGGCTAATTAATTATGTATTTAATACTAAATATCTCGCATGCTAGTAAAACACGTTTTCAGTGTTATTTTCGTTCTTGTTTACTCGGTACCGCGAAATTCGCTTTTCACAATATACAGTGAAACCTGGTTAATTGGGATCTCAAAGGACCAAGGATTTTGTACAATTTGAAAAGGTTTTCATTTATCCAGTTTTCCAATTAGACAGGTTTAAAATTAAAGTTGTCTCATTTACAGAGGCCCCCGCTTATAGAGGTTGAAATATACCGTTATTCCATTTATAGAGGTGGAAATATATGTGAGAAAGAAATTCAAATATTTGCAAACGTGTCGAAATCTGACCCTTCCCCTTCCTAACTTGATAAAATGTCTCACTTATGCAGGAGATTGAGCTACAGAGTCCCAATTATAAAGGTAAGTATAAAAAAATCCTAGAAATCAAATCTCATTTAACCAAGTTAGAAAAGTCCTATTTATAGAGGTAATTCATGCAAAAGTGCCGGGACCTCATTGGAATTCTCAATAATATAGGTTTCTCACTTATCCAGGCCCCACTTCACCAGGTTTCACTGTAATGTATTTTTTAAGTTGCCATAATTTCTTATTCTATCATATAGATTTAGAAATAAGTGCGTTTAATCTAAAAAAACAAACTGTTCAGTTCAGTTAAAATACTTGAGATCTCCCCCGATTTTGCTCCGTCTTTAATAGTCACTCCAACGTGGTATGATGAATACAGGGTGTATAAACTTTCTTAATAGGTACGCTAATAAACAAAACAATTTTTGCAATTAGCGCCTTCAAACAAAAACAAAATCTTTAGCTTTATATATATGTCGCCCTGAAATTGCTAATACCGTTAGATTATATACAACTAAATGGATACATACAAATAGTTAAAACTTTTTTGTTAAATAAAAATAAAACTTGGCCAATATTTCTTAAAGCTACCTAGCTGCACATGTCTATTGAATGATTAAGCGGAGGGGGGAGGGGGTCAATTACACCCATGCGCCATGGGAGTAAGTGCAACGGCGGTACCTTACACCGGCGATTTGATGTGGAACTTTACTTCCTATAACGTTACTTTGTACTCCATACCGTAATGACACAAATATTAAGTTTTAATTTTCTTTGTTGTGTATGATGATTAGGTATCACTACAAGAAATTATAGCTTACCGGAGGTGTAAAAAAATATTGGAGCGTTATATAGCGCCCCAAATGACCATTGTGTTGGCTATATTGCACAAGGTATATAAAGACCAACTTAACATCTACAAGTGTTTTATGTTAAAGGGACTACATTTATGTGGGTTTATGGACAGAGCTTCATAAAACAAGTCAATACAGTTCATAAAACAACTCATACAAATAGTAATTTTATTACTCTATCCTTTCGTCAAAAGTTTCCGCTAGCATTATTGTAGGGTTGCCAATCACATTTCTATTATTATTATGATGACTATTTGATTTCGATAGCATTTTGTATTTCAAGTAAGATATTATGTTACTTCCAGAGCTGCCACCTATTCTGTTAAAAGCTTGAAGGCTACGTTTGAGTGGCGCATAACTAGACGATGTAGGAGTAGTCAGTAGTCAGTTTATACTGTCAACATCGCAAATAAATAGTCGACATATGGAACAGTATTCAACTCCGTGGTTATTATATATCCAATTCAATATTTACTATTTATTTATCGTTGAAATCAATAGTCGATATTTATATCACCTGCTTCTAACAAACATCTGGCTCCCCATTTTAAAGAGTTACCTAACTTTTGAAATTGAAATTTATTTATTTGCTCAGAATACGGTACAGTTTTATAGGTTTACATAAGTTATAATACATCCGCGTATTCTACCAAATAGGCATGCAATTTTTTTTTACGCATACAGATCAAAGATGTGCATTCTAACACCGCCACATGGATAGCAACGCACCATTTACATCTTTGATATCTATAAGTGCATGCATAGATGTCATAAAAAGGGGTAAAAGCTTTTCACTTCACGTTTTAATAACAGCATCCTCTTTTAGATGAGGGACTTTAACAAAATTTTACACTATTTATATTTTTTTAAATTTCTCTTCTGAATTTAGCGATTTGGGAACATCTCTCTGTAGTCTTGATAGCTCGCCGCAAACTATTATTACATAACGCAAAGATAAGTATTCTTCAATGTAATACTAATAAGCTGACATTGTTATTGTAATTAGTCAAACACTATCACAAAAACACGCAAGGAAGTTTATTGCGTTACGTGAAAATACAAATCTGGATGTCGCGGTGCAATTGCACAAACTGAAGACGGTGTGCCGGCGACGCCCGGCGGTCGGCTCGGCGCATCGAGCTTGTAACCTAATAGAGTAGCAATATGAGCCATTTAATTCCGAAACTGATCAGTGTTTTGCCACTGATAAATAGCAATTCACGTTCGCACTAAAGCAGTAGCGCACCAACAAGTGACCTGTGTGTACGTCCCCGATGCTCTCGAAAATATTCAAAGTTTGGTATATTATACCGCATAATGTCGTGTTGTTCTATTAGATGGTGTGGAAAAAGCAGCAAAACGTCGAATTATAACACTGACGGAATTACGTTTCATCGGCATCAATAAACCTTGATTTTATTTTAATTTATTTTCATATAAGTTAAACTGGACAGATTACACGAAACACGTGGACACTTGTTTATGCGTCTTGCTCTTGCCTAGGTGTAACCTATATACAACTATCTCATTTTATTCAATACGCGTTTACTGTTGCTGCGTCATTACCACATTAACCTTGAGTCGGCCAATCACAGCATTACAACCGGCGTAGTGTTTTGGCGAAATTTGTTTTCTAACAAAACAATCAACATAACCGCTCTACTGGTTACACACTCGATGGCTCGGCGCCAGCGCAAAGAAGAACCGTCGGCAAAGATTAAGGCTCCCATGCCGCATGTCAAATGTGCATTTTCTTACGAGTATAATTGCTAGATTGTCTCGAGCACGCTCGACGTTTATGATTAATATATTAATGATGTATCTTATATGGTATATTTAGGTCAAAATTAGGTCATATATTTTGTAGATATGTATTTGAGCGCAGAATCGAATACTGAGTACTATCTTTCAACATGTCCTTTGCTTAAAAAGACAGTCTGTATAGATAACTTTTTTAGTATAGCGTAAAATAAATTAGATGTATTGTATGTATATATAACCAAAATTTTCGGGGTAGAACAGAAGAATATTAGAATATCCATGGTTGATTATTTAAAATTGCCAACTGCTAACATTATTTCATTTTTTATTAATATATAGTTACCCTATTATACATATTGTAATGCAAAGGATCTGCTGAGCAATATAAAATATTATTGTTATTTTTTAGCATCACCGAAAGAAACTGCAAGGACGAAGACTGGATTTTGACTGCAAACGACGTCGCCAAGCAAAAGGTGATTATACTCATTTGCTTATGTTGGATTTAAATAATGAAATACAAGTAATTTATATGACATACACGTTGTTCTGCACAACTATGACAATGGAATCTTTAGAATAATTTGAGAAAGATATATTGAGGTGACTGGCAAGGAGAAACTTTAGAGTGTGAATTCTTATTTGGTAATTAAAAAGTGTAAAAATTTAAAAAGTCTTTGAAGATGATATAATTACAAGCTAGTGATTAAAAACATTATAAAGCTTTCAGTGGCATTTTTATGGGAAAATTAAAACTGAAAACAAAGCTTGTGTATATTTTTAAATTACAGTAGTGTCTGTTGTGCAAGATCCTAATTGTATATTTTTATGTTATATACTCTTTCTTCTTGACATACTTGTCTAGGCATTAGGAGCCCATATGCTAGTCCAAGCCACGGGGCGACGCCCAGACAGGGTATGTGGGTTGTGAAATGCTATACGTGTAATGTAAATACTTCAAGTTGTTGCTAGTTTAATATACTTTTTAATTGAAGTAGACGTAATGAATGCTCGAACCTCCGTTACCAACAAATAACCTTTACCTTTTTTTACAATCCTCATAATGTTGGTACTCGACGCCATATATCTATATGATTGTAATATTGTCAGGATCAATTACAGATATCAAACATTTATGTGATGAACAAAAACTTCTGAAGACCCGTTGATAGGTTTTTAATTACAGTGATAGGTTTTAAATTACAAATGCCACAAAATAAACACCATCCATACCGTTAGTCAATAAACTTTGCTTTTATCAAAAATGTAAGGTTTGTTTAATAGCTGTAGGTACATTTTACCTGATAATTAGGACACCGGTCGTGGATACATGTAATTTACTTCACCTTGGTTTATTCTTAATATTATATACATTCATATTATATTCCCACCTCCTTATACATTCATTTTATTTTGAAATCATTACAGTATACTCTTGTCATTTAGATAACAGTAGCCAAAAAATCTACTATTTATCAGTTAAAGAATATAAAATTATTATAATATCAATTTAATTTATTAGGTATCAAATAGTATCAATTTGCAAATATTTTTGTCAATGGTGTTGTCTTCAAGAATTTATATGCTTATAAGAAGGTCATTCTCAAAAACGGACAAAAATTTGTTAAAATAAAATAGGTTTTTAAAGTTGTCTCATATTAATAATACAGTATTCTACCTTATTTTCCATTCATGCGCCGAGCTATTTACTGTTTCAATTCCATGAAAAATAAAAAGAAAGAAAATATCGTCCCATGTAAGTGACACGAGACCATGGAAGTGACAATTTTTTTGTTACAAACTTGCTTATTAAATACAAAGTTATACTATTTCATTCATTGTAATTTAATAAATATAATAATAATAATAAATATTCACGGGACAAATTACACTTATTGATCTAACCCCAAAGTAAGCAAATTATTTGTTTGTGTTATGGGTGTTAGTCAACGATACTAATACATAGAAATACATATAGTATAATTATTATATAGGTATTTATAATACTTTTATATACATGCTAAACACCCAAACTCGGAAATACAAACATTTATGCTCATCACACAAATGCTTGTCCCCGACGGGGATCGAACCCGAGCCCCGTCGATTGCGTAGTCAGGGTCGCTAACCACTCGACCAACGGGGCGGTCAAATATAATTAAAATACAAATTTAAATTACAATGAAATAGCTTAAAAATAAGTCGAACTGTTTATTATTTAACGTTATCTAAAATACCTTATTGTAATAAATACTTTTTGAAATGTGATCCACGAAAGTGACCAAAATAGCTTGCTTATTTTAGAAAAATCTTACCTTTTAAATCAATACTGCACCACTATTCTCCGTGAACTTACCAAATGTCTAAAACTCTTAAGATGTCATTATACTTGTTCTCTATAAACGCTCAGAATCTACGTTTATTAATTTATTGAATTATGACTGCGATCAAAAAGTTTACCCACGGAGGTGACAGTTTTGGAAGCACAAATGTAATGCTTATTTAGGCTTTATTTTCCTACGTTTGTAGTAATTAATTAGTATCCATTAGAAAGTTTATTGTAAGTGTTTTAAATTAAAATATTATAAATATATAAAATCAATACGACCTAACTTAAATTTTTACTGTTATATTTTTAAAAATAGACTTTGCACACGACATGGAGGTGACATTTTCAATGTACTTTTATAAATAATTAAAATAAATATTTTATCTTCATCCGCAATATTAGAAATCTTAAAAATTACGGCAAAAACTACGGCAGTTAACCGTGGATAAAAATAAAACAAATTATGCAACTGTTTATATTTTTAAAGCCCATGCTCAAAAATAAATCATAGAAACGAGAAATACCCATGAGTGCATCAATTTCGAATCCAGTATCATAATAATATTGCTGGAGAACGTTTACTTAGTCTGTTATTATGTTAATATAAACATATTAGTTATATAAATATATTATTGGAAGAAACAATAAAAAAAATATAACCCTTTAAGATTTGAATGAAAACGCGTTGATATTCGTAAAATACATGATAATAATTAAATTTTAGATGTTTCTTATTATCCATATATACACTCCTAGAAAATCATGGATATTATTAGAAGTGCTAGTAAAGTTTATAATGATTATATTTAGATTTTATAATAGTGACTCATTTTTTTCCATGATCTCCTGCCATGTGCCTGCATCGTTCCTTTACCAACGTTAAACCTGCCTGAGTTTGTTTCCATCATTTGGTCTGTATTTACATTTAATTTTATTTGTTATTTTTTCGCTTTTGTTGACCGTTTTATGCTAATGTTTATTTTGTGTGGTTATATTTCGTGCTTAATGTGGTTATTTATTGAGCCTACATTAGGTGCACATATTCCAGACGATGAGATCCGACAGGCTGAAGAGAAATTCGCGGAGTCACTTACTTTGGCACAGATTGGAATGTTCAATCTTCTCGACAATGATGTAAGTATATTGACGATTTTTATAACAACAAAGACTAGCACTCAGACGTCTCTCTTAATTGAAACAAACATTCGTTTCACCGAAGATGTAAATGATATAAGGGTACCAGAGATATATTCACAAGCATTAGTTTACCGACTATACTGTAGTCTAAGCCCAAATATGGCTGTAGAAATTTCTGATGTTACAGAAATAGGTAGAGCGGTTTCACTAAACTGGGCGAGCCGCCTTATCCTCTGAACTAGTTTACTCATTTTACAAAGTTGTTGTCACTTTAAAATAATTTGATGGGTATTTGGCGTAATATAAACTTAGTAATGAGAAAGCTTCTATAAAGTGCCCTTCTATCTCTGTGACATTATAACTGTGCTCATAGTGCTTTTGTGCAGAAGAAAGTTCAGCATGCTAAAAAGTACATGAAATTGGAATTAAAGCAGTCGAATTGAGAAAGTTACTTAAAATATTTAGAGTAAGAATGGCATCGCATTCGTAATACTATAATGACAGCAAAAACAAAAATGTATGCTTTTGACATTGAGAGAATGAATGAAAAATAAAATCTTTTGAATGAAAAACAAAAATGAAAAAAGTATATGCCAAGTATTAGGATGGTTATTGTCCAAAGGCACACAACTAAGTGTCGTCGAAAGCGGAATATAATAAAAGTTATGGATGTGGTTACTGTGGAGTAAGCAGAAAATAAAGTCGTGATCTGTGGCACTTAGATCTTGCTGCCTAAGGTGAGTCCACACTTGTGATCTGACGACGGACGACGACATGTTACGCTAAATGTGGACGATCTAGATTATGCTGACACGGTCACCAACCATGTACGATGAAATTTTACAAATGTAGACTCCCATCCACTCTATGCCTAAATAATTATTCGTCGCCAAACAAAACTGATGTAAACAACAATGAATACAACGATGTTTTTACATAATTATGCGTGCGTGCATAAATGTGCGAACAGCGAGGCGGTGAGGTATGGGCGTGGGACCTGCCGACCGACACATCACGACGTGATCCACTCCTAGCCCGTGTCTGTATTTATGTCATCGGGCGTACATACCTTGACTCGTTTCATAAATGCAAGTGTGGACGTCTCCTGGTCACGCGGACAATAGCGAAAATGCTTCGAAAAAACCGACTTTTGTTGGATCGGCTCGTAACACGTAACTTAGATGCGTGACAGTAAACAGACCAGCGACCACATTGCGCCTGGCTACTAATTAGATCGTAACTCTATACATTGTCATGCCGTTTATTCTCTGTTTAGCAGTTCCTTTCAATGTTCTTAATGGGCTGAATCGTACTGCAGCTCGGGGCAATTATTCGCGTAATAAAATGCGTCCACATTAATCGGTACTGACACGTGTGTCTGATACGGTCACGCGATAATGTCCTTGACAATTTACCGAACATTATCCCATAACCGTATCAAACACACGTATCCGTGTATCCGAGCCGTGTTTCACTCGAGTCACACGAGTAGCTTATATTCTACTCGCACTCGGGTAAAATATATGATAACTCGGATTACGAGTGACTCGAGTAAACTCGGACCACTCGAGTGGCCAATACCAACTCGAATGAGAAATTCAAGTTATGAAATGTTTAACTGGTGTATCTTCCATTTGAAATTCAGTACGTGCAGGACGACGACTAATATAGTAAAATATTTCATTTCGTTGATTTTATAATACCTGGCTATGTAGTTAAAGTAATGCGAAAGCCTAAAAAGAATTTATGTTGAAAATAGGTATCTAATATAGACTTTAGGAGTATTTTTGAATTTGTGTAATAATATAACAGCGACTGTAAGCCACAGAACAAGATAGCAAAAATTTAAAATTTTATTGGATTTATTTATATTTTACTTACTTTTGTGTTTTATTTACTATAAAATTACATCTTTACTTCAGCAACTCGAATCAAAATCTTCACTCGCGTGAAAAAAAGACACTCAAGTCTTACCTTCACGCAAATGCCTCGGTTTTGACTAGCAAATGACTCGAGTGAAAAAATACACTCGAGTCTAATCTTCACTCGAGTGGCACTCGTGTGAATCAGTTTTCACTGCCGGTGACTCGAGGGAAAAAAAGTCACTCGAGTCCCATCACTAGTCAGTACCGATTAATGTGGACATATTTTACTACGCTAACTATTGTCACGAGCTGCAGTACGATTCAGTCCATTACGAACACTGAAAGAAACTGCTGAACAGATAATAAACGGCAGGACAATGTATGGAGTTACGATCTTGTAGCTGGGCCCAGTGTAGACGCTGGTCTATGTACTGTCACGCTTCTAAGTTACGTGTTATAAGGCGATCCAACGAAAGTCGTTTTTTTTCAAAGCATTTTCGTTATTGTTCGCATGACTAAGAGACGTCCACACTTGCATTTATGACACGAGTCGAGGTACGCCCGATGACACAAACACAGACACGAGGTAGGAGTGGATCACGTCGTGTCCCCACTCCCCCGCCCACACCTCGCCATCTCGCTGTTCGCATATTTATGCACGCACGCATAATTATGTATAAACATCGTTGTATTCATTGTTGTTTGCATCAATTTAGGCAATTATTTAGGCATGGAGTGAAGTCTGCACTTGTAAAATTTCATCGTACATGGTTTGTGACCGTGTCAGCACAACCTAGATAGTCCACATTTTGCGTAACATGTCCTGTAGTGATGCCACGTAGTCCGGTCCGTCGTCATGTCAGAAGTGTGGACGCACCTTTATACACATGAAATTATTGTATTGATATTAAATATTAACTACATATTCTTGTAGATAGAGCATGTCGCGCAGCTAACATTCTTCGCCGAGGGATTATTAGAATACCACCAGCAGTGCACGGAGATCTTAAAGGGTCTCGTTTCAACATTAATGGAGAAGTGAGTTTTATCTTACTTGGTAGTTCCACCATCAGTTTTTGTGTTGTTATTTGTTGTGCTTATTTAAATTTATTAACTTTTCACCTCTCGTATTTTTCGAGTGAATACTGCAGTGGTACAGATGTGCCCTGCGGTCGTCTTGTTTTCGTACACCACCTACCTTAGCTTTTGCAGTCGCAATAGTGTCTTGCTTGTCATTGTCGTCTTGCATTTTACAGGGCCTTACACTTCCGTTGCATGGATAGCAACGCACTATTAACATCATGGTGTCGATAGGCAGTGGTTATCTTTATCTATCAGATTTTATAAAAAAAACTTGCTAAAAATACA
Source organism: Apodemia mormo (assembly GCA_036924255.1). Lineage (NCBI taxonomy): Eukaryota > Metazoa > Arthropoda > Insecta > Lepidoptera > Riodinidae > Apodemia > Apodemia mormo. Next base: position 26,578,275 of record JAUPFN010000014.1, read on the forward strand.
ACATCAATGCAGTACTACTACTGTTTGCTCTTGTATATACAGCGTGTAAAAAAAACCCTGTCCGATCGTTGGCCGTTATTTGGTAGCTTAATACAAACATATCTGAGTCATTATTCTATGGAAGTTGCTCAATTTTAGTACTAAAATGACACACAGAAATACGATATATTTTTTATTTTATTAAAAATATATTTTTTTTCTGCTGCTGCTATTTTTTGTTTTCAAAGTATAGCAAATAAGCTGATGGTTCTCTTACACGTAAGATGTTAATGGTGCGTTGCTTTCTATGTGGCGTGGTGAAAATGCCATATGCAATAGCATTTACCTGGTAGAAAGTTATGTGGAAGTCAAGGTATGTATTAAGCCAAAAGAATTTTTTTTAGTAAATATTTACGTTTTACAAATTAAATACACCGGGGTGGTCTTAAATAGGCGTGGTGCCTGTTTTGAAATAGTGCTAGTGGATTTTAATGGAGTTCCAGCCCACACTTTACTTTCAAAATGTATTTAAAATACTGGCGTCTGTGACGATGCCTATTTCTAAGCTTGTTTCGAAAACTCTATGCTAAATTAACTTTTTGTTAAGTTTATGGTACATGGCCGATTAAATTTTTTTCACGTTATTAGATAGCAAATAAACAAGTTGCTCTCATGATGGAAAGAGACCATCGTCTATAGACACTAAAGGTGTAAACGGTGCGTTGCTATCCCTGTGGCGTGGTGTTAATTCCACTTTCATAATTTTATTGACTATGTTACTCTTCAAAACGAATGACAATTACAAGCAGTGACGCTATTGTAACCAGAATAGATAAGGCGGTGGTACTAAATACCCGGGTCAGGTACCCAACCACCTAGTAACCATGAATCATGATGTTAGTTTGCTATTTCATGATGTAAAATAACAATGCAGTAAATCTGCAACTACCGAAATCTATTTCTTTATATCTCTGCAACTTTGAATCACATCTCCACCAAATTTCAATGGGACCAAATGGGAAGTGTATCGTTTGAAAAAATATATTTTTTCAAATCGGTTTATAAAAAAACTATTTGCATTAGGCAAGAAAGTTTTCATCATACAGGAATACGCCCCGACATATTTAAATTTTACAGTGTTTTTATTTTGCAAAAATTTAACTTGTCTATGTCAATCTATGTATGTGTTCGGGTTAAATCTTGTATCTGAATTCTAAAACAGTTAGTCTCAACCGATTATGTTTAAATATACGTTCAAATGATGCATCATGATGGTAGTGACACGTATAGCTTATCGTCTCCTATTACGAACTGCTTCGTAGAATGGCAGATGATCTAATCTGTAAAGGGATCCGAACCATCATGGGGAAATTAAACATATTGGGAATCATGAAAATGAAGATATTTCAAATTAAAATTATATTCTTAACCTAATTTTTGTGAGATCATAACCATAAAGATCTATATGTGGAGGCAATACTTCTAATACCTACTTGAAATACTTTTTATACTGCTGTCATCTTCTGAGGTCTTACCCTCTCTTTCTAACATATCTGTACAGAAAAAGATGATGAGACCTCATAGAGTGAGATATAACGTAGGTATTTGTTTCAAATGATTAATACGAGTGCTAGCTCCACCTTTACCTAATATTTCATGGATCATAACCGAGACCAGATGAGAGTATATAATTACAATTATTGTAGTAGACATTTGATTGACATCAAGTACTTAATAGTGGTTCCGCTCACTGATGTCCTGTTATCCGTTTGCCGCAGGCTTCGCTTGAATATCCCCTGTAGTTGGGAGCCCAAGAGGGGATTTTTGCATTCACTCGAGTGCGTCAGATTAACATAGGGGGTATCTCGATACTGTTGAGGCTCTCCACCAAATATAAAAGGCCTTTATAAAGAGGCGAGTAACTATAGCAGAAAAAAAAACAAAATTCTAATAACTTCAGCTTGTGAAAATTGTCAGATTATATTTTTTTCCGTTATTCTTACATAATTGCTTATATAATAAATAAAAAATTCACACGCGCTCAAGAATGTCAAAACAACGTTTCCTTTGCAACTTTGTGACCCTCCCACTCACTTACACTACACTTGAATCGGCAGATTTTCCAAGTTTTTGTTGGCAATTAACCCGCCATATCTTAATGTGACGCGATTTAGTGTTTCCATTTTTTACCATTTTTTTTATCTGAAGCTTTTTTCCCCACCATTGAAATGAAAAACATTATTAACTTCTTATTTTTCCTATAATTTAATCTACAAAATTCAATAGGTCTCTACGACGCTGGGACATCTTGGACTTCCTTACTATACGTGTGTGATCGTTTCAGAAAAGAGGAAGCTCTGTCCCGACCGAAGTTGGAGTTCGTCCCGAAGACGCTAGCGGACCTGAACATCGAGGGCATGCACGAGCTGAACCACGGTAGGCGGTACGGGTCGGCGCAGAGCCTGTCGCGGCCGCGCGCGCTGGCGCCCTCCTCCTCCGCGGGCGACCTGTCCTGCCCCGACCCGCTCCGCGCCTGGGACTCGCCCCTCCACCGCCCCCCCGCCCCCGGCTTCAAGCCGCACCCTCTCCCCGCGCCCCGACTCACTAACGGCAGGGACCCCTGGACAGGTGATTTCTATTTTTTGCGGGTACTTTATTTTTCTTTGGCACTGGATTACTTGGTGGTGGTGGCTTTTTGGTTTTTTTGGGGTTCAATTTTCGTGGGTTTTCTCTGACGCTTTTATTTTTTTTCGGGTTACGGTTAATATTATGCAGATCTTGATGTGTTAGTATCTGCAAAAATGAGCACACACGCTCTTACAGCTTACCAATTACAAAAATGTTTATTTTTAATTAATTTTAAAGTGAAATAATAAAAATACCCATTTATAAATAAATGTATCCTTTCTACGATAAACATAATAGTTATTCTGAAATATCCATGGACAGAACGAATATTCTCACATGTATTTCAAATAAAATGTTAGATATAACGTTTTGATTGCATATTTCTATAATTTTTACATGACGCAATATGAACACCACAAAATTTTTTCAATAAAAAGATGGGCGTAAAATGTTTGCGATTTATCTCGAATATATCTCTAATAATAATATATCTCTTAGAAGGTATTAATTAATAAGTTTACTACATTACCAACTTACAGCAAAAAAAAAATTAAGGATATTTTAGAGTATTATTATTAGTAGAGTATAAATCACTACACTGATGATATCGTGTGTGGTGTGAGGGGATTCAACCCTACATTACATACTATATAATCATGTTCTGCTTGGTGGTGTTACGATCATGAAGTGGACTTGGTGCAGCTATTTTCTATTCTATGACTTTTTTAATTTTATGAAATCATTTGTGGAAACGTTTGACAAACTGTCATGATTCGATTTTGAAGGTAGATTGACCAAGGAACTAATGCATAAAGCCATATGTCCCTACCAAACGAATAACAAATTACTATATAAGACCTTTGGTGTTATAAGCGAAGATTATTTCTTTTTATCAGGAAAGCCATCTCCTTAATCTACTATATTAACATATATAATTTAAAAAGCCTAAAACTAGTATTATGCAATTATTAATTGTTTGAAGAGTTTTATGGGAAACCATATAAATATAAAGTCATCGCCACATCCAATAATTAGAGATTTGCTTACGAAGTATGTGGTCCACGGTCAAAGAAGTAAGAAGCACACTAAATCACAAGTCACAATACGCACATGGCCTTGCCTTATGGCACATAGCTTATATGTGGGATAACGAGTCACAAATACTAACGCAATACATGTTTCAACAAACTAACACACTTTAGATAAATTTTAATATTTGTTGAAAAAGATCTGATGAACTCTATTGTTGTACTATATCAACTATGCTGTAGAATATCTTAAATTACTTCATTATTTTTTTCTTATTTTTAAGAAATTTGTCATAAATATTTCTTGGTAACTTAATAGTTAGTATAATTGTAATGTACATATATAACATATTTTCAAATAAATTAATTAATAATATATACAAAACTTTTTAGTAAGATTGAATTATTATTTTCAAAATAATTGACTTTATTCGATGGTCGAATAATCAAGGATTCGAATTTTTTACAACAACAAAAAATACATATTGATTTTTTTTTAATTCAAGACGAGTACTTAGTGTTACATAATCTATGTGAATTTAAATATGACTATACAATGTATGTACATGAATATTTTATTTATTCAAGAACTCGGAAACTAATTAATATTCTTTTAGTATATATAATTATTATCATGATCATCATGTACTCATCTATTTTTGATGTCAAATACCTAAAAATTGATTTCATGTAGTTGTCAATCATTTAAGAAATACGAGTTTCTTGAAATACAGTATAAATACAGCGTACTTTTATTAGTATCATAATTACAATTAATTAAAATGTAATGTCAGAATGCAATGAAAATAATCCAATTTAAAAACTCCAGTCGAACATTTGCGCGTAATAGACTATTAATAGGTACATGTAATATACTGCATTTGTAATAGAAATAAGATATACATGCTCTAGATACTATTAGCCCCAGAAAGTTGATTAAAACAATACCTTTGCTTTAAACACGTTTTAACTGCAATGAAATTTGCTGCTTATTCTGTCAACTTAATTGTTAATACATTTGACGTAAGGAAGACGGAACATGAGGGCACAAAATTTAATATTTCAATAATAACAAAGAGTTTTTCCTCATGTATAATAACATAAAGAAATACTGTTCTAAAACGAAAGATATACAATAAGATCTATTTCGGAATCAGCACATCCATAAGTAGGTCTAGGACTTATTTTGAAAATAAATACAACACGAAACGATTGCTTCGATTTGTAAGAGATGTCAATTAGTTTTAGGCAAAAGATTAGTGGAAAAACTACAAAGAAAAATGTTAATAAACGAAACGATTACTTCCAAGCAAATGTTAAACACATTTAATTCATGACAGCGAACGTAATAGGTCCTAAGATATTATTAAAATTGTTATCGGTGCATCATATGTTAGTACATAAAAATCATAATTTTCTTTTGCTTTTCTGAATATAAAAAACATGTAAATAACTTCTGTAAATATGAAGCACTTCGAAACTGCTGTAGGTATGCTTAAAATAATAATCAATTAATTATTACTTTATACAATACAGGCAGGGCTAACGTTATTTCTAAATAAATTTTCCGTTTCTTTATTTTTGCTTCTTTTGTACATACATTTTTGAATACTGGATCAAAAGATTTCGTTTTATTTTCAGATACAGAGGTTCCTCTCCCTTCCCCCACCGTCCTCATGGCGTAGATATAAGATATTATGTAACTATATGCACAGGTTTGAATGTAAGAAATAGAAAAGTTATAACAGTTTATTAACACCGTGTATAACATACCGAACGTATTATAACTGAATATTGTACAAGCGATACTATCAATATATTCGTATGTATTTAATATTTTTTGGTGAACATAATATGTTTGAGTTAAGTATACCTTGCATAAAGTTACATGATTATATTACCAGGTAAATTGTGTTTAAGATTTTTAATCTATCTAGGTGTATCTATCTGTCGTTTCCTACGAAAGTTGTTGCCTTGTTCTTTTTTGATGAATTATCGATGTGTAGTATAAAGGCAAGTAAAGTCAACAATTTCTCAATTAAATTATCATAATATCTTAATAATATGATAACTATAAAATTATTATACTTATGTCAATTTATTGCTGAATGTTTTTAAGTATAAAAATTAGCATTTAGAAAATTCGATTCAGTAGCAAAATTCGATCGAGTGAATATTAATTGAGTTGCGTTGCGGTATAAGGCGGATCTCGTGCGGGCTCGCCGGAGCCCAAGCCGCCCTCCAACCTCGAGCTATTCCCGGCCACCGGCAACACGCCGCGCTCCAACAACGGTAACGCGCACGCGCACACACACACACACACACACACACACACACACACAAACACACGTGCAAACACATATACATACGCTAATTAATTTATCACAAGCACACGTCTTTTATTTATTTAAGCACCTGTAGTTTGTGTATGCATCATCATATACATGAATATATCCATGAACACCAAACATGTGATCGTGCATATAATTCATACAATTATTTTCGCATACATAATATATAATTAAATAGCACACGCACAGACACATATATACACACATATATACATTCGTGTATATATACACGAAAGTCGAAAGTTTCGGAGTTAATAATCATCAGATGTAGATTTTCCACATTTTAGCTTTTTTCACTAAATAAGTGCCATCAACTTTTTGCGAATCATGTTTTGAATAGTCATCACACGGCATGTTTAATTTTGTAATAAATTCATAATTAATTTTTAACTATTGTTCTTCCGTATTTTAGCATATACACTATAAACCCAAAAAAACCTATTTTCAACTTGCTTCACTGAATCAGTCACTGCAATCTTATTTACTAGTACACTTTAATCAGTATATGATATTCAAATGAAACAAGTTTCATTCCCGCTCACAATACTCCTAAAAACATACACTTAAAGTCCACATACCTATATACTTGGCAATTTATACCGAACACAATGCGTGTGCTATCCTACAAGATTTATCTCACATTTTTGCGCTGTTTATTATAATAATTAGTGCCTGTTTATAGCAATCATTATTAGTAGTCACTAGTGACTGTAGCAAATAACAACCATAAAATGTATTATTTTTATAAATATTTTTACTCACCGCAAATAGTTAACATTAATAGTTTATAATAAATAATTGATACGAAAATCAAAACCTAAATAAAATCAAGATTTTAATAATCGTTCCTACTAAATCATTTTTTTACTCCTAAACAGTTATTTAAATAAAATAGTAATGAAACGTTTAAGTTAATAATATATATAATCAAATGAATGTAATTAAAGTAACTACGCTATTGCATACGAGTATTATAAGTTACGGTCTACGGTAAACGATAACTCAAATAATAGCAGCGCATTGTTAACGTTTAAAATTAATTGTTACAATAAAGATTATTAGTATTATAAGCTAAACAGTAACGTATTGAAGATTTCCTCATAGTCTGTCGCCGCTAAATTAGCCTTAAATAGCCTCGTGTGGCTGTTCTTTAAAAGTCCAAACTTTCAAAGTATACCTATGTGCACTATTACTTCCTCCATTATTTTTTAATTATTATTAGTTACAAGTATTAAAAAATTACATTGGACAACATATTAATGGTAACTAATGTACAACAACATCTTGAAGGATGTTTAAATATGATTTATTAAAGACCTCTTCTGAAATGACTTACGTAGAATTAATTTCTTTTTTTGAGGGTATTAACCAAATAATATGATAAGGTAAGACGTAAATAAGATTTATTTTAATTTAGTTATTGCTAAACCAATTTATTATAATGTATTTTTTTAATAATAATTTAGTAGTCGTTCTGTTAAAGAGTGAGTTGGTTTAATGAAATAACGGAATACTTACATCCACAGTTTAGTACATATTCCGCTCCTGAAGCTAAATTTTTCCATAGATATATTTTCATTTTTCGCTAATAACTTCTTAGATAATTTTTTGATCAGGATTAATTTTATTAACATTTTTAATTCAACTTCATTCATTAAGCAACTACTGAAATCATACTTTTCATATTTTATCAATTATTAAGGCAACATTGATTCTAATAGTCAAAAGCTTTGCTTGAGTAGCCTCAAACACAACTTCTTTTATATTTTAGGGTAATTTATGCAATTATATTATCTCTCTCAGCTCATAATATTTGACAAATATAAACAACTTGCTTATATTTGTCAAATATTACGAGCACGTTTTGGCGCAATATTCTTTATTTGTAGCAAAAATGCAATGATTCGGAAGTCAAAATTCGAAATTCTCACTATACTGTGTTTGCAAATTTGTAAAAATTAAATTCCAAATTTAAACTATGTTTATCTGAAATGATGGAACATTGGTATTTTACAAACAGTATCTTATAAATGTAAAAGTTTTTGTGTAATGAAGGCTTTATAAATGTTAGTTATAAAATTATTGTTCATAATATCTTTGAGCATGATTATCATTGTTTAATTATTATGCTTTTGTCGTTAACTGCTGCTTGATAAACCTTTTTATAATATCGGTATTTGTATAATGCAATGAATCAATTTTATTAACACGTGAACTTCACACGATTTGCATTTACTGCCCAAGGTTGAATCCATATTGTTCAAAAAATAAACCGGTATCTTTAATTCAGTGTAATTCTTATTTCGTATTTAACAGTAGCCATGACTAAATCAAAAAGTTTTTATGTTTATTAATCATGGCTTCGCCAAGATTTTAGCGATTTTGCCAAATTCATGGTTAAGTTAACCACATATATTAATAAAAAGAAGATTTTTGACGTTTCCTTACTTTCTGTTAATCATATAAAACACTAGAGACATAAATTAGCGATATTAGTAAAATATTAAAACTAATATTCACACTGGAATTGTAACAAACAATGTAATATAATGCGAAAGCATATTTCTCAAACTACAATCTATTAAACGTGTTATTTGACAGTTGATATTTAAGCAAAACACAATTTAATTTATTAATTGTTAAATTATTCGCATATTTTGTAGCTGTCAGTCCATTTTATTTATTTGAAAAACCTTAAAAACAACAATGAAAAATATCAACACGCAGGATTTGAACCTGCGACCGTCTCCCTAAAGCCGGGACGCTCTACCGCTGAGCTAGTGTCGACAGGCTCGATGTGGCGAAATTCTTTGCTATGTGATCTATTCCGTCGATTGTTGTTTATTTTACGGGATGTTTAGCAAACTTGCATTATACAAATGTCGAATGCAGTAGTTAAGTGAGAGTAGTGGTGCTAACCCTTGGGCCGTGGTGGCGCAGCGTCGCCGCTGCCGTCGCCGGTGAAGTCTCCCGCGCGGACGCCGCTGTCGCAGCCGAAGGGGCCCTGCTGCACGGCGCTCTACGACTTCGACCCCGAGAACCAGGGAGAGCTGGGATTCAAAGTAATTTATATCATATATTTGTTTGTAAGGTCACTAAATCTTCTATATATTAATACGTGAAGGAAAAACATTGGACTCCTTTTTAAGGCAATTGAGCGAACGGTGGTACATAAAATTTGTCACACTTAAAGTTTACATCGCGAAGTTCTGCAGAAACCTACTATTTTTAAATTAAATACATTAGAAATACCTTAAATTATTAAAAATAAACATTACACACACTACATTGAAGTGACATACGTGATATTATACACACATGTATACTAAACTATTTTTCTTACGGCTAAAGTCAGTTGTCAGACTTAAAATAGATTTTATTGCTAAGTCTTTGATCGAATTTCGGCCAGAGGCGATCGTTAGTAATGCTAATTACCACTAATTACAAAAAGTTGTTCAGTAAAATACATTGGAGTTGTTTCTAAGTGGATTGCTTCTCGCTAATAAATTCGATCCAGAATATATCTCGATATAGATCAAAACTCAAAAAATTTTGTTGTAATGATACAAGTATAGTAATAGTTTCCATGGACCATTCGAACTTACTGTAGAGGCTTTTTGGATTTCAGGACAGGTGGATCCCTATAAATGAAATCGTTTCTCCCCTCACGAAAAACTTCAGGGGGGAATTAACTCTCAGATTCATATACGTTGTTATTTTTTACAATAATTGGGACTAAATACTTGTCTGAGACACGGAGGTGATAACACACCGTAACAAGATTTTCAGCTGCTATCGAGACTTCCTCAAAAAACTCAATAATTTTTATTTGTGAAACTTAGAAATCGTGCCTTGAATCTCGTGGTCTGAGCTAATTGGGCTACCTACTAATATAGTCCATTCAAGTAGCAAAAATAATTTTCATGGATATGTATTCAGGTCGATAACGCTGGCACCAAATTAATAATAATCACAGTAACTTGCGGGATAATAATGATTTTTTACAAATATTTTTCTATCCTTTCAAGATATTAAAAACATTTTTTTTCTAAACTTCAGGAAAACGATGTGATCACATTGATCAACAAAGTGGACGACAACTGGTTCGAAGGCTCCGTCAATGGAAAGACTGGATATTTCCCCATCAGTTACGTGCAGGTCAACGTTCCCTTACCCAACATGTAAACGCAGACCCGCCAAATCATTTATTCTTAAGTTTTGTCATTACCGCACTTTTATAACATCTAGAACAATTCCATGTCATCTAATAGCAATAGTGTTTCGACCTTCTTTTGAACTTACCACATTTGTTGCAAGACAAGGAATGTCGAAATATAAAAATTATTGAATAATGCTATGAGATATATTGGTAGGCCCAATTGAATTATATTACATAATTTATTTTCTCAAATTGATTTGTTAAAAAAATGTATTTAACATTTGTGTCTATAAAATTAAAGAAATTGACATATATTCTCCTGTGACGTCCACAAAAAAAAACAATTTAATAAACTAAAATTCATGTTGGGTTTGTACTACCATCGTGTACCTGGTAGAAGATGCGAAAGAGGGAGAAACAGACCCCCCCCTGATTTGATATCACCGCATTAATTTAGTATCCAGTGCTGCCACTGTCGACTTTTGGTTTAGAAGGTAAGGAGGCCCGTAAACTTATGCATTTTCTTAAAGTTTAAGTTAACAAAAAAGTATTAATGTGATACATTTATATGTGTTTGAAAATATTATAGTTTGTTTCTCTTAAAACCATGTTTTTTTATATTTGCGTTAACTGATTTGATTAAAATTTCTAGTTTAAATAAATTAAGGCTAGGAAATTGATCAGTAAATTTTTTTGCACAAAAAATACAGAAAAAATACAAAGTAAATTAATTACAAAATAATACATTTCGTTATGGCATGTTAAAGGAGGTATTGCTAAATTTTAAAATTAAACTTAATGGATGATAGAATAACCTATTTGATTAGAAACCCACCACTGTGCGTTCTGGAGATACTTCTTGCTCCATTACTACTCATGTGTGGTGTCGGTGGGGGTGTTTTGAACGGATATATCTTAAAGACGTTCTAGAATATTCCTTACATGCTTAAAAGGCCGGCAACGTAACTGTAAGACTTGTGGTATTGTGGATGTCCATAGGCGGTGGTAATCACTTACCTTTGGTAGCTCGACAACGATTTACCACGTTTTCATTAATCGTGCACGGTTTTATGTGACCGAGTAAATTATTATTTGCTTACTCATAACTTTTATAGACGCAAATGTTATCCTAGAAATATACTACTGTCGTATCGTGTGCCGTGTGGCATTACATTGTTTCTTATAAAACGTGTGAAATAAATAGTTGTAACAAGAAATATTTAAAATCCACAACTAGACTTATGTCAATGCTCTATTTACTCTTCCATTCTGTACCACCCTTGTTTTACCCAAATAAAACACACTACTATACGACACAGTGGTGTATTTCTAACGTTACACACAGTGAACATTTAAAAAGTGCAATACAATTCGGAGTTAATCACATTACATGATTGATGTTCTACTACCGTTATATGATGAATCGGAATTTGTTATTTAATTTTGGGGTAAATTATTAGCAGCTGTCACTAAAACACGAAATAAATTTTTCGAGAAATTATTTTTAGCTAAGCTATTTTGAAAGTAAAGATCTTTACGATTGTATTTTAATCGCTATTAAGTATTTTTTATTACGGAATGCTAAAATTATTGACAAATATACGAAAACAATGAATCTAAATACGCTAATGGACCTAGCTAACTGAAGCGAAGAAATTAATAAGGAACAGCTCATAAAAGAATGCGAGAGCTTGCTTACATTGACAGAGGCTACTTTCTGCGACCATTTAAGTTTACGATATTTATTAATTTCCGAAAACTACCATTTTTCTAAAAACTATTATTTCAAATCGACCACTTCCATTTTGATTCTGTAAAATTGCAAGTTTCAATTATCAATTTACAAAAGTGCAATTGATAATTTCTTTAAAGGTTGACAACGTACTAATAACTAACTTCGTAGAAAGTATTGTTTATGAGTAAGTACGAACATTCAGGTAACCCACTTGCTGGTATATCGACCTTTTTTTATTAAAAATACGAAAGCTCTATGTTACTTTCGATGACTAAAAAAAGATAAATAGGGAAATTGTACTTGTAGGAATCATTGTCATCTTACAATTATTAGATGATCATTATGAGATGTGGTTGATTGACAAAGTTTACTTCTTATAAAGAATCAAAGATTTTATTGTGACAATTCCGGTAAGATTGATTATCTTTATGTATAGTTACTTTCTGTAAACCAATTCGAAAAGCCAAAGATTATTTTTTACTAAACACCAATCTAATTATTGCTCTCTATAATGTGGACTTATAAAGTATGTGGTCAACCTAACAAATGTTCAAATTTGCCATTCATGATAAGTTCATTCAAAATGAAACCAATTATCTTTCTGGCCGGGTCTTCCTTTCTTATTTTGAAAAATAATTTTAAGTTTCATTTAGTTAGTATTAGTTTAGTTCTCAGGAGCCAATAATAATAATAATAGTCATTATTTTAGAATAAAAATGCATGTGTTTTAATACCTAACAACAATGCAATTCGGAGAAGTACTAGGGCGGAAAATGTGAATGTTATGATTTTAGTACAGTGCAAATTATGACCAGTGTTTTATTGTACTATTTTATTTACCCTTTAACCATCCAGCAGACAAAGTGTTAGCATCCTTATGAAACTTAGTTTGTTAAATTAGATTTTTATAATAAGCAATTAATTCATGTTACAGGCCACAGAAATCTACTTGTACCAAGGTGTAGTATTACTATATTAGCACAACTGATCTAAACAATATTAAGAGTATAATAGATAATTTACGTGAAGAAATTATATTTTATATCTTAATATTATATATATTGTCACGTTGAGATTGTGGATATCTACTGTTTGGTCCAACTTAAATGATAGTATAGTTTTATCTCAATTAACACCCCCCAATTGAGGGGGGCTCAAGTAGCCAACCAAAATATTTAATACAAGTAATTTATGTGGAAAAACAACATTTGATGGGTCACCTAGTAATTATATCATTATCTATTATACTTCTTAACAATATAAGGAGTGTAATAGATAATTTGCGTTGTAAAACTGTTAATAGTTTTGGTCTGGGGTACCTTAAAATATGTGCTCCTGCTAGATATTTCGTAAATGTTTAATCAAATATGTCTCTACCATCGTGACTACTAAGTATCAAAGTTCTGTATCGTATCGACTAAGTTATTACCACCATTCACCTCTACCCGTCGTGTGAGTGTCACTCTTGGTCGTTCTTAGAGGATAAAGTAGTCAGGGAACAAACTATGGTATTTCTGCCACAAAAATTGCATCGCGCCTTTTACATCTTTGGTGGCTATAGGCGTTGGGTAACTGTCAGGAGAGCTGTCTCTTATAATTTGTAATTTGTCTAGTTTGTAATTATTTGATATAAAAACGCAATTCTCAACCCATTTTTGTAAGCTTCATTTACCACACTGCATAACTGCAAAAAAAAATTATTGGCTAAAAATAGTTACCCCAAACAAAAAGATACATATGTGAGTGGTTACGCAAAAAGGGACCTGAAGGGATTGGAAACGGTTTTTTTTTTTTTGATAAATTCTGATTCTATGGTCCTTCATCTTTGTTTTGTTCTAATCAAAATAATTTTAGGTGCCGTAGTTTTTTTTTAATGATTTTTTATGTAAGCCGAGGCAGTTTTGAAAATATTACACCTTATACACAGCGCACACTAGTTTCTTTTTCTAGCGCGCACATAAAGACAAGTAATAGACGAATAAATAAGTCACCAATAATACAGCTATCGCAAACACGTGCTATTTCTCACTGACGAAGTCGCTCACTAACGACACTAACATAAAACACCCCGCGCCTCTCTCATTTCGACTCAACATTTTAAACGTGATTTACTCGAAATCAATTATTTTCCCTTGAGGTCCCTTTTTGCGTAACCACTCACATATAGATTCGGACAGAATAAACTAGGCATGGATCATTTAACAGTTGAAATATTAAATTTCGTACTATTTTTTTTAACAATTAACAACTGTTATTTATATTAGCAAATACTGTTAAAAGTAATTTTTATGCATCACTAAAATTACCAATAACTTAATATATGATAATAATGTTATTAAAAATATTTGAGAGAGCGTTTTCTTTGCTCGCTAACTTGATATATACTGTTATTAAAAATATTTCGAGAGACCGTGTTAATAATAACTGTTAAAAGTTATTAAAACTATTCTAGAGGACCTTTTTTTGGTAACTTCGTGTTTTTACTACTTCTAATACTTACTTATTATATATAAGCTACTGATATATAACACAAATAAATAACTGTTAAATATTGATTAACTTTAACAACATAACAGTTAATTTAATTTAACAATAATTTCCATGCCTAGAATATACATCCAGTTGACTTGCACTAGCCCATTAGTACATGTAGATCTTATACCCGTGGACTGTAACGTGTATAGTTCGTTTAATATGTGGGTAATGATTATTTTTTGTTGGAGGAAGTGTGTGAAATAAAGCGAGGGACTTGTAGTTGTTGACTCTTGCCAGTGTTGGAGATTAATGTTTCATGTTATGGGAAAACATTATAAAATCATTGTGATAATAATATGCAAATGGTGCAGTATTCTTTATCATGTATTTCATATTTGTTTTATTAAATATCTGTTTATATAAAATAGCATTTAATGAATTATTTTAAGATGTGTACTTTATGAAATTTTTTGGTAAATAATCATCAAAGCTTTTTATAGTAGTGTTTATGCACTATAAAAAGTTTTACTACTAAACATGCATGCACTTTTTTTTCGTCACATTTCACTCATTATAATATTGGTGTCACAGCATATATTCATATTTTGACGATAAAATAAGTAGCGTAAAACATGGACCCCGTAAAATAAATTTTCTGGCATACAAAAGACAATACCTAGATCTAATGTTAGTTGTATGTAAGTTCATAAATAATAATTGTTCTTAATCTTCAAGTGTCTCTTAAATGTATTATGTAAGTATTTTGAGCAAAAAAATTCATCGGTGTTACAAGGGTGTCAATTTTAAGTGTTATTCAGAAACACAATGTCTAAAATTTCGCTAGCACCTTACCTTACGCCATACTTAAGAACTTAGTCTAGCGACAATCCTGTCAACTTTTATTTATTTATTAAACCGCACTAGGGCAATACGATACGTCAAATCGTGTATTCAGACGCGTATTAATAGGCGTATGTCGCACGTGCATTGGGGCAAAAACTAGGTGTTAATTCATCAATTGGATTTACGCTTCTCTTGCAGAGTTTGGGTAAACATTGCTATTCACCAAATTGCGTCACCTCTATTACGTTTGTGTTACACCTAAAAATTAAATCTTCTATCCTAGGTTTTATATGCGACGCCATTAAAGTGAATAACATAATTCTTCGAATATCTTTCGTTCGTTCCCTAATCTCTATTCAGTTTGTAGATCAATGTGACTATCGAACCATACCTATCAGTCAAGCTAAATTATATGTTTTGTAATAACAAAGCAATCCCCAGAAAAAATCCCGCGTCGTCCCGCTTCGCTGTGTAAATGTGTCGCCCCACTCCAATATAGTGCGGTTTGAACTTCAATCGTACCTAAGTCACCAAAATGTTAAACCTATTAGATCTTAACAATATCGCTCAAGTCGTCGAAAACGTCCTTCCACATAATAATGGCTTAATAATTGATGTATTTATTTAATTTCTCCAATTTTTATGATATGTACCTAGTTGACATGTGAAAATAAATTTTATCGTTGATCTATACTATAATATATAGGTATATTATAAATAACAATGATACATTATATTTCAGAGAAATATGGATCCGAAGTGGTGCCCATTTGAGTACTGTTTAATGTGAATTTAAAAAAAATCGTGTAAAGTAATTATGAATATACTAGAAACAACATTAAACTGTACTAGAAATTCCAAAGCAACGGCACCAAATTAATGCTTATATATTTAAACAAATGGCGCAAGTTGGTGTGATGTACTTATATGTTTGATATATGTATTCTCGTTCATGTTAATATAATATTAAATACCTTACCTATTGTTACTTGATAGATAACTTGACGATTAATGAGGATGTAACACAATTTATTTGTATTAAGATTTTATCCTGATCTTATTGCTCGTTTCGCCTCCTAAATAAAATGTTACAATTAACTTATTGTTTATTATTGGTATTCCTAGAATCCAATCCTTCATATTAATTTTAACCAGTAGGTACCAGACAGCCAGCTAGTGCAATCGCACCACACGCCGTAGCGAGATATCTACTGGCCATCATTGATATTGTTACGTGCTTCGGGTTCGTAATTTGCAAGAAAACGCCACTTATATTAAAACCGTGTATTTCAACCGTGTATAAGGTCAATTATGGCATAAATATTTGGGTAATGGTCGGCTATTTGTTTGTCAATAGAATAATTTGTTTATCAATAAAATAAAAAAAAGCTATCTCTCTTATTTCTAGATCTCTCTAGCGCTTCGACTCTTCACGTTTTTAGATTATTCGCAACAATATACTTGTAGAAAAAAACGTAAATAGGTACCATCATAGATAAATAATTGGTCTCGACAAGATCTAAAAACAACAACTCCGTGAATGCGGCAACTCAATATTATAGTGTGTGTGATATGACAGTGTGCAAATGGATAATAGTGAGTAGTGTGCTCTTAGAGCTTCCATTGTGATTGGCGATTGAATCGGGTACGCCGGTTTCGGCGTAGTATTTGTTGCCGCATTTGACAAGTACGTCGGCGGTATCTAGTCAAGCACAGTAAGATCAATTATTTATCTAAGGTTACTAGTTACTAATAAGGTAACGGCGCTTACGAGTGCACGCACACGCGAAAGACGAACGCACACCACACTACTAAAAAGATGTCAACATAGATATATTAAACGTCTATATACTCAAAGGATGTCAAAGTCAAATATCACACTAAGAAATAGATAAGAAGTGCAAGTGAGACAGCACAATTAAGCGCCAGAGCGAAAAAGAGATAAACATCTATTCTCTGTACCGACGCGCATAGTTTAATCACACTGACCGTTCGACAAAGAATAATTTGACTTGATTAAATTACATACGACGGCATCATAGTATTGTATACTCTTTGTACGGCATTTTCAAATATTTACGAGTGAAGGAGCGAGCACCTCCGACTGAAAGTGAGTAACTACTGTCAAATGAGCCAATTGCCTTATCGCGCGGTTGGCGGTACGTCAAAGGGTTTTAGCGCGATAATATGTTTGGGACGATACACGCAGGTGCAGCCTATCTACGTTTTTTTATTATTAATATATCAATGCTGGTCAGTGGACAGTGGCCACACTTTCACACCATGTTGACGCTTTATCATCTACGAGTGTAGATGTAGTAAAACGTGATTATATACTCTACGCCTGCACGATTTTCTTTTACTTTATTTCAGAAGCGGATCCAAGGTCGCAATAGGAGCAATTGACCCCTATGAGTTACGTCAAATTCTTCAAATTATTGGTATCTTCTGAGATTTTTTAATGCGTCATTTATTTAGAAGATTAAGCCGGTGAAATGAGCTAAGATTGCTCGCCCTGGACCAACTCCTGGATCCGCGCCTGTTTTATTTGAACAGCCAAACTTTGGTACAGTCTACACTTTACAGTTTACAGCTTATATAGTTTTTCCAAAGAGCTTTGATATTAGGGTTTTGAAATGGAGAGTGAAACACTGTTTCAAAACAACATCGTACCAGCGACTAATTATGTTCCAAACATATTCTGAGGTTCGAAATATTCATCGGTGGTGAAAACAGAAACGAAGGTCCTTTTTTAGTGTTTTATATACAGTGTCTAAGGAACGGTCTACTGATAATCTGAATCTTGGATTTGGTCCTTGATTCTGAGAGGAAAACCGTTGGAAATTTGTGTTTGAAAATTTTGGGCTTTTTATCTTTATTTTGTATGATTTGTTTTATTTTAAATACTCTTCAGTGCCTATTCTAAAAAGATAGTCAAATTTGAAGAAATACGTAATATAAGCAATGTAATATGCGCCACATATCGCGCAAAGTAAACGGCTGGTGCGAAAGTGCAGCGGGCGCGTCGAGTCCGTGCAATGTACGCTTTACTTTGCGTGTAGTGAAGATAATAAAAATCGTAAAACGCAAATTTTGCATTTCCCACGAAAAAGGAATTTATTTTATTTGTTTATCTTTATTGAACCACATACAGAAAGTATAGGGTACAAATGGCGAGCTTAATGCATAAAGCATTCTTTACCAACTAACCAGAAAATCACACAGAGTGGTTACATTTTCGTAATTTTCCTAAATCTTGATTATATTGTTACGTACTTCGGGTTCGTAATCGTAAAAAAATCACCACTTATATTAAATCCGTGTATTTACAATACAAATACACAACAACACAACACAATGTAATACTCAAATACTCTGATTAACACTAGTCACTCACTGTACTATCACTGAACTTAACCGACTACACAATAAAACACTTCTCGCTTCGCAGGGGTCGCTTCAAATATCGCTCTCGATCGCTTTATAAAAACTGCCCTGTATTTGTCAACACATCTCTATTTATACCCAGGGTAAAGTTTTACCTGGATCCAGAAAAATCTAAATGTATCGGGAAACAATGAATCACTTCTTATTACTTCTTATTGTAAACAAGTTATGACACATAAATCCTAGTACACGCTGTTTTCAACTTATGCCATATACCGCAAAGTCCATTATGGCATAGCTTAGGTCAACTATTTGTTTGTCAATAGGAGTAGCTATCTCTTTCTTTTATTTCTAGAACTCTCCAGCGTTCCAATTCTACACGTTTCTAGATTATTCGTTACAGCATAATTGCCATGACGACGTACGTAAAATGGCATGTTTTCTTAATTTCTCGATATATCGTCCCTTACACGCTGTGTACAGGTTGACTGAGTAAAAGACTACATATTGAAGGACATAAAAGTTAGTGGTAGTTATAACCTATATTAATGTTATTATATTAATTATTTTATATATTATTATAAATGCGAAAGTTCGGATGGATGTTTGTTACTCAATCATCGAAAAACTACTAAACGGATGGAAATGAAATTTGGCTCACAGGTAGGTGATAACCTGAAATAGCACATAGGCTACATTTTATCCCGGAAAAACTAGATGATAGCGCGGAATTCGCCAAAAACTTTTATAATGCAGCGGGCTGCACACGGCAGCTAGCAAAAAGTAAATGATATGTAACCAATAAAAATGTAACAAAAAAGAGACAGAGGTCGTGTATCATGATAAACCTAAACGAAATCAATGTAGTAATCAAAAAATATTATAGTCACGTATTTGAAAACAAAATCGAGTACTGAACACCACAGACGCGTGTCTATTAGTATTAATGTGGTCTGTGCTACAAACAATACGCCTCGTTTCTGTTTTTTGTGTTAATCCAGGATCTTTTTAAAGAATCGATTGGCTTTCTTTCGGCCTTTCTAAAAGGCGAACGATTGACCAAATGTGTAACTACCTATCTAAAGTGTGACTACTCTACTAAGTGATTGAGTTCTGTGACATCGTGTCAGGGTTTGGTACCATTATTTTTCCAATACCTGCCTTGTTCATAATTGTTCTGATTTGGAGAGTAAGGTAGCCAGTTAATTAATGAATAGGTATCACTTTCTGCCACACAAATTTAACCTACATCTTTCATGTCTAGAGGCAAGAATGGAGGTTTTTTTTATATCATAAGATAGCAAACAAGCAGATGGGTCTCCTGATGAAGTTAACCATCGCCTATAGACACCAAAGATGTTAATGGTGCGTTGCTATCTTGTGGCGAGGTCTAATGCCTCATGCATAAGTTCACCGGCTACCTTACTCTCCAAACCGGAACACGACAGTGACAAGCACCGACGCTATTGCGGCAGGAGTAGGCAAGGTGGTTGTACCAGACCCGGGCGAGACAATGAACAACTCTACCACCTAGTAGCGACGATGGTAGTGACTCACGTAGCCAATCGGTCGCATTTTATGACCTGTCTGGCAGAACGGCAGTTGGCCTATTCTTCACAGGAGCCCGTGACCAACACGGGGAACAGATGATGGTTGTATTTCAATCAAAGCTGTTCATTTACCCTCAAAAAGACGAAATTTTGGTATTCTACCTGATATTAAAAAAGTCGAGTTTCAAAAGTATTGTCACACTGGTCTCATGCAGAGTAGTTAGTGAGCCGAACGTCAGCAAACGCTCAGTTGTACAAATTTATTTCCGCTATGACTACCGCATGTTTCTCGGGATAAACAGGACACTACCATCGTGACTACTAGGCAGTAGAGTTCCGCAACGTCTCGCCCGGGTATAGTATTGTATACTCTTTGGGGTATATGGTACCACCGCCTTACCAACTTCAGCCGAAATAGCGTCAACGCTTGTCATTGTTCAAAGGTGAAATTAATTGAATTTGCTATTTTCCACAAACTGTTTTGTGTGATCTCCACGATGCCACTAAAAGGAAAGACATCAGTTTAATAATCCATTTACCAAACTGGTGTCTTGTATGCATGTGGCATTGCCATCCTGCCACACAGCAATGCACCATTAACATCTTAGGTATCTATAGGAGATAATTTCTCTTCCTACCAAGAGCCATGCGCTTGTTTGCAAATTATATTAAAAATAAATAAGATCCTTACAGGTTCATCCGAGGTACAGAGATATTGACACTCCCACTGCCAGATTGAACTACCAAGATTTCGTTTTTCAAGAAAAAACTCACCTGACATCGGGTGGGATTGAACCCGAGACCACGATTTAGGCAGATTAGGCTAAGGCGGCCCATCAGGCAGTTTTATATATATTTCAACAATTTCAAAATTCAATAATATGTCAACAGATGGGTGCTGCCAATACAATAATGGAATGAGCATGAGAAAAAATAACATCGAGTCTGAAGCAAAAAATTTAATCATTTTCATAATGTGGAATGATTGATTACATTTGAATTTTTTTCAATTACACATTTTTATTCAATACTTAAGCAAAGAATATGCATGTTGCATTCTGGGAATTTAAGTAAAAGTATAATTCTTAAATACCACCACGGAGGCGCAATACCAAGTGCAATGTAGACTCTTTTTGAATGTTATAATCAGAGAGGGTACGACCATCTTCTAGTTGTTTTCCAGCAAAGATGAGACGCTGTTGGTCTGGTGGGATACCTTCCTTGTCTTGAATTTTGGCTTTTACATTTTCAATTGTATCAGAGGGTTCTACTTCCAAGGTTATAGTCTTCCCAGTGAGAGTTTTGACAAAGATCTGCATTCCTCCTCGGAGACGTAGTACCAAATGAAGAGTAGATTCTTTTTGAATGTTATAGTCAGATAGAGTACGACCGTCTTCTAGTTGTTTACCAGCAAAGATAAGACGTTGTTGATCTGGGGGAATACCTTCTTTATCCTGTATTTTAGCTTTCACATTTTCTATTGTGTCTGATGGTTCAACTTCCAAAGTTATAGTTTTCCCAGTAAGAGTTTTAACAAAGATCTGCATTCCTCCTCGTAAACGTAATACCAAGTGAAGAGTAGACTCTTTTTGAATGTTATAGTCAGAGAGGGTGCGACCATCCTCCAGTTGTTTTCCAGCAAAGATAAGACGCTGTTGGTCTGGTGGGATACCTTCCTTGTCTTGGATTTTGGCTTTTACATTTTCAATTGTATCAGAGGGTTCTACTTCTAAGGTTATAGTCTTCCCAGTTAGAGTTTTGACAAAGATTTGCATTCCTCCTCGGAGACGTAGTACTAAATGAAGAGTGGACTCCTTCTGAATATTATAGTCGGAGAGGGTACGACCATCCTCTAGCTGTTTTCCAGCAAAGATAAGACGCTGTTGATCTGGTGGGATACCTTCCTTGTCTTGTATTTTGGCCTTTACATTTTCTATTGTGTCAGAGGGCTCTACTTCCAAGGTTATAGTCTTTCCTGTGAGGGTTTTGACAAAGATCTGCATTCCTCCTCGAAGACGTAGTACCAAATGAAGAGTCGATTCTTTTTGAATGTTATAGTCAGACAAGGTACGACCATCTTCCAGTTGTTTGCCAGCAAAGATGAGACGCTGTTGGTCTGGTGGGATACCCTCCTTGTCTTGAATTTTGGCCTTTACATTCTCAATGGTGTCAGATGGTTCAACCTCTAGAGTGATGGTTTTTCCAGTAAGAGTTTTAACAAAGATCTGCATTCCTCCTCGTAAACGTAATACCAAGTGCAATGTAGATTCTTTTTGAATGTTATAGTCAGATAAGGTACGACCATCTTCTAGTTGTTTTCCAGCAAAGATAAGACGCTGCTGGTCAGGTGGGATACCTTCCTTATCTTGGATTTTGGCTTTTACATTTTCAATTGTATCAGAGGGTTCTACTTCCAAAGTTATAGTCTTCCCAGTAAGAGTTTTGACAAAGATTTGCATTCCTCCTCGGAGACGTAGTACCAAATGAAGAGTAGATTCTTTTTGAATGTTATAGTCAGATAGGGTACGACCATCTTCTAGTTGTTTGCCAGCAAAGATAAGACGTTGTTGATCTGGGGGAATACCTTCTTTATCCTGTATTTTAGCTTTTACATTTTCTATTGTGTCTGATGGTTCAACTTCCAAAGTTATAGTCTTTCCAGTAAGAGTCTTAACAAAGATCTGCATACCTCCTCTTAATCTTAATACCAAGTGAAGAGTAGATTCTTTTTGAATGTTATAGTCAGAAAGGGTGCGTCCGTCCTCTAGCTGTTTACCAGCGAAGATAAGACGCTGTTGATCTGGGGGGATACCTTCTTTGTCTTGGATTTTCGCTTTCACATTTTCGATCGTATCTGACGGCTCTACTTCTAAGGTAATAGTCTTACCTGTGAGAGTTTTGACAAAAATTTGCATTCCACCTCGTAAGCGGAGTACCAAGTGAAGTGTAGATTCTTTTTGGATATTATAATCGGATAAGGTGCGCCCGTCTTCAAGCTGTTTGCCAGCGAAAATAAGACGCTGCTGATCTGGAGGAATTCCTTCTTTATCTTGAATTTTAGCTTTTACATTTTCAATTGTATCGGATGGTTCTACCTCCAAGGTTATGGTTTTTCCAGTAAGAGTCTTCACAAATATCTGCATTTTTCAGTCTGATAAAGGAAAAAGGGATAGTGTAAGTTACTTTTGCACAAAAAACTGTGGATTTGGTATTTGATTTAAAAGGTAAATGAGTCGACAAAATTGGTTCTGACTTGTGACAAAGAACAAAGAAATCTTTTCACAAAATGGCGACATCAAGTAAATCTCAAATCTTGACAATGACGCATTCATAAAAAAAAGTTTTTACTCACCAGTTACAACAATAGTTAAATGAAGAGTTAAATTTTATAAATTTCTTTGTCAATTTTACTTTTAATTATCAGTTGGTAATTAATTGGTAATCAGAAATGAACTCAACTTTGTCACTCGTTTCAGGTACATATGCATTAGGCAATTCTCGAAAGTCGAATGTTTGATAATTGATTCCGATTTCCGAATTTGGTGAGTCACTGTCAGTGTTGCCAACTCCAATCCGATACGAATCGCTAAACTTAATGTATAATGTCGCTGGAAAGTCGCTAAAACTGAATTTAGTTTAGGACCGACACAAGAAAATAGCTTTACAAGAATTTTTGGATAAGCGCCAAGGAACTTATATACTATAACTGGAATTGTTACAAAGCAATATTTGAAAAATAAAAATGTACTTTATTTCGTTACTCATAAAGTTGACATTTGTTTCTTACTTAACAGAGGGGAAAAACGTTCTGAGCAAGACAACGACATGAGTGGATGTTGTCCCTTTCTTGCAATTGCCAGTATAAATAAAACTATCTAGATGGTAGATTTTTACATATTCAGTAATCATTAAATACTTTTTATTCAAACACGTTGATAAATAAATTAGCATAAAATGTATTGTAATTAACACAGTGAGTCTAAAATGTGCTTATTTTAATTATTACGTAATTACTTATGCAATTTAAAAACTGTTTCTCAAATTAGTAGAATTACTTAGTAGTAATTTGCAAACTACGCATGGCCACACTTATATATGGCGATTGGCGCTTTATTTAGTAGAAAGAGACACACTCCACTCATGTCGTGGTACTCTTCGGAACGATTTTGAAGCGCGTGTAAGCATTCCGGGTAGAATGTAACTTCCTTGATAAGCGCAAAAAGCGCGCGAATTTTTGTTTTAATTTCAAGCCCCAAATTAGTTGTTATTTTTTAATTTATTTGGTATCAACTTATACATGATTGCATGTCTAACTAGTCTGTAACTTATACATAAACTTACGATACTATTGAAGAAATATGAGTAATTCCCTTAAAATATATTTATGAAGAGTACAAGTGAGCGGAATTTACATACATGTACACTTAAACAAAAAAAACACAAGAATTATTACTTTCGTATCGCAAGTGATGTGATACCAAAATGGAACGCAACTCAGCCGTAATAATAAGTTTTCAGTTATAAAGTCGAAAGAAAATTCCAATCCGATTCGGTAGTAGCTATAAAATTGTTGAACCGTCAAAGTACCAGTAAAGTTTGACTATTACAGATCGACAAGTTATCAACCATAATATACTAGTAGTAACGTATTATACATTACATTCAAGACGGTATATTATCACTGTAAAGAGTTAGTGAGTCTGTTCAGCTGTAGTCCTGCTGCAATAATTGCTAAATGACAGCCGCGGATCTGGGGGGGGGGGGGGGGGGCAAGCCGGGGTTTGTGCAGAAACGCACACCACTCATAATTAATTAACTTTGACCCATTCAAAGCTTTAACCATTGAGACACCCAGTTAGTAACCACCCACTTTAGGTACAAACATTAATATTATCGGGGCGCCTAGGCATAGTCAATATCCGCGCGCGCTCACCTGGAGCAGATAATAAATAATCCTGTCCTACTAATATTATAAACGCGAAAGTTTGTGAGTATGTATGTATTAATATTAATATATTAATTAATTAATTAATCTATCTTCTAAATTCTAAATCTAATAATAATAAATATTACAAATGCGAAAGTTTAGACGTTTGGATGGATGTTTGTTACCCAATCACGCAAAAACTACTGAACGGATTTGAATGAAACTTTACAGTAATGTAGATTATACATCAGAATAACACATAGGCTACAATTTATAAAGATTTTGTGTAATTTGGCGGGAATATAACGATAAGTATCAAGTAAGTCAGAAAAAATCCTGCCTTCTGAGAGCTCTTTTGGCGTGCGCTGAGAAAACCGCTGAAGTTACACGAAGATAATATATTGTAAGATTGTTTGTCTTAAATAGTTCTAAATAAAAGTCCGCGACAGCGTATGTCTACCTCTTATGTTGAATCTATTATATCCAAAATACTGATCCATAAATAATTAAATTATTATACTTTTTATTTATTAATTATATATTAAAATTAGTATATTTGCCGCTTTCAGCATTTTATGTAGATGAAGTTTGTCTTTTACACTAAGAAATTCGGACGAATGGTTAAACAGTTATCACGATAAGATTAAATTGGGAGGTTATTGCAGGCGATCAAAGCAACGGCGCACCATTACAACCAAAGAGTGATTACAACGCGTGCGCGATCTGAATGCTTTTTTGTTTTTCAAAATGACAAAAGCTGATGTCCTTACTCCTTAAGGCCAAGGGCCGTAATAGCTTTATCTACTCATGTGGTAATAGCGCCGTACTACTAGCGGTCGAGTAAGTGCTCAGCCAGACTTTAAATCTTAATTTGGGCAATCAACGTCAGCGCTAAGGGTTGTCCTCTACGAGACCGTACCTCGGCTTTGTGCGTCGGTTTGACTAACTATGGACGGGGGGGAACAATTACAGGAGTAGTGATATTGCGCTCCGCGTTAGGGGCAGGGTGAAATAGGGGTCTTAGTTACTGATTGATCTTAGATCCACGATTAGCCGAGGATACTTTAGTCGTACAATGTGACAGGTGGTAAGTATATCGCCAACCGGGCTTTATCCTGCCACGGTTGTTTTTAAACACACTTTTTAAAAACACTTTTGATTTACCCGACCCAGAAATCGCACCCTCTTGGTCATGTGGTCAACACCAACACCAGACCACTAGATAACAGATGCGATATTATAGATATAATATTATAGGTATAAGTACAGTAGGTATACTTAATTATTTTTTTATTTTAAGTACAAATATAAATTACTTTTTACTTTAATTAGAGTCGTATTAGAATATTTTTAACTTCCCGCTGCGTATGTATAAATAAATAAATAAATATTCACGGGACAAATTACACTTACTGATCTAACCCCAAAATAAGCAAATTATTTGCTTGTGTCATGGGTGTTAGCCAATGATACTAATACATAGAAATACATACATATATAAATATAAGAATATATTTAATAAAACACCCAAACCCGGAAATACAAACATTTATGCTCATCAAGCCCCGTCGATCGCGTAGTCAGTATCACTAACCACTCGACCAACGGGGTGGTATAAGGAAGTTATTGTGTTTGCTCCGATTTTCAAAAATCGAGTTTTCATCAAGTCTCCACGTTTTGAGGTCCTAGGAAATTATTCCGACTATTTTCCCGGTGTTGGTCTTGGACTCCTTTGAAGAATAGGCAAACTGCCGTTCTGCCAGGCAGGTCGTAAAAGGCGACTTAGTGGCTATTCGCGTCACTACCATTGTGACTACTAGGTGGTAGAGTTCTGCATCGGCTCGACCGGGTCTGGTACCACCGCCTTATCTAGTCCTGCCGCAATAGCGTCAGTGTTGGTTACTGTCATGTTTCGGTTTGGAGGGTAAGGTAGCCGGTAAACTTATGCATGTGGCATTAAACCTCGCCACAAGATAGCAATGCACCATTACGGTCTTTGGTGTATATAGGCGATGGTTGACTCTTTCCATCAGGAGACCCATTTGTCTGTTTGCTATCTTATGTTAGGATATTTTTAATAACTGTGTATAAATGCGTATGATTTATTACGTAAATACATTAACTAATATTTTAATAATAACGGATGTTTAAATTTTAACAGTAAGGCCATTAAAATTTAAACTAAACCGCGCCAATTGTCACCTGTTTGTGGCGTGATTAGAATCCCGCCTTAACCTAACGGTTGGCGGGGTAAGACATTCACTTCTGCGATTCTATATCGGACAGTCCACGAAAACGGTTCTATATTGATACTTGTCGAAAATGTGAGTCGTTATGTTGAATGTAATGTAATGCAATGGATAAGAATATTTGATTATGTTGAGAATATCGAAAACTACTTAAAACGAGAATTGTGAATAATCGCATGTAAATGGAGGATATTATATATAAGAACCAATGTAATACATGATGATTCAACACTAATATGTTTTTCTGGACTAAAAGACAACACTTATAAAATAAAAAATATATATATTTTTTCATGATGACGTCAGTCTGTATGGATGTGTGTGTGTGTGTGTGTGTGTGTATGTGTGTATAAACATCTTATAACTAGCGAGTACATTCATCAATTAATTATTAATATTGATATATCAAAGGGTGCAGGTTGTGACAATATTCCACCGATATTTTTTGTAAAAAGCGCGAATCCCTTATGCTTACCAATAGCTCTTATCTTCAACAGATGTTTTTGTGAAGGTTACTTTCCGAATATCTGGAAAAAAGCGCTTATAGTACCTATTCATAAAAAAGGTCTTAAATCATCTATCGAAAATTATCGACCTATTTCGATCCTCAACGTTCTTAGTAAGCTGTGTGAGAAAGTAGTTCATGCATATATATACCCCGTTCTAGCTGTATCGATCCCATCTGAACAGCATGGTTTTATAAAAGGGCGATCCACGGTTACTAATTTAGGAGTCTTTATAGATCATGTTTCGGATAGTATGGATGGTGGGTCGCATGTTGATGTGATCTACACGGATTTCGAAAAGGCGTTTGACCGTGTTGATCATGTCATACTTTTACGAAAACTGTATGAGCTAGGCATCCATGGAAATCTTTTAAGATGGATGGATTCGTATTTGCGCAATCGCTCACAAGCTGTAATTGTGGGAGGTGCTTGTTCAGATTTTATCGATATACCATCTGGTGTGCCTCAGGGATCCATTCTTGGACCGCTCCTATATGATTCTTATTTATATGATGTAGGTAACTGTTTTGAACATGCACGTTTTCTTATGTACGCTGATGATACCAAAATCTATATGAATATAAGACAAGCTCTTGACTGTGAAAATTTACAGGCAGATTTAGATAGACTAAGTCGTTATTATAGTGACAATAACATTGGGATAAATTTACAAAAATGATCATATATTACATTTACTAGAAAAATACATCCAATAATTTACAATTATGAAATAAATAATTTTAAACTACTCAGAGTAAATTCTATCGTAGATCTTGGTGTTACAGTTGATTCAAAACTAACATTTTCCGAACACGTAGACAAAGTAGTAGCGAAAGCCTACAAAAGCCTTGGCTTTGTATTAAGAGATAGTAGACCATTTTCAGATGTAGGGTGTTTACAGATGTTGTACTTTTCATATGTGAGAAGCATACTCGAATATTGTAGTACCATTTGGAATCCTCAATATACTACTTACATTCAAACATTGGAGAAAATACAACTTAAATTCGTAAAGCATTTAAATTTTCGTAGTTCATGCAATATAGTAGATTATCAAGACTCATGTCATCATTACAATCTCGACACCCTTCAAAACAGACGACTTCTAATAGACATGTCCTTTTTACATGGAATATGACACGGCTACATAGATTGTCTTGAACTAGCGTCTAAACTTTTATGTTTCTCTGTTCCAAAACTAAAAAAGGGGCACACGGCACTATTCGCAACTTCTTTCAAGTGTACAAAATATGCACAAAATTCAGTTGTCAATCGTTTGCAAACCAATTACAACAAAAAATTTGCATCGATTGACATTTTTAACACCAGCAGGACTAGCTTTAAACATGATATTACGTCATTGTTTCGTGTAAATAAATAAATACACTCTGACATAATAATGTATGCAATCAGTAGGGACATATAGTTCTGTAAATGGTGTAAAATGATAATTGGAATTATATTATGCTCTTCACAGTATTGCTAGCGACGGACGAGTTACGAGAGTATAACGTATTTGTAAACTGTTTAATATATATATATATATATATATATATATATATATATATATATATATATATATATATATATATATATATGTATATATATATATATATATATATATATATATATATATGTATATATATATATATATATATATATATATATGTATATATATATATATATATATATATATATATATATATATATATATATATATATATATATATGTATATATATATATATCACAATCTGTAAATATATGTATGCTAGCGACGGACGAGTTACGAGAGTATAACGTATTTGTAAACTGTTTAATATATATATATATATATATATATATATATATATATATATATATATATATATATATATATATATATATATATATATATATATATATATATATATATATATATATATATGTCGGATACAGACTAAAAACATCGAAGTATTGGACCGGCAGCGCCATCTATTGGATACACGCAAATAACCGATCTAAATGACATATTGGACCGCCAGCGCCATCTAGTGGCGTTATACAGAGTCTAGGAGGGGCGTACGTGGAATGGGACAGTCAGTCGAGGTCCGACTATCTCCGCGATAGCACAACTCCTAGGAACTGTACCGCGTTTCAATTAAAAGTGTAAAGTTGTCAGTTAAAGTGATTTTCTTGTTTAATTTAAATTTAAATTACAAACCGACATTAAGTTCAAAGTGACTTTTTATTTCTCTTGCTCGTGTCCACTGCCCGCACGTTAAAAAAAAACATGTCCGAGGGTAATTCTGACCACGTTCTGCCGATATCAGATGTGGGACACGAACGAGCAGAGAAATCCGCGATTGATAAGTGTGAAAATAATCATTGGCGCGAGTTGTTCGAACAACAAAACGAAATTGTGAAGGCATTGATTCAAGCTTTATCGGCATCCACTTCGCTAAGAAATAATGTCGTGCTGCCTGAATTTAACCCCGACAAGATGGACTTGGACGCACGATCGTGGTGTGCGACCGCCGACCTTTGCTTCGCTGACAACCCACTAGGAGTTGGACAACTTATCATGGTGATAAGCAAAGCGCTGAAGGGAGCTGCCTCAGCATGGCTGGCCCAGGTTACATATCCTGGCATGACCTGGATGGACTTCAAGGATCTGTTCATCGCTAGGTTTGTCTGTACCGAGACAAACGCAGGTACCCTCATTAATTTTCATAATAATAAGCCGAACGACAATGAGTCATTACCAGCTTAAGCAAGTCGCCTCATTTCGTCACTATTAACTCACTGGAGGGACGCAACTAAAGAACAAACTGCAGTATCAACAGCTCTTGCGCATGTAGCTCAGTTTGATTCGCGCCTCCAACGCCTTGTTTTTACCACTGAAATTACTTCGCGATAACAACTGCAAAAGGAACTGCAAGCATTTTCGTTCTTAAAGCGGAAATTTACGAGTGGAGATGATACAAAACCTGTTTCTGAGTATAAACGCCCTAAATTTTCTTCATCATCCGTACTTAAATGTTTCCACTGCGGCAAAATTGGCCACAGACAATCCGAATGTAGACACAAATCAAATGACTTTAAGCCACGACAACAGCCTGCACCTCCGGCTTTGTCTGCAACCCAGCCAAACAGACCATCGTGTTCTTCAAGTGCGGCGAGGCGGGACACGTTGCCAGTCGCTGTACCAGCGGTGTGCGGAACACCGGTGCTGGCGGTGCGAATGCAGAGCGCCGAGTGGACCTGTGTGTGTCGAGCCTCCATCGGGAACACTTGAACATCATGGTGAGTCGTTTCGCTTTCACCATGATTCTGGGGCAGAGTGCTCGCTTATTAAGGAAAGTGTGGCCGCAAAGTTTAAAGGGAAACGTATTCACAAAATAGTTTCATTGACTGGTATAGGACAAAGTAGTGTTAAATCAACCGAACAGATTTTAAGTGTTGTAAAAATTAATGACCACTTTTTAGAGATCTTGTTTCACATTTTGTCTGACTTTTATCTGCGTAGTGAAATCATCTTAGGACGCGAAATTTTGGTAAAAGGGTTTTCCGTAAACATGAGCGCTACTAAATTTTCTTTGATAAGGACCAGCCTCGTTAACAGCTGTAGTATTGAAAATAGTTCATTTAATTTTGATCAAATCGATACCGACATTCCATTAAAAGAAAAATCAACCCTTTTAGAAATATTAAGAAATTATTCAGAATATTTCACAATGGGTATGCCTACTACACGTGTAACTACTGGTGAGCTTGATATAAGACTTATAGACCCAAACCGTACCGTTCAGAGACGTCCATATAGATTGTCCGTAGACGAACGTAGGGCAATGCGTGATAGGGTAAATGAGCTTTTGCGCGCAAATATAATTCGGCCTAGCTGCTCGCCTTACGCAAGCCCAGCTCTACTAGTCAAAAAGGCGGAAGGGTCGTATAGGATGTGTATTGATTATAGAGAACTAAACGACAATACGGTTCCGGATAGATTCCCTCTTCCCTTGATTCAAGATCAGATTTCTCGACTTAATGGTGCAAATTATTTTACAAAACTTAACTGTGCAAGTGGATTTCATTTGATTCCTGTCAGATCTGAGTCTATAGAGCGCAATCAGACAAAATTGGACCCTAAGTTTAAAGGACCGGTTCAAATCACTGAGATACTTGAAGGTGACCGGTATACATTAAAAGCGCTCAACTCACGGCGTACCTACAAGTACGCTCATGATAAGTTAAGAAAAATGCCTGAAGGACAGGTGCCCATTGATGTAAGTGATTCTGAGCCTTGTGGAAACGACGTTAAGTAGTCGCAGTAAGATAACAAGTTGTGAGTGTGTCCTCTAAAGTCACTTTTGGTCACTGGGATGATCATGGGTGGTCACAGGGATGATCACGGGCGGTCACTGGGATTGTCACGGGTGGTCACTGGGATGATCACGGGTGGTCACTGGGATGATCACGGGTGGTCACTGGGATGATCACGGGTGGTCACTGGGTTGATCACGGGTGGTCACTGGGATGATCACGGGTATGGTTGACCACAGGGATGGTCACGGGTGATCACTGGGATGATCGCAGTCAGTCACAGGGATGACTGCACGTAAGGGCTACTGGGATAGCCGGACAAAAGAGGCACACGCTTTACTTTTAATTTATTTGAGATTGATTGGCTCCCAATGGGCACTTGTGCTTGTTGTCTAGCTATAAGTTTGAGTTAAGTTTGTGAAAATTAAGAAATTTGTTGTTTATGATGATAATGATTGGAATTAATAGAGATTTTAAAATTTTCTGTCTTTTATTGAAGTAAAATTAAGTGAAGTTAATTAGGTCAGGAGAGACCGAACGAGGATGATCCTGTGCTGCGTATTTTTGTTACAGATTAGCACACTGGGACGTGTGATATGTAGGATGGCCGTGTCGGATAAAGACTAAAAACATCGAAGTATTGGACCGGCAGCGCCATCTATTGGATACACGCAAATAACCGATCTAAATGACATATTGGACCGCCAGCGCCATCTAGTGGCGTTATACAGAGTCTAGGAGGGGCGTACGTGGAATGGGACAGTCAGTCGAGGTCCGACTATCTCCGCGATAGCACAACTCCTAGGAACTGTACCGCGTTTCAATTAAAAGTGTAAAGTTGTCAGTTAAAGTGATTTTCTTGTTTAATTTAAATTTAAATTACAAACCGACATTAAGTTCAAAGTGACTTTTTATTTCTCTTGCTCGTGTCCACTGCCCGCACGTTAAAAAAAAACATGTCCGAGGGTAATTCTGACCACGTTCTGCCGATATATATATATATATATATATATATATATATATATATATATATATATATATATATATATATATATGTATATATATATATATTACAATCTGTAAATATATGTAATGTATGTATGAATATACATACATTACATATATACATTACAACAGAGACCTACCTGTTTCGATTTGTCCACTTTCATAACTCTCGTCTATTACTGTTCAAATAACCGAGCTTCCGATAAAACTAATAATATGTATGTAAAATAATTATATGTATATTTTTAACCACATTGCAGATCACACGCACACACATACACATGCACACTCACACGCAAGTACACGCATATCCATATACACACACTCACACCCTCGTCATTACTAATTAGTGACGTAGTTATATGTAAATATTAAAAAATGTAAGTCCGTATTGGCTTTAAGAATAATTCTTATAAGTAAAATTTAAAATAGATTAAGAGCTGTGGACTTTGTTACAGAAAAATAAAAAATAAAAAATGAAAAAAAAACTTTTGAACGGCTGGACCGATCGAAACGCGGTTAATGGCATTCGATTGGATTCCGCTCGACTTCGACTACCTGAAAATTTGAACCAAGTGGAGCCAGGAGATTTTGAGAAATTTTGAAAAAGTAGTAGTAGTAGTATAGTATCTTCACGCCCATATCCACGAAGGAGTAGGCAGAGGTACAACAAGTGCACCCACGATTAGCCGAAGATACTTGGTCCCAAAAATGTGATAGGTGGCAAGTCAATCGCTAACCGGGCACTTTCCAATCCCGGGCAACTTTGTGTTTCTCAGAAAACTAAAAAAACACTTTTTTTTATTGCGCCCGACCCGGGAATCGAACCCGGGACCTTATGTGGTCAACGCTGGACCACTAGACCACAGAGGCGACAAAACAAAAAAAGAAAAAAAAAGATTTTGAAAAAAACCCAAAAAAATTGGCGAAAGAGTATCGAAATCGGTTTATCCGTTTGGGAGAAATCGTTGACGAACATTTTTGAAAAAAGTGTGTTGTTTACATAACTTCAAAATTTTTTAACCAATATTTTTTTTGGTATCCTAGGATATTTTAGTACTAAAAAACTACGTGGAATGCCGTTTCAAAAATCAAACGTTACAGCGTTTTCAAAAACGTTTTCAATAGTTACAGCTTTTCAAATATTAAAATTACGTTGTTTTTAGCAAACTTACATAGTATTGTAGTTATTTTTCAGTATAGTTTTAGTCATTTAGGTTGTATTTGTTATATGCATATTAAGTAATGTAAATCATTTTTGGATTTCATTAGATTACTATATTTTTTTAAGTTATAACGAAAGGTATAAGTTATAACGGAAAGAATAACGGTCAGTTTGAAGTGTTTTGTTACATATAGGTGAGTTATGGAATTGTGTCGGTTTTTTGTTTTAAATTACTACCGATTTTTTTTAAATTACTACTTGCAACAATGTCGTCAAGACGTAAGTCTAATATTTCACAAAGTTCTAATAAAGCCCGAGCTATGAAAATAGCTAGATAGTGGCGGCAACAACACACTGAGTATCTGGCATCTCGACGAAGTCCACCAGACTAGAAGAGGTACCCGATCTGCGTTAATAGCACGCTGAGTATATGGTGTCTCAAAGTGCTTCTGAGAATCCAGAATAGTTTCAAACTCGACGTTGAAAACATGCGGAGTATCTGGCATCTCAGAATAGTTTTTATCGTACCAGATCAAAGTCGGCAACATGACGAAAGAGTCATAACGTTCTAAAGAGCTACAGAGACATTTAAAACGGCTGAATCTCGCAGATACGATGCAGATTTTTAAAATAACTTTCAGACTAATATACCTAATATTAAGTTTCAAAATTCTTACTCCATAAAACAAATTGAATCTGAGCTCACACGCAGTGGAATCGAAATTTTGTATTCTGGTTTAATAAGATTTTCATCTTTCCATAGCTATATGGGTAAAAATGGAACCCTTATGCTTTTGTCATATCCGTCTGTATTTCCGTTAGTCTTTCTATGTGTCCTTATGTCACAGTCCTTTTGCGTGGAGACTATGGGTACTATACGGTTGAATTTTGAAAAATAGGTGTATTTTATAAACCGCTACATAATAATGCAGTACGATTATAAAAAATAAAATTATTAAGGGTAGCTAGCTCTCCATTCCCAAAAAAATAGTGGAAAGTTTCGGGTATAGTCTGCAAGGTCATGATAACAGATTTTTATATTTTGCTGCTGCTGTAATGCACGCACTTCAAAAATTCAA
This sequence comes from Apodemia mormo, assembly GCA_036924255.1. Classification (NCBI taxonomy): domain Eukaryota; kingdom Metazoa; phylum Arthropoda; class Insecta; order Lepidoptera; family Riodinidae; genus Apodemia; species Apodemia mormo. Next base: position 26,613,641 of record JAUPFN010000014.1, read on the forward strand.
TAATGTGCATACTAATTCTTACCTTGCATAATAAAAATATAGTGACATCTAATAATTGTCTATTTGTTTATCTTTGTAAATGTATGTTTTACAGTTAATCTGCAAAGCCGTTTGTGATGATATTTCTTACGGATAATGTAAAGTCTGGAGAAGGACATAGGCTACTTATTACTAACACCACGCGGGCGAAGCTCCGGCGAAATTAATCTATATTTATATTATTAATATTATAAATGCGAAAGTTTGGATGTTTGGATGGATGTTTGTTACTCAATCTCGCAAAAACTACAGAACGGATTTAGATGAAAATTGGCATGCAGGTACATAATGACCTGGAATAGCACATAGACTACTTTTTATCCCGGAAAAATTAGGTTATCCCGCGGGATTTGCCAAAAATTTATAATGCAGTGGGCTACACGCTGCAGCTAGTGTTTTTGCTAATATTTGTTTCATTCATTTGTTTTATACAAATGTCCGGTTTAATCATTCAATTTCTTATTAGTAAATGCTTTATGAAAGGGTTTTTCTAAAGCTTGCGAAAAATACTTGATTCAATAATTTGTAATAAATCGCACGGTAAAACGAAAAAATAAAACATTTAAATTTTGCACTCCACTCTAACAGGTATTTTAGATTATCTCCACAATCTATTTTCGAAGTTAAGAAAAAGTAAGTTCACTGGATAAAAATATTTTCTTTCGCACCCTAAAAATTGCCAGTTAAGTCGCTAAATAATTTTTGTCATCCAAACCTTTTTTTAATATCAATGTCAAAATGTCGCCAAAGTCGTCATTTCTCGCGATGAAGTAGCAAAATTGGCAACACTGCTCAGAGTTGGCAGACCCGTGAAAGATTGTTTTTGAACCAGGGTCGTAAAATTATTGTACTTTTAACAAAATAATAGTACATAATGAAATTACATTTGACTTATTATATTTTTAAAAATTGTTTATTAAATAATAAAAAATAATCACCTAAGGCTTAAAGCAGGAAAAATCTTTTGAAATCATTAAAAATATTTTATTTTTATTTTAGCTGTAAATAAAAATTATTACCTATATTTTTCTAAGGATTGCACGCTTAGGCGCCCCATAGACTTACAAAAACATTGCGCAATACTTTTATTGTGCAATAATATTAAATATCCCCTTTGACTCCAAACTTTCAATAAATTCACTCAATAAAATTGACAAACCAGTCTGATCAATGTTTTCGAGCGAGCAACATGTCTGACGACGAAGTTTTGGCGGCAGCTACGCTGGTGATTTTATATATATATATATATATATATATATATATATATATATATATGACCATGTTATGCAAGTAGTTACATTGCCTAATTGAATAACACACTAATTGTCGTAACACTATTAATAAGAACTAGATTTATACTGCGAGTACCGTAGTACCGTTAGTGATAGAAATAAATTGCATAACGTCACGTCCCTAGTTATAAGGTACTGACAGATATCAATATCATACAGGCAACTGTCACCCGCACCATTCTACAGCGATTTAGTGTAGGACAGTTTAGTCAAAGAGTATACAATACTACGTAAAGTTTAGTATTGCCTGCTACTTCTTTTCCCAGGCGGCGATAGCAGAGACGGTACAGAAGTTAATTGTTAATTAATTAATTGTTAATTATAATCAAAATAATATATATATATATATATATATATATATATATATATATATATATATATATATATATATATATATATATATATATATATATATATATATATATATATATATATATATATATATATATATTATCACGCTATCACCCACGGGGGAGGAGCTGCGTGGAATAAACAAAGTCCGCGCGGACGAAGTCGTGGGCAATAGCTAGTACTAAATAAAAGGGAATAATAAGAAATAGAGTGATTCATATATGAAGATTTCCCCGTGTTGATCAGGACCATGAAACAAAACAAAACAAGTGGAAGTGAAGAGTGGGCGTGCCGCGTGCATCACTATTATGCGCTGTTACTCTAAATTGCCTTAGTGATACTTACCATATCTTTATGAGATAGTCGTCGTGCGAAAATCTATTATTTAACTCAATGAATTATGCCGTATTGTGCCATCCTTGAATGCAGAAATGATAGTAGAATACAGACGATTAAAAATGGAGATATTTCATATCATCCGAAAGTACAATTTTCATTTTATTTTAATAAAATTCCTGATTTAATATAATCTCTAATGATATAATAGAAAGTCAAGCTAAAATCAGTCGTACATCTTACATATAAAGTTCATTTTAGGTTGACCTAATTTTTCTAGAAAGATATACGTAATGACAGTCATTACGTATATCGTTCTAGAAAGTTCTCTACTCAAATATGACCAACTGAAAACTACGGAAAAATCAATACTGCCATCTATTGTAGAATAGCGAAACTATTAAGATTATAGTTTCACTATTGTACAAATAGATGAGTCTTTTTTAAATAGACTACAAAAGGACGTAAATACTCTTTTTTTGTAGCAAAATAAAATTTATTGTAACGCAGTTTGGTATATTTTTAAATGTTCTGTTTGTGTTTCGGATTATTGTTGTTTAAAATGAAAACGACCAATGAAACAATGTTTGCATTAGTAGTTTAGCAATAATGCTTATTTTATGTGTGAGTATGGCGATCGCGGTCCTGATACAAATGTTTGTACTTGCCAATTCCGCTTGTTTTCTGTTCCATGATCGGGACTCTATTGAAGAATAGACCCACTGCCGTTTTGGCAAGCAGATCGTAAAGAAGTGACCGGTTGTCTATTAAATGTCGCTACCATCGTAACTACTAGGTGATGGAGTTCCGCAACGTCTCACTTCAGGTATTTGGTAACACCGCAATATTCCTACCGCAATAACTTCGATTCCGTCATTATCGTTTTCCAGTTTGAAGGATAAGTACAAATAGCAACGTGCCATTAACATATTTTTTGTCTTTAGGAAATGGTTTATCTATCAGGTGAGACATATGCTTGTTTGCTTATGATATATGTTAAAGAAAAATTGTTTAAATATATTCTTATAATTCGTAGAGAATATTGTGCAGGAAAGGGTCATTGCTAATATTACTAGCAAAAAGCAGAGCTTTGTAAGGGCTCGCAAAGTTATACTATCTAGTAATATTGTTAGAAAAGTATTTTTATGAGAATTACACCTTTTAATGTATGGACTTTGTTTATAATTATCTAACCTAAAAAACTCAGCGTATTTTCACCTAAACATTACATTCGCATCAAGGGCCAGCGTCGTCAGCCTTTGGACTAGGAATATTTGGTTTTTGTTTTTTGGTATTTTCAAGGAAAAATATGTATTTAACATGAAGGTTGATCTTATAAAAAACACATTTTTGACATTTTTCTGTAATAATTGTTTTTTTTTCTAAAATTAGGAAGTTCCTGGTTTTGCGTCGATTTACGAAATCAAAATCAAAAAATATTTTATTTAAATTAACCTTCAAAATTTTTGGACTTCGCAGGCACGAAGAATTGACGGTAGACACTCAGAGAATACATTTTTCGAATTTTTCTCTCAGAAAAACCCTCGGAGTTCGATTCCTGAATCAGGCAAGTGAAAAATGTGTTTTTTCAGTTTTCTGATAAAACAACTTTGCCCGGGATTGAAAAAGTGCCCCACTGGCGATAGGCTGTCACATTGTGGCCACCTATCACAATGTGGGACTTAAGTATCTTCAGCTAACCGTAGATGCACACGTTGTACTTCTGCCTACCTCTTCGATACGGGCGTGAATATACCTTTTTTTAGCTTTTTACCCTCGCCCTCGGGCTAAGATTGGAAATTGATCTCAATATAATATAAATCAAATAATACATCTATATTGTTTCTCAATAAGCATATTGTGAAACTCTCTAACGCTCTATTTACTTTGTTCCCAGCAAATATCCCTGCTCTAGACCTAAATTCTCCTTGTACCTCCCACAATATTACTTCGAACTTCCCTTGCATTCTCCTTTCAATGATTTTATCATACACCTTCGATGCCAAACTGATCAAACTGATGGCCCTATAACTATTGCAGTTTATACTTGAACCTCGCCTTTATACGAGTGCACGATAATCGCGCGCCGCCAGTCAAATATGAAGAAACAATTCATGAAGTAGATCTCTTAATAAGTTCAAAAGTTCTAATAGAAAATGTATCTTCTATAAATTTTAACTCTTTAATTTAATAAGAGATGGCGTTAGTAGTAATAAGATTCTAATACAAATTGTACCTTCTATTTTTTTTATTTTTATAAAATGGTATTTTTATGGTAGATAACAAATCTAGACATGAATATAAACTACCACGTCGAAGCTCAAACCTAAAAAATGCGATATTTTTTCAGTAAAATGTACCACAAAAGTGCACAAAAAGTCGCCTAGTGTAGGGCTCGCTGCGCTCGCCCTAATAACACAATTGTTTGTTTATCTTTCCTTCAAGCAATATCGGTTAAACCGATTTAGATGAAATTTGGCACTGAGATAGACTATATTAAGTAAATTGTAAAAATAATAAAAATACCGAATATTTTATACATTTAATTTTATAATGTATAATTTCTTCGAGAATTTGATGTGATAGTATGACGAAAGTTCAACAAATGACTCGTTTACCTTATTTTTGTTAGACAATCTTAACCTAAGGTTAACCGGAAGTTGCATTAATTTGTTCTTATTTTTTGTATTGTACTACGATAGCGAAAATACTCCTTTTATGTTTCTTTAAAAAATTAAGTTGTTTACAAATTCCTGTTTGATAAAAATAATACAGACAAGCCCAAATTATTTGCCATGTTAAGAAATGCCGTATACTTTCACTAGTTACAGAAATGGAAATTGTTTTTGTTGCTGCGATTATTCTTGTATCTGTACGTTTTGTCATAATTTGTTTAATCAAAATATCGAAAAGACTTTTAAAAGTTTCAATCATGATAAATTCGATTGCAATATTTGATAAAACATTAACTATCAAAAATATTGTGAACAAGGAGAATCTGTTTTCTTTGGAGTCCAATTAACAGATTTCATTGTGGTAGTCATTCATTTTTTCTGTTAAATCGACTGGAAATCTGCAAAAATAAAATGTAATTAAAATCATAATTCGCTACATGAACAATACTTTTCCTATAAGTGAAAAATATTTAATTAAAATGCAAAAGAAATAGGATGACTATAAAGTGACTTAAATATGCAACTATTAAACGTAGACGAGTTTGACTACTGAAGTAGAATATCGATATTGAAATTATCGATATGACCTGTTGATATCACTTATTTATTCTGAGCAAAACAAAATTAAATAAATATTATTAATTCTGCCGAAAATCAATATCTCTGTCGATCATACAATATTGTATGAAGAGTTTCTGGTAAAAATTATATGCTTTAAATACCATATTACTCAATTTTTCGTTAAAAACAGTGACTAAGTGCACGTACTTGTGAAACGAAGTTTTACACTTCTTTAGGTAGGAAAGTTTGCAATATACGCATTTACCTAATGTCTCAAAACTTCACATCACTAAATATAAACTTAGAAATTCACTAAAATATTAACAAATTAATTAAAATGCACACTCTTACGTAGTATTGTATACTCTTTGATGCATAACTGCAAAGAGTATACAATACTACGTAAGACATAACTGCTTCATAATATTTAGACTACCATGTATGGAGGGTAGAGGTAAGGAGAGTCATCTTATATGGGAGAAAAGTTGAAAAAGTGTCCAGTTGTATGCGCTAAATAACAGTTCCAAAATCCTCCACAATCGCGCTGGTGGATGCACAGGGTATGGTATGAATGTAGCAATCGTAGATGAATTGAAGTATGCCGAGTTAAAAAATTTAATGTCATTATCGACTAAAGTAGTTATTGAGAATTTCAACTACTTACGTTGTACAAAATATTGTGGTAAATATAACCTTACAGAATTATTATAACCAAACGTGCGTTTAGAGTGATTTTATTTCGTGAACAGTAAATAGTACGGTTATTGATATATAAACATTTAATTTTATGAAAAAGTGAGTGAATAACAGAACAGTTATGGGTCAAATTTGTGCTGTGAAAAGTTGTCCAAGTGGACGTAAATCCCAAAACAAAATTTATTTTTTGATATTCACAAATAAGCGTTAAATCGTTAAATGATACGTAAAAAAATAATCATATATTGTTTCCCACTTTATGCGGATTTTTAAAAGCGCGCCATAACTTAGCGGAAGTTTCTCTTTCCTTGTTCATTTTTGAAGCCTACTCTAACAATATTTGGCGCTTCTTTTAAGAGTTACCTCGATGCAAATGTGGCGCCATCCTAATTTAATACATTTTGACGGACACTTTTTCATATACACAGATCACCCTCCTTACCTCTACCCTCCATACTACCATTGCAACCATATACAGCATACGTCAAAATTAGTTCCCGAGATCCTCATGGGTAGCGTTTCAAAATGACATAAAAAATTAGCTGTCATTTGTAGGGGATAACCCACAGATCAGTAAATTGTAGCAAGCTGGATAACCTGTCCAGTGTTAATATTATACACGTCATTGAATGAGATATAACCAAGGAAGTTATATTCTACCTGGAAGGTCCACATGTACCTCAAAATCGTTCCGAAGAGTACCACGACATGAGTGGAGTGTGTCTCTTTCTACTAGGGTGTCCATACATATTTGTGCAACAGGACAATTTCATTCTAAAAAAGCGGAATAGAACTGATATGGACAGCTACGATAAGTCCTGGATAGTACCCACGGCTATCAATTTTTGAAAGTCGTGTAGGTTAACAATGTCTGTTATCGCTCTTATTGACGAAGGAAAATGCACATTCTTAATATGTTGTTTTGACTCACACCCATAATTTGCTAACTTTAGGGTTAGATCAATTCGTGTGATTTGTCTAATAATATCGTATTATTACGACAGGCTGTAGTGAGGTGGAGGGGGCCGGATTGCAACTATAAATGCTAGCATATTAGTAACGTGCCGGGCCGCAACACATTGACTAGTTTTGTGTACAGTTAACTGCCGAACTGCATGTTAAGGCTAGTTCTTTATGGCCTTTAATCGTTCTTATTTCGTAATTTATTTTTATTTAATTCGTAATTTCTGATTTTGTTAATGCATACTTAAAACACGGAGAAAATTGTGTGCGCTCAATTCCGCTCTGCAAATCTGCCGCACTTTGGCCCGGCATAGTGTACGAGAGTTTATATAAAATGTATCAAAGTGATCTAGGTGAATTTTTGCGAAGCACCCTGACCAGCTGCGGCCCATCTTAATGTGTTAGAGCGTAAAATAGGATTATTAAAAATAATAAAAGTTAGAATAATTTTACTTGATATGTAACTGAAATAAATAGCTTTTGTTTTCATATTGAGCTGTTTCGCGGGTAAAAAGTGTGGTAAAAAAATCTTTGCATGTGTGATCTTTCTGCCGAATTGAGCATTATACATACAGATAAAAGATCAAAATACTCTTCTAGAAAATGTATGCATTAATTACGGACAGATGACAATTACATTACATTGCTTTAAAATTTGTTCGAGTGAAGCAGTCCAGCGATACTGAAGAATCAATAAAACCTAGAGGATACGGTGAGAAATATTGCAAAGTCTTAATGCCAGTCTACTGACAGGGTCCTGGATAAAACACTTCGGTTCCGGTTCCAACGTTCAAGTTCAAAATGTCCAATTCCCAAAATATACAACATTTTCAAAATGCCTATTTCCTAAAATGGTCCATTTTCTCCATGTTGGTCTCATGCTCCTTTGAAGAATAGGCCAACTGCCGTTCTGCCAGGCAGGTCGTAAAAGGCGACTTACTGGCTATAAGTGTCACTACCATCGTGACTACTTGGTGGTAGAGTTCCGCAACGTCTCGCCCGGGTATTTGCTACCATCGCAGAAGCTATTCCTGCAGCAATAATGTCAATTTTATATCATAAGATAGCAAACAAGCAGATGGGTCTCCTGATGGAAAGATACAACCATTACCTATAAACACCAAAGATGTTAATGGTGCGTTATTATGTATTGACGAGGTCTAAGGCCACATGCATAAGTTTACCGGCTACCTTACAATCCAAACCGGATCACGACGATGACAAGCATTGACTCTATTGCGGCGCAAATAGGTAAGGCGGTGGTGCCAAATACCAGTGCGAGATGTTGCGGAACCACCTAGTAGTCACGATGGTAGTGAAATTATTTCTTGTCAAGAGTTAAGTAAACTTTTTGACAAGCAGTTACGCTATTGCGGCAGGAATAAATAAGGCGGTGGTACCAGACCCGGGCGAGATAATGCAGAAATCTACCACCTAGTTGTCATTGTCGTGCTCCTGTTTGGAGGGTAAGGTAGCTGGCAGACTTGTGCATGTGGCATTGCAAACCCGCCACACGGATGGGAACACACCATTTATATCTTTGATGTCTAAACGCGATGGTTTCTCTTTCCATCAAGAGAGCCGTCAACTTGTTTGCTTTCTTATAATATAAAAAACAAATATTAATTTTACACACTAATCATCTAGACTAATAACAAGTAGTTTTTTCGTTTCACATCTGTAAATTATATTGAATTTGGCTGATAAAAACCGTACATACTAAAGGAGAGTGTTCAGTAGTTGATTTTAATACCAAATGTGTAAAACAATTAGGTACTTAAATATTGAGCTAATTATCCTATAACATGTTTATAGTCATACGGACGCCCACGCATAGATATCATTTTTATTCAAATTATCCTTTATAGGCACTGTTGAAGTTCATTATTTACAAACAGTGATTTGCTGAACTCGTGACTAGACTCATTAGCTATTAGTCTCCGCGCGGATGATAACGGAGCTATCACTCGCTGTCCCGGGATTCGTGGGATTCGAAGAAATAAAAGTGACCGTATTTTCTGAATATTACTCTACTAAATTTGTTGTGGTTGACAACTACATAATAGTCAAGCAATATTTGATAACGTCATTTTCCTCTCTATTATACACCCGAGTAAATTTTCCATTATACAAGGAGTAAATTTTCCTTAAAGTAATCCTAAAAAACTGGTATTTTTCATTTTGTGTTTTTTTATCTTGTGCGCTTATATACACCCCAGTACACCCGAGTAAATTTCCTTTAAGTAATCCTAAAAAACCAGTATTTTTCATTTTATTTTTTATTTTTTTTTATCTTGCGGACCTGTTGTCATCTAAAGAAAGCAATATTTTATTTATTTACTTATTTTAGTTTACTTTCTTTCGTATTAAAACAGGGCGGTTACAAACTAACATCATAATATTCGACCAGGGTGGGTTTGAGATCACCTATTTTAGCAAGTGAATTAAACAAAATTCTATCAAGAAAACGTGTGGTCGTAAACTGATGAGATGCATCTTTATGCTTCTACAACATCAGATTCTAAATTATACAATCATGAAAGCATCATTGAGATCATAATAAGCAAAATATTTTATAGCTTTAAGTGTCCGAATGTGACCACATGGCCGCTTTCGAGCGTATTAGATATTTATATACTTCAGTTTGCGACCACTGGATTTAAAAAGAAATATAAGCTAAAAAATGATGTCACTACAACTTTCCAACAAACAATGTTCTATAATTGAAATAATAACACTTCTTATTTGAGTGTAACATTAGTATAAGGTAACAAAAGGTAACTTTGTTCGCCAGCCGGTGTGGTATTTTTATTGCAATACGCGACACATAAACACACCATTTAGTCATCACTCGAACTCGGGCACTATTTTCAGCTTTAGCAGATAGGTTTAAATTTATGATTTTTTTGTTACATAATTATTCATTGAATATTCAATGCTTACTGTTCATTGTTTTCTCATGAAAAAATGCTATTATCTTTAATTAAGAAACCTAGGCCCTCAAGTGGTCGCATACTAGAGGCGGTCGCGTTACCGACGCAATGACCCTATATTACGTTTGTATGTTTAATTAAAAATATCTTAAATAACACTAAATGATTAAGCTTACAACAGGGAATATAGATGGAATAGCATTTGGTTTCAGTGTTGATCTTATCTTATGGATTATTAAATCCTCGGATTTAAAATGACGGCTGCAAATTAAACTGTAATATGAATTTTTTTTTCTTAAATGGAACAACTTCAACCCACCGTTGTCGAAGAATCTCATTTCTTGAGAACCTGCAAGAAAATAATGAACAAGAGGTTAGGTATCTACTACTAGTTAGCAGTTACTACCAAAAAGTATGTAGGTAATGTATTTAGTCACTACAACACAATGATTTTAGTATTAAATAACAAAATTACGTAAAGTAGGTTCTTATTTGATTACGATGTCATTCCTTAGGGACGTATTATGAAATGTTAGATTGAATTGTAATTTCTTTGTATTCACATGTCCGATTTTTTGTGTTATTATTGCTACCCTACTTAAAAAACTTGTAAATACAATAAAAAACTTACTCAAAATATGAAATTCCGCAACCAGCATACACTTCGCTATTACAGCACTTAACGCTACAATTTTTCACCATTTTACAACAGAAAAAACTTATAGCAGTAAGCAAAAAGTATCAGCTATATTTTTAAATAAAGCGCGCCAAAGCGTACGGCCATATGAGTGTGGCCGTGCATAGTTTACAAATTACTACTAATTCTACTGATTTGAGAAAACAGTTTTTACATTGCTTAAATAATTACGTAATAATTAAAATAAGCACATTTAAGAACTCAATATGTTAATTACAATACATTTTATGCTAATGTATCTATAAACGTGTATGAATAAAAGGGATTTAACGGTTACCGGATATATAAAAAATCTGCCATCCGAAAGTTTTATTTACACTGGCAATTGCAAGAAAGGGATAGCATCCACTCATGTCGTTGTCTCGCTTAGAACGTTTTTCCCCTCTGTTAAGTAAGAAGCAAATGTCAACTTTATTGCTAACGAGATAAAGTACAATTTTATTTTTCAAATATTGCTTCGTAGTAATTCCAGATATCGTATATAAATTCCTTGGATATAACTCAGGTATTTGTTTTAAATGATTAATACGCGTGCTATCTCCACTTATACCTAATACTTTATGGACTTGGTTGACAAAATAGTGTCATTTTAACAATCGTAGGAGAACAAGCTGAAGGTAAATTATAACATATGCCGGTTTGTAATGACAAAATTTTGTGGCAATTATTTTTAAAAATCTTATAATAATAGCAAAAACACGTTTCATGAGCAATTTTTGCTGTACAATTACAATTATATGTGAAAAAATGGATTTTTAGGTATATACTCAAAGGTCCTTCGTGTCCACTGTCCAAGCTGAAACCAGCTTGGCCCGATGCTCAGAATATTTTTTGTTCTGTCAGATCTGACTATCTTTGTCCAATATCTTAGGTTAGCAGTTGTTCTGAATCCACATGTAATGTAATCTGTTCTAACTTGTCATTGGTTATTTGATTTTCATTTTGTATATGACGTTTTGTGATCGTGCTTTGGAAATCGGACGGGCGTATTGATGTTTTGAGAAAAATTGTATTGTTCCTGATATAAATAAAAGTTATTTGACTATAAAGATCATGATTTAATTAAAAATCCAAAGGTTTTCTCACTTAAGTTTTCATTTAACATTCCAAAGTTGCATTTATAAGTGTATAAATTATTATTTGCTGTTGTAGTAAACATCACAAAAATTGTATTTTTTTAATTTGGGAATTATGTGTGAAATTTGGTGCCGAAAAGAGCAGTATTTTTTTTAAATTTTTGATATTAAACTCAAATAATGGCTGATCTAATTCGTTCAATGGGGGCGCCTATTGGACCTCCTATAAAGGATAAGTTGGGATCGCCATCTACGGAGTCTGAAGATGGTGGTGGTGATCTTGCTGAATTAGCTGCGGATTTAGAATTAGATGAAGCAGATGGTCCGAGTACAAACGGTGATAAACAGTTTTTAATATTTTTATTTTATTTATGGTTTGAGATGTAATATAAATTTACATGTCTACTTAGGCCACTCGAAATTAGTTTTAAATTATCGTTTCCACAGGAGAGAGACAAGCTGTGTTAGCTCCTCCTGAAACTGAATGGTATCATGGTCGATTAGATAGATACACTTCTGAGGAGAGACTGTGGGCTGCCAGTAAACATGGGAGCTATCTTGGTAAGTTGTGTTATCACTTTATTTACAAAAACACTACATTTTAATGGATTAAGTATAGAAGCAGTTAGATTCATTGAAGTAGATCTAGAATTTAGACTATAAATATATCAATGTCTTGTCAGCTATCTTTATATTTTTTTAAATTTTCCTTATGTTACATTAATCCAGCATAGATATCTTGGGGTAATTGTAGGTGCATTCGTTGTACCTCTGCCTACCTTTTTGCTGATAGGGGTGTGAAGATACTATGTTGCAGTACATTATTATAATATTTATTAAAATGTAGTCATTATAATAAGGAAACTAACATTATTCTGCATAACATGGTACAACATGTTAATATGCACTTAAATATCAGTTTGTTAAAATAGAATAGGAATAATTCTAAATGTTAATTGCACATTTTTGTTCTAAAACAGTTAAGCTTGGTCTGGGTTCCTGTTGAAGAATAGACCATTTGCCATCCTGCCAGGTGGTAAAAGTTGAACTATTAAATGAACATATCAATACCAGTGTAACTACTAGGTGGTAAAGTTTGTTAGGTTTGGTACCACCACCTTACCATTCATGTTATAACGCTTGTCATTTTCGTGTCCTGTTTTGGACAGTAAGATAGATAGTTTTATGCATATTGCATTCCAACCTGCCATAAGGCACCATTAAACATCTTTGGTATCCATTGGTGATGGGTGCGTACTATACTATAATATAAAATGTAATTGTGAATTAATATAGAATTCATGTGAATCCATATAGTTTGTATGAAATTTTATTATTAACCACTTGAATGTCCACATCACGAGTTGTCAAATGCCTCAAACGTCAGAGCGCAACTGACATTTAGCACGATAAAAAACCACATTACGTTTCTCGGTAAAAACATTTGTAAAAAGGAAACTATATGTACTTGTATTTTAAAATAATATCTTTCCTTAAGTTAGCATATACAAAATAAATTTCAATGATAATACATGCTTGATACTAATATTTTCATACTTAAAAACAATATTAAACTCTGCTACGCCATTGTGGTGCTTCGGGCATGTTTGCAGAGAATCGTGTTGATGGCTTTCATGGGATTATCAGAAAGCGATGTGCCTCTTTACTCGGAAGTCTGTGAACCAGCCCGGACAGTGTTCTAAACGTATTGGTGTATTTATTTATTTATTTTTATTTGGATTGCCAACAGAATGTACACACTCTAGGCTTTATATAATACATGATGAGATATGGCAGTGCTTTCCCAATTATAGGCAACCACAGCTTATACAGTAAGCTTAAAGTTCGAATTACATATTGTTAAATTAAATTAAATTATATAAAATTATACCAAAAGTGAAAATTATAGTGTCAGAAAAAAATTAATTTAAAATTTGATTGAATAATGGCAGGCAATAATCACTTGCACAATACAAGGGACTCACAAATACTACAGCATTGGTTGAACCTGCATATATCTCAGGTGACACCAGGACGTTTTATATAGTTTTAGTATATTTGGGATCTTAAAATCTGAAACTGTACTAAGTTAATTTTACCTGTCAATCAAACAACATTTGCTAATTTTAGTTTTTAAAAATGTATTTTTTTAACACAAATAATGAATTAAATATTATTATTATTATTATTATTAGTATTTTTTCCCCAATTGGTGGAGGAAATATTTTTTTGTTAATTTCTTTACTTTGGTTAATAAGTTTATATTATTTGATTTAATACATAATTATTATGGTAGTATAATAATAATATTATATTAATTCGGATTTAAAATCAACCTAATGAACATAAAATGTAATTACGGCGATCCTCGTTGACATGTTTTCAAGAATGACAATAAGCTTTAATTTAAGAATTTAAAAATAGAAAGAAAAGTCTTATAATTTTGTATTAGACGCCATCTAAATTTCTATACCTTAATTTAAAACCACAGATATTATACATGAAAGTCATAGATTTTTAATATAATCGCATTTTTCGAGTGTTAAATGTTAAAATAATTGCGTACCACAATGCCCTGGACGTTCAAGTGGCTAAATGAATGTACAACAAAGTCCTGTGTGTTTGCAACCATATTATGGTAGAATATGCTGATATCTTTCAATAAGTTGTAATAACTTGTAACAATAAAATTCTTGCAAAAAGAGTCTTCCTTCTTTTTTCCTGTTGACATATTTGTAATCTGCCATATTTAGTTTTTAGAAAGTTAATTTAAATAATTCAGTAGATATTAAACCATATTATCAATTTTAAAAAATAGGTATTGTTCTATATTAGGCATATGAGATAAGTAAAACAATAGGCTGTGGGAAACAGCATTATTTCTTAGAATGTTAAATTATATGACATTCTTATAGCAAAGTGTAAGATAATTAGGTTCCCATGTGATTACTAGCATCTATTATTGTAATAAATACTTTCTTCTTATTGAATGGATCTGGTTGTTTTCACCAAACTTTTTTTAATAAAGTTTGTTGCAAAGAAGGAAATAGTCTCAATTTAGAATAGCATAATGGTTTAAACATTACTTATCTAATGTTCCTAGTACTGTCTTATTACTCAAAATTTATATGATACTGACATTTATTGAAGTCAATACTTTTTTGCAAAGTTATCAGATTTATATAATTGTTGACTGTTGGATAACATAAAGCTTACTGTCTGTTGACATTATTATTTTTATTAAGACTGTTAGTGTTTAAGGTTTCACCAAAAAGGTGGTCACTTTACACAGCAAGTAGGAATTTGACAATGGTAAGCACTACCAATGTGGCATTGGAAAAGACAAAGCAATGGTACAATATCCACGATAATGCAATTATAAAGTGAGTCTTTTGATTCTTAATAAAATTAATCAGTTTTGTTGTCTGAAACAGGACTGGTGATTCATATCTCCAGAATAGGTAACTTTTAATGACTATCAGTTTTTTTTTAGCTGTATCCAATATTGTCAGCTACATGATTTTTGGACATAGAAATAATAATTATTATCAGCAGATTCCAGACTGCTGCTACGATTTTTCTGTATAGAAAACAATATATATATATATATATATATATATATATATATATATATATATATATATATATATATATATATATATATATATATATATTATTTGCTAGATTAAGGAGTTTGACCTAGCCTAAACTAAGAGCTCCTAGACTGCTGCTAGAATTTTCTGTATGTATAGAAAAACTTCATTATATTTGCTAGATATAGAAATTCCAACTCAGGAACTTATGGTTTAAAGTCATACAGACTAATCACCAACAAAGGAGCCTGGGACAAATGTAATGTTTGCCACCATCAATAGTGTGTTATTGTGAATTGAATAATATCATATAATGGTAATTTTTTCTGCAGTTCGAGAAAGTGATCGTAAACCTGGCTCTTACGTTTTGAGTTATTTAGGAAGAACAGGGATTAATCATTTTAGGTGAGTGTATGGGTATTTTATTAATTTAATGAAATAAAGTTTTTGCAGACCATAACATGCGAAATATTTATAATAACATTATTAATGTAAAAGTCTGTCTGTCTGTCTGGCTGTCTTACACCTTCACAGCTAAACAGCTGAACCAATTTTTGTGAAAGCGTAGATGCTTGATCATTTTTTTGCAGTGTGGATGCTGCGACCGTATGTTTATGTTTTTGCGGCGGCGGGGGTGTTTCGGAACGGATACGACTTAGGCACCTTCAAGAAAAGAGCATACTCCTTTCAAAAAAGCCGGCAATGCAGCTGCAAGACCTCTGGTGATGTGGCTGTCCATGGGCGGTGTTAATCACTTACCATCAGGTGTGCCTCCTGCTCGTTTGCCCCTTTTTTCTATAAAAAAAGAGTTCTGCATTGTCTCGCCTGGGGCTGGTACCACCGCCTTACCTATTTCTGCAACAATAGCATCAGTGCTTGTCACTGTCGTTCTGGTTTGAAGGGTAAGGTAGCCAGTACACTTATGCATGTGGCACTAGACCTAACAAGATAGCAACGCACCATTAACATCTTGGTGTCTATAGGCAATGACTGACTCTTTCCACCAGGAGACCCATCTGCTTGTTTGCTATCTTAAAAAAAGACATTTATATTTTGATAATAAAAGTTAACTACTACAAGTTGTGGGAACCCAGAATGAACTTGAATTTGATGTTAGTTTAGTAATTTGTATTTCATATTTATATATAGATTACTTTATGGACAGAGAACAATAACATTTAGTATGTATAGGCATTTGTTTAAATTTATTTATACACTCAATTTAAATATATATATTTTTTGTAATATATTTATAAATGAAATTTAAAGTATGTGGCACATCATAACGAAATCGCTGAAGCACACCAAAACTGCAGATAATGATTACGCAGAAAGAGAACGCAGGTTTCTTCAAAAAGGGTAACCCCTTGGAATGTAGCCGAATTGAAGACTTGAAATTTAGCGCAAGCATAGATGCGAGCTTTAAAGGAAAAAAAAATTTAATTGATAAGTATGTACTTACACAGTTCCATTAAAATATTATATATAATGAAAAAGTTTGTTTGTGTGTGTATTTATAATTGTGTGTCTGTTTGTTTGTTACTGCTTCACGCTTCTCCTGCTGCATTTTAAGGATTTGGTTGGTATGGTTGTAAATTTTGACTTAACAAAAGTTCTTTTTATCCCGAAAAAATACTATTTTCTCGAAAAATTAATCACGCGACAAGTGCAAAGCGCGTAGTAATATTGTAAGATACATTTGTTATTATTGTTACGTACTCGGGTTCGCAATTGTAAGAAAAACACCACTTATATTAAATCCGTGTATTTACACAACACAACACAACGTAATACTAAAATACACTTTACACAATAGTCACTTGCTGTACTATCACTGAACTTAGAACACTAAGCAATAAAACACTAAGAAATAAAACACTTCTCGCTTCGCACTAGTCACTTGATGTATCGCTCTCGATCGCTTGATAAAAACTGACTTGTGTTTGTCAACACCTCTGTATCTATAGGCAGGGTAAAGTCCTAGCTGGATCCAGAAAAATCTAAATGTATCGGGAAACAATGAATCACTTCTTATCGTAAACATGTTATGAGTCATAAATCCTAGTACACGCTACTTTCAACCTTATGCCATATCCCACAAAGTCCATTATGGCATAGCCCCGGTCAACTATTTGTTTGTCAACAGGAGTTTTCTAGATAGATAGCGCGCCCGCGCTCCAACTCTACACGCTTCTAGATTATTCGTAACATTATAAATATTTTTATTGTAGAATAACAGCAGTATGCGGCGATTACTACATCGGGGGTCGGCAGTTCGATTCTCTGGCCGAGTTAGTTGGGTTTTATAGCCACTGCTCTGATTTGTTGAAGCGCGAGCGTTTAGTCGAACCAGTACCACCCCCTGAACCTGTTAATGATAAAAAAGTAAGTTCAAACGATTCACATATTTTTGGATATTAATTTTTGTTATATCAGGTTGAAGCATTTAGTTCTTTTATTTTATGATTTACTATTTTTATGATTTAATTACAATTAATGTATAGTTTTCAGATTTTTCTCTGTACTTGTAGTACGAGTATAAGACAATATTTACTAATTTACTAATATATAATATACTAGCTGTTGCCCACGACTTCGTCCGCGCGGACTTCTTTACTCCGCACAGCTCCTCCCCCGTAGCGTGATAATATGTAGTCTATATGTTGACCCGACCTATCTATCTATACATATAATAAAATCGTAGGAAAGTCAAAACTGTACATTAAATATTTTTTTAAAAGAATACTTGGGGCGTGATCTACAATCGATATCGAAGCCAAAAATATAGTTTTTAAAATTTTTGTCTGTTTGTCTGTATGTATGTCCGGGATAAACTCTATTCTATGAATATTATTAATAGGTCGGGTCAACATATAGGCTACATATTAACACGCTATCACCTACGGGGGAGGGGCTGTGCGGTGTAAACGAACTCCGCGCGGACGAAGTCGCTGGTAACAGCTAGTTAGTAATATTCATGCAAAATTTTAAGTAAATCCATGCAGTACTTTTTGAGTTTACCCCGGACATACATACAGACAAACAGACAACAATTCTAAAAAGTATATTTTTGGCTTCGATATCGATTGTAGATCACACCCCCAAGTATTCTTTTAAAAAAATATTCAATGTACAGTTTTGACTTTTCTACGATTTTATTATATGTATACAGATAATATATAATATATAATAAATATTTACTAATTTTTATAGTTCTAGTTCAACGGGCAGTACCTTATAAATATTGAATTTCGTGAGAGTTTCGAAATATTCGTTTTTTGTCGCAAAAACGGTTGTAGATATGTTTTATTTTGACTTAGAAGCTTGATTTTTAAATAGCTTCAAGGGTACTGTCGATTTGAGTATTTGATTTGATTATGGCATAATGGACAGACAGACGGATAACAAAGTGATCTTATAAGGGTTCCGTGTTTTCCTGTTGAGGTACTGAATCCTAAAAACTTGCAAAACGTAATTGAAACTTATCACACCGATAACAAAGGCTAACCTGGAATGTCCTGGATCAACAAAGGCCAGTTTTCATCTCGGCAGAATTGCTAGTTCCTTTGGAATTTTCGAGAAACTTTAATAAGGCAGCAGGCTATAAAAGTACAGCTACTACCTAACATTATAGATAGTTTTATTGGATTTATTTTCCTAGTACTTGCTGTTCAATCAACTGCCTTACTGCCAGGCGTCTGGCAAAATGTGAGAGACGGTTTGGCATTAAATGCCATTGTGTCTACTAACTAGGTGATATTTGATAAATCTGCAACGTCGTGGTATTAGGTCAGGAATTGCTGTACCTATTGCTATCGCAATAGCGTAATTCTCGTCGTTATTGTGTTCTGTTGAAAGGGTAAGGTAGCCATTAAACTAATGCAATTCATCCCTACTACACGGGTTGGCACTGTACTACACAGACTTATAAATGCGAAAATATGTATGTCTAGTTTGTCTGTCTGTTTAGCTAAGATTAAACTACGATACTATACATCGTACACTTAGTGTATATGTAGCCAGATCGCAGAATTGCCCATATCATGAAATGCTTGAGAATTTCATTAAATGTGTGCGAATTTCATTCAAAAAAGCAACTACATCGTTAAATCGTTAACGCTTCACGATTTTATCGTCCACGATTGGCCATAACGTGAAAATTGGATGTCCATACGGAATTTCATAAAAATTACACACTATTCAATCAAATTTAAAATGTTCTTACACTTATAGAAAGCTACATTGTTAGTAAGTAACATAGGCGATATCCGTACTTCCATACTAATATTATAAATGCGAAAGTTACTCGGTTTGTCTGTCTCTTCTTCACGCCTAAACCACTGAACCGATTTGGATGAAAAGGACAAAGATAGTTTGAGACTCGGGAAAGGACATAGGATAGTTTTTATGCCGGAATTCTTACGGGAACGGAAACTATGACGGCAAAGCCCCGGACTTATAGAAATTTTTCCACGCGGATGAAGTCACGGGCACAGCTAGTTTGTTATAAAAATTAGTGATTCCTCAAGAAATCCCAATAATTGTAAGTCTCGTTATTAATATGTTTGCTGTAACATTAAGGCAGATTAGAGTTTGTAGTGAAGTATAATCTATTATCTATATTAGATTAGTTTTTGACATGTTTTATGTATCGCAGCGTGTGGTAGCAATTCTACCATATACGAAGATGCCGGACACGGACGAGTTGACGTTCCAAAAGGGCGACATATTCTTCGTGCATAATGACATGGGGGACGGTTGGCTCTGGGTCACCGCGCACAGGTATGACATCGCCATAAAATACTTCATACGTATATCTTTAAGGCAAGGCAAGACCATTAATTGATACGTGTTCCTATAGTAAGTTCCGCGAAACTTACGAATTCCGTGAAAAAGCGAAATAATTGTGACTGAAATACTCAATGTACTCGACTTACCGGCTTTAGTATAGACCAGGGGTCGGCAATCTTTTGAGTCGGAAGGGTCAAAAATAACAATTTACTATATTTCAATGTTTTAAAGAGCCACATACATTTGTCTTGCCAACAATAACAAATAATTGAGCAAACAAATTCAATGGGAGCGATGGCTTTGAATGGGTATGGTTATTCAAGTAGAAATTATTTAAATGTTTTTTTTTTTATAAAATCCATACTAATATTATAAATGCGAAAGTCTGTATGTCTGTCTGTCTGTTACGCTTTCACGGATAAACCGCTGGACCGATTTTCATGAAATTTGGCACGGATATAGTTGAAGATCCGGGGTCAAACATAGGCTAATTTTTTTCAAAAATCAGTCCTTGGAGGGCTAAAATAGGGGATGAAATTTTTATTAAAAGCTATTTGGACGCCTTATTAATATACTTTGTGGTATGTGTTCATCATCATCATCGCTTCTGTGGTCTAGTGGTCCAGTGTTGGCGTTGACTACATGAGGTCCCGGGTCGGGCACTTAAAAAAAAAGTGTTTTTTCAGTTCTCTGATAAACACAAAGTTGCCCGGGACTGGAAAGTGCTCGGTCGGCGATAGGCTTGCCACCTATCACATTTGTGGGACCAAAGTATCTTCGGCTAATCGTGGGTGCACTGGTTGTACCTCTGCCTACCCCTTCGGGGATACGGGCATGAAGATACTTTATTAATATACTCGCGGGTGAAGATGCGCGGGTCAGCTAGTAAATAATATTTGCGTATGGAACTCGCCGCATTCAAGGAGTCGCATGTACGCACGGCTCACGAGCCGTAGGTTGCCCACCTTTGATGTAGACAATACACGCATGAGGTCCTGAGTTTGAGTCTTGGATCAGAAGAATCATAACTTCCTGAGACTGGAAGTATACCCGATCATAGAACTTAATACTGTTAGTGGAATCTTGAGTGCACGTCTAGTCTTCTATCTTTACTACCTCTACGGGGACATGACATTTATCATTTAAATTTTTTATTTGTCATATTATTAATAAGTCATCTTATTAAAATACACATATATTGTTTAAAAAAACACTTTTATTTACAACGGCATGTTAAGGTCTATAATAATATTAAAAGATATAAAAGTACTTTGTTTTGTGAAATACAACGGTATTTTAAAATATGAATTTCCATGGTACCGAATAATATTACGATGTACAAATTGTCTTTATGTAATTTGAATGTTATCTATTATTTAATGACTGACGTTCAAAAAGAGGTTACTATTAATCCTATTTTGAATAAAAAAATTTTGACTTTGACTTTGACTTGACCGAGGGAGACAAAGGCTGACGTACCATGATTAAATCAGTCGCGTGTTGTCTGAAGGTAGTGTCAAGAGCCTTTGAAAACGTTGTTTGCATGAAGAAAGTTTCGAACGTGGATTAAGCAAGGCAAGTCTGTTTGTATCGTGATATATGGCACTCAACTCTCTCTTCTACCATGTAAGGGATCTGGCGTGAATATATGCATGTGTACAAAAAGGCGTTCTTCTTTTAACTTTACCTAATTACTATTTGGTTTTTTTGTTACAACAAAATAAACATCTATTATTAATCATCGTCGTGTTGAAGCCAACCGATTCGGACCCGTAAGATAACGCTAACCTCGTCATAATTTTAAAATAACGCAACATATACACTTTAAACACCGGAAATGATCTCAGCTCACTGCAATGCTAATAGATTATTTTTTTCTAATTTGTATCTGTAATTCTGTAAGCACATTTTATACAAATTAATTATGTTTGATGCAATTTTCTATGTATGATGCAATTTAATTGATTTTCAAAACTTTTATATCTAATCCTCGTATTAATCCCGGGCTCCTTTGAAGAATAGGCCAACTGCTGGTCTGCCAGGCAGGTCGTAAAATGCGACGGATTGGCGATGTGATGCCAGTCACTATCATCGTGGCTATTAAGTAGTAGAGACCTGCATTGTCTTGCCCGGGTCTGGTACCCCCGCCTTACCTATTCCTGCCACAGTAGCGTCAGTGCTAGTCACTGTCGTTTTCCGGTTTGGAGTGTAAGGTAGCCGGTGAACTTATACATGTGGCATTAGACCTCGCTACAAGATAGCAACGCACCATCTTTGGTGTCTATAGGCGATGGTTGACTCTTTCCACCAGGAGGGCTATCTGCTTGTTTGCTATCTTATGATATAAAAAAATCCGAATCCGCGACGACGACGGCACTTGACTGACAAAAATTAGCACTTAAAAGCTTAATATTTTACAAACGAGTCTCTCAATTGAAACGTTGTTGTTACAAACCTACAATATTTTTTAAAAACATACGACGAAGTCGCTGGCAACAGCTAAGTAGTTATTAATAAAATCATTAGGATGGAGTAGTTTCACCAAGCGGCGACGATGGAGAGTATAAATTATTTAAAAATGATCAATTTTTTTAGTAAGTGTAATATAATATTACAATTAGGTTGTGTCTTTTATTGCTTGTGCCAAAAGTAACGAAGTAAGACCCTAGTACATCGAAATATAGTCCCGTCTTGTATCAAGAAATTCTCAGTTTAATTTTTAGAGATTTTATTTTAGTCGCTAAAAAGGTAGGCAAAATTGAGCGATGGAGAACATCTCGCTATTAAACAAAACGGTGAACCAAGAATATCTTTACTTTCGGTTTACTTCGCATACTTTTTTTAAATCATCAAGACAGAACATTAGCGTCACGGTGTCTAAAAAAATATATTTATACGTTCACTATTTAGCGGGTTGTTAATCTCAGTAAATAATCGTATTCGTTCATTTAATATTACCTTGACAAGGGTTCTTCACGTAAATCCTGTTATTAATGTCTTAAAATCGTTAGCGCGTGATTCCTTTATACTATGAAATGCAAATGTTTCGACCTCATTTCCCTTGAAATTGTTGTTGAAGTTTTATTATATTTGTTGAGTTGAAAATTTCCGAACTATTCATTGTTCTTCCATATACTTTTTATATATGGAAGAACAATGTAAGTATAAATATTTTACTACAGTAATATGACTAATATGCAAACGAATTTACAAACGATTTCTTCTTCCAATAGGAGGAGGAAATATATATACATAATATGTCAACATTATATAAAATGTCATGGTAAACCACAAAATGATGTTAATGGTCCGTTGCTATTCGTGTGGCATATATGTAATGCCAAATACGTAAGTTTACCTTACTCCGAATCGCAAGAGGACAGTGAGAAGTATTGACGTTTTTGATGGCAAGAAAGCCCAGACAACCTTACTTCTTAGCTTTTAAAGTATATACCGTACTGAAGCCGCTTTAAAAAGTAAAATCGTTCGATTGGTTCACCATGACCAAAGAATCTATATACATATAATAAAATCGTAGGAAAGTCAAAACTGTACATTGGATATTTTTTTTTAAAGAAAACTTGGGGCGTGATCTACAATCGATACCGAAGCCAGAAATACAGTTTTTAGAATTTTTGTCTGTTTGTCTGTATGTATGTCCGGGGTAAACTCAAAAAGTACTGCATGGATTTACTTCAAATTTTGCATGAATATTACTAACAGGTCGGGTCAATATATAGGCTACATATTATCACGCTATCACCTACAGGGGAGGAGCAGTGCGGAGTAAACGAAGTCCGCGCGGACGAAGTCGCAGGCAACAGCTAGTAATAAATAGTTACCTACTATTCATAACTATGTGTATATGTACCCAGTAGTGAAATAAAATTATATATGCCTTATTTATTATTTTTAACTATTGACCTTCGATTGGATAGTTTCTAAACTTTAATTTACATTGGGCTAACCGAATGTTTCTTTGTAAATCTTTGAACTGAAAAACCTTAATTGCGATAAAAATTATCCTATCTTTTAAGTTGGACTAAATAAAATCTAACCCCAAAGTGACCAAATTATTTGTCTGTGTTATGGGTGTTAATCAACGATACTCATACATATAAATACTGTTATATGATAATTATAATAATTATACATTATTATATATATTACATTCGCTAATTACACATAATAAACACCCAAACCCAAAAATACAAACAAAAATCGTTGAGTAGCTTCGGTTGAGTAGCTTCGTTCAATAGCTTCGGAGTCCATCGCAGACATACAACATGGTACGTAATTAATATATATATATATATATATATATATATATATATATATATATATATATATATATATATATATATATATATAATTAATCTAACCCCAAAGTGACCAAATTATTTGTCTGTGTTATGGGTGTTAATCAACGATACTCATACATATAAATACTGTTATATACATAATAAACACCCAAACCCAAAAATACAAACGTCCATGCTCATCACACAAATGTTTGTCCCAGTCGGGAATCGAACCGTAGCCCCATCGACTCATAGTTAGGTTCGCTAACCATTCGACCAACGGGGCGGTCTAGTTGTTTTCACAAACCTACAATATTTTTTAAAACCCTTCCCAACGTATTTTTTCCATGGAGTACACGAGATAAAAATTAACATTCCCTCTTTACATATAGAGGAGCAACCCTACAAAAATATTTCTCAACATTTTATGTTCCTTTGTTGCCGTGACTAATGTTCATGTCAAAGTACAACTTTCTAGTACTAAGGATCTCTGAGCTAGACTGAGGACGGACGGATATAGCGAAACTATAAGGGTTCCTAGTTTACTTTGGAACCTTAAAAAAAACTACGTACTGTACATTTTATTTACAATTGTGAATGATTATTGCGACCCACGTCTAATATTTTTCGAATTTTGTTTATTTATATTTTACACCACAAACTTCTTAGGGGGCAGGCAGACAAGGAGCTGAGCAGGAAACAAGACAAATATGCAGGACCTTGATATATGACATCACGATCCCTGCATATTTGCCTTGCTTCCACATATCTTAAGTTATATTACCTCTCGAATGGAAGTTACTCTAGGTCCCTATAAAAGAAACGAATAATTTATCAAATATCAAACATTCAAATCCTCAAAATTTTGTTTGTGAAATCAGCTAACATGTGAGCAAAAAAATTATTAAACAATTTTCTTCATGCTCATGGAAAATATATTCGAGATTATAATTAATGATCTGTTTGCATGTACATTATTTATATCCTGGTAATAAAAATATCAAATTTATGATTTAAAACTTCAAAGCTTGACCAAGCTCTGTTAAACTTGTTGATTCGTAAATAAAACCACTTCTAAAGTTATAACCGGGGAGGAAAGATGGGTCAAGCCGTACTTTTAGAGTGCTTGTTTGCATAAATAAAAATTTCATTTCCTATCGTCCAATATTGTAAAAACATTCATTGCAAGTAGCATTTCCAAAATTATAAAGTTTATGTAGTGTTAGTAGTAGCAGGAGTTAGTAGTAGTACTCATAGACTAAACAATAAAATATCTTCTTAGTTTGACAACAAACTTTAACTAAAAAAAGATAGTATATGCGTGTATTGTGTGTTACGTGTATGTTTATATTTATTAATTCAATATTTTTTGAATGTTATTAAATAAAAATATTAGCTTTTTGCAGCAATTCAAACCTTAACTGATCGTAATTTCATACTCCTCCCTTCGCATAACTGTCGTAAAAAGAGGTAACAACACGGTAATATTATCTATATAGTACACAGTATTGTAACTCGGACGCATCTTTGAAATAAATGCCTACAGCCGCGCGGTACGTAAACATGCAATAGGGCTGCCCGCCTCCAACATTTTAATTTCATTTGTCTACTTTGTGTTTCCATTTAGTTTTGTGATTGTAAATATACTTTTTTATATAAACAAATAGAATACTTTGTAAATTTAATAGGGAGTGTTTAATTAAAATGCGTGTTGTTTTTTGATTCGTAGATTTAATTAAAAAATCATATTTATGTTTGAATAGCAAATCCGTCTTATAAATTTGCGACCGAAAAATATTTGCGCCCTGACTGAGACGTACGAAATACTATTCGCATTCTAATATGTCTAAAGCTTAATTAAAAATTGTTTTGGGAAACATAGACAAAGTGGAGAAAAAGGAATATCTTTTACTTGGTTATAGATACGTGCAGCTACTTTACAATTTATATGTTTGGTTTAAAAAACAACACACCGTCCGTTTGTCACTGCGGCACAGTCACGACTGTCTACATGTCGAGCGCAACGCTGAGATCAAAGCGCGTAGGCATAGCGCGCGCTTCGTTCGTTTGTATGAAGTTGGAATACTATATAGATAATATTACTGTGCCAAGAGCGTCACGTTACAACGATAAAATATACAAATCATAATTGTGAGGCTTAATAACAGGTTCTCCTTAAATTATTACATCCGCTTTTACTGACACCCTTAACTATGGATATATCTAGTCTTAGATTTTAACACATTTAATCAAACAGAATAAATTATATACCTAATTAATTATCAATTATTTATTTTTTATCATAAACGTATTCATCTTTTACATTTTTCTATAACACTAGTTTTATATACAGATATAGATAAATTATATATGATGTCAGTATCACCAATGTGTTTATATGGGCGCGCAATACAAGTCAACTTAGAATTGCTGGAGTAATTTGTCTAGTCAGCAGGGAAGTGCAACATTGCCGAGTGACGGGTGCGCCTTTGTGGGTGCGTAGGGTATACTCACCGACCACACAGTCCATAGACACTTAATAATAGGCGAATGACTTGTGTCAACACATCTGACTTATAGTTCCGATGTAAATGTCCACGCGCCAATGAGTAGTGATTTTTTTTTTTTAAAGGGCAATGGGCCCACCTCTCGTTCCCACCACTGTAACTTCTGTAAACCAGAATCAACAGCGGCAACCGTCCTGATAACCTCTGAGTTGCGAGCTCAGGGTGCCCTGGGGAAAAGCTAAGCTGTCTTGGATCCCGCAACGAAATTAATCAGAAGTATATAGGAGGAGTAGGAAAATACATCCTGTTTCCCTCCCTTTTTAGCAGGAGACAGCAAAATGTTAAAAGCATAAAAATGCTACGAAATGAGACTTTTACAATCAGGTTAAGCCTGATTGCTATTGCACCACGGAAGTTTGGAAATTAGGGACCTACCAGAATGGCCTACTTAATTTTGCTTCCAGTAGTAAGTGTGACAAAATCGTTTGAAGGCACGGAAGTTCCCACGTGTACCCACAAGATCGGAGTAATAAATTACACCGGATATACATTGGATACTATCAAGCATTTGACGACGTTCGTTTTGCCAAAGATTACACTCCCAAAGAATGTGATGTGCAGTTTGTTCATATTTACAGTTTAATGTAGAGCACTCGCAAAAGGGAGAAGGAACTAATTTAAACGAGAATAATTTAGCTTTAAAATTACCGTGGCTAGTGAGAAACTGTGCAACACAATGATCTATTTCTATCCAAGTTTTACTTAAGCGATCCCGGATGCACGGGAAAAAGTTATATAAATGCCGTCCTTTAGTTGAACAAGACCAACGCGACTGCCATTCATCAATTAATTCATTAGTAACGTCAATTACGGGATTAAAAAGGCGACGTATTTTTGTTTGGGCTTGCGAGTTGATAAATTCTGGGTTAGTAAAATTCCTAGAATTGTAATACATTGAAGCCCGACGCTGAATTTCTAAATCTAATGGTAAGACGCCTGATAAAACGGGTAAAGCTTCGGAGCTTACAGTGCGATATGCTTTGCATAGAAATATTAGTGCTAGACGCTGATTTTGAAGTAGTTTGCGCCGGATCGCACCACTCGTAACTTTATCAGCCCACGCTGAACAAGCATAACAGATACAACCTAAATACGTGGCGTTATAAATTATCTTTAAAGTGTTAAACGTTAAACCCCATGTCGAGGTAGATATGCCCGCAAAGGATAAGAAATTCCGTTTAGCCTTTTCACCGATATAGTTAATATGATTTATAAAAGTATAATTTTTTTCTATGACCAAACCTAAATATGTTACCGATTCTTTTCTCTTTATTGTGCTATTATTTATTTTTATACTGGGAGATGATAGGAGCGAACCTTTTAATATTAAGTAAAACGTTTTATGGGGCGCAAAGCTTAAACGATTTCTCAAGCCCCAGTTGATGATCAAATTAAGACTAGTGTGAGCCAGCGACTCTATCTGTGCTCGTGTGTTAGCTTGTATCATTAAAGCAACGTCGTCTGCATAACCTATAAGCGAGCATCCTTCCGGCAAGGCTAATGAGAATAAATCGTCAAATCCTAAGTTCCATAGATATGGTGAAAGTACTGATCCCTGAGGGCAGCCTAGAGTAAGGCGTTTAGACGCTGCGTAATGCCCTAGCTGCAATTTCGTATGACCGTTTTCTAGATACGATTTAATTAGCTTATATATATTTGAATAACACCCCCTTGTTTTTAATTTCAACAATAACATCGGCCACCAAGCGTTGTCAAAAGCACCAGAAATATCCAAAAAAATACCTACAACATAATTATTTCGTGACAATTCTACCATTTTTCTCATAGACAGCACTGCATCGATAGTGGATTTTCCGGCGGTAAATCCAAACTGTTGTTTATTGAACGTGGGCCCTCGTGGTAGAAGTCGAGGAACTATCAATCTTTCTAACAGTTTACCAAGGGACGGCAGAAGTGTAATGGGACGATAAGATTTAGGGTCATCCGTAGGCTTGTCACCGGACTTTGGAATAATTTTAAGATATCCTTGGCGCCATATTTTGGGAAAAACTCCTTCAGCAATACAACGATTTATTATTTTTAAAATAGAGTCCGGGGCCGCTAAACACGCATGTTTTATCATATAATTTGAGATTTTATCCTCTCCGGGGGCTTTTTTCGATGGTAAGTTGTTAACGGTGTTTAAAAGTTCGTCTAACGTTACAAGGCTCGACATGGGGGACAATGGTATCACGTCAACTTGCGATCTAATTTCACGATGATGTTCGTTATCGCGCTCTAGATTATCATCCGGAATTAACGTATGCAAAAGAGCGTTCGCTGTCTCCTCTAAGCTAAGCGTATACGTATCGTTAATTTTAATATTATTATAAAAAGATAAATTATTTTTTGTACGATTTTTAATTTCATGATACATAGAAGACCAAGGGCCTTCTTTTTCTAATCTATCCGTAATTTTTAGCAGAAAATTTCTTTTTGCTAATGCAGTGGCGGCTCGATAGTGTGATCGGGTCTTTCTTAAATTAGCAAGAGCTTTAACATATTTGTCACCTTCCAAACGACGGCGCTTAAGTTTATTAAGGTGGCGTCTAGCTTTCCTAAAGTCTTGCCGTTTTTTAACTAAGCTGTCGTTCCACCATTCACACTTTTGAGTTTTTATTTTTGAATGACGACCTATAGCAATATCCGCGCAGTAGGTAAAAGTATCAGACATTATTTCTGATTGTTCTGACACTGTTAATGAATGGCGAGTGAAATCTTTGGCATGTGCAGAAAATAAATGTCGGAAGAGATTCCAGTTAGCAAATTTAGCGTTATATATATAATCAATCGTATTAGATTCCGAGCTCACAGGTAATTATGGGTTATACTCGAACACAATCAAACGATGGTCACTACAAGACGCATCTGGAATCACGCGCCAGTTATTCAAACGAACGTACGCACTAGAAAGTGTGACGTCAATAGATGATTTACCCATAGAGCTACTGTATGTAGGTGGTGCGTCGGGGGTGTTATGGATGGTGAGTTTTAGTTCAGCAATGAACTCTTCTACTGCAGATCTACGCTCCCTGTCGTTGGATCGTAGTTTACCGTACCAAAGAGGGGATGAGGCATTAGCGTCAACACCAATAATAATTTTTTGTCCGGCAAGAGATCGTAGGACGTGTCGGAGGTGATGCAAGTGAGGAGCAACAGGATCGGAATACTGGAAATAGCAGCTAATGATATATATTTTAAGTTTGGAACAGGATACCTCCGCTACGGCACAATGTTGGGACGAAAGATTAGTAATAGCCGTTACTGTATAAAAAGAGCGCGAGACGTATATACCTGCGCGAGCTTTTGTGCTGTGTTGTAGTACTTTATTACGAAGTTGGGTACTTTGGTATTGTTCTTGAATAAGTACTACATCAAGGTTGTATTCAGTAACGAGTCTATTCAGCTCCGACGTAGCCGCCTTATCGTTATGGAGATTTAATTGTCCTATTACCAATCTATCCATAATTAGTTGTTAAAATTAGCTGTTCCATCTTTGCCTTAAAGGTTGGACAGTCAGGAGAACCAGTCGCGTGGTCACTGGGTTTTTTATAGCGTTTACAGCTGCCACAGGTCGGTGTAAAATCACTGCGGTCTTTATTTTGGCAGTCTTTAGTTTGATGAGTGCCAGCACAATGTGCACAGCAAGGAGTTTTCTCGCGACAGAACTTATAGACATGACCGTATTGTTGACACTGCGTGCATCGAACTAGCTCCACGTCGTCGACAAACCTACACGTAGCCCAATCGATAAACAGTTTTTCTTTCGATTTAATTAGATGTTTATGATAGTGATAGTGATAGTAGTGATATGATAGTTATGATAGTGATAGTATAATGAGTAGTGATTGGGTAATCAGTGTCGACCAATCAGATGTTCTGTATATTACTATCTTTCACTGTGGCCTTGAGTTAGCCAATTACGGCGTTGCAACCCCACTTCGTCTTACCTCGGCCAGTTGCCAGAATGCATTCAATACGGAAAATCAAACATTAGCCGTCTATAGGCTGTGTGGTCGGTGGGTATACTTTATCAATGTAATCATCAAATTTTTCTTGAGCTGCTCGGCTGAACTGAGAGGGGTCAGTCGTCGAGTGATAGATACTTTTTTCCGAAGCATGCGTGTGTTATTTATGCTGCCTGCTACTGAGACTTTCTTACATAAAAAATCTAATGTCACTGTCCGACGCTGTATTTCATGATGTCTGAAAAAGGCAAGACCAACCAGGCAGTCAATACCTATAACATCCAAAATATAGCTGCTTTATAGGAACAGTCAAACTTTGGAACAGCTTACCTTTGACGGTTTTTTTAAGAAACTTTTTATAATGGGATGTTTGAGAGGAGGGCTAAAAAAATTCTTGGAAGCACCGTAATAGCAACTTACTTCTTATGTTGCAAATGTCCATGACCAAATATAGCCTGCAAGTTCTTTAAAAAAGTAGCAATATTTAGATGTATACAGTTGAAAATATTATACAGATTCCCTCATTTATTTACTCGGGAAGTGCCTGATAAATTGATAGAGAGGAAGCAAGGGGTCACATTATATATTATAATTTATAGTGTGTTTTTGTTTTAATTCAATCATGCTAAAATTATTTGTGTTTATGAAAGTAATTAATTCGACATATTTTCATGTTACAACAGAACGGGAGAACAAGGAATGATCTTCAGGGAGTTAGTCGAGGACTTAGACCCATCAATAGATCCAAATACTGTATTTTCCTGGTTTCATCCAAATTGCACCAAAAGCGAGGCAGTCGATATGCTTGTGAAGGCTGGACCAGGAAGTTTCCTAGTCAGGTGAGAATATTTTAGATGTGTATTGTATGTTATTTTTAAAGAATAAACTATAGAATATACATATACTGTACAATGTACCACCGATTCCGAAGTCAAATGCGAATTAATATTTAATTATAAATTTTAATACAGTTCGGTTCTATACAATAATATTTTTGGACATGTGTGTTTTGTTTATGATATGTTGCCAAGACAGAAACGAAAACAAGGGCATATGTGAAAAAAATAGCGATAATTGTTAGTGTTTTTTTTTAAAAAAAAATTTATATCATAAAATAGCAAACAAGCAGATGGGTCTCCTGATGGAAAGTGTCAACCATCGCCTTTAGACACCAAAGATGTTAATGGTGCGTTGCTATCTTGTGGCGAGGTCTAATGCCACATGCATAAGTTATTTTCAATTATTATTTTCAATTATTTTTAATCATCAGAAAAAGCGCCTATTTATTTGCCGATTATGTATATGATTTAAAATACGTTGTAAAAGGCAAAGTAGGCTGTCTGGACTGCTATCCTTTACGTTAAATATATCTTCTTTTTACTAGTAGGGACAGGTTATACGCTTTTTAATCTGCGCCTCAATGACAACTCAAATATTTTTAGAGCAGGCGCATGTATTGACATTACTCAATAGACAACAATCACCACTGCTTGATACATTTTCATACACTCGTATGAAGTTTTTGTTGCCAATACTGTTGAATCGCTTTCTAAATCTCACATTGTTGTTCTTTCGGAAACTGAGTTTTTTTGAGTTTCTTGACCATTATTTATTTTGGTGGTAGCAGAATAACATAATGGCCGTGCTTATATCTGTGTTTTTGGTTGTCAGTAAGTTTTTTAATATCATGAGCTATCTCATGCAAACTAGCAAACTATGGGTAATTGCACTAACCTTGTCTTAGCTTAGGATAGTCTTTAGTGAAATACTGTCACATTCTTTTGATTTGAGACAAAAACTGACAGCATACTGCTTAGGATTTTCCTAAGCTAAGACAATGTTAGTGCAATTGACCATTCGTTTTTTCCTTAGTAGTTTCTTAGTGTTTAGGATTTTAATTGGGTGTCTTCAGTATAACTGCTAATCTCAGAAAGCTAAGTTAGATTGACAGAATTCTGAACTAAGATTTTGCCAAAATCTTTATAGATACTTAAAATAACAAAATAGTAATTAGCTTTTAACTATTCTTTAGTACAAAAACAGAGAGAATTTTTATTTGAGACTTATAAAGAAAAAGTTTTGTGCAATGGTAACACCTAAATACGATGATATAAGTCAACCAAATTAGTCTTAATATTTTTTATATGATTACTAGCGACATGCCCACGGTTTCACCCGCGTAGCTTTTGTTCCCGTCGGAATATCGGAATAGTTTATATACTAAAACTTTCCTCAAGAATCAATCTATCTATTAAAAAAACCGCATCAAAATCCGTTGCGTAGTTTTAAAGATTTAAACATAGGCATTAGGGACAGACAGAAAAAGCGACTTTGTTTTATACTATGTAGTGATGTGTGATAAATTTTATTTGTTTTAAAAAACATAGAATTATTTTTATGGAATTTAACATAGAATTATATTTATTAATCTACTTTGAGTGTCTTTTGGAGTGCTAAATATTAGATGAACTATCTAATATTAAGCGCTTCAAAAGACACGCAAAAGACGTTTAAATTCAAAATCGCATGTGTTTTTTAGTAACTATAGCGAGGTTGTTGTTATTTAATTAAGCCACTTTTTAAGCGGCTATTTGAGTTTTTTTTAATAATTATATTGTACTTTCATAAGTTTTTTGTACATAGATTTTATTGATTTTGGTATAAATTAACAAAGTCACTGGTTCATTTTAGGCCCTCGGATAATTCACCCGGTGATTACTCCCTGTTCTTCCATATAAATAATCAAATTCAAAGGTTCAGGATAGAGAAAAAAGGTGTCCGTTACCTAATGGGAGGAAGAACTTTTGAATGTTTGGACGCTGTGATCAATAGGTATAGGAAAGAACAAATTGTTGAAGGACATACTTTGGGTCAACCGGTAAGTCTTAATTTTAAGAATACATACTTAAAGTATTTTTTTAAAACAAAAGAAGCTAAGAAATCGAATATAGAATGTAATTTCTTATATTCTTATGGATTTCCGCAATGTAATGCTCTAATCTATAAGGTAACCCATACTATTGTAAATGCGAAAGCTATCGGTCTGTTACGCTTTTACGTCTAAACCGCAAAACCTATTTCGATGAAATTTGGCATGAAAATAATTGAAGATCCGGGGTCGGATGTGAGCTAACTTAAAAAAATGTAAAGGGGCTGAGGGACTGAAATATGGGATGAATGTTTTTATGAAAAACTATGTCGACGACATGTTGATCTTTTCGCGAGCGAAGTTGCGCGGGGCATCTAGTGTATTTATAAATGTTTAGCCTGACTGTTTAAGTGACGTGAGGTAGAAATTCCTGTAGTAACTGTTTTTTAATTCTCTAAACATTTTGTTGCACTTAAATTTAGTTACGAAATAATAAATAAACAGATGAAATCTCGATGAGGAAATATGTGTGTGTATTTGTTGCGCGAAAGACAGCTGACATCAAAACTGAATGTCGCTTCTCATACAAATATCATATATTCGCCGTGGTGGTCCCGGCCTCCTTTGAAGAATAGGCCAACTGCCGTTCTGTCAGGCAGGTCGTAAAAGGCGACCGATTGGCTATCGAGTCACTACCATCGTGGCTACTAGGTGATAGAGTTCAGCATTGTCTCGCCCGGGTCTGGTACCACCGCCTTACCTATTCCTGCCGCAATAGCGTCAGTGCTTGTCGCTGTCGTATTCCGGTTTGGAGGGTAAGGTAGCCGGTAAACTTATGCATGTGGCATTAGACCTCGCCACAAGATAGCAACGCACCATTAACATCTTTGGTGTCTATAGGCGATGGTTGACTCTTTCCATCAAGAGACCCATCTGCTTGTTTGCTATCTTATGATATAAAAAAAATAAAAAAATATGCAAAAGTATGTTTAGGTGGATATTTGTTCCTCTTTCACACAAAAACAGCCGAACCGATTTAGATGAAATGTGGCACACATTTAGATGATGACCTGGAATAGCACATAGGATGCTTTTTTTCTCAAAAAAATAAGATGTTCTCGCGGGATTCACAAATTTTTTTATAATGTAGTGGGCTGGTAGTAGTTTGATATAAAGATATAACAATACTATTATGCCTTAACCTAGGTACAGACAGAACTTTAAAAATTCATAGTTTTAAGGTGGTATAATGTTTTTTAATTTTATGAAATAAAGTTCTATTCTATTCTATTCTGCACAGTGCAGCTAGTACATTTTTAAAACAGATTATACAGATTTTATATGCACAAATTTTAAGTGTTTTAATGTTTACATTCTTTTCCTCCTTTGAAGAATAGACCAACTGCCGTTCTGCCAGGTAGGTCGTAAAAGACCACTGATTGGGCTATACGTGTGTCATTACTATCGTGATTATTAGGTGGTAGAGTTCCACAACGCCTTAACCATGGGCGTACCGAGGGGGGGGGGACAGGGAGGGGCAACTGCCCTCCCCTTGAAATTTGTTTATCTGTCTACTAACTATTTTCTGTTGTAGATGAAAATAGAATATGATAAAAATATAGTCTTAAAATGTTACGGTCCCAGAACTTCGGGTACGCCCGTGGCCTTATCTATTACTGCCGCAATAGCGTCAGTGCTTGTCTATTCTTCAAAGGAGCCCGTACCAACCCGGGGATAATACTTCAAAATACTTTTGCTGATTTATTGTGGTTTATTAGTTAATTGCAGAAGGTCATCAAATAGAACCACAACAAAACGCCACTGGTGCTGCCGCTGAAAAAATTTACGCTACGCTTAGAGAATGTCGCGATCAGATAGGTTTGAAAAAAATGAAAGGCATCAAACATCAAGGTTATCTTCACAAGAAGTCAGACAAGGGTGCTAAGAAGTGGAAAGCATTGTACTTCGTTTTACTTCAGGAAGGCACAGATACTCATCTGTACTTTTACGAGTCTCCGAAAAGGACGAAACCCAAAGGACTAATAGATCTGTCTTGTGCATATTTGTACCAGGTAAGAGAAGTTAGATTCTATTCAAACCATTTGTAAAACTTTGTAAAACTTGAAAGTAAAACAAGTGAACCCTGCTCATTCTAATCTAGTAGTTACTCACGTCGGATAAAGATAATGAGGTCTCAAATTCGATTCTAAAGTCGAGCAATAATATTTTTTATAAAAGTAATGACAATTAGAGTAATAATAGTGATTTAAAAAATTAAACCGACCTCAAATATCAACTGTACTCATATCACAAAAACTGCCGAACCTATTTTGATGAAACTCGGACTGTTCCCTAAGTTGGAATAAATTTGATTTTAATTAAAAAGAATTATCTCGTAAATTATCTTTTAGCTTTTAGTTTCCGAGAAATCCGTGGACACACATACATACACTTACGAAACTGGTACACGTGTTTGGACCCCTAAATAGATCATTATACTGAAATATTTTCCAATTCAAACAATACTACATACCTACATACATGCCAAGCTGATTACCTACATTTTTTGTCGGTTGATAAAAGAAGAGGGAATGGCATTTTTAGTTTTTAACCAAATCGACTCGAACTTTTTTTTGTTATTTTATAGTATTGGATATGCTTACACATACATTCATGAAACATCATCCTTATAATTAATGTCAGAATAACATTCATGAACAGCATTTGTTTAGGTTAGTTAGAAAGAATTTTATATAGCGGCCGATGACGCTTTTGAATCTAATTTTAAAACACATCTTCTTCTTCTTAGGGTGCCTCTCCAGCTAGTGAAGGTTGGCAGTCAGTTCCAAATATTTGACCCGATCATTTGCAAGGCGGAAAAGTTGCGCAGCACTCGCTATCCCTGACCACTCTCTGATGTTTCGCAACCAAGATTTCTTTCTGCGACCGACTTTTCTTTTCCCAGCATCTTTTCCCATCATAATTAATTGCAGGAGTCCATATCTCGGATTCCTCAAAAGGTGTCTAAGATAAGCAACTTTCTTCTGCTTGATGGTTAGCAAAAGCTTGCGTTCTTGGCCGACTCGTCGTAGAACTTCCTCATTGGTAATTTTTTGTGTCCACGAGATCAACATCATATGTCTATGCTCACATTTCAAATGCTCCTATACGTTTTCGGAGCTCATCCTTAATGATTCAGGCTTCACATCCGTATAGAAGTATTGGCCAGATGTAACAATTAAGTATACGACATTGACATCAAAATATATAAAGAAACGCAAATCTTCAAAAGTGAGAGCTTAAGAATTAAAATGTTCTACTATAACTCTAAAAAATTGTTCTACTATTGTACAGTACATAATATACATTATACATATTATTATAATATAGTTGCACATAGTATCATATATAATCTTAAACTGCGTGTAGCAGTTGTGAAATATACTAATGATTAGTTATCTAGGCAAAATTGTTATGGTATTAATTAGTTTTTTCATGCGTAATATCTTTCATCATGGTTTCCTGTAATCTATGGGAGTGATTTCGTGAAATTCAACGGAAGTGTGTAATAGGAAGTCGGAGATTCGCGCTATTTGAATTAAAAAATGAGCGCACGCAGCGGTAGAGTTAGCCTTTAGATTGTACGAATTTAATCACGTAAGTTGGGTAACCACTTGCGCAGCCTCGTGAGGAGCTGCCTCTCCTGAGCGTGCCGCAGGCTGCGGAAAGCTGCGCAAGTGGATACTACCCAGATGCAAAACAATTTTTGCTGCGTACCGAGCACACCTTAACGTCTTCACTCATCGCACGGCTCATACTGAGGCGTCTTTGAACATGGCCATTTATCGACATTATTCAGTTCGTTGCGCGGCTGCTTCGTTTGGTTCAAGTCGCGGCAAGCCTCAACTCGCGGCACGGCCTTCACTAGAGCTGCCTCGGGCCGAGACAGTCGCTCGGGCATAGGCTGCCTTAAATGGATATCCAGTTTTAGATGTCAGATAAGCATATCATATGCAATTAATGTAAGGCTCGCTCGGGTTTTAAACACGTAATGTGTTTTATTGCCGAGTTTGCGTAATTAAACGATGCGTGTGTTTTTCCAGGTTCACGAATCGTTATGGGAGCGCGAATGGTGCTTCCAGCTGGTGGAGCGCGCGCTGCCGTGCCTGTCGACGCACACGTTCCTAGCGGCGGCCGCGCCCGCGGAGCTGCGCGCCTGGCTGGACGCGCTCCGCCCGCTGTGCGTGCCGCAACAGGCGAGACATCACTGCAAGGTCATTATTATTACAATACCACATTTTTATGATAACAGTATATTTAAAGTTACATAATCTATTTAGTTTTGTAAGTAAATGTATAGTTTAATTACAAAAATAATATTTTTTAAAACTTGGTTGCTTCATCGTGATCACTATACGGTACAATTCTAAAACTTTTTCGCCGGGTTTGATATCACACTTTTAACTATAGCTGCTGCAACAACGTCAGTGTTTGTGACTGTCCTTTGCGGATTAGGAAAGTGTGATCACGCATTTGTGAAGTGGAAGGAGCGAGCTTTCAAATAAGAAGTGTGAACAATGTAAAGTACTACTTGTATCACAAACGCGTTTCGCGCCGAATTATTATGTGCTAATCACTGACCACACAGCCCATAGACGCCTAATGTTTGATTTTCGATATTGAATGCATTCTGGCAACTATCCGAGGTAAGAGGAAGCGGGGTTACAACGTCGTGATTTGCAAAGATAGTGATGTACAGAGCTTATGATCGGGGTTGCAAAAATAGTGATGTATAAAGCTTATGATTGGTCGACACGGATTGAGTATTGGCGCGTGGACATTTATATCGGAACTATAAGCCAAATGTGTTGACAGGATCCATTTGCCTGTTATTAAGTATCTATGGGCTGTGTGGTCGATTGTCCTAATGTATGTGAGTGTGTAGGTGGCGCGCGTGGTGTGGTTGCGCGCGCTGCGCGTGCGCTGCGTGACGGCGCACCGGCTGCCGGCGCGGCTGGCGCCCCGCCCGCACCTGCGGCTGGCGCTGGGCGCCGCGCCCGTCGCGCGCACCAAGCCCAAGCCCTCGCCCGACCCGCACTGGGACGACGAGTTCTTCTTCGAGTGAGTATCATTCACACCACATTAGACAACACATTACACTACAACTACCAACCCCCCAATTCACGTAATTGAGTCAATGCGCTTAGGTTTCTCACACACAAAAATACGATCGAACGTCGAGACGTTCTTACGACGCGGCATAATATGTAAGAAATTGTGTAAGAGTCTCAAATGCTTCGACTCGATTGTCGTATAATTACGTGAATTAGGCCCCTAACCTTTTTAACTTCCCGCTACGTATGTAGATAAAGAATTTACTGATTTTGCCCTAATTTGCTAAAATCAAGCTTTCACCAGATCTCTACATTTTGAGGTCCTAAGAACCTTTTCTGAGTATTTTCAAGATTACGTCAGTATGTCTGTATATAAAGTCCTTCCAAAATAAGTGGTCATATTTTAACACAACGTTTAGTACGTCTAACCAAAGATATCCAGCCAAAAAAGATGTGATTCAAGGGACTAAAGCTTTTTGATTTTTACGAATAAATTAATTTTGTGTCAATAACGCTTCATTCCTTTCTCATAAAATAATAGACTTTACGTATGAGTGAGTAGTAAGGTAAATAACCTCGCGTCATATCTGTGGGTGGAGAGACTATGAACCACAACTTAAAACTTGGGAGGTGTGAGCGGCCGGCGGACGGCCAAGGCCTTTCGTTACATTATAGGTATGTTTAATATTTTCATTTATTTTTCTTTATATTTTTTACATTTATAAAAAAAGTATCTTCACGCCCATATCCCCGAAGGGGTAGGCAGAGGTACAACAAGTGCACCCACGATGAGCCGAAGATACTTAGTCCCACAAATGTGATAGATGGCAAGCCTATCGCCAACCGGGCACTTTCCAATCCCGGGCAACTTTGTGTTTCTCAGAAAACTGAAAAAACACTTTTTTTATTGTGCCAGACCCGGGAATCGAACCCGGGACCTCATGTGGTCAACGCCAACGCTGGACCACTAGACCACAGAGGCGATTTATAATTATTACCTATTTTAAAAAAGTTTTATTTGTTATACAAAGTTAATATCTTATTTCAGGACTTGAGAACACGTCTTAAACTTTTGAAAATAAATTTCAACACGATGTTCATAACCGAAAACTCCTAAATAAAGTTATGAGTTACAAATCTGCGTAATAATAATAAAAATAACATTTGAAATTAGATAATTCCTTGCGCCCTCGTCAGGAATATAGCTAATATTTAACAGGTATTCTTGGTCCAAGTTGCAGTTGTATTTATCGTACTCTACGGTATACCCGAAGGATGCGATAGAGAAAAGAAAAAACGGGGACAGCACTAGTTTTTACTAATATCTATTTTTTAATTCTCTCGTCATTAATATTTGCTCTTGATAGCCATTAGTAAATAACAACTGTTAAGGGCTGTAGTGAATTGCACAAGCCACGTCATATTTCTATCAGTTGATCAGCGTGCGCCGTTTTTATATGACGTAAGCACCTACGCACTGGCTTTGACGCACACCCACAGATATGGTGCGAAGTTATTAACTTACTACTCGCTCACACGTTAAAAGTGGATTATTTTATGCAGAAAGGCATAAAGCGTTATGGAGAAAAATTATTTTATTCGCAAAAATTAAAAAGCTTTAGTCACTTGAATCACATTCTTTTTTAGGCTGGATATCTTTGGTTAGACGTACAGATAGCTGTGTTGAAATGTGGTCGACTATTTTGGAAGGACCTTATACATTATGTATGTGCGTGTGTGTTTGTGTGTGTGTAAACATCTTATAACTTTTGATTGACCGATCGCCGCCCATTCTATTAGGTTCTGCCAAACTTAAAAAAAGGATATTTTGAGAAATTTTGAAAAAACTTAAAAAATCGACAAATGAATGTTTTTATAGTAACTTTATTTTTCTAAAAAACTGCGATCAATACCGCAACTTGTATCAAAATCGGTTTATCCGTTCGGGAGCTACTGTAAACAAAATTTTAAAAAAACATATAGCTGAGCGGCTTCGGTTAATATCAGTTGTACCTAAGTATACACTGGTGCATTATAATTTTACTGTCAGTGGCATTGTGGCTACCAGAGTCTAGCCAGTGTTACAGGGATTATGAACAAGCAAAACAACTTAAATTTTCATAAATGTGAAATACTCGTAGCATGCAATATTTCACATTATACTAGTAGTGTGTGTTGTAGTAAAGTTGTAAAAGCTCCATACCGTAAGCAATACATCAGACATTCTAAGGAAAAAGTTTCTGACATGTTTCTAACAACATATATTTTTTTATTTTTAGCGATGTTCCACCAGACGTTACTTCTTTTACAATTACTGTTCACAATACCGGAAAAAGAGGGAAGGAATCAGAGGTTTGTAATTTATTTTTCAAGCTCATTTATAGTAAGCAAAGGCAAAGTGTGTAGCCAAAACTAACTACCAGTGCTGTGAATCGTAATAGGGATGGTGCACGAACTATAAAGGCAACACTGCTACTGAAACTAAAGCGCTATGCCGTCAAATAAAGAATTAATTAAGTAGTTTAAATTACTGTGCATTAAATAATATCAATATTGGAAAAAATCCAAAAATAATGAAAAGTGATTTTTTATACCCTCTATAAAATGACCGGATTTGGGGCCAGATGATAATAAAGGAAAAAATATTTGAATCGGGTTGTTTTAAATATTACTAAAACTGAAGATGTAAATAAACGATCTACTATAACCTGTCAAGTGGCGGCTCAAAGTAGTATTTCTACTACTTATAATGTCACAGTTATGTTTACTAGCTTTTGCTTGCGGCTTCGCTCGTGTTAAATTCATTTTAGGGAAGTGGGGCATTAGAAAAAGACAAAAAGTAGCCTATGTCACTCTCCATCCCTTCAACTATCTCTACTTAAAAATCACGTCAATTCGTCGGTCCGTTTTGCCAGGAAAGACGGACAAACAAACACATTTTCGCATTTATAATATTAGTATATGGGGGCCATTCAAGTATTACCTAAGCACTAAAGGGGGGTGGTGGGGTCTTCCATTTGCTTATTTTTGATTACAAGGGGGATGGGGGGTCTAAATGGTGATTTTTTCAGCAAAATTATTTTTTTACTTTTTGAGTTTTCTACTTATTTACTGGTGGCTACATTAAATGTTTGCGTTAAACTCTTTTATCTTACCTACCTAACCACATTACTTAAATTTAAACTTAAAACTGAGGAATAGATTAAATATATATATTTTAAAAATGTTTACGTAAGCAAGGGGGAGGGAGTAAGTGATTTGCTTACTTTTGCTGACATGAGGGAGGGGGGAGTCAATAATTGTAAAAAATCTGCTGACATAATACTTGAACGGCCTCATAGTTGTTAAAAATCTATATTAATATTATTAATGCGCAAGTTTGGAAGTTTGGACGTATGGATGGATGAATGTTTGTTACTCAATCACGCCAAAACTACTGAATAAATTGTCTCCCTTATTTTTTTTTTATTAATTATGAGGAAAAAGTATTTTCACGCCCGTATCCCCGAAGGAGTAGGCAGAGGTATAACCAGTGCACACACGATTAGTTCGAAGACACTTAAAGTCGAAGTCCTACAATGTGACCAAATCCTGGGCAACGTTGTTTTTATCAAAAAACTGAAATAAAAACACATTTTTCAATTTGCCCAACCCAGAAATGGAACCCGGGACCTTATACGGTCAACACCAACACCGGATCAATGGACCAAAGGCGTTTTGATTAAAAAAAGGAGAAAAGTTATTATTAATCAAAATTATCAATTAAAACATTTTACCTACACGTAATTTTTCATCGCATTTAATTTTATGGCGTTTGAAGATTCAGATTCAGAAGAGAAGAAGAAGAAAAAGATCAAAGACTCTTCTGGGAAACCATAAAATTTAATCTCCGTATTATTTTATATGGCACGTTTGAACACCCACGAACCCGTCTAGTAATTTTGATGAGGATACGACGAAAATTTATTTTCTTAAAAAAAAAAAAACAATTGAAAATACTTTCAACGCTTCAGTAATACACTAATTACATCATACAAATTGTGGTTTGTCCAGCAGATGGCATTATGGTCATCTGTCCCAGTCCCCATATTTGAACTAAAAGCTAAAGGTGTCTCCGCCATCACGACTACTTAGTAGTAAATTTCTGTGAAAATCTAAACCGGTTTTTATCATTTGAATTACCTATTCTTATGTATAATCAATGCTTCTTAGTATCGTGTTTTAAATTCTAGTAAGACTTTATACAATTTATATAAATAAATCATGCAGAATGTCAGAATTACGAATCGTCAATCAAAAGAATAAGATCGTCGAAAACTTAACTTTTTCTTTCTTCTTTAATATTTTTGAGTGTATCAATCTCTGTGCTCAAATTTTGAAACAGAATCGCTAATTCGATCAATTGTTTTTACCTACTAATATTGAATTCTGTCTACAAAAATCTGAATCTAACCTTCGTGAAAATATTTTTAGGTGGCTGAACTTACCATAGAACTAGCAAATTTGGCAAATGGAGAAGAAATTGAAGAATGGTATCCACTAGCCGGCATGACTCCTATAGGTGAATGGGGTTCTTTGAGGCTTCGGATTAGGTACAAATTTAACCTATTTTGAATTTGTTTATTTGTTTATTGATGTGTGAATGGTTAATATTTTAATATATTCAACAGATATATACAAGAATTAGTCATGCCAAGAGAAGAATATAATCCACTTCGTCAGTTATTATTAGAACCAGGATTGCCTGCAGTTAAGGCTCTTGCAGATCTATGTCGCACGGACAGACAACCATTAGCTACGTGTAAGTAAATATGTTTATTTATATTTTACAACTTGCAGTAGCTTGCAGAGCGATAAGAGTTGTAAATTAATTTTGTAAATTAAGTTGTAAATTAATTGAACTTAACATTTTTATTTCATTCATATATATATATATATATATATATATATATATATATATATATTAGGGATGGGCCGAAATTCGTTTTACATTCGGTTTAACCGAATTTCGGCAGCTTGAACCGAACTTCGACATTCGGCCGAAATTCGGTTTAAATGCCGAACATTCGGCACTAGAAAAAGTATCTTTTTTGCACTTTTTTGCTTAAAATCTACGCTAATGTTATAAAGATGAAAGATTTGTATTCTATATTTTTGTATATTGTATCATCTAAACTCAAAAACTACTAAACCGATTTAAAAAAATCTTTCACCATTAGAAAGATATTAAAATCATTCCCGAGTAACATAGGCTATACTATACTTTCGAAAAAAATCCGTAAAACAGTTGACCCAGCTGGTCATCCCTGAAACTTCCCGCTAGATCTTTATCTATATCGTAGCATATCACAGATTTTTTTCAGAGTTCAAAAATCTTAAATTTGTTACAAATTAGTACATAGAAGTCGTAAATGACAGTAATTTCAAAATTTTTGATATATAATAATAAACGATGATTGATTTTGGTCTTTCGAATGGCATTCAACGCAATTTTTGACCTCTAAAATGTTTTCATAGCTACGTAATCTACAGACTCAGAAATGTCGAAGCAATATCAAAAAAAATTTTTTTTTGAATTTTCGATATTACTAAATCCCAGATAAATCGACCAATTTTGATGCAATTTGCTTATTTGACACAATTTATAGAAAGAAAAGCTGATTAGACTTTTAAGTCAATCGGTATATTAGTCTGAAAGTCATTATAAAAATGCTAAGTTTGCTGTAGACAACAAAATATTAATATTTGAAAAGCCGTAACTTTTGAAAACTTGATTTAATTTTGATTTTTGAAACTGTATTTGAAAAAATTTCGAATTTATGTCGAAAAAACACTTTTCCAAATTTTTTCGTCAACGATTACTTCTGAACGGATTCCGAAACGGAACCGATCATGGTACAATTTATGAATTAGACGCAGTTTTTTAAAAAAAGAGCTGATAAAATTTTATAGTCAATCGATACATTAATCTTGAAGTTATATTAAAAAAATAGGTTTCGTCAATTTTTTTTTCGATTTTTTCAAAATTTCTCATAATATTCTAGTCCGAATTGGTTAAA
The DNA here is from genome assembly GCA_036924255.1 of Apodemia mormo. Lineage (NCBI taxonomy): Eukaryota > Metazoa > Arthropoda > Insecta > Lepidoptera > Riodinidae > Apodemia > Apodemia mormo. The sequence continues at coordinate 26,658,522 of JAUPFN010000014.1, forward strand.
ATTGTTGGGAATTCTAAGTTGAGCAGAATCTAATTGAATGCCATTAACCGCGTTTCGATCGGTCAAGCTGTTCAAATGTTATGAAATGTTTACATACACACATACATACAACCACACACTCTCTCACACACACACGCACACACACATACATACAGACATACTGACGTCATCACGAAAATAGTCAGAAAATGTTCCATACTTAGCGGGAAGTTAAAAATCAAAAGTTTGATATAGATGAAGCTACATATATTTTAAAACATGATGATTTAGATCTTTTTAATTGCATTCAACGTAATTTTTACCTTTAAATGGTTTTATTAGCTCCAAAATCAGTAGGTTAAAAAATGTCGAAGAAAAGGTAAAAAAATAGGTACGTCAGTTGACCCTGCAGGCTATCTTTGAAACTTCCCGCTAAATTGAGGTAATTTAGGCTCAACGGAACAAAATCATACCTAAGCATTTTTTTTTCAAGGTTCAAAATTCTGACTTGTTATAAATGACAGCAATTTCATTTTTAAAAAGCTGTATATTTTAAAACAATGACCGATTTTCATCCTTCAAATGGCATTCAACGAAATTTTTGAGCTCTTAAATGTTTTTCTGTCTATAGGCTAAAATATGTCGAAGTAATATCAAAATTTGTTTTCAAAAACTTTCGTTATAATAAATCTTGATAAACCGATTTTGATCCAATTGACGGTATTTGACGCTATTTATAAAGAGAAAAGTTGATTAGATTTTTAAGTGAATCGGTGTATAAGCCTAAGAGTTATTTTAAAAATATTAAGTGAGTTTTATGTAAACAGCAAAATTTTATTATCCAAAAGTTATAATTTTTGAAAACTTGATTCGATTTTGATTCTTGAAACTACATTTGACGTAATTGTTTTAAGTACCACAATATTGTAGAAGGTTTGATCTTCAAACAAGTTTTGGTCAAAAAGTCTCTTATATAAATAAACCACTTTTTCCTAAATTTTTATCAACGATAACTCCCAAACGGATAAACTGGTCTTGATACAATTAACGATATTTGACGCAGATTTTTAGAAAGAAATGCTGGTTAGATTTTTAAATCAAGCAGTGTATTAGCCGGAAAGTTATTTTAAAAATATTAAGAAGTTTTCTATAAACAACAAAATATTAATATTAAAAAAGTAAAAAACTTTTGAAAACCCGATTCCATTTCGTTTCTTGAAACTAAATTTGACGTAGTTTTTTAAGCACTAAACTATTGTGGAAGGTCAAAAAAAATTAGTTAGAGAAATTACCAAGTTATATCAAAAAACACTTTTCTTAAGTTTTTCGGCAACGATAGCTCTTGAGCGGAAAAACCGATTTTGATGCAATTAATGCATTGAACGCAGTTTTTGTAGGAATAGAGCTGATTAGATTCTGAGTGCTAAGTGTGAGTTTTTCTTTTCGCATTTGATCGTGAGCGCGTTTCGAGTTTACTAGGAATTTCGCCATCTAGTGGTAAACTGGTTTCTCACGTTTACCACTAGGTGCCGCTGTACAAAAAACATACAAATTCCTAGTAAACTCCAAACGCGCTCACGATCGAATGCGAAAAGAAAAACTCACACTTAGCACTCTGTACCTAATCTATACATTTATGTACTTAGATTATACAAAGTTATTTATTTATGTACAAAGTTATGAGATGTTTACATATACACATACACATATATACAGGCATGCTGACCTCATTGTGAAAATAATCGGAAAAGATTTCTAGGACCTCAAAACGTGGAGATCTGGTGAAAACTCGATTTTCAAAAATCGGGGCAAAATCAGTAACTTCCTTGTCTATATACCTACGTAGCAGAAAGTTAAAAATAAAAATCCATTCCTAAATTGGAACAATGTAACTCAATGTATCAAAATTTTGTTGTTACGTCACTACTTCACGTGCGTTGCGAAACCCTTTAACGATCTCCTATATATCCATACTAAAATTATAAATGGGAAAGTGTTTCTGTTTGTTTGTCCGTCTTTCATGGCAAAACGGAGCGACGAATTGATGTGATTTTTTAAGTGGAGATAGTTGAAGGGATGGAGTGACATAGGTTACTTTTTCTCTTACTTTACGCGAGCGGAGCCTCGGCCAATATAATAGATAGCAGTAAATAGTAAAATAGGTAAATAGCTAGTATAAAATAATTAAATTTTAAGCAAATTCGTAAAAAAGTCACGACGTGTCGCTTTTAAGAAAGCACCCCAAAATTTAACCGAAGTTGGCCGAAATTCGGCCGAACTTCGGTTAAATGTGTGTGTGTAAGAGTCTTAAACGCTTCGACTCGATTGCCGCTTGATTGCGTGAATTAGGTCCCTGTAATGCGTGCAACAGGGCCCGCACGGGAGAAATCGTTTTCATTAGTCGTTAGCGCCTGAATGCTGAGTACGAAACATTTCTGTAACGCATGCCATAAGCGTCTGGATGCGGAGAACCGTTTTCATTGGTCGTTAGCATCCGCATGCGAGGTGCGAAAGAACCTGAATGCAATTTAATTTGACAGTTGCCTTTGATAGAATGTCGTAATTTGACATACCGACTAGCCATGGATTACCAATTATTGATATGTAGAGCAATTTTGAATGTTTGTGATCTATTAAAAAAGAAATTACTAGCTTCTTTGTAGAAAGAGATTTTGGGCGCGAAATTTACTTAAAAGTAGAAAATGGTACGGTGCTTCTAATACAACGAGCTGTAGCAAGTTGACTGATTACTTCTAATGACTGAGGTGCTATGAGAAGGAATGGGAGTCCTCGAATGCTTTGTATCGACTGAGTTATCGACTGACTTAATTTCATTGGTTGTTATCCCGATTGCGGAAAGCCCCTGCATGCATTGGATCGACCGAGTTATTGACCAATGAATGTCATTGGTCGTTAGCCCGCATGCGGGGATTCACCGCAATCGGGCTAGCGACCTCTTTATCAACCAACGAAAATACGTCTTTACTATGTGTTAGAACTCCAAACGACCAAGCACTATTAACAACAACGCTACATAAGTGCGCAAAATACAAAGTCAATAACGAGCATTAACGAGCACGATTTTTTATTTGTACATACATAATGATATTCATACAAGCTACGAGTAGATCAACAATGTTTCCCATATGGCTTTTGGTGATACCTATTCCCTAAGCAGAAAAATTTGATTAGCTGGAAAAATCTTCCCTTTTTTACACGTGGCTTCACTTACCTCTACACTAATCTTGTTTAGCGGTACTACACGCTTTTTCGGAATGCGGTCGAGGCGCGGAGTTGGCTCGCGAACTAGCCACAGCGGAGCTGGCTCGCGAGCAGGACCACCGCGCGTTGTTCAGGGCCGCGTCTCTCGCCACCGCCGTGCTCGACCAGTACATGCACGCACTCTGCAAGCCGTTCCTGCAGGTTTGTTGTACGAACATGTAACATCACATACGTACCTTGCATGTTCTTTCCAAAAAACACAAGCATGGGCATATACGGACGTATATACGCACGAAATTGTCCACGTGCTAGTGACACACACGCACACACACACACACACGCACGCACACGCACGCACGCATGCACGCACGCACGCGCGCACACACACCCATACACACACACACACACATGCATACACACACGCACATTTACATATATACTCGTACTACTAGTATGAAATTATCGAATCTTAATCTCAAGATTGAGTTCTTTTGTTAAGTCTTAAGACTAAAACTTAAATCCTTTAAAAACATTTTAAACAAACATTATTTTAATACGGCTGGATTTAAACTGATCACAAACAAAGGAATATATCGGCACAATGAAACACATACGTAGCTCAGCGGTAACAGCATTGCCTGACTGTGACATCCAGTCTTGTCAGAATTTTTCCTTTTTTTTATTCGTGTAGTTTTTGTTTGTGGTTCTAATATTTATATGCAGACTAATTGGTGAGGAGTTACCTTCAATATTTAAGGATGTGATAGTTGGCGATCATATATAATGAGAAAAAATAACATTAAAAATAAATTTTAAAATTTTTCTTAGTAAACTTAGTAAACAGTACACCGAGAATCCTATATTTACCTGCGTTATATTTGGACACCGTGCAGAATACATACGTAGATACAAAAGAAACAGCGCGGGATGCTTAGAGAGTATAATATTTCATTTATTTTTAGAGAAATATTGATCAAAAATTAAAGCCCCTAATTTTATTATTTCATTTCAACGAGAATCGAGTACCAAGAACTCTCCAGAAGTATCGAAGGTAAATCACCAGTGAGTCTGTATGTACAGGCTGTCCCAAAATTCAACGTCAAGCGGGCACTAGAGGATGCGCATAGGTATCCCTTTGTAGGCAAAAAAAGAAAAAATCTATCTCAGTTTTTTTAAAAGTTATCAATATTTTTTATTAAATTGTCGGAAATTTGACATCCTGTACATACATAATTTATTGATTGCCATCGCAATAATTTTGAAAAAACTCAATATTTTTTGTGCATTGATAACCTGAATAGTACCTCTATTAACTACAATGCAAAATATCCCCGAAACATTAGTAGTTTTAACTCAAAAAAATAAATTAAATTATCGTTTTGTTAAAAATTTTCGCATTTTTCACTTTTGCCCAAATTTGGCTTGTGATAGTGTAGAAAAAAATATGAACACTACAACGGCAAGTTATTTCAAAAATTAGCTAATCTAATCTAAATTCTAAAATGGTATAATACTTTAGGTAAAACTAATCTGAAAGAAAATTATAGCTACTATTCATGATAAAGACCTAGTTGATTAGTCACAGACTACTTGCTTGACCTTTATTTTTTTATAATTAGATTAATTGTTTAGAAAAACTGCTCTGAGGGAGTATGCTGGACCTTCTCTAAGTGTGAATGAGATAGGTAGTTTAACTACATGTTTTGATGTACAAGAAAGAGGAGGTGAGCAGGGATTTTTTTTTTATGGACTACAATGTTTGACCACATAAGTTGTTGAATGAAATAAATATTTTGGCTCGGTAAAGTTTTATTAGGAACTAAATGGTACATAGTACTACTAAATGGTACTTTAATTAAATAAGGTGTTTAAATTGTTTGCCTCCTACAGCTATGCATGCGCGACATCGCCATAAAAATGACCGAATCTACCTGCCCGTTTTAAACTAGTGTGAATTGTGATTCATTTTCCTGTCATACTTTGTTACTGATTTAGTTAAGATAGGCAAAAATACCTAGGTATTAAATAATAAGAAACGTTTTAAGCGTGTTATAATTAAAAAATAAACTAAGCACAAATGTAAGAAACAGCTAATATTCACCTTAGTATTTCTTACGTAAATGGAATCATCCTCTTCACAATGATCGAACTTGACTTAATTATTTACATTTTACAATAATCTCAATTGTTGAATTATTCTTTTGTATTTGGCGATTTGGGACACATAATCATTACATAATGCATAGGCACGTCCCATATCCCAACATTTTTCATTGGAACACTGATTAGATGACACTGTTATTATTAGTCAAACACTATTACAAAATTACACCCAAAAATATTATCGCATTACGCAGGAACACATCCAAACATCGCGATTCACTAGCACAACTGAGGTGCGCGTGGGTGTGATTTTTTTTTGAGATAGGTCAAAAATTACGGTCATATATTTTATAGATATTTGGGATCAGAATCGAATACTGAGTACACTCCTTGAATAGGTTCCACGGCTAAATAAACAGCTTGTATATAATACGTGAAGGGAAAAGTTTGTACCCCTTTTTAAGACAGTTGTGCGATATGTGGAGTATAAAATTTGAAATAGTTAAAGTTTACATATCCGAGGACTGCAGAAAACTATTATTTATAAACAAAATGCAATGGAAATAAATTAATAATGTTACGGGTTCGTAATTTGCAAGAAAACGCCACTTATATCAAAACCGTGTATTTACAACACAAGTACACAAACAATAAAATGTAATACGTAAATACACTATACACACTGGTCACACTCGCTGCACTAGCACTAAACTTAACCGACTATGTTTAAGGAAAACACTACTCTTATTCACTTAAACTGGTCACTTCGCTTCGCACTGGTCGTTTTAAGTATCGCTCTCGATCGCTTTATAAAAGCTGCTTTCTATTTGTCCACATATCTATATTTATACCCAGGGTACAGTTCTACCTGGATCCAGAAAAAAATAATTTATTGCGTAAACAATAACAATAAACAACTTATGATAAACAAGTCCTAGTACACGCTATTTTCCTTATGCCGTTTACCACAAAGTCCATTTTGGCATAACTATTCGGGAAACGGTTAACTATTTGTTTGTCAATAGGAGTAGCTATCTCTTTCTTCTATTTCTAGATCTCTCCAGCGTTCTAACTCGTCACGTTTCTAGATTATTCGTAACAATAAAAATAAACATGGTAATGTACACACATGTTCTCCTCCTCGCGTCGTTTCGTCATTGCTGAGGGTCGTGACCCCCTCCACGGATCACCTTTAACAATCTTACGCCATCGGCCACGATTATCGGCTGCGTATATGGCCTCATAAACTTTGCTGCTTAGTGTTGTTACATACACATAATATGTAAAGGTACTATTTTCTTTACGGCTAAAGTCAGTCGTCAAACTTAAAAGAGATTCGGGAACACGTCGAAGAGTGCCGAAACAACCTTGTGTTGAAGTCGAGAATCGACTTACCGATGTCTCGGCATGGGGTCGTCAAAACCTGGTCACTTTTAACCCCAAGAAGACACAGCTTTGCGTGTTCACCGCTAAAAAGATACCCTTTGTCGTATCACCTCGATTTAAAGATACTCTCCTGACAGCCTCAGCTAGCGTAGGAATCCTGGGAGTCGACATATCGAATTACGTTCAGTTTCGCGGTCATTTGGAAGTCAAGGCTAAACTAGCCTCCAAAAAGCTCGGTGTGCTCAGCAGAGCGAGACATTGCTTCTTTCGGGTCCATCGCCTTCAACTTAAGGCACTGATTCGGCCTCATATGGAGTACTGTTCTGATCTCCGGGCCGGAGCTCCCCAATACCAGCTTCTTCGCCGGTAGAGCGCTTCGAATCGTTGACGACCACGCTATTTCGAAACAGCTTGATTCTTTGGTATTGCGCAGAGATGTGGGTTCACTCTGCGTTTTCTATCGTATTTATCATGGGGAGCGTTCCGACGAGTTTAGATTTATTCCTGTCGCCGAATTCCACCATCGGACATCGCGTCAAAATTTGAAATTCCTTCCCCACCATCTCGATGTCTGGAAATCCACAACACTTATTGCCTCGCAACACAATTCTCCCGACACTTATTGCCTCGCACTACTCTGTTGTGGAATCAATTACCGGCAGGGGTATTTCCGAACGGATACGACATAGGGACCTTCAAGAAAAGAGGTTGCTCATTTTTAAAAGGCCGGCAACGCAAGTTTAGTCTATGGTCGAATTTCGGCCACAGGCAATCGCTAGTATTGATTATTAGTTCATTCGCGACAACCCTAGCTAACTTCGAACATCGAGATGACAGAAAACATACACAATAATGCAAGTGTAAAGGCCTAAGTTTGGATCATGAAGTATTAGGTAAAGGTGGAGCAAGCACTCGGATTAATCACTTGAAACATAAACCTACTTGATATCTCTGTCTATTAGGTCTCCCCATCTCTTTTTATACAGCCATGTTAGAAAGAAAGGGTAATAAGATCTTAGAAGGTGGCATCAGTATTCAAAGTTGTGTTTCAAGTAAGTATTAGAAGTGTTGCCTCCAGATATAATACAGCTTCATGGTTTGGATGCATTATGTTGACAATTGATATTTTAAATTTAGAATTGATATTGATGCCGGCTTTCTGTAAGATTATATGAGTGCAACTTCTACATATAATGCGAGTAGTTATTCTGTGGTTATGGTTAACAGTCAAAGTTGTTAATAAACGTAATTATACACGTGAAAAATTAGTAATTTAAGGAATACACAGATAGACGCTTGGGAACCGAATTAAATTAGTAACTAACTTTTAGACCGTAATACAGTTTATTATTCATTAAAAGTTGACATTACACTTTAAAACTGCAATGCGCTACTTCTTTTCCCAGGCGGCGATAGCAGAGACAGTGCAGAAATTAATTGACTCAAAACAGTCAGCTGAATTAAACCCTACTAAAATGGACTCTCCTGACGACGCCTGCAATAATGCTGAGTTCTTATTAATGATCCTTGATCAGGTAATCTTTTAATTTTCTTAGCATATTATGATATCAAATAAGCAGGCAGCTCTTCTGGTTCAAATAGATATAATTCGCCAAAAAACATTTAGTATAGCGTAGCTATCCATGTGGCGAATTGGCGATTTAATGCCACATCGCTAGTTTATCGGATATTATACCGTAAGGTTAAAAAAATGATATACGAATGTATGTGAATAAAATGATCTAGGTACTGGGGAAGACCAAGACCAGGATTATAGTGCTCCGGTGTTATTATGAGTTTTCGCGACTTGCGTATTTATAGAGTCATGGATATGGAGGAAGTAAGACAAACCTTCGAGGATCGTGACGTATGATACTCGGTTCTCTCTGCCTAATTTCTTTTAGATATCTGACGTGGAGATATGTATGTATCAAAAATAAATATACACCAATTGATCTAATCCTAAAGAAGTAAATTATGTATTTTTAGTAGCTTGTTATGTAGGCGTTAGTCCACGCCACGTAGGAATATATAATATTATAATATTAAAATCTGTTAAATAAACATGCTAATCGAGAAATAGAAACATCTATTCTATGTTCATCACTTTAAATGCCAGCCCTTTACGCGATCAAACCTGAGCCTTGACTCGATCGATGATCTAAAAATAATGCTTAAATGCTTACTCGAGGTATATACACAAATACAGATAGCAATGGCAGACTCGACCGTCGAGTCTGCCACTGATATAGTGGTCGCGACGTATTTTACCTTTACTCATCTTATATGAATCTAAACATTCTAAATAAACAGCAAAACATTACTTTCGTGCGATCTGAATGAGATTTTTCATGTGCACGTAACATATAACATTAATTTATATTGAATAAACTAATCGTTAGATTTGGATAAAGTTTTGTACTTACATAACATTTGACATTTCTAATAAAGATCCAGTATTTTTAAAGCATATTGCAACAAGCAAACAAAGCTTTTCCTTATAAAAGATAACTGCAATTTTCATCTGATCCACCAATGATGCTACTTATGCAATGTCACCTATGAGTTTGAGATAGCTTTATGTGCTATTTTATCAGCTATCTCACTTTTGGGTGATCAATGGTAACACGATTTTTATACGCACTGAACACGATTTTTATACGCACTGAAGCAATCGTAGCATAAACAAGACGGTTGATATGGACTTTATGTAGATCCTATGTACATATTTATCTCTGACTTATCAAACTAATATAATGAACTACACATTTTACTATAAATAGTAACCGATATAAATTTTAAGATAACACTGTCCATCTTCACGTCGCCTGAAGCGTGTCCTCGTCCAATCAGATACTTATGTGGATGTCTACAAAGAGCCGCTGTAGCGAAGTGGCCCAATGAAAGATTTGTTCGCACCAGAGTTGTATCAGGTAAAGATTTTCATTATAAATTTTTGCTAAGTTCTGACACTCCTTCCTGCTTTCACTTTTTTGTCCATAAGGGCCGTAGCGTAGTGACATGTAGCCCCAGAGTTGATTTTTTTTATACAGATAACATGACATATTCTCCCTTACAATATTATAAATTAACAATATGAAACAGATGGAATTGTTATATGTATGGTACATAGATGGTACATAGATTAGGGGCCATCCATAAATTACGTCACATGTTAAGGGGGAGGAGGGGGTCGACGAAGTGTGACATTATGTGACAAAGGGTAGGGAGGGGTCCCAAATTTTGTCACATCACATTTTTTTAAAATATAATATTTTATATCTAAGTATTACAACACTAAATTCAAAAAGCTACCTGTATAAATGAAAAGATAATTGAATTAGATCATTATTGCAATGTAAAATTGTAAAATATGTGACATCACACTAGGTAGAGGGGTCTCACAAATGTGACCAGCTGTGACAAGGACAGGGGAGGGGTCAAAAAATCACGAATTTCGTGTGACGTAATTTATGGATGGCCCCTTACCGGAGAAGCTCTTCAATCAAAAATAACAAGATTCACCGTTGCCTACAAACTCAGCGCAAGAAAATGGCTCGAGAATGATATGTACAGAAACATAATAAATATCGCAACGTCATAAAATTACCTTAATAATAATCAACTTTATTTCTGTACCTTATGGTCTAATTTTTACTATTGCTCCGCTTTACCTACGAGAGCTTGTAAAAATTTAAAAAATCAAGTTTAAATTTATAGCTTTAACGTTTAAAATTGCAAGTCATGCTACTCATAAGACGTTTTCGTGACGTGACGCGTCTGTAATTGGACAAAATAAGACCATTTATTTGTGCTTTTATACGCTTATCATTAGCCACTTTGCGGTCTTGATGTTTTAAAGTGATTACTAGGTTATAGAATCCTGCAACTCATCTCGCGCCGTAACTTTTCTACCGCTGTAGCGTATTTATCATGTTTTGGTATTGAAGTATATGTAGCGGGTTAACTAGTGCATGTGTCATCCGCGTCCGCGCGACATTAGTCATGTATAATTTAAGACGTCAAGTCAAATTATTCTTCGCCGAACGGTCAGCGTGACGTCGTAATTCGCGACGTTACAAAGAATAGATGATTGAATATCTCTTTTTCGTGCTTGCGATTAGATGTGCTGTCTCACTTGCACTTTTATCTATTTTTTGTGTGTCGTTTTCAATTTTTCGCGCTTGCGATTAGATGTTCTATCCAAGGAAGTTAAATTCTACCCGGAATGTACTACTAAATATGTATCTACTAAATAAAGCGCCAATCGTCATATATAAGTGCGGCCATGCGTAGTTTGCAAATTACTACTAAGTAATTCTACTGATTTGAGAAACAGTTTTTGCATTGCATAAGTAATTACGTAATAATTAAAATAATCACATTTTAGAACTCACTATGTTAATTACAATACATTTAATCCTAATGTATTTATCGAATTGTATGAATAAAAGGGATTTAACTATTACCGAATATATAAAAATCTACCATCAGATAGTTTTATTTACACTGGCAATTGCAAGAAAGGGACAACATCCACTCTGGTTGTTGTCTTGCTCAGACCGTTTTCCCCTCTGTTAAGTAAGAAACAAATATCAACTTTATGATTAACGAAATAAAGTGCATTTTTATTTTTCAAATATTGCTTCGTAGTAATTCCAGTTATCGTACATAAGTTCCTTGAATTTATCTTACTTGCAATTTTCATTTATTTCTTAGTGTGTTTTGGTAACGCTGTGGTAAATGCGAGTCACTACCATCGTGGCTACTAGGTGGTAGAGTTTTGCACCGTCTCGCCCGGGTCTGATATCACCGTCTTACCTATTCCTGCCGTAATAGCGTTCAGTGCTAGTCGCTGTCGTGTTCCGGTTTGGAGGGTAACGTAGTCGGTAAACTTATGCATGTGACATTAGACTTCAAGATGGCAATGCACCATGACCATCTTTGGTGTCTATAGACGATGGTTGACTCTTTCCATCAGAAGACCTGCATGTTTACTATCTTAAGATATAAAAAAACGCAATTTTGTATGTTAACGTCTAGAGGAATTTTTTTTTTATATCATAAGATAGCAAACAAGCAGATGGGTCTAACTATCTGATGGTAGATTTTTATATATTCGGTAATCGTTAAATCCCTTTTATTCATACAATTCGATAAATACATTAGGATTAAAAAAAGGAATGAACTTTTAATGGCATTGTAACCGATATGTAGCCAACGCGCATTTTTAATGCCTTAATAATTAACCAGTAGTTGACCATTGGCATTACCCCAGAAGCGACGTGTTGTGTGTTGTCAGGGTTCATCTTCCTGCGGCTGATCTGCCCGGCGCTGGTGGAGCCGCGCGCGTGGGCGCTGGGCGCGCGCGCGCCGCCGCCCGCCGCGCAGCGCTCGCTGCTGATGGTGGCCAAGTGCCTGCAGAACCTCGCCAACCTCGTCGAGTTCGGCGCCAAGGTACTGTGCTGCTTCTTACTTCGTATACCCGAGTACATGACCCGATAACCCAAGCGCAACATTTACAATTGATTAAACAAAATAAAATAGAATAACAAATACTCTTTGAGTTTAATATACTTATATCAACGAGCACACAGCTTCTATGGGCTTTCAGACCACACATTCTAGAGTTATGAAATCTTTGTTTCAAAAATCTATGTTTTAATATACTTTTAGCTCCTTTGAGCTTTAAATACTTAGCCTAGCTAGTGTATTTTGTCGGAATCTAAAAGACCAATTCGTTTTTAATGTAGCAAAGAGAACACACAAACATCTTACTTACATACTTTAAACTGGAAAAAATCAACAATAAGTAACTTATTTCATTGAGCATAATACCATTCTTTTAGAGACACACTTGTATTAACACAGCACTATCAAAAATCAAGTCAATTTCGGGCGCTAGGAATGTTTCTATACATTGATTTTGCTGGGTGTAATATGTTATAAAAGTCAGAAAAATAATAACATATTAAGGTTGAAACTAATAATTTACTTTCGTGGTATAAAATCATATTCTTAGTATAAATCAAATTTATTCTTACTATACAAATAAAACAACTAAAATAGTTTAATTCCTTGTCTTAATATGAATCGTCAGAATCATCATTTATGTCGAGTCATATTATGAGGAGTCTTCAGTAATATTAATGATTAGTTCTTGTATGCATAAAGTATCAAATGCAATCTCACAATCTCAATCAGGCATTATTACTCTCTTATATCTCTCCACTGCCCAGTTCTCGGTCAAAATGGCGGCCATACGGACGGTCGGTTGATGTTGCCAGTTGATACATATATAATTTTTTTAATACTCTCGATTATTACATTCTTTATTAATCTTTAACTTGTCAGGCGTCGAGCTGTCAAAAGAACCATTATTAAAATGGATAAAGTGTATTCTTCATAAGGAGCCTTAAACAAAAACTCAAAGCAGATTCTTTTTTAGTTAATTTTTTTTTACTTTTACAGGAACCATACATGGAAGTTGTAAATCCGTTTATATTGAAAAATAAAGAGCGTATGGTGGTGTTCTTAGATCAATTAAGCTCTGTGCAAGATCCAGGGAACTCGCCACCAAATTCTAATAATAATTATGATATTGGTAAGTTCCATTATAATAAAATTGACTAATACAATATCAACGTAAAAGAATATAGGAGAAAATAGGAAAAAATTCTGAGAGAGGCCAAGACAGTCATGCCATGACAAACGCAGCTGTACGTTACAAGCATGGTGTTATGTAAAGTATTAAGTGCCTTATCTTGTAAATGTCCATGGGCAGTGGTGACCGCTTTCCATCCGGTGGTCCACTCGCTCGTATGCCCTCAAATTCAATAAAAAAAGGTAGTAATTTTTAAAATAACGACTCGTCAATAGTGCTTGTAAAAGTATCTTCACGCCCGTATCCTCGAAGCGGTAGGCAGAGGTACATTAAGTGCACCCACGACTAACCTAAGATACTTATGGCCAATTGCACTAACATTTTCTTGGCTTAGGACAATCCTAAATAGTATGCTGTCACATTCTTTTCATTTAAGATAAAAAGTGACAGCATACTATTTAGGATTGTCCTAAGCTAAAACAATGTTAGTGCAAATGGCGTTTAGTCCCACAACGTGATAGGTAGGCTAGTCTATCGTCAACTCTTTCCAATCCCGGGCAACGTTGTTGTGCCTGTAAAGGTTTATTTAAATAAAATATTTTTGAAACTAGTTTTAGTAGCCACAGAAACAATTTTTTATCTGAAGAAACTGCTTTCTTGGAAGGACAAGACATTGGCATTGTCTTTTGTCAGCCTACCTCTTAAGAGATTATACATGGAGCTACGCTATTAACATGATTACTGAAACATACATTTCTGCTTTCGTTAACAGCAAACAAACAGATCATCAGAAGAGTAAGGACAATCATTTACTTACGACACTAACATATTAATAATGCATTCCTATTCGAGTAGCAGGGACATAACATCGATCTTCCCTTGATAACAATGATACCAATCACTTTTCGTTTCAGATCTTGTATAACTTAATATTAAGTTCGATTTTCACCATCGAATTTGTGTCTTTCATATTGTAACATTGTATAGAGAAAATGTTCTCCTTAAACCTCCCATAAAAATAAATTGATTATGGTTTTTTAACCAATGAAGATAATTTACTCAGTTTTCTCAGTAATTAATTTGTACCAAATAATCTTGTTTACTTTTACAAATACTATTTATTTTTAATAAGCTAATGTTATATATTTTTAAATTCCAAAAAGCAAAAGAGCTCGCGACCATTCACCACATTTGCGTTTCACACTTGGCCGAGCTTCAGAACCTGGCGAAAACTCAACCGGCAATCAGAAAATTGGTCACCGTAACTGAAATGCTTACCAAACATAAGCACAAATATCTTGAGATGATCAGATAGAATACACCTTTAGTAAACAGGTAAAATGAATCTATATTTCAATTATCTGCGGTTGAACTTCTAATATTTTATATTTCAATGATTTTTCAATATATGCGGTTGAATTTCTTATATTTTATATTTCAATGAATATATTCTTCAATATTTGCGGTTGAAGTTCTAATATTTTATATTTCAATGAATATATTTTTCAATATTTGCGGTTGAAGTTCTAATATTTTATGTTTCAATGATCATATTCTTCAATATTTGCGGTTGAAGTTCTAATATATTTCAATGATCATATTTTTCAATATTTGCGGTTGAAGTTATAATTTTTTTATATGTCAATATTTATTTCTTATATGTCAATATTTGAGGTTGAATTTTTAATATTTTAATTATTATATTTTTTAATTATTTGCGGTTGAAGTTTTTAACCAAAGTAAGTTTTTATATTTATACTGTTTTAATATTTATGTGATATAATATTTTTTTCAGGGTAAAAACAAAAACAGAAGGACAGTAGTTGTAGAGCCTAGAAGTCCTCCGACTCAGGTTTCACTTAGTCGTATTTGCATAGTCATTGTTTAGCTTTAGCTTACATTCTGTTGATTCAACAAAATTATCTTGTTTTGAGCTTTCTTGTGCCAAAAGAGTTGATGCATATTTATCGTTTATATTCACTTCACAATTATTTACTGTATCGTACCTATCTTAATGATGAATTAGTAGCAGTTTTGATTTAGACATTGATCTGTGTAAACATTTTTTCAAAAGTACATAATTTTAATTTTGACAGTAACAAAGGGGCATTTTTCCTTATGGGGCGTTACGGACGGGTACCCTAGTCGGCAAAACCCGCCCGTAACGTTAAAAAAAACGTAAGATTTTTTATAATAAGGAAATTCATTCCTATCTGGTGTCCTACGACGTCACACGTTTTTTTTTTCAATTTATTTTTTAAACTTATCTTCGTATTTCATTTTTTTGTGAAGTTATTTTAAGCAAGAGTAAATAAACTGCTTCCTAGTATACTTCCATCTTAAACTTTAAGTTCAAAGATCCCCTATTTAAATCTCGTATGAAAGGTTAACTTTTATTGTTGGCTATGTTAATCTTACATCAGATTTATATCTGGATCATATTATCTTATGTAACTAAGCATAACGCAGTATTATAAACATTTATATAATTTACAGCGATGCTGTAAATGTACATTATAAGTGTAAATATTACAGTTTATAATCCAGTATTATTTCATTACTACTTGAAAAAGTTTTTTGTTATCTGTAATCAGTTTCATCATACACAGACACATCAGCAACTGTGTGAGTTTATGTAAAGTGTGCATGTGGCACTAGATCTCGCCACAAGATAGCAACGCACCATTAACATCTTTGATGTCTATAGGCGATGGTCGACTCTTTCCATCATGAGACACATTTGCTTGTTTGCTATCTTATGATGTAAAAAAAGAATTGTTCTACTGGCAGTGACGAAGCACCGTCTCTAAAATTTCTTTCTCATAGCTATTTTCGTGAAATTTGTTTGAATTTCCTTCCATCCTGCTCACTCTTTCCTACTAATTCATTAATAAGACGGAATTTATTGCGTGAACAAAATAGCTCTCTAGAATGTTAAGTCGTATTTATTGTTAGCATTTATTATGTATGGATTTATATTAATCTTTTTATTTAATGAGTAGCTTTTGTAATCGAAATTGCGATATTTGATAGCGACTTTATATATAGTACTTTTGGTAAGCGTTTTGTAACGTAAGTTCGTTTTAACGGATTGCCTCGCTTAAAATTAAATGACTCGATCAAAAAAGTACTGTACAAATTTTTACATCACGGATAATGTTTAGATTTTTTATACTTTACTATTTAACGCTATTAATGTAGTAGGGTGATAGTATGTAGTTAAGTAGTTTTAAGAAATAAATGTCAATCGTATGACACCAAAAAGATATGGAGTATGGAATGTGATAGAAGTTTAGGATGTAATCTTTATGTTTGTTTAATTTGTCACTACACCTACTTTTTAACACATACTTTATTCTCTGTGATAATGATTACTTTATTTTACCTTTTTCTTGAGTTGGCATATTGCAAGAGTTCATTTTGTCGTAGAAATAAACTCTGGAGAAAAACACGGTCTTATTAAACAAATGTGATTAAATAATAATAAATATTACATGAATTGTTCTACCGCGAAGTAAGCATATTATTTGCTTGTATTATTATTCAACTATTCTAATACATAGAAATACATATATAAATACTGCAATATATATAATAAACACCCAAACTCAGAAATACAAACATCCATGTTCATCACACAAATGTTTGTCCCTGTCGGGATTCGAACCCGAGCTCTATCGTTTCATAGGTAGGTCTGTTAACTCCACTAACGGGGCGGCTGATTGTGTGCTTGATTCAGCGCTTATTTTGTCTCAGATATATCAGTTAAGTCTGCAACCGGCGTGTTTGTATAAAAAGAGTAATGAATGTGGAGGAAGCGAGACAAGGGTGCAAAATCTGTGATGTATGGCATTCGGTTCTCTCTGTCTTCCCCGCATGTCATCTGGCGTGAAGATATGTATGTATGTATGTATGTTACGGCGCAGTCGATGTGATAAAATGAACCCTAATCATCACCCATACTCATGCATGCAGACAATATCAAGCATATAGAATTTATTCTATACTCAGTCTAGTTTCTAATACGTTCTAAACTGCGACACTAATATAGATTTTTTATTATCCTTTTAAAAAACTTAATACATTTTACTCTCACTACTGTTCATGTCAAATGTAGTATTCAGAATCAAGGCGTACCTATTTATAAAAGAACTATATTTTCCCCCGTGTTGGTTAGGGCTCCCTTTGAAGAAAAGTAAAACACCATTCTGCCAGCCAGTTCGTATAAAGAGGCAACCGATTGGCTATGCGAGTCACTACCATTGTGACTACTAGGTGGTGTCTCGCCCGGGTCTGGTACCACCGCCTTGCGTATTCCTGTCACAATAGCGTCAGTGTTTGTCACTGTCATGTCCCGGTTAGGAGGGTAAGGTAGCTGGTAAACATATGCATGCGGCATTTAGACCCCGCCACAAGTTTAGGAACGTACCATTAACATGTTTGGTGTCTGTGATAGTCATTGATATAAAAAGAGGAAGATATGTTACCTAGTCACGGCGCCTGGTCCTACAAAACTAGGTCCGTGTACATAGTGCTTGTAGTATGCCACTCAGTCACACGCGGGACATCGCAACATCAAACGCTTCTACTTTCCGATTGTTTTTACCATTAAACACGCATCAAAATGCCTTCTTGTGTATTTACCCAGTGTTATAATCACACAAGGGAAAAAAATAAGACACATGGGATAACTTTCCATTCGTAAGTACAGCTAAAACATTAAATTTTGTTTAAAAATAAGATTTTCTTTGTTTATCGGTAACCATGGCGATGAGGTGGTCCGTGGCTATTGGCTAATAAAATTTCGCTCGTACGAGTGTATCCGGCCTATCACTGATTTTGTTTATCAGTAACCATGGCGACGACGCGCGCAATAGGCCTTTTCATCACAAAAATTTTTTGTGCGCATGCGTCAGAATCAGCCATCTTTTTCGTACTGTTTTTTGTAAACAACCATGCTAAATTGTCCGCTATCCGTGTATCAAAAATTAAAATATAAATCAAAGTTGATTAATTGTAAAAAAAGTGAAAAAAAAAATAAGTAGTAAGTCAAAATAATCGGAAAAAAATTTTTGTACTCCATTATAATTATGTTGTCTGTACGAAAAGGAACAACAAAACGGTGTTGTTATGGAGTATGTAAAAGTGATACACGATACAAATCATTTAAAACCAATAGATTCTATTTTATAAATTTTCCAAAGCCTTGTCTTGAATATCGAAAAAAAATAATCAAATCATCAAGCAAATTACACATTAAAGCATGTGTAAAATGTGCGAAATGTGAGTTATGGGTGAAAAAATGTGGCAGAAGTGACCGAGGTTTTAGATCTATTGATAATGTTACTAAGGATACTTATATTTGCTCACTACATTTTCTTGGAGAAAGTGGTCCAACTGAACAAAACCCTGATCCTTTAAGCTATCAAGAGTTTCAACATATTGATAAATCAATTAATAACCTCTAACCTCTCAATCAGCTCACTTTTTTTCCCTTTTTGCGGACGTCCATGACATTTTAGCCACCTTTTCAATTGTTCACAATTATGAGCTTCAACTGAATCATAAATAAGTGAAGCACCATCGATGGTTTTTTCCAATAATTTATTTCTTTGTGGAGATAATAGTCCTTGTCCAGCCATTGTTGATTAAAACAGTACGAATTTTTTGAATTACCGCCGTTTCAACATGGCGGCTACGCTTGCGCTCATCTGATGATGAAAAGGCCTATGGCTAATACCATTTCGCTCGTACGAGTGTATCCGCCCTATCTCTGTCTTTGTTTACATGTTTATGTTATTGTGATAACAGATGTGTGTGAGTGTCGGTGTATATGTATTCTGCCGAGCCTAGTTTAGTGAATGCGATATAAGAACGTAACGTTTCTTTCTCTTTTATATCAATGGTGATAGTTGTCTTTTTCCATCAAGTGAACTATCTGTTTGTTTGATATTTTATGTTATAAAAATCATATTGAATATTTGGTAGCCTTAAACATTCACACAGCTTGAAACTATTAGTGGTTGATACGCGCTATTCATTGTTCTAAAAACTAGTCGCCTCATTGGTCGAGTGGTCGAGCGAACTTAACTGCGAATCGATGGGGCTTGGGTGTGATTCCCAACAGGGATAAAATTTCTTTGATGAACGTAGATGTTTGTATTTCTAGGTCTGGATGTGTATTATGTATGTAACAGTATTTATATATGTATTTCTATGTATTAGTATTGTTGACTAACACTCCATAACAGAAGCAAATAAATTGCTTACTTTGGGGTTAGATCAATTTGTGTAATTTGTCCAGCGATATTATTATTATTATACAAACTAGGAAGAAAATTGACAACATAATGCGTTTTAGATAAATACAGTTATTAAAAATCTATTACTGCAATGTTTTTTTTATTGTTTTCTTTTATACTGACGGACGCTTTTTTGGAACATATATAATAATAATAATCATTATTTATAATATTTCTGGATAAGACTGAAGTCATTCAATGTGGTATTGTTTTGTTTTCTCATTACTTACGACGATAACTCTGAGGCTGAATTTATGACATTAGACTAATTATGGCAAGAATAATTCTCTTAATGAGGACGATTGCAGTACAATTTCCGATTTTTTAAACATTTTTATTGTTTTTTCAAATAATTGAGATATATTAATTGAGAATAAGGTATAAGAAAACCAGACAACCCATTTCTCTCAAACAGTTGATTCTGATTAAATAAGCCCAGGTATTAAACCGATATTATTTTGAATTTGGATTGGTATAATCTTTCTTATTATTGGATTTAATTTGAAATCTTTTAACTTAGAATCACTAACAATTTTCCTTGCATGAAACTCTCCAAAACATTTAAATCTAAGATTAAATATTTGATTGGCCTTTTCTGTATTTTTATTAAAATGAACAAAAATTTTTACATTGCGAATATATACATATAAGAAACTAGAGGAAGAATAAGATGAGTTTAAGAAAATATTTAGAAGACTCTGAATTTATATGATAATTGACTAGTCTAATCTTTCGAAACTCTTTGATGACCCTGTGTTTTAGTTTTTAATGCCACAAATAATTTTATTAATAGGTATTATCCCTGTATATATCTAAGCTTCGGCTACACGTTATAAATTTTTGCCTTCATTTGAATTATTTCTGGTACTTAATATTTACATTATTATTATATAGCACACAGAGAAAAATCAGACTCCGTGGATAGAAATTATTGCCGTCCCGACACAATCGAAACGATATCCGACAGTCAATAATATTCACTGATTCTCAACATCGAACAAATTGCGTTTGCGGTAGGTACTCATTTAATTCTAAGACGTGTGGCACATTGAATTTGTTCAGCCAAGAGTTCAGCAAAATTTTTATCCTTTTGAATTATCGATCTATTTGGTTTTCATAACTGTTAATATTTATTGTAGGCGCAAAAAAACTACTTGTTACTAATAAGCAACTGAACAGAAATCAGCATCCCTCAGTACAGTGAAACTTTCGTCACTGTGTCACACAATACGTCAGTGTTTAGTTTTAGAAAATTTATTTGATTTACATTAAGCCTTCGCGGACAACAGTTATTCTTCGTAAGAGAAATGTATCTGCAGACCGGTCAGCTCTAATGTCCAGTCGTAATGCAACCGAATTGAGATATTTTCTCAAAATTATACAGTACTTGCAAAACCTTTTTGCAGCCGAGTACAATTTACTTCTTATTTTTAACGGCTGACCCATTTTCGGTAAAAAATTAAATTACCTTAATTTTAAACCTAAAATGAAACTTAGTCTTTTTGCATTTGAAAACAAAATCGAATTTCGAAATCCATCTTTCACAGCGAAAAGTTCTGTTTCTTGCTGGAATATGAATTTAATTTGAAACCTGAATATGAATATTCGTGCTTGGTATATTGTAAGCGATTAGTAAAAAATCAAAGTCTTCGCAATTAAACCAATAAATTATCATTTTAACCCGTCTTGCTCAAATAACGGTTATATTTATAGTGCCATATGTATCTAATAGTTTTAAGTCTTTTTATATAATTACTGTTTTAAATACTTTTTAATTTTTTAATAGTTAAAATAAACATTTATTGAAGCTATTTGTCTTTTAATAATATTTAAATGGTTGGTTTAGCATGTCCAAGATAAAGTAAAAGAAAAAACATTACTATTGGTTTATTATATAAAAACATTACTATTAAAATATTTTCTGTACTTATTTTTCGCTCATTGTCTCATAAATAGGTAACATACCCATAACAATTCCCGTTTATAGTTAAAGTAACGTAAATGACGTGTTAATTGTAACTCTCTGGAGGTTTTTATGCATATTTTATAGGCTTGCGCGAATAGTATTTTTCTGTTTGTTTATATTAATTCAAACAATATTCATTCACACTAATTCAAACTATTTTCTTTTAGGGTTATTTTAGACTCAATCCCTGAATGAAATAAATTTAAATACTAATTGAAGAAATACAATATCAATAAAATTATATACAGTGAATTACAAAAATCGATCGCCAAAGGTGTGTGGCCTTGGTAGCTTAATACCAGGTTGGTAATGTGAATATGCCATCATTTTTTGGATAATGATACCTACATAAATTTTCCCTATCAAAATTGTCTTTAATCATATTTTTTAATATTACGTATGGCAACGCAAGTCTAAGTAAAAAGCGGTGACTTTGAAGCTGTAACTGCCTTCGTTACTACGGCTACGTACCAAAGCCGTGTTGTCGCTGACGGAACGCCGCGTTTACCAATTAAAAATATTTTGTAAATTTTAGGGAAATTGAAAGATATTTTAAAATAGAGAACGTTTTCTATTTTCATAAACAGAATCATATCATATTTTTAGTATAATGTTATCGACCCACCTATAAGCCCAACTTCAGGTCGGACGATTTTTGTTACTCGCTGAGTTAATTTATTGTAATTTTAGATATTTACATTTTATTTTATCACCGTCTTTATGTTTAAATACATGAAAAATCTGTTCTCAATAAATAAATACTCAAGTCTCCCAGTATTCTATTATTAGTATATAAATTAAGACATATTTTTGGTGCCAACTTTTAAATTACGGTGGTTTCCGATATATAATAGGTTCTTCCTGTAATAGTGCAATCATGCAATATAAGCATGAATGATTAGTAATTATATTGTAAACAAACATCATGTACAATGAAGAGCAGCTATACAATTTTGTAATATTTTGATTAAAAAACTCCATTTACGATACAACTCTGAGCTGGTACCCCACGTTGTCGAGAACGTCCACAACATTAAAAAATAAAAATATAGGCATTACTTAGATTCCAAGATTTTCGAAATCCTGTTAATGCTGTAAATACATGAATGGGTAATATTTATGTAATAAGATACTCGTATAAAATTAATTTAAAATTTTACAAATTACTCGATTTTTAAGCAGATTTTAACGTCAAATTTAAATTAGTTTGATGTGGACTATTTTTTATTTGGCTTTAGTATAAAAATTTCACTTTTTGGAACGACTATAAATTTTTTTTAGTGTATATTCATGTGTTTTTAAAGTGTTATTCCAGTTTATTTCAATTGACGTTCAAAAAATGTATAAGTTATACTTATTTTGAATAAAATATATTCTATTCTATTCATTGGATCTGTTTATAAGGGCAATATGAGGCAAATTGGCATAATTCTTAACTATTCACATTCAATCTTTAGTGTGACAAGAAAATTTTAATATCGTTTTTGCTTTCTCTCTCTCTTAAGGTTTTATCGTTTTGGATGTAACAAGTTTATTCGACCTGAAATTTAAAGAAAAGTGCTTGCTTCCATTGTTATAAAGCATGTAGGTTTCATGTTGACATCATATCAATGTTGATTTTATAATTTCATTGAAAGAATTATACCGATTCCATTGAATAATACTTGTTTTAAAATATATTTTTTTATTAAACGTTACTTAAACATTTTTATAATTAAAACTATTAATATTGCCGATTTTTCGCTATTGTGTTATATTTCTAAGCGTACTATGATTTTTATATATTGTTCATGTATTACAACTACAACTTTAGATATACAACTTAACAGAGAATCTTGCCATGGTATGGAAGGTGCTCTAGTGGCTCTCCAAGTTGTACACAATGCAAATCAAGGTATTTTTGATTGAGTTCTTTTGGGAGTTGGGTCTTTTTTAAGTTGAATATTATCGATATATTTTTATATGATTGTAACAATAGGAAAACATAAATAATATAATCATCACTGTACATCGAATGCATTTCATTTAATTACATTATTTAATAAATTGTAGTGACATAGGTGTAGTATGTGTTGCTGTATTTTATTGTACTATTAGGTGATGAATAGATATAATTAGACTGATTTATTCTATAATGTGGTCTTATTAGGAAGTTTAATGATGACTGGAATATGATCTATCTTTGACTCGTGTATTCTAATGTATAAATGATTGTATGGTAAAATTGATTTGCTAAACGTTTTTATATTGTGTTTTTCCACTATAATCGCTATTACTATTACTTTGATTTTCATGTTTTTTTAATAATTATTTTATACAACTTGAAAATATTATGTATTTTCAAGTTGTATAAAATAATTATTAAAAAAATTACTTTTTACTGTAATTATTTTTTATTTTCCAATTAATATTAACTAAATCTATTTCATAAACAACTCATTCATTGTTATTGCATAATATTTGTTGCAATTAAATAAATAAAAGAAATCTGTAATAATCATATTATTATGTTTAACACATTTGAATATAAACCCTTCACACTTTTATATCTTCGTTATTTTATACTCAAGTATATCCTGTTTTTACATATATTATGTTTATGTTCTAGAAATTGATTATTAAAAAATATAAATACTTAACTAATATTTTTCTTATTGTCAACCCTAAGGCAACAGTTTGATATCAAAGCATTGCGGGACCTCGATTCTTTCGACATCCAATTCTTTTATGTATTGAAAAATATGCAAACGAGCAGAAGGTTGATATATAAATAACACACCACCGCCCATGGATTCCGCAATACTGGTCATCTAGAAGATACATAATACATTGTCTGCATTGTTTAATAGAAGCTCTTTTCTAAAGAGGGTGCAAGGAATTATAAATAATCGTTCATGAAAAAAGTGGCGCGGTGAGCCTCCTATGCTTATTTTTTGGGCACGTATTTTAAATGTCTAAAATTAAAAACCCAACGTTAAAACACCTACGTTAAAAATACCTAAAGTTTTAAAATACCTAAGCAAATAACATCTTCATAAGAAATACCTAAGTTCAAAATACCGATTGGACTAAATATCTATGTTTAAAATGTCTATACTTAGCTAGAACACCAAAGTTAGATTCAAACACATTTTAAATACCAAATGGTTAAAATACCTAAAATTCTGCATTATTACAATTAAATCGGAAGAAAACTAAGGTTCTAACATGTGGATAAGTTTGTATATCTTGGATGTGCTTTTAAGCAGGGATGGCAAATACACCGCGCCCGTCTTGCCGTACATAATTCTGTGCTTGCCCCAACGCTACTGTATGGATGTGAGTGCTGGTATATCTGAATGACTATGAAAGTAGAATTAACGCTGCCAAATGAGATAGCCAGTATCGGTTTAAAAATGAGTAAAGGCGTGTTCCATTGGTTCCCTCCCAACCCCATGGTTTTACCCCGTGTTGGTCCACCCAGACTTCTTTGAAGAATAGACCAACTGCCGTTCTGTCAGGCAGGTCGTAAATAGCGATTGGATATACGTGTCACTACCATCGTGATTACTAGGTAGTAGACTTCCGCTACGTCTCGCCCGGGTATTTGGTATCACCGCCTTAACAATTTCTGCCGCAATAGCGTCAATAGTTGTCATTATCGTGTTCCGGTTTAGAGGGTAAGGTAGCTCGTAGATTTATGCATGTGGCACTGCCAGCCTGTCACACGGATAGTAACGCACAATTAACATCATTGGTGTCCATAGGCGATAGTGTCTCTTTCCATCAGAGAGCCATCTGCTTGTTTGCTATCTAATGATGTAAAAAAAGACATTTCAAAAGAATGGCAGATTAGATGACAATGCAGATGTGGGTGGATGTAGGTAGGTGAGGGACCAGGGGACCTTAGACCAGGGGAGACCAAATTTGATGTACCATGATGGCATTGGGGAGGTACTGTACTGTCCAAAGGTGGTGTCAAGAGTCTTAGAAACTGGCGTGTTTGCATGAAGAGAGTTATGAATGTTGAGAAAGCGAGGCAAATCTGCATGGATCATGCTTTTCGACACTTGGTTCTCTCTGAAAGAAAAGAAAGAAAGGCAAGTCGGTTAGGATTGTGATTTGTGACATGAAGTACTCGATTCCCTCCGCCTACCCCGTAAGGGTTTGGCGTGAAGATATATACAGGGTTACTTTAAAAGGTACAGCTTAATTTTAAAATTAGGAACTAAATATTGAATTGAAATTGCGTTTAAATTATTACTGTAAAATTATTACAAAGCTAGCTTTTGTCCGCGGCTTCGCTCGCGTTAAATTCATTTTAGGGAAGAAGCGGGAGGGTTAGAAAGAGACAAAAAGTAGCTTATGTCACTCCATCCTTTCAACTATCGCCATTTAAAAAATCACATCAATTCGTCTCTCCGTTTTGCCGTGAAAAATGAACAAACAAACATATTTTCACATTTATAATATTAGTATGGGTAATATAAAAATATTCGTTGAAAAATTTCACACTATATTCGTGAATTGGATGCACCGAATCCTGTGAATGAACACTGTAAAGCTGGCAGTATGTCATTTTACATTTACCTATTATTACGATAGTAACTATTACGTAATCTGTCGCTCTAAGTAGGTACATTTTTTCCTGATTACTTTTAAGGCGCTTTGCACACGACGGGGCGAGGCGGGCCAGTCAATTTCGTCGCGAACGATAGCACAAAGGGAATCCTATATTACCAACGTACACAGAGGACAAAAGGCACAGAGAGGCATGTCCGCGGCTGCCCGCCGTGGATCACACAAACCAGTTTTTATGCAGTAACGCAGACGGCGGCGCGGGGCAGGCGGCTAGCTCAGTCCGCGCCACGCGCTTTTTAATGATGGACGTCATCGATGTAGATGATTTAATTACTGAAGTGTAGAAAAGATCGCCCACATATGATACGTCGTTAAAAGAACATCACGACGTAAATGAAAAAAGAAATTGTAGTATTAAATATGCCAAATAATTTATACTCCTGTAGTATGGGAACGTCCTGAACTGACTGCCTCCGCCCGTCGTGTGCTTTGTGTACGCGGCGAGGGCAGCTGCAGACATCGCCTGGCAGACGCGGTCTTTATTGCTTCGCGGACAAAATGCCCGCCCTACCCCGTCGTCTGCAAAACGCCTAATTGGTTGAAGGCACTTAAATATTTTAAACAGAATTTTTCGTAATTGAAATTACATGAACGCGCTTTGTTTTTGTGTCGGATAAAAATTAAATTTGATTTTTTAAATTACTTTTTTTATTACATAAATCGAACATATCGATTCTGAATAGCCTCTGAAAATTTGGCCAGGCCTTTAAAAGTAACCCTGTATGTATAAACATGGTATTTATAAAAAAATACAGTAATAAAAATACAATTTTTTTATTTAATTAATCTACTTATGACATATAATTATGTCAGGAATAATATTGTAAATGCCATCAAAATACAACAAGTTGCTACATATGGTGATTTTCGTTCACCAATTCTTGCACACTTCCAGAATGTTCCCAAAAGTCTGAAAATAACAATTTCAAGTATTCAATAAAGAATATTCAAATAACATAAATAAAATAGTGTGTTTCTTAAGACTGTATGGATAATTTAGTTTTTAGAGGGATAAAATGAGGTTTTTGGAACAGCTGGTGCACTTTAATAGATTAGGTAAATCCACCACTGACTCAACTGGATAATAAAAATAAGATTTATATTATGCTTTTTTAAATGCATGTCAAAAGTAAACGAAGGTAAATTTTATCAAAATAGAGACATAATACACCTGGTAAAAATTAAGTTTTTCATGTTTTTGTCTGTTTTTGCACAAGTGACTTTTAATGGAGTATATAAACTCCATTAAAAGTCACTTGTGCAAAAACAGATACAGATAGGGCTTGGTTTGGAGCAGATTATAGGCTTTATATTAACCCATTCACTGCGCTGTTCGTAACTACGATTTTTTTCTCAGATGCGGCCGTCTTATTAAAGGAACGCCAATCGGCGTCCACCGCAGCTGATCAGGAAATTTTTAGACGCCTATCGTCATTTTCAGCACTCAAATAGGGTTTTCAGGTTGTTTTATTAGTTAACCTTACAGTAAGCTTGTAATTGTAGAGATATACGAAGATTTTTATAAAAGGTTTATATTTTTGTCATAAATAGTTACAAGTCATAAACTGTTAAAACTTAAGAAATCAGTGTTGTGGTGGAGAATTTAAGGAAAAAAAGTTAAATAATATATCATGACTCGTTTTGCATCAAATGGTCCTAATATTTAATAGACATTTGTGTTTAAATTTAATTTTCTTATTATTTATTGATTTTGGTAGAGTATACGAATCTGCGGTATCTTCTGTTGTATTAAATCTTATAATTAGCTGCAAAAACATAATATGTTATTGTTTTAGCTAAATTGTAGCATATTTTTATAGTCATCACTGTCAACCCTGTTCACAAAATACTGTTGATGATTATTATATATTTTGGTAAATATACAGGTACTTTAATAAAAAGTTTTGCTCTAGGAAGTTTTTTGTTTTAATTATTTTCTTAGATTAATTAATATGGGAATCCAATTGCCGACTAGCGTCACTACTGAATAAAATATCTTATCTTCAATAATACAGTCTATAATCTTAATTTAGGAACTAGGAATTTGTTTGAGCAGTAATCTACACCTGAGATTAGGTATCTTTGGTTACAAGAGCAAAATAATTATTAAAAATTCTTAAATAAGTTATGTATGCTAACGTGTTATATTGAAATATATTTCTATCAGAAGGATTGCTCATTAGTACCCATAACAAAGATTTCCTTAATGGAAATCTTTGTTTGGAAAGTTCCGATTTCTAGGGTCATAATTATAAAAATATCAAAATAAACTTTGGTAAAAAAAATTCACAAGTCTTAAAATGTATCTAGTGAAATATTGTAAAATGTACAGTTGTGTCCTTGTCGCGGCGAACACACAATATATTTTATTTATTTATTTACTTTTATGCACTAACATCGTCCAATGGTTAAACTTAATGCCATAAAGGCATTCTCTGCCAGTCAACCAGCAAGTGGAGCAGAAAAATTTCAATAGGGGATGCAAATAAATATTTTAAATGGAAATAGGAAACAGTATGATGGGCTAAATGGAACAAAAAATAATAATAATTACTAGGAAATAGAAAATATAAATAGATACATGTAACATATTTACATAAACATATAATAAACACATGATAGACTATATACATACATAGCACATATAATAAACAAAATATTTAAAAATGCAAGCAAGTAAAAGTATTTAGGTAGTTAATGTCTGGCTGTCAATAATTGCAATTTATCTTAGATACTTTGTTGTTAAATAACGTAGAAAACTAAGTTCTAAAATAATGGGTCGTCAACGCATGCTTGAAAGACCACTTAGAAAAGGACCTTCTAATGTCAACTGAAGAAGAAGAATTCCAGAGCCTTGAATAAAGAATGATTTGTAAAGACAATCCGTTCGAGAGAAAGATCATTATCAGAATGGAGGGAACGATCATGAGTGCTACACTGAAAGCAGAATTTAGATTTAAGGTAAGTGGGAATATTTAGTTCATTAACAATTGAATATAACATGCGCAGCATTCTAACTTCTCTGCGTTTAGCTAAGGGCAGCCATTTAATTTTTGAACGAAATAACGAAATATGATCAAATTTGCGTAAACTAAAAATAAAACATATGCAGTTATTAAAGAGAATTTCTAATCTATTAAGTAGATACTGAGTGAAGTCTGAATAGCATACATCAGCATAATCTATAATAGGAAGCACAAGCGCTTGTATCAATAATAGTTTTGTATTCACAGGAAGAAAATGTTTGTATCTGTAGAGAGTGTGTAAGATAGCATTAACTTTTAGACAAATTTGTTATGTGTGTATATGTGTGACCAAGAAAGAGATGTGTCTAAAGTAAGACTGAGATTTTTAACAGATAGCTGGAAGGGTATTACTAAGTTGTTAATAGTGATAGGGGAAATATTTTCCCAGGCAACTGTAGCCATTCGTCTTGAACTACCGAACACGATAGCTTGGCACTTAGATGGATTAACAGTCACACTAAAATTAGTGGACCAATCCAGCACATTTTTAAGGTTTAGATTAAGACAGCTGACAGCACTTTCTAAATTCGCAACATCAGTTTGCATATATAATTGTAAGTCGTTGGCGTATAAATGGTAAGAGCAACTTAAATAAGGTATTATGAAATTAATGAAAAATGAAAATAACAGGGGGAAAGAATACCACCCTGTGAAACAGCCTCCTGCAAACGCCAATGAGAAAGATCCTCTTTTACGCGAACGGCCTGATATCTACCCCGAAAATAAGAAGAAAACCAACCTCGCACAGACATGGATAAACCTAGGTGATCAAGAGCTGCAAGAAGAATATCATGATCAACGGTGTTGAATGGATAAGAAAAATCAATTAGGACTAATATAAGTAGCTTAGATTCTTCCATGGCCGTTTGGAAATCATCAACCACTTTTAGGAGTGCAGTAGTAGTACTGAAATGGACTTAAAATGTCGTTTTGAAAGGCATAAGTCGATAACTGCCTGTGTACAACTGCTTCGATGATTTTAGACAAGAATGGAAAATTGATATGGGCCTTAACTGATTAGGAGTCACAGAATTGGAAACTTTTGGGAAGGAAACAACAAACGCCTTGTGACAAATGGAAGGAAAGGAACCTGATGTAAGACAGAAATTTATAATATGAGTGAGAGGTGGTAACAGAAAATCAAAAACTAATACAAACATGTCCCGACCTATACTGTCAAATCCTACAGCCTTAAGAGGTTAAATTGGTGAAAATTTTGCGAATATCCTCATCTGTTACCAAAGAAAATTCGAAAACACATGAACTTGTGTTAGACAAAGATTTAAGGTAGGAAATAGCACATCTTTTACAGTCCGAAACAGGGGCCTGGCTAAAAGTAAAATGATCATTAAGTTCATTAGGCAAAACAGATTGGGAACCTTCATTACTAGACTTAACAATGCTAAATTTGCTGAGCAGTTTCCAAACATTAGCGGGAGAATAATTATTAATGGTATTATGACAGTAACAGCGCTTTGCATTTCTTACTAATTGATTACAATGATTTATATTTTGTTCATAGTGTGTGCTTTAAGGTGCAGATGCACAAGAAATATCAATAGAAAATATCGTTTAATTTTTTTGTCATTATATAAGTGTACAATAAAGTATTAAATAAATAAATAAAATAAATAAGAAAATAAATGATAACTATTTATTTTAACAATATTTAAAATATTATTAAAAATGGCAGTTTTTAGCAATAATTAAAATTAATCTCTTATTAATCAAACAAATAAAATTGAAGGTGATATAAAGATGAGTTACGCAATAAGCTTACAGGTCAAGGCATAAATACTGTACTTATACAATATTGTCCTAAATTATGCATATAAACACTAGTAACGGTTCAAACAATCTACAAATGCTACCAGAAAAAACAATAAAAAATGGAAAAATATGAAATCCAAAAATAAAATCCTGAATTGCGATATCACAATTATTTATCTTGTACACACTATATACAAGTTTCAACGCTTCTCAAATGGACTTCGGTTCCCAGGCAGTACACCTTGCCTGGCTGGGAAGATCTTCATTTTCCCCTTCTTTGTCCTTGTCTGACGTCATCAACATCCACAGTTATGACTTCAACTGACAAGAACTTGACTCTCTAGTTCCATCACTATGACTCTTCAGAGATATGGACCAGCGGCAAAACACTTGAAACTGTATGCATATAAACAAATAAAAGCAACACATATAAAATTGTTGGTAATTTCTGATATACACCGATCGGTATCTTCCGCAATTTATCAATATTATTTGAATTTATGAAGAGATGATTTTACAGAAACTGTACTCAGCATTTCATAGGTATTGGAAAAATAAACTTCTATTTTGCAGAAATTCTTAAAAAAATGAATTCTTGTTGAAAAGAAAATCACTAAGAACTTAATGCTGATCAGCGTCCATTGTTTCTGTAAAGACACAAAAGACTCTCATCAGCGTTGGCTGCAATGAATGGGTTAAATCGGATGCCCAGCAAATATTACCCTCTTTCAAAAAATATAGATAATTAAATTTCTCACAAACAAACTGCTGCTTTGGAATTTGTTTGCGGTTGCTAGATGATAATATTGCTTATTGCTTATATACATAAGTTGTTAAAAAGATAACTAAACCTAAACAAGAGTTTCAATTGGGTTACCCTGGATTTCAGGTATTTTTAAATGTCACCTGGCTCAGGCCTTATTTGAAGATGAACCTTGCTGGTCAAGTTGTTAGCGGTCCTGACTACTTAGTTGATTGGGCTCAGGTTTGATTCCCCGCAGATTTGTGTGATGCACTTAAATGTTTGTATTTCTGGCTTTGGGTGTTTATTAAATAAATAAATTTTCACTGGACGAATTACATGAATACAACCAACCCCAAGGAAAGCAAATTGTTTGCTTGTGTCTTAACACAAGCAAATAATTTCACCAAAAACTTGCACTATGTAATTAGAGAGTGGGTTAATAAATTTCTATGTAATTAACTGTAAAAATATATAAATTAATGTGTAATACGCACCCAGTTTTATTTCGATCCATTATACTCGGGAAAAAAGATCTCAAATAGGCGCAAGTACAGATTAGTAGTAATATTACAGACAGCAAACTTTGAAAATTAAATATTGCACTCTGAAATGAAATATCAGTATAATTTTGTACGTAATTTTAAATTAAGTGATCTTAATTCAACGATAAGTTTATAAACAATATTGTTTACCATTTTAATATCATTTTATTTACAACGTTTACAACCAAAAACAATAATATTTTAAAACTTATTTTTAATTCCACGTCCACCAAAGAGTATAGACTATAGTACAATACACAGACTAGGTATGGTACAATACTACGCACAGAACATATACTAGGTACTAACGCAGATACTACGTCCACCAAATTGGGCCAAGCAAGGAACTTATTACGTAATTACTTAAATGCAATGCAAAAACTGTTTCTCAAATTAGTAGAATTACTTAGTAGTAATTTGCGAACTATATATGGCCGCACTTATATATGGCGATTGGTGCTTTATTTAGTAGAAAGAAACACACTCCACCCATGTCGTGGTACTCTTCGGGACGATTTTGAAGCCCGTGTGGACATTCCGGGTAGAATGTAACTTCCTTGGGTAAAATACAAAAGCATAGAACAATAATATTCTTCTAATGGAGTACCACACGGAGTATGTAATCCGCCATGTTTCGTTGAGTAGGTATGCATGTTTTTTTCGTAGGTATGGCAGTTCCATAGGTTTCCTTATTCAGAGGTTTTAATTGTCACCTGTGAAGTGTGATTTGTGATCTTTCCAAAGAGAAAAGTAATATTATACTGGACATTGACATGTATAATATTACCACATTATACATGAGGGGAGTTCAAGGAAGTTACATTCTACCCGGAATGCTTACACGCGCTTCAAAATGGTTCCGAAGAGTACCACGACATGAGTGGAGTGTGTCTCTTTCTACTAAATAAAGCGCCAATCGACATATATATAAGTGTGGCCATGCGTAATTTGCAAATTACTACTAAGTCATTCTATTAATTTGAGAAACAGTTTTTGCATTGCATAAGTAATTACGTAATCATTAAAATAAGCACATTTTAGAACTCACTGTGTTAATTACAATACATTTTATGCTAATGTATCTATCGATTTGTATGAATAAAAGGAATTTAACGATTAACGAATATATAAAAATCTACCATCCGAAAGTTTTATTTACACTGGCAATTGCAAGAAAGGGACAACATCCACTTATGTCGTTGTCTTGCTCAGAACGTTTTTCCCCTCTGATATGTAAGAAACAAATGGAAAAAGCGCGGGAAACATAAAATTTGGCGGACGTCATTTTTGGTTCTGCGACTTTTTATATTATTATTTAGCGAAACAGAGGATCGATATTAGTTTTATTTGTGTAAATATTTAATTTTATGTAAATATCATTAGTTTTACTATCAGTTTAAAGTAGGTAAGTCTCCTTTTCACTTTTTAAAATGAACAAACCCCCTGACGATCCTGGAGGTGGACCTCTCCAGGTAGCGCACTATGTTACTATAGATGAGAGTAGTGTCGATACAGATACTTCGCTTTCTTCAACTCAAACAACTAACAGGAAAAGATCTCATACATCTAATAAAATATGCAAACACTGCAATAAACGGCGCAAAAAGCGCAACAATGAATTGAAATCTACTGACTGTCAGTGCTCTCACTCTGTTTCTGAAATCTCAGATATAAATAATGCTTCGGGCGCCTCATTTATTACTGGTGATAATAATGTAAATGATAATGTTACAATGAAAGATTTGTCAAACCCCCTAACAAATAGTAAGGAACCCCAAAAACCTAAAGATTATATTAACTACCGCACACAGTATGAATCTACAGACCTTGGACCTTACGTTATTCATGTCCAAAGAGTTATTACATCTCCGACTGATAATGTTACTCTACATCCAGTCTCGTTTGGGCGATTCCTTAAAAATAATACTTTTAAAAATATAATTGATGGTAGCCTCAAGAAAATTGGACGCAACCGATTATCTCTATCATTTTCGGACCACAATGACGCAAACCACTTTATTAATGACCCTAATCTCTCAAATAAAAACTTCAAAGCTTTTATCCCATCATTTAACGTTTCACGAGTAGGCGTAATTAGAGGTGTTCCCTCAGACTGGTCACCTGAGGAAATTGCTAATAATGTTAAGGTTCCCATTGGTTGTGGAAAAATAATAAAGGTTAGAAGAATAAACCGTAAAATAACTATTAATGATAACACTACCTGGAAACCAACAGAGACAGTTGTCGTAACTTTTGATGGACAGACTTTACCGAAACGTGTCTACGTTTGTTATAATGCTCTCCCAGTAGATTTATACATTTACCCTACTATACAATGCTATAAATGCTGTAGGTACGGTCATACTAAAATAACTTGCAGATCCAACCCAAGATGCTTTAAATGTGGAAAGGATCATTGTGGAGACTCTTGTACTAGTGAGGCTGATTTCAATGTTAATTGTTGTTTATGTAAGGGATCTCACTTTGCCACTAGCAAATCATGCCCAGAACATTTAAGACAAAAAAACATTAAAATGTTTATGGCTCAAAACTGTGTCTCTTATGCCGAGGCATCAAAAAATTATCCCCCGGTCTCCAAATCATATGCTGATGCCATCTCAACACCTATTAAAACTGCTCTTCATCCACTTTTGAAAAAAAATTTAGATTCGCAAGAACAATCCCATAGGTCATACAAAAAAACAATATTTCAGAAACCTAAACCCCATACAAAAGTCAGTAAGAGTTATGACTATGATTTCCAAAATTCAGTTATTAATGAATATAATTCCACTAATTCTAGAGAAAATGGTACTTTGTTGACAAAAAATAATAACAATAATCAAGAATCAGCCTCAATAGGCATGATTATATCTTTTATTAAATTTTTATCTCAGTCCGAAGTAATAACACCGTCCAACGCTGCTTTAATGACAGAAAGTTTAATTAATTATTCTAAATTTAATGGTGATCATGGACAGTCAAGCCAAAATTCTTCAATGGAACTCGCAGAGCATCACCAACAAGAAAAGTGAATTAATTCACTTATTAAATAAATATGAGCCATTTTTAGTGGCTCTTTCAGAAACTTGGTTAAGACCAAGTTGTACTTTTAAATTCTCTGGATACACTAGTATCCGAGAAGATAGATCTGATGGTTATGGAGGTGTAGCCATCATGATCAAAAAAGGATATAATTTTTCCATTGTTAATCTTCCTGTACATACTGTAAATATGTCTATATTAGCTGTTAATGTAAATAATATTTGTTTCGTGTCACTTTATATTCCACATCCAAATTTGAATATTTTGACAGAACTTAATAACCTATTATCCATACTACCTAAACCCTTTATTGTGTTAGGTGATTTTAATTCTCATCATCAAGCCTGGGGTTGTTCCTCCAGTAATTATTATGGTGAAGAACTTTTGAAAGTCATTGAAGAATTAAATTTATGTATTTTAAACAACGGTTCTCCCACTCGTCGCACAAAACCCTCCGAAGGCAAAAGCGCTATAGACCTGTCCATTTGCAGTCCCAATTTAGCACCTTCTTTGACATGGTACACACTCCCATTTACGTTTGGAAGTGATCACTTCCCCATAATAATAAATTTCCCTTCTGCATATCATAAAACTTCACCTAAATCTACATCATATTTCAAATATAATTTGCATAACCCGGATTGGCACAAGTTTAATAATTTGATGGAAGTTGGTGTTAATGTTTTGCCTAACATTTCCTCATATAATGACTCTTCTTGTGCAGAAGCCTTTACTCAATTAATTATAAAATCAGCTGAAAACACTTTTCCCATTAAAAAACAATTAACTAAGAAAATAAATACGCCACCTTGGTGGGACAAAGAGTGCTCAGACGCTATTAAGGAAAGGAAAGCTGCTGAAAAATTTTATTGTCAGTATACAACTACAGAAAATTTTAATATTCTCACTAATATTATAAAAACTACTCGTCGATTATTAAAAAAGAAAAAAGCTGAAGGTTGGAAGAAATTCTGCTCTTCCTTATCACCCCAAACAAAACCTTCAAGTGTATGGTTAAACATAAGAAAATTTAGATCTGCATATAAGGTTTCTAATAATAATGAAATGTGTCCATTGTTAATAAATCAGCTGATAGATCATCTTGCTCCACCTACAGTACCAGAATGTATCCTTTCTCTTCCTTCTACTTCTTCTTCAGACAATTTTTCCCCTTTTACATTATTTGAGCTTAAAGGTATCCTTCAAAATGTTAAAGACTCTACTCCTGGATGGGATAATATTAACTACTCATTTTTAAATAACATGACTGATAAATCTCTATCATACTTATTAAAGGTTATGAACTCCCTTGTTTCTACAGGTAATATACCTCAGACATGGAAGTCACATTCTGTTATCCCTATCCTTAAACCTGATAAAAACCCTTCTGACCCTTTTTCATACAGACCCATTGTGCTTTCATCAGTTATGTTGAAAATTCTAGAGCACCTTGTCAAACTTCGCTTAGAATGGTTTATTGAAAGTAGAAATTTATTAAGTCAAAGTCAGTATGGTTTTAGGAGAGGAAAGAGCACCATAGATAATATTAGCTTACTTATAACTGATATTAGATTAGCTTTTACTCATAACAAATCTGTTGTAGCAGCTTTTTTAGATATATCCTCAGCATATGATAATGTAATTCTATCAATTCTGAAAAATAAGCTAGTGAAATTAAACATACCATTTTATTTAATTAATGTTATTATGAATATTGTATACAATAGAACTATTAATTTAGCAAATGACCCTAATAATTTAAAAAGACAACAATATAAAGGTCTTCCACAAGGTTCTGTTTTAAGTCCAATCCTTTACAACATATACTCATATGATATAGAAACTGTAGCAACTAGCAATGTAAATGTTCTTCAGTATGCTGATGACCTCCTTTTATACTCAACTGACAAATCTATACAGATGGCTTGTGATAATCTTTCCATGTCTATTCTATCCCTACAGACTTGGCTTAATAACAATGGTCTTGATATTTCTGTTTCTAAAAGTTCCATAGTTTTATTTTCTCGCTCAAAATTTCCACCCCCTATAAATATTACTTACAAAAATAGTTCAATTCCTGTTAAATCGAAAACAAAATTCTTAGGTATAATACTAGATAATAAACTCCAAGGACTAGATCATTGTGAGTATATAGCAGCAAAGTGTGAACGTAATATCAATTTAATGAGATGTGTTTCTGGGGTTTGGTGGGGTGCACACCCATCTACATTAAAACTTATGTATAATGCATTAATAAGAAGTTTATTGGATTATGGAATGTTTTTACTAGAACCATGTAGTAAGATTGGTCTAAAGAAAATTGACTCTGTTCAAATTAAAGCATTACGAATTGTTCTAGGAGCAATGAAATCCAGCCCTGTTTCTGCCCTACAAGTAGAATGTGCTGAACCTCCATTACATTTACGACGTAAATATCTATCTGACAGGTTTTTCCTTCGCACTTTGGAATCACAAAATCACCCTCTGCTTACAAAGCTCTCTAGTCTTAGTGATTTAATGTCAGATAAGTATTGGAAACACAAAACAATCCCAGCCCTTGTATACAGCTATATGAAATATCACAGCCTTAAGCCTTTTACTTTTACATCCCCTATAAATCCCTTATATAAACACAATTATGAATCATTAACTCTGCAGCCTGTTGTAGTAAATTTAGGTATAGATAAACAATCTTTGTATGCCAATCAATATTTTAACAATATTATCAATGAAAAATGGCAAGATTTTCATTTGATTTTTACTGATGCATCCAAAAATAATAGTAATGTTGGAATAGGTGTATACCATAAACAATACAATATTGTTCAAAAAATCAAATTTCCACCGGAAGCATCTGTATTTACAGGTGAATGTTATGGACTTTATAAAGCTGTAGAATACATACACATTATGAAACTACCCAAGTGTATGATTCTGACTGATTCACTGAGTGCTCTACATTGTTTGCAAAAGTTCCCTTTAAAATCCAAATTTATTCCTCCTATTATTTTAGACTTAAGAAATCTTTTATACAAATGTACTTTTAAATATAATCATATTATTTACTTTGCCTGGGTTCCAAGCCATTGTAATATCACTGGAAATGAGCGAGCTGATCGGTGTGCTAAAGAGGCAGTTCAGTGTGGTGATTTATACCCCTACATTAATTATTGCCATGATCTAGCTGCTCTCCCTAAACTCCATCTTAAGCAGTCATGGCAAAGTGTCTGGGATAGTGGTACATTGGTGAAAGGCAAAACCTATTCCCAATTACAACCATTGATACCTTCTAAACCTTGGTTTTCTGTAGTGAAATTAAATAAGTTGTCAACATCTGTTATCACCAGAATGAGGCTTGGTCACACTAATTCTCCTGAACACCTCTTCAAGCTACACATCAAAGATAGCAATGTTTGTGAGTGTGGCACTGATATTGGAGATCTCAATCATATATTTTTTGCTTGTCCTAAATACAATCATTCATCATTATATAACAATCTATATTCTAATGACATTCCTTTACCTACATCCATTCTAACCCTGTTATTAAACCCTTGTATGTATAATATTCTTTCATTATTCATTCAAGAAAATAATATTAATATTTAAGCGTAGTTAGATACATTTAGTATCTAATACCAAATTAATATTAACCCACTTGTAAATATTATACAAATAACTAAGTATTATCTCTGTATATATTTATTTAAATATTATTGTTGTAAATAATTTATAATTTTAGTATCTATGTTATTTTGATTACTTTCTGATCCTCTATTTTCCTGTCAATCCAAATTCCAAATCCTAGTTTATTGTCTAAAATATGTTTCCTCGTTTTACTTGATCATGGCAGTTGCTTAACGCCCATGCCAAAAAGAAAAAAAAAAAAAAAAAAAAAAAAAAAAAAAAAAAAAAGAAACAAATGTCAACTTTATTCGGAACGAAATAAAGTACAGTTTTATTTTTCAAATATTGCTCTGTAGTAATTCCAGTTATCGTATATAAGTTCCTTGGGGGAGTTATATTGTTCTGTGAATATGTCAATGATACTGGATCTTTCTCTCTCTGTGATTGTCAAAGAGATAGCATGCAAATCACAGAATGATGCAAATAAAATGCCAAACAGCAATGGAAATCTACTACTGAACACTATTAAAGGCTAAAATAGAAAACTGGTGTTTATAAATAATCTTTGGTCGCATTTACTGAAAATAGAATTAAAAACTATTAAAGGTATAGAAATGGTGCTAAATAAACACAACATTAGCTGAGAAAAACTGAAAACCCAAATTAAACTGAATATTGTCATTTCTGAATGGTCGGTATTTTTAAGACATAAAATGAATGAAGATAAATTTGGTTTAGTTGAAAAAATTGTAAAAGACGTTCACAATGTTTTAATGAAAACACCTGAATTGTAAGTATTCTTCATCTTCGTATGTTAACGATTTTAGCGAAATATTTTCAACGTTAGCTATTCCGCAGCATATAATTCCGTTCTGTTTTGCCCTCAATTTGTCTTCTTCCTTGGTAGATAATATGGAATTGTAATAAAACTAATTCAGATTAGTCTTGTATAGTTCGCTATTACTAGTTCGGAAGAGCGTTCAAATGAACTTAGCGAACTAGTTCCCAGATTTTTTGTAACTGTAGTTCCCAGATTTTTTGTTGAGATAACTTATTTTAAACAAGTTTTAGTTTTTCAAGACGTTATCCCTATTATAAGTATTAAGACTGGTTCGGTTTTTTTTTATTTCATATTTGGTTTGGTACCTAGGTTTATTTGCCCTACAATAATAAAGTTTTTAACATAATCAAAATATGAGTGAAATTGTTTTAAAAAGTTTTATAGACAAAAACCACCCTGTTGGTCGAGTGCTTAATGAACCTAACTATGAATCAATGGGGTTGAGTTTGATTCGTGAAATGGACAAACATTTGTGTGATGAGCCTAGATGTTAGTATTTCTGAGTTTGGATATTTATTATGTACGTAACATTATTTACATAACATGTACTTCTATGTATTAGCATCATTGACTATAGCCCAAAACATAAGCAAATAATTTTCTCACCTTGGGGTTAGATCAATTTGTGTAGTTTGTCTAGTGACATTATTATTATCTTACTTCAAAATGGTAATTATTACTGTACAAGTAGATAATAAAAATAATAGGTGAAAAACTGTTAAAATAGTGCTTATTTTGAAATTTACAGATACAGCTTTGATATAATACCTGTGGATACAAACTGCCAAAATAAATCTCCTGTATTGTTCTCACAAAACTGTTTGGGTGTGGAATCATGGTGTGTTAAACATGTATTCCTGCATTGTTATTCGGAGTTGATGGATAATTATTGTATTAATTCAAAGCAAAAGAAAGTGTTAAAATCTACTGATCGCTTAATCAAGTTATTAAATGTCACATTACTGTTGAATCCAGAAATAAGCGTGTTCTGGAATAAACGAAAGGAACTGGTTTGTTTATCAGTGCTGGATAAATTTCAAGAATTAAATTTTACCAGACTTGTATTGTCGAGGAAACCAAAATGCAATGAAGCTTTTATGTACCGGAGATGGCTGTTAAATAATATTTTTAAAGGTAAACAACATTTTTATAAATTTTAAGCTTTGGTCATCAAATAACTTTACAGTACTCAGTGACTTAAATCACTTTTAAGTCACTCTTGCGCGGAACTTAAGTATCCGATTATTGCACGCTATCCTTTGCTTAAACCACACACTTACTTACTTCACGGAATCGTAAGTAAAGAAATATCATTTAATCATTCAAAATAGCACCAGAAAATATTATAATACTAATAATATATCTTTACATTTATGGTTAAACTGTCAAACATGTATCAACATACATACTGACTGAACTGTTTATTGAAACACGATAAAATTACATCAATAATTCATACAAAAACATTAAAGTTTTAATTAGTAATATCTATTAGAATATCTTAAATTATAAACAAAACATTAGATTATGTTCTGAACATTATTGAAATATTTTATATATATTTTATATATATGTGAATAACAAATATAATCACCCCAAAAACAAAATAAAAATGCATCACCATGACTGTGCAAATAAACCACACGATTGACGGATTTTGTTTGACAATAGACAGAGAGATAGAGATAAAAAAAAAAGAAAAGTCACTCGTACTATAAAATAGTGTATGATACGTGGGACTTAATTAACCGATAAATAATCGGTTACTTAAGTCCC
This sequence comes from Apodemia mormo, assembly GCA_036924255.1. NCBI lineage: Eukaryota > Metazoa > Arthropoda > Insecta > Lepidoptera > Riodinidae > Apodemia > Apodemia mormo. Next base: position 26,700,076 of record JAUPFN010000014.1, read on the forward strand.
TCCTATCGTAATGTATTAATAATTTAATTAGTCATCATAGTCTAGTCGTCTGGTGTAGGTGTTGATCACCTGAGGTCTGGGCTCGATTCCCGGGTTGAGTAATAAAAGTTTTTTTTTCAGTTTTCTGATAAAAACTGCTTACCTTTTCGGGGATATGGGTGTGAAGATACTACCTTAACTTTAATAACTTGTTTACAAGCTATGGTAAAAGTATCTTTGTATGCATTTTCGAGGCTGATTAAAATAATTATTCTGGGGTTAATTTGAAATAAGTTTTTGGCAATTATTATGTATAATATTATAATTAAATGCAGAATAAAGTAAAAATGTTTGGTATGTTTTTTATAAGATAGCAAAGAAACATACTCCTCCTAATGATAATAAATAACCATTGCCTGTAGCCACCAAAGATGATAATGGTGCATTGCTATCTTTGTGATAGGTATGCAATGTTACATGCTAAAGTTTACTGGCTATCTTACTCTCCAAATTAGAACACAACAATAACAAGCAACGATGCTATTGTGTTACAAAAATGTAAGGTGGTAGTATCAAACATGGCTGTGTTACTACAGAACTCCAGCACCTAGTAGTAACAAAGTTAGGTTTGACTAACCAATTTACCTTGTTTTGTAACCTAGATTTAGCATTACTGTTACCATTTATTAAATCTACGTGAAATTAAATCCATTAAACAAGACTTCCACTTTCAAGACCTCTTAACTGAAAATGAAAATCTGAATACTAACCCATGCCAAAGGAAATAGATGGTCGGAGAAGAATTATTGAATCACAACACAACTCACATTTACTTTAGTTTTAAAATATGCCTGAAAAGAGGAATCCAATTCCGGAAACAACATCAAGTTATTATATACTATATAACATAAATTATCTCATTCTGCATTAATAACTTGGTGTTGTTAATGCAGAATGTGATTCTGCATTAATATAAGTTTTTAATGCAGAATTCCAGTAATTAAATACTGGGAAGGTTAATAACATATTAATTGGATAACCAGATTGTTTTTTTATACTGATTATGAAAATTGATAACTTGCAGTTGAAAAATGTATTGCTGTTTTGCTGCATATATGTTTTGGTGTTGTTCCAGGTCCCTGCAGAATAGAGCATCTGCTTATCTGTCAGGCAGTTCATAAAAGGTGATCAATTGGCTATACGACATATGTGTCACTACTGTAATACCTGCTAGTTCAGCATCGTCTCGTCCAGATTTTTTTTACCATCTCTTTGCCCATTCTTGCCACAATAGTGTCGGTTCTTGTATTTGTCATGTACCGGTTTGGAGGGTAAAGTCAGTAAATTTATGCAGATGGCAATAACATCTTGCCACATGGATAGCAACGCACCACTAACATCTTTGGTGTCTACAGGTGGTGGTTGTCTGTTTGCATTAGGAGGCCCATCTGCTTGTTTGCTATCTAATGATATAAAAAAATGGTGAGGTTCTGGGTTTGTATTCTGCATCAGTTAAAGGAATGATTTGACTGATTCTGTCTAAAAAAATAAATATGCAAATCTGTTGGTGTGCTGATGCCTAGTGACTCTCTTCTATGCCTTGGTGAGTAGGTAAATATCTTAGCCCTGAGTACCTCAAATGACTAGTGATGCTACTTTTCATCATAAATTTATTTCCAAATTCGTGTGTATCCCATCACAGAGCCTATCTATAAATTTTAGGGTAATTGGATTTTCTCCCCTGTCCTTGTCACATCTGTGAAACCATTTTCCCCTGGTGTGACAGTACACATTTTTCAATTCAATATTTAAAAAAACTGCAGTTTTTCTAACTTTACACTCACTGACTGCGCATGCCTAGCCGTAAAAATTAGATTGATTTAGTAATATTTTTAAGGTTTTAGTTCACATATAAATTTTGCATTAAAATACATAGAACTTTAGATTTTAACATAAGACGTCATAAAGCTTTTGTCTCCCCTGCCCCTTGTCTTACAATGTCATATTTCGGTAGGCCTCTCCTCACTAACCTATGACTGTTTTGTGGATGAAAATTCGAATATTATGGTCTTCAAAATCCAAAGTAATGTTATACATGCAAAAATCACTCTCTGACTGTTACTTTTTCACTGTGAAACCGCTGAACCGGTTTTGGCAAAATGAAGCATGGAGATAGTTGGAGACACATTGTCAAACTTAGGCCACTTTATTTTCCAAAAATTAACCCCTAACGGGCTTTACTATGGGATGAAATTGTGTGAAATTTTACATTGACATCAACAGGTGAAGATAGAAGGGTCGGCTAATATAGAAATAAAAACAAACATTTTATGTTTTTTTAAGTACTCACTTTATAGAAACTTAAGTTTTGTTGTTTGTAAGTGAATAATGTGTTTTAAGAGATTATGATTAATATTTCTTAAATTTCAGATGAACATTTTTCGCATAGCGATATTGGAAACTTAATAAATGAAGAGCTTAACATTTGCAGTTTGGCTTCAGACAAAAGCCCCAACAACTATCATAGCTGGAGTCACCGCATGTGGTTTACAAAGAGATTAAAACAATTACAAAAGTTTTTTGATATCCATTCTCTTTATGTTGCTGAATATATTTTCTCACAAAAATGGACATCAAATCATATATCAGACCACAGTTGTTTTCATTATCATCAATTTTGTATAAAAAATACTTATGGTCTTCCCAGTCTTAGTTGGAAAGCCTTAGAAAACAGTTTAAATGTAAGCTTGCGTAAGAATCTTGTAAAAGTAATGGCATTAAATATCCCAAATGATGTAACAATACAGGCTTCAGAAGATGATTTAGTTTCATATTCTGAAGAAAGTTTAATGAAACTGTTATTTGTTTATACAAATAAAAAATGTGATTGTTCCGTTGATTATGTGCTGTTGTGTAGAAAATTAGAGATTTTATTTCATGAATTAGTCGTAAATAATGAGACTATATGTTTTTATAGTAATCATGAAACATTATGGTATCATCGTCGATTTATCCTACATGAGATTATTGTGATGATGTTTGACCATTTTGATTTAACTAGGCACAATGGAGCTCTCATTAAGAAGACTTGTAAAACGTGTAATTTTGTGGATTTAAGACAAAAACAAGCAAAGATAGTAAAATACGATTGTAATCGTTTTTATTCTAGTGTACTATTTAATGTTATTTTATCACATGAAAAAAAATTTATTGAATATAGACGAAAAAGTGGTGATAGCTATGCATCTAGACATGAAAAGTATTTAAAATTTGTAGAGGGCTTTAATAGTGTATTATAAAATTATCATTGACTTTGTATAGGCTGAATTGTTAATATTGAAAGATAATTTTTGTTCATAAGAAAACAATAAATAGTAGTCTGTGGACTAATGGTCTGATGTCGGCGTTGACCACACAAGGTCTCAGATTCGATTTCTGGGTCGAGCAAATCAAACAATGTGTTTTTTCAGTTTTCTGGTAAAAACAATGGTAAAACAACTCCGCGGTATTTGCATTAAATTTTAACTTACCTACATTGACAGCGTATTTTAGTAATGGCGTTTTGGCCGCAGGTGACGTTAATTTTCTTAAATAATTTGAAATTAGAGCACTGAAAAATTTTTTGTAGCTTTGTCTATTATGAAAATTCTAACTTGTTAGACAGAGATAAAGTCATTTTTATTTGTTCAACGTTGGAATGCATGCGATTTTATAAATTTTGATTGTTTATATATTATTTTTCTCTTGTCAAAGTATTAAACACAGATCAATTGCTTGTTAGTTTACTAAGATAGATATACTCAAAGCGAAGAACTTAGCTTGCTAAGATTATAGCTGGACATTTTCAGTTTAGAACGATATGTTGTTATAATGACTTGCGGTTTTCTGACAGTATTATATGGCAAAATGTTTACCCAATTCGAATTGGTATAAGAATTGGACATAGTTAAACGAAAAGGATCCAATCCACAATATGGTCAAAAATGAGTTAAGCGCACCAAACTAGTGCTAAACATGAATACTATCAATCAGTAAAAAACATTTAAGCAAAAATAGCTCTACTTTATTCAACATCAGAACTAGTCCCCATGTATGGCACATTAAAAAATAAAAAATATCCTACTTCAAACTTCAATATTTCTAAAGTAATTTTGTGTGGACTGGATCCTTTTCCTGTAACTATGTCCAATTGTCGTCTATATTTTGTCCATTTTATTAATGCTTTTTCGACAGCTCACGTTTCGTATTGCTTAAGTTAAAATTTCATATAAATAATATTGTACTTCATGGACATTAAATGAAATGATTACTAATAATCAGTATAAATAAATGCTAATATGTGAATAAGTTGTAATATATTATTAAAATGTAAGACGCCATACAAAATTTGGAGCTTTCAAAAAACCATTAATAAAATGAACAACCTATAAATGAATTTATTATCAGTGGTCTTAAAATTTAGACTATAAACAAATAAAAAATAAACTAATGAGATATTCCCTTTTATACATAATACTATTATGTATGAATAGTTAATAATATTATGTATAAATATATTTTTACGACGTAAAAAGTGTGATTTGATTTTAAATATCATATATAATAATAATTATGAGAAACTTTAATTCTTGCCAAAATGTAACTTGGTGAAGTCATTGACCTACTTCTAGCGGATGTGTCGGGTTTACACTCTAGTTGTTTAATACAAGTGATTTATTATATATTAAGCTGGTATCAGGAACGTTGATGTGCAATTGACTGTGTGGGGTAATATTGCACTTACGTAGCGGGGCCTGAACTCAACGACCACAGCTAAACGAACTTTTCTATTACATGTTGTGATGATGTTCTTCTCTCATAATGAGAATAAATTCTACATTGCGTTGCCCTTGCAAGCACTCTAGTTTTGTAGATTACTGATATGTACAAAATAATGTAAATGTTGGTTTTAACGAAATAAACGTATGTGTATTGTATTTGTAAGAAAAGAAGTACACAATGTTAAAAAATGAAAATGTTAGGCTTACTTTAAAATGTCCAAGTTATAAGTTATTTCAAAAAAACTGCATTATCATTGGTCAGTATTAATAATAAGCGAACCTTGCAAGCAGGTTATGTCAAGTAAGGATGGACATTATTTGAATCGAAATAACTTCATGTAACGTAATCTACACGTCCCGCTACGTGAATGAGTAAGCTATAAGTTGCAAATATAAGATAAAGTTGTCGGAGTAATAAAAATTGCGATTAATCCTAGAAGACGAAAAATTGCTCCGATTTTTAAGTGAATTTGGCATGAGTTTCGGCAATAATCCAATAAGTAGTAGGTTAGTGGTGTAAATATAATTGTAATTAGGTTTTATACCATAGTTTAACAAAGTATCTAATATATTAATTGTGTGAAATATTTATTCCAAATAAAAAGACAGTTTATATTATTATTTTATCAAATTGTATTTTTTCTTTTTTATCATTCAGTTATAAGCAACACCCCATTAACATATTTGGTGTCTATAGGCGATGGTTGTTTCCATCAGGTGAGCCATCTGCTTGTTTGCTATCTTTTGATATAAAAAAAAACTATAGAACTTCCTTCATCACCCTGAGTTGTGCGATCAGGTCCTTCTCAACGAGGTCGGGGTCATAAGGTGTGTGCAAGATGATGATGTGCACAAGGTTCACATCAATATTGGTCTTTAAGGGTGCCTACTTAAAATGTTCATTACATAATTGCCATCAACTAAGTTTTTTTTAAAGTATCGACAGAGAAGCGCTTGACCACGTTCTCGTCTGATGGTAAGGTAAGATGCGGCCTAAGATGGAACGCGCTTCCCTAGAAGATTCCCAGGTTGTACTCATCGAGGAACACAAACTCGGGAAGCATATTCCAGCCCCTTGCGGTTCGGATTAATAATGTCGAGTCAAACAGCTTTGTCCGGGTACGTGGAACGTCCACCATATAGCAATGCCTTGAATCTGTGCGCCTCTACGATCGATAGAAAAACGGGGATGGTGGAATTAAGTCGTGCAATTCCGCAGCGCTCTCTCCTAAGTGTATCCGATAAAAGACCGATAAACTAGTCACTCTGCGGCGATGAGCGAGGCTCTGGAGTTTTTTGCCTACCAGATTATCGTCATTTATGAGCCTCTTGGGACGGTTCTCTATCGCCTCAAGCGTCTCCACCTGGTATTTGGCGGATCCATCTCAGAGGTGTAAGCAGTATTCCATGCACGATCGGACTTGTGCTTGATAAAGACTGAGCAACTGTCCCGGGTTGAAATACTGTCTCACCTTGACCAGAATACCAAACTTTTTTGAGGCAACTTGGGTTTTCGATTCGATGTACGAACCAAAGTTGAGAGTAGGCGTTAAGGTTAACCAAGAAGTTCGAGGTGGTCAGTTATCGGCACGCACACACCCTGAAAAGACGGAGACGCGCCTGGATCTTAGCCGCATTAATCCTCCAATCGGAGACTGCATGTAAGGACAGGTTCATACGATCGACACAAATTCGCCCTCACATGGAGTACTGTTCTCACGTCTGGGCGGGAGCTCCACAGTATCAGCTTCTTCCTCTTGATCGCATTCAGCGTAGAGCGCTTCGAATCGTTGACGACCAAGCTGTCTCCAATCGACTTGACTCCCTGGCTTTACGCAGAGATATAAGTTCACTTTGCATCTTTTACCGCATATATCATGGAGAGTGTTCCGAAGAACTGTTTGGATTGATCCCTGCTGCTGAATTTCATCATTAGACATCGTGGCAAAATTCAAAGTTGCATCCTCATCACCTCGATGTCTGGAAATCCACAACCGTGCGGTTCTCCCGGCACTTTTTGCCTCGCACTACTCTTTTGTGGAATCAATTACTGGCGGGGGTGTTTCCGAACGGATACGACTTAGGCTCCTTCAAGAAAAGAGAACTCCTTCTTAAAAGGCTTGCAACGCAGCTGCAAGACCTTTGGTGATGTGGCTGTCCATGAGCCGTGGTAATCATTTATCATCAGGTGAGCCTCCTGCTCGTTTGCCCTTTTTTTCTATAAAAAAAAACTTGCCTGGCAGAACGGCAGTTGGCCTATTTTTTAAAGGAGCCCGGAACCAACACAGGGGAAAACGACATTCGTCGCTTTGGCACGCAGGAGAACTAGCGTGTTGATTTTTTTATTATGACATAAAAAAATAGCAGATAACAAACAAGCAGATAGCTTTCCTGATGAAATCCAGCGATTATAGACAAAAAGATGTTAATGTTGCGTTTCTATGTGTGTGGCTACCTTACTCTCCAAACCGGAACATGGCAGTGACAAACATTGACGCTATTGCGGCAGGAATAGGCAAAGCCGTGGTAACAGATGCGGCCGATTAGTTGCAGAACTCTATCGCCTAGTAGTCACGATATTAGTAACACGTTTAGCTAATTTAATTAGCGTTCAAAAGCATCTCTGTTTTCCCCGTGTTGGTCTCAGGCTCCTTTGAAGAATAGGCCAACTGCCGTTCTGCCAGTCAAGTCGTGAAAGGTGACCGATGCGAGTCACTACCGTCGTGGCTACTAGGTGTAGAGTTCTGCATTGTTTCATCCGGGTCTGCTGCCACCACCACTTATTCCTGCCGCAATAGCGTCAGTGATTGTCACTGTCGGTATATGGTTTGGAGAGTAAGCTAGCCGGTAAACTTATGCATGTGGCATTAGACCTCACCACAAGATAGGAACGCATCTTTAACATCTTTGGTGTATACAGGCGATTGTTGACTCTTTCCATTATGAGACCCATCTGCTAGTTTCCTATCTTATGATATAAAAAAAACCTCAAACCTCATAGTATGTCTATATTTTACTCCAGTCAACGGGTATTGAGTGCACCTTTAATATTACTAGCTTTTCCAACGAAAAAGCAGGTCTTATCAAGCAGTACGATTTCACGTTAAAAATCTCAATGTAATGTGCGAATCTCGTTTGTTCAACATAAAAAATGCTATACTTGACAAGCTTTGTTAGATCAACCGGAGTACCATAAATTATGTCACACATTAAGTAGAGGTCTTATCGATACTAAAAGTACTCGTATGACTGATTTATAAAAGATGAGGTTTTTTGTTAGAAAGGTCAAATGATTTGGAAAAATACTTTCAAACATTTCTAGGGATGTTTGAAAAATAAATTTAATAAAAGTGATCGGAAACCATGGGTACATACTTACTGATATTAAATGTAAGCATGTATACTGACATTAAATGTAATACATACATGGGACATAGGTATACTGATATTAAAATATGTAATATAAATGTTACGGTAAGACTATATTGTTGTTTATAACATAGGTAAATCTATGAATGTTAAATATTTTATCTGAAAAAATAAATATATGGCCTCTTTCACGATAAATACTTAGAGACCATTAATAAATTACGTTACACTGTGGTGATAAAGGGCACTTTGTTTTTGGTTTGAGAAAATTTTACCATATTTTCAATTTAAGAACGCAACTCAAATAAGTGGCTTCTTATTCAGGAGCGCAGGAACACTGATGCGCTTTGTCTTCTTTATAATATTTTATTTAACAAAATTCCCCACACTATCTCCACTATCTCTGTGAACGCTTTCATTTTCTATACGATTTCGACTTAAATAGTCGTTCAGAATTACGCGGAATTTTACAATATCCCTCACATTCTTCAATATTTAATGGTAATTCTTTCACTATTAACTCTGTTTTCACAGAGTTCAGTTTGAAATTCACTTCATCATTCAATAGCAATCTTTAAAAAAACCTTAAAGGAATTTTACCTGTCTGCATAATTTTTTGAATAAAAGGGCTCAATAACGTATTATCTATTATTCATAGTATTAAGTTAAAAGAAAATAAAAAATTGTAGACTTTTTCTTTCTTTAAGTTGTATATGTTTCTAAATTAATAATTTGTATATTGTATACATTTCTATTTCATCTACATTTACATTTCTTTTTTTCACATTCATCTACGTTTCTATAACGCATTCTCACTCTTTTGGATTTGCTGGAAAAAATCTCTTACAGAGATAAGCACGCCTTTTGTAAAATGTTAACAAATAAATTAATGTAATATGACTTTTATGTGTACAATAAAGTATTAAATAAATAAATAGATAATATATGTTCTCTTTCACGATGAATACCTACTACAAATAAATACTATCTTTTTTATGATTCAAATACAAATGTATAGTTATCCGATTTTTCACTCTACTTGTACTATAGGACGATATTACTTGTGAAATTTCATAGTTAGGTCAACGGAACCAAGTGCCCTACAAATTTTGATTCCCTTGAAAGTGTCGTAATATATTTTTTGCGGCTGTATCTTTTTGCGTTAACTTAGAAGATTAATTTTTTCACAGCTTTAATGGACTAGACTTGTGTATATGGTGTTAATTTCAACTCGATACCTCCACGGGTTTTCAAGGTAAAGGGTTTCGAAAGACGGACAACAAAGGATTCCGTTCTTTCCTATTGAGGTACTGAACTCTATTTTTTTTTCTTTTTTTTATATCATTACAGAGCAAACAAGCCGATGGTTCTCCTAATGGAAAGAGAAACTATGGCCATAGACACCAAAGATATTAAAGGCGCGTTGCTATCCATGTGGCGGGATGGCAACGCCACATGCATACGTCTAACGGCTGCCTTACCCTCCAAACCGGAACACGACAATGACAAGCATTGCGGCAGGAATAAGTAAGGCGGTGGTACCAGATAGCCGGGTTAGAGGTTGCAGAACTCTACCAAAGCCATTCGGTCGCCTTTTACGACCTACCTGGCAGAACGGCAGTTAGAACGGGGCAAATAATTGGCAATTTTTCTTGATTTATTCACACTTGCACAAGTACACTAGCTGACGACTTTAAACCTATATAAGCCTTATAAATAGCGTTAGTATTTTTTTTATTTACATACAAATTTCACGTTTAAGTATTTTAGATTTTTTAAATATGACGTCACAAAGCTTTTGAACCCCCTCCCACTTGCTCCTTGTCAAAGTGTGATATAATTTGTATATTTTATACATTTCTATTTCATCTACATTTACATTTCTTTTTTTTCACATTCATCTACATTTCTATAACGCATTCTCACTCTTTTGGATTTGTTGCAAGAAAAAAAAACATAAAAAAAATATGGATAGTCCCTATGTACCTATATAAGTTTTGGAAACTGAATTTTGGAAAAAACTCGGAAAATCCTGCGAGGTGCATTTCCTGATCTATTTATATGTACTTACAAATTTGTATGAAACTGTCAGTGGCCGAGTTAGACTCGCACTTGTTCGGTTTTTTATATCACAGGATAGGGAAAAAGCAGATGGCTCTCCTGACGGAAAGAAACAACCATCGCCTATAGAGATTAAATATACACCAAAAATGTAAATGGTGCTTCGCTATTCGTGTGGCGGAATAGTAATGCCACATGCATAAGTGTTACCACAAGAGCACGGGATACAACTGGTCATATACTTTAGGTCTGAGATTTCACTTACTTTCTTATAAATATACATAAGTTCGAGTGGTGTATGCATGTGGCATTACATGCATTAGTGATACCACAAGAGCACGGGATACAACTGGTCATATACTTAAGGCCTGAGATTTCACTTAGCTTCTTATAAATATACATAAGTTCGAGTGGTGGATGCATGTGGCATTACAAGCATTAGTGATACCACAAGAGCACGGGATACAACTGGTCATATACTTAAGGTTTGAGATTTTACTTAGCTTCTTATAAATATACATAAGTTCGAGTGGTTTCCGAGAAATTATAATGCTCGGTTATATACATATGTATGTATATCTGTTTTATTGCCATAGATAGGTACATGCCAAATTATCGTCCATAACCCATTTTAATAAGAATGCATATACAAAGTACGCATTACTTGTCAACTGAGGGGTATACGTTTAATATGGGTCAGGAGGCTCACAGAGTGAGGAGTACCCACTGGTAGCACCTAGATTTCTGCTTCATAACTATGGCTACAATCTAAATTTAACCCTGATACCGTAATTTTAAGACTTAAAAATGATTGCAGTTAGTGAGAACGTATCAAATCGTAAGAATCATGTCGTTGGTGACGTCACGACCATGTCGCGCGTTTGCGGGTAGAACGATCGATATTTGGGTTCGAGTAAATTCGTGGAATCCGGAAAAGGCCGAACGCCAGTGGCACCACGTGCGAATTATGTAATAGCGGTAGGTAGAAGTTACAATTCATTGACAAAGATTATTTGGGTAATGAAGAATCGAGGTGTTAGATTGCTAATAAATAGTTAAAATAAACAATGCCGGCTTAAGATTTTAACATAGAGTACCCTGACGGATTTAACGATACAGCGGCTAAGGGCTTTGTTGTAGATTTAAAATTGTTAGTAGGTCTTAGAACGAGCGACAGCGTTAACTTCTGTGTCTACAACTTATTGTAAAGCGCTTACAATACCTATGCACTACCACAAGCGTAGCAACATAATAGATCTTAATAAATATTTTGTTATGTAATTTTTATGAAATTAATAATAGTATTTGAAATTAATTGGACTTTTATTTTCAGATATGAGCCATAGCTAAAAGCATTAGTATTTACGCATACGTTTCCGAGTTCGAATCCCGGTTGAACAAATTGTTATGAGTGAGATTGCTAAAAAATATAACTTACACGGGGCTGGATAATTTTTTCTAAGGGTTTGTTGATCGTGAGTTAACTAATTTCAAGGTCAGGTTGGGACGGAAGGGCTTGGGTGGCTCTCCACAAACCCGAGGCGCGAGAATGGATAATGCTATATGAGATATTAAGTCTTTCTATTTCATTTTTCTCTAATTGTATCAACTATCTGATCTAGTTTTCTTTAGATTACAAGAACTGGAACCTGGCCTGGTCCTCTATTCTAATTACCGGTTGACTTGCTGTAAGCTCCGCAAGCCAGGTCCGTGAGAGCCCGCGCAGACTGAGACCTAGCTTGCTAATGCCACCAGGGCTATATGGCCAGTCTGACACTGACTTGTTTCATCTCTGTCCTCCTTCAAAGATTTAATAGTATATTTTTTTATTTGGTCGAGTGTTTAGGGGCTCTTACTACGCAATCAATGGGGCTCGGGTTCGATTTTCAACGAGGACAAGCATTTGAGTAATGGACATGGATGTTTGTATTTCTGGATTTGGGTGTTTATTAAATTTATTTGTGTATTCATATACCAGTATGTATTAATATGTGTTAATATCGTTGATAAGCAAATAACTTGCTTACTTTGGGGTAAGATCAATTCGTGTAATTTCAACACCGATATTATATATTGTTAAGTTTTAATTTAAAATTTCTGACTGGCTCGTTTCTCTAGTAGCTTGTTGAAAATACTCAGATCATGAGGTTCCGAGTTGGTTTTAAGGATGTAGCAAACATTTTATTGTATTTTTCATGCATTTTCGCCAATTACTTTGACAGTGAAAAAATTTGGGATTCTACCATAATATTGCATTGTCAGTAGCTACCAAATGTAAGCTCAATCAGACCAATGGGAATTGTTCAAATCTTGCAAGCAAGTAAGATTTGACCCACACCGACACTCATACATACTAACACAGCATGTTAAATAAAGGCTTTTGAAATCATGCAAATCATTAGTAACTTACCTTACTCTCTGCCGCAGAATTATTTTAAAGAGAATTTAGAAGTAACGTAAGATTTCCACGCTTGCTAGAAGTAATTAAACAACATAAAAACAAAACAATGTCAAATATATTTAGATATTTAAATGTCAAAAATTCAATTTAAAACATGCGCTTTTTTAAACACCTTTCATTTGCTAACAAACATTTTTGCTGCTTTTTCTGGTGACCGCTAAGTCGTAATGCCCGAAGCAATTGGCTTATTTGTTTTTGAGTTAATCCGGCTCTAAATACAGTGGTATTAAAATTTCAAATTAATGAAATTAATTTCTGCCAAACTTTTTTAAATCAATCAAGGCTGCATTTTTGAAACAAAAGAAAATTATAGTAGGATAAAGACCATTGCAAATGGAAGAAAATAAAGCCAAAATAAATTACGGGGAATTTGAGTTTGCTGCGGAACTAGTCCTAACGAAAAAAGTTGAATAGCAAAGTTATCGGCAATAAGAAGATCTACAACTTTTGTATTAGCATTTTTTTCTTATAACCTCAAAATTATGCGAAAAACTCGCAGTTTTGCCGAAAATCGTGATAAACCGTTTTTCCCCCTTAAAATCCCGCCCCCCTCACCCTTCCCGCTCAAATCGCCAGTAACTTATTTTTCCTCTTATTTTCGCTTTATTTTCTTTCATTTGCAATGGGTTTCAATCTACTATAATTTTCTTTTGTTTTTGATTAATTTCAGAGGGATCGGCCCCGGTCCAATTTACGATATAAAGTATCTTGTCCGATTGCAGCAGATTTTTTAAATAAATATAATCCTTTCATTTTTTTAACAATGTCATCAACCTGTCTTTCGGATTAGGCAGGCATCAAGGCACAATCAAGGCAGTAGTTAACCAGATGAAATGAGTAGGATGAGCACTTTCATTATGCAGATGAATAAATTAGATTTAACAGGATCGCAGGCGTTTGATTCCTTAACATTTGCATAATCTGTTGTAAATACATTGCTTTTAAAGTATCGCAATTTTTTTACAAATTATTCTATATTTTTAAGCGTCAGAACTTAGTTAAATTACATTTCAATTATTGACAATAAGAATACAATAATGCAGGGCATGTTCTGATCATGTCTTTATATAAAATTTAAAAAAAAAGTATCTTCACGCCCGTATTCCCGAAAGGGTAGGCAGAGGTACAACAAGTGCACCCACGATTAGCCGAAGATACTTGGTCCCACTATGTGATAGGTGGCAAGCCTATCGCCAACCGGGCACTTTCCAATCCCGGGCAATGTTGTTTTTATCAGAAAACTGAAAAAACACATTTCTGATTTGCCCGACCCAGGAATCGAACCCGGGACCTCTGTGATCAACTCCGACACCGGACCACTACACCACAGAGGCGATATAAAATTGATTGGCTTTAATTTATTAAGACAACAAAACCATTGCAAGTGTATTCATAAACCAGTTATATATAGTGTATATACAAAAGCAATTTACAAAGATCAAATTCATTATTTACATAAAGGTTTCATCTGATCTATTTAATTGATAGGAATTAATTATGCAACGATTCATACGAAATACAATAGATGATTTTCACTAAATCAACTTTACTGTTTAAGTTACTAATTAATATTCGCGCGCTTCGGCGCACATTCAGTGGCAGAAAAAAAAATAATATACCAATTATATCAAGGTTGGTCTAGCAATCCAACAAATACTACACGTATTCTTCTTAGTTGGGACGATATTAAAACTCACACGATTCTCTTCTGTTCTTCACAGTGGGCTTCTTGTGAAGAATGGAGCACCTACTTTTCTGCAGGGTTTTTTTTTGTCAAAATGGCTGAATCACTGCTGTACTTATGAGTCTCAGCAAGAGTTTAAATTTGGGGGGCTGTAGGCCCTCTGCTCTTAAAGCAAGGGAATCTTCTGTGAGACCGAACCTCGGCTTAGGGTGGGGTCGTGATTTGCGATGGAAGTGTTAGTTGCATTGTTTTGTCCTTCATTTGATTCTAGACCTAAGTAGGTTTGCTGATGGGTGAAACAGGGGTCCCCTTTGCCGCCGGCGGCCACAGTGTCACGTATATCGTATACGTCGTGCGATCGTGTGTTCCGAGTGCTAAGTGTGAGTTTTTCTTTTCGCATTCGATCGTGAGCGCGTTTGGAGTTTACTAGGAATTTGTATGTGATTTGTACAGCGCCACCTAGTGGTAAACGTGAGAAACCAGTTTACCACTAGGTGGCGCTGTACAAATCACATACAAATTCCTAGTAAACTCGAAACGCGCTCACGATCGAATGCGGAAAGAAAAACTCACACTTAGCACTCTGTTGGCAAAAGTTATTGAGTCATTGAGACTGGTGAGAACGTGACAGGGCCTACGTATTTTGGGATCGAGATTTGGATTTGGCTTATAGTCTGCCACGGCTACTACCAATGGGTTTCGATGCGTGTTTGTACTGTGGCAATATCTTTGAAATGCTATGGGCGGCAATTCGATATCTTTACCACGGTGCTCCCGTAGCTATACGCCAAAATTTGCATCTACTTGTACTTAAATCAGTAGTTATTATCAGTTAGAAAATATATTTAACCGCAAAAACGGAGGTTATCACTTTGACATGTGCAAATGTAGGTATCTCATATTGTTAGAATTGGCTAACAATTAAGTAAGACGATCTATTGAGGCGTCCAAGCACGTGTACTAAATTTTGTAGTGTATGTATCTTTGTACGTATGAGTACGTAAGTACGTCAAGATAATTATTTTTCTCGATATGTCTTATTTTTTGTTTTAAATAAGGTGTATTTTAACTTAGGGAACAGTCTGAGTTTCATCGAAATCGGTTCAGTAGTTTTTATCCCGTATTGGTCCGGGCTCCGGGTCCGGGTTAAATATTTTTTCCAGGATAAAAAGTAGCGTATGTGCTATTCCATGTCATTACCTATCTGTGTGCCAAATTTCATTCAAATTCGTTCAGTAGTTTTTGCCTGATTGAGTAACAAACATCCATCCAAACATCGAAATTCTCACTTTTATAATATTAATATAGATTTGATGACAAAGCAATTAAAAACAATGTTTCTGGAGTAGGAGACAGAATCGACCCATCGATGACCGAATTCGATGCATTTCGTGGATACGGTAAAATTGAACGAAAAATTCTGCCATTATATTATGCTGAGGTGTAACTGTACACAAGCTCGAAGGAACTACTTTGGACCGAGCTGTGGTTGATTTAAGTTTACGCGTTTTTAGGTTAGGTTATTAGAAGGGCTATAATCAGTAGTTTAATCCTCCGAATATTCATAATCCCCACGATATTCATTCCCATTCAACTCGAATCACCGGTTTGTAGGTTGACGAGATGAGTATTGGCTCCCATCGCTGCATTTTACTGACCTGTAACGATTATCAACTATTTCTACCGAAACCGAGACCGAGTGATTTACATGCTCATCTGAGGCACGGCATTGGTAACACACCACCCGCCAGACTCCAAGCTGCTACTGAAATTTAGGATTTTCGAGAAAACCCTTTGAAAAATTCAATAAAATTAATAGGCCTTTTACCTGACCCGGAGACTGAACCCACGATCTGAGCCGAATAGGCTCTAAAATATTAAGTTTAATTTAAGAAAAAGTATTGCTAAATTATTAAAATACGTTATTAACTTTAATAATAATAATATAGTTTAAAGTTCATGAGCAAAAAATACTGTAGTAAGATTTATTCAATAGCAAATCAAACGGAGTATATTTTAATGATTGTGAGTTTATAAGTTATCAAGAGTACCTATTATAGCGGTACCATAATCGAATGAATGAGTGTTCGCAAAATGTTACCATTTTATTATTTTATTATGAGCAGTATTAAGCTCATAAATACATTACGATCCTTATCAATAAATTGTTAACAACTTTAGAGAAAGAGATTGGCATATAAATAATATGCCAATCTCATTCTCACGACAGAGAATAGAGAATAAAATCATTAGGTTTAAAATACAATGAAGTATCATTAAATCCACGGAATTATTTGTTTTGTGATGAAACTAGATACTAGTAATGAACTTGTGTAATTATTATTAAAGCGCCTATTTTGTCGCATCCATTAAGGATAATATTACGTTTAAATGAAAGAGGAAGAATAAAATTTAGTTAACAAACTCGAGCAAATAAGTTTACTAAACACTTTTAGTTTATGTAATTTTCTTCACTTGATACAGTATTTTTGCGAGCTATTGAGAGCCAATGAACTGCTCGTAGCACAATTCGTAGCCAAGAGCTACGCGGCATACAAGAATCACTACATAGTATAAAACAAAGTCGCTTTCTCTGTCTGTCCCTATGTCCCTATGTATGCTTAAATCTTTAAAACTACGCATCGGATTATGATGCGGTTTTTTTAAATAGATAGAGTGATTAAAGAGGAAGGTTTATATGTATAATAACATTCAATATATTGTAGAGAAATACTGCAATTTTTGACTTTTCTGATGTCATGTCGTAAACAATTATATTTTTTCCGCTTACATTGCAAACGCAGGCTAAACCCTACGAGATTTATCAAAATAATGTAGTAAGTATTTGTACACCTTGAAAAGGTCTACAGAAAACTCCGCGATGGTATATGTCTATCTCTTATGGATAACCCACAATAGCATTTTTTTGTCATTTACTTTTTACGAGAAATAATGGCCTTTTTTTTCGAAGCAATTTTAAGCAATACAGACCTTTTTTTTATATCATAAGATAGCAAACAAGCAGATGGGTCTCCTGATGGAAAGAGTCAACCATCGCCTATAGACACCAAAGATGTTAATGGTGCGTTAGTATCTTGTGGCGAGGTCTAATGCCACATGCATAAGTTTACCGGCTACCTTACCCTCCAAACCGGAACACGACAGCGACAAGCACTGACGCTATTGCGGCAGGAATAGGTAAGGCGGTGGTACCAGACCCGGGCGAGACAATGCAGAATTCTACCACCTAGTAGCCACGATGGTAGTGACTCGATAGCCAATCGGTCGCCTTTTACGACCTGCCTGGCAGAACAGCAGTTGGCCTATTCTTCAAAGGAGGCCGGGACCAACACGGCGAAATTAAAACCTTATCCAATTAAAAACCTTAAATATATTGTTGATTTAATATAGATTAATACGGCCGTTTACAGTATGTAATTTAAATGAATATTTTCGAAGATATTACAGATTTAAAATGTAGGGGCATAGCGGTTCCGGGCTTACGGGCCTGTGGCGACGCGCGCGCGGTATATTCTGTTAAACCGCTAGGAAACGTGTTAATTTTCGCATAAATAAATGTCCTATATTTATGCAGTTGAAAACCAAAATTTAGTACATTCTTTTTTTTTAACTAAATATCACCGTATAAAAATCATGTCGAAGATTAGAAATAGTATTAACAAATTATTTGTTTTAGAGATTTTTTTAGCCTGTTTTCGGAATTTTATATGATCAAGTAAAGTATATTCCATCATGTAATAAGTTAGCACATTCCTTAGACAATATCTTCAGGTATATCGTATAATTTTTGTAAAATTGTTATTTAACAATAAATGTCAAAAACGTGATTTAGCAAAACCATTTTTTAACTTCCCACTACGTATGTAGATAAGGAATTTACTGATTTTACCCCGATTTTCGAAAATCGAGTTTTCAGCAGATGTAAATGTTTTGAGGTCCTAGGAATCTTTTCCAACTATTTTCACGATGACGTCAGTATGTCTGTATGTATATGTGTGTGTGTGTGTGTGTGTGTGTGTTCGTGTCTATGCTTATATTTTGTACTCTTTTGAGCTTAAAATACCTTAATTTAGAGAGAAGAGAATGGCCAACTATATATCGCTCTTTCAAGAGGTTACTCTTGAAAGAGCGATATATAGTTGGCCATGTGACACGATGTGCGATGACGACAGTATGTCAGTATGTATGTATGTGTGTGTGTGTGTATGTGTGTGGGTGTGTGTGTGTATGTAAACATCTCATAACTGTTTAACGGCTAGACCGATGAAACGCGGTTGATGGAATTCGATTGGATTACGCTCAACTTAGATTTCCTGAAAATTTGAACTGATTCGATCCAGGAGATTAAGAGAAATTAAAAAAAAACACCAAAAAAATTTTGACTAACTTCCAGATTTATGTACCGATTGAGTACAAAAACTAATCAGCTCTATTCCTCAAAAAACTACGTCTAATACATAAATTGCATCAAAATCGGTTTATCCATTTGGGAGTAATCGTTGACGAAAAATTTTGAAAAAAGTGTTTTTTCGACGTAGCTTCGAAATTTTTCTGTTTTTTTGGTGTTCTACGATATCTTAGTACTAAAAAACTACGTCAAATGCCGTTTCAAAAATTAAAATCGAATCTAATTCTCAAAACTTATAGCTTTTCAAATATTAAAATTACGTTGTTTTTAGCAAACGTACTTAATTTTTTTAAGCCATTGCATAGCTTCTATCACGGGCCTTGAGCGTGGAGACTGAATCCAGAAATTCCGTAACGAAAAAAACCTAACACCCACATTCTGACCGGCACAGCGGTGATACTTTTTAGTTTTTCCATCTATCGATAAATACCAGAACTTTTAATGAGTTTTTGAAATATCACGCTTCTCTCTTTAGTTCAGCAACTCGCCTTTAGGTGGCATTGGTTGTATTGGAAAACTACCCTAATCAGCTGTTTGTGAGAAAGTATATAGGTGTATAGGTATTTATCATCTACGTACAACAGTGAATATGTGTATTCGTATAATTTGTGTACAAAGTGTTTTAAATATGAATAAACAAAGAAAAAAAAATACTGCATAAATAAAACAAATATATAATTGTAATTGCATAAGTTGACAAACAATGCTATGCAATAGCTTTACCGCGGCAGTGTCCGAGTGCCACACGTCTTTTTTTTTTAAAATCCACGCGGACGAAGTCGCGGGCACAGCTAGTACGACATAAACCTTTTGATCGCATTAAACGCAGATTAAATGAATACGCCTTTCAAGACATTTTCTTATTTGTCAGCGTAGCATGCAATTACATACAAAATACAGATTTATATTACTTAACAATGAAATAAAAGCATTCCAAAGGTAATTTTTTAAACCTTGTCATCTCATTCGGTACGATAAAACAGTACAACATGATTTATTTCTATTTTTTCACAGTATAATATAATCTACAACTGTATGATGTTTTTGACAGTGATAGGAGCGATTGCTCATGTACGCAGCGACACGCTTCCTTTCCAATGGCGTGTCCTATTGATTAATTAATATAAACACTTGTACTGTTTCACAAATGTAATTTAAATTTTATTTATTACACAATCACTTTTAAGCTTACAGCCAACCGGTTTGGCCTATTAAATCATCATCAGGGCTTTCACATTAACATTTTTACATTTTACTACTATGCGTATGCGTGTCCAATTAGTGTCCATGTGGTCTGTGGCGTTGACTTACAACTTTGATTTTTTCACAGCTGAGAGAGATGTAGACCCGAGTATTTTATATAAACTTTAATTTGATGCCTTTGCGCATAGGTACCTGAGAAAAAGGGTCTTGAAAAACTGTCTGACTGACAGTCTGTTCAGACGGATAGTCGGACAATAAAGTGATCCTATAAGGGTTCCATTTTTTCCTTATTAGGTACGGAACCCTAAAACCAGAAATGGTTGTACAAGTAGTGATTGTAAGACGGCATAATAGAGCGTTTCGCCGTTTACCGTCATGTCAATAAATGTTTTATTTACACAAGAAATACTTTTCATACTTATAGACACTGAATATTTATTTATTTAAATTTTGCACGCATGCATTTGGACAGGTAGACTTAACACCAAAGAGCATTCTCTGTCAGTCAACCTCCAAAGAATACAGAAAAGGCGCAAGAGGTACACAATTACACATAGAAAGAGGAAAATCAATAACTCGCTTGATTAAGTACCAAAGCACACAAATCAACTTAAGGCGGGGCATCGCGACAAACGGGAAAAAACTGGTTTGCTTAATCACGTTTTTTGTATTGATTGTTAAATAACAATTTAACAAAAAATACACGATATACCTGAAGATATTATCTAAAGAATGTGCTAACTTATTACATGATAAAATGTACTTTACTCGATCATATAAAATTCCGAAAAAAATAATGCACTAAATTTAATAATAAAGACAGCACAATCTATGGAATTTGAAAAGGAAATTCAACAATTAGAGAAACGTGGAAAGTTGAGCAATACCAGTAGACTTTTGAGCCTCAACCCATATATTGACTCCCGAGACGGACTACTCAAGGTTGGCGGGAGATTAAATAATTCGTTACTGAGTCAATCCGCCAAACATCCTATAATATTATCAAGTTACGGTAGACTCACTGAACTCATTATACGAGATTCTCACCGTACCACGCTACATGGTGGACCAAGTTTAACACTGTCTTATATCCGAGAAAAATATTGGATACTAAGTGGATTGCGTACAGTAAAAAGAGAACTGCGCAAATGTGTGACATGTCGTCGTTTTAAAGAAGAACAACGAACGCAGATTATGGCAGATCTTCCAGAGCCTCGCGTTACCCCCTCGCGTCCATTCACGCACACCGGGATCGATTTTACTGGCCATTTTGACATCAAAGCAAACAAGGGACGTGGAGTACGTACACAAAAAGGATACGTTGCCGTATTCGTGTGCCTATCCACGAAGGCAGTGCATTTGGAGTTAGTATCCGATCTCAGTACTCCTGGATTTTTAGCAGCTTTTCGACGTTTTTGTGCGAGAAGATCTGTTCCCAAACACATGTACAGTGATCAAGGAAGAAATTTTATCGGAGCAAACAAAGTATTAAAGAAAGAATACAAGGACATTATTCAAACGCTTGACGTTGAATTACTAAGCAAGATCGACGACTACGACATTCAATGGCACTTTAATGCGCCGGCTTACCCTTCCGCTGGAGGTCTGTGGGAAGGTGCAGTCAAGAGCTTAAAGTATCATCTTCGACGTGTGATAGGAGAACAGAAGCTCACATATGAAGAGTTTATCACATTACTACACCAAGTCGAGGCTTGCCTTAATTCTCGACCTCTTCTAAAATTGAGCGAAAATCCAGATGATGAATATCTATCACCAGGTCATTTCCTGGTTGGAGGTTCACTTGTATCCAGACCACAAACGGAACCAGCGCATATGAGTTTGACCAACAGATGGCAAATGATCCAGGCTTTGAACAAGCAGTTCTGGAAGAAGTGGTCCTCGGACTACTTACAACAGTTACAAGTCCGTACTAAATGGAGAACCCCGTCTAGAAACATAAAAGTCGACGACATTGTCTTAATAAAAGACGAAAACCTGCCCCCAGGCAAGTGGTTGATGGGCAGAGTTACCGAAGTACATCCAGGGAAAGATGGATACGTCCGGGTGGTGTCCGTAAAAACTAAAAATGGCGTAATCAAGAGGCCAATTTTAAAATTATCTGTTTTACCGGTGGGAGATGAATACACACAAAACTAACCAAATGCCGTACAGTCATTGACAAGGGATGACGTCACTCTCGCTGTCTCACAAGCAAGTGTATATCAACCAAGGCGCTTGACGGGGAAGCCTACAAAAAACTTGTGATGGCAATTAGGCTGTGTGTATCACTTCACCCTCTGCTCAGTATTCATAAAACATTATAAAAATTAGCATCTACAAATTTGGATCCATCTACGTATTAACAAAGTATTATTCTACAGAGCAAATAAACCGATTTAAAATAATTAATTACAATTATCACAAACAGTTTGTAACTTGAGTTTTAATAACATTGTATACAAAGAAGTCGCCGAGCCACGAGCGGAAGATCAAGTTACATTGCGATAACAGTGGCTATTCTCATGGTGTGGGAAATGCATAGTGCACATATTTGCAATAACAATTAAGTCACTGACCACGAAGAACACACTAGAAATAGGTCACAACCTTGATCTTGATTATTTATAAATAAAGAGTGACACATTTTCTATAGTTTGTCATAACAACTACTGGAGCCACTCAAATATCAAAAACAGGACACTAACAATATCTGATACATCAATTCTACATGTCACACTTCTACTGCTTATCTGTGAACTCTTCTGTTCCTGTGCATCATAAGAGCATGAAAGTGAGTGACGTCACGTGAAAACAGATGTCAAGCAACGAGAACATATACATATTACTGAGTGTGCACGATGTTCATGATATGATGCCATAGCAACTCCATATTGACAATAATCACTGTCGCAAGGTACACCTATATAAATACAATATCTCAGAGACAAGAAGAATGGCAGATACGAGTACCCCTTTGCTCTCATGAAAGGACGATGGTGGAAAAGTCATTAAACGAGGGCAGACTGCAGCAGCCGTGAGAACCCGACTAAGCTACGTAACGTGCGACTGGACATTCGGGCTATAAGTGCAGTGAATAGACATTTTACATTTTTTACATTTTTCATTATTATGCATGTTTTACATTTTTATTTTTAACCTTTGTATTCTTTGTGTGTATAAATTCTTTACATTTTTTTTACTTTCATACTTAGCATTTTTTACATTTTTATTTTTCTTAAACTTGTATTCATTGTATCCTTTTTGGGCCCGCAGGATGTACGGGTTACCGCACATATTTAAAGTCAATGACATGTAATTTATTTAGGTTACATAGAAACAACGTAATAAGCTAAACACGCACACATTGTTACGGTTGCACTTTTATTTAATCATCATTTTTGTTGTAACTTTAATAATAAATCAGTGTTAGAAAGAATTTCATTGGGTTTGTCTCGTACACTGACTCTCCCTCACATATCTTCTGCACTCATCTTAAACTGTACACAGACATTACACTACCGTACCTACCTTTCCGATAAACCCACGAGAACAAAAGCTACGCGGATGAAACCGCGGGCAGGTCGTTAGTATTTATCTATACAAATAAATGAAATTGGAGTGTCTGTTTGTAATATTAAAATAACCGGTTTTTTTCTAAATGCATATGGATGTATACACGGTACATATACCAAAACAGCATTTTTTACAATTTTTATCTGTCTGTCAGTTTGTTCCGGCTAATCTTTGGAACGGCTGGACCGATTTTCACTGGCAGATAGCTGATGTGTCAGGGCGTAACTTAGGCTACTTTTTTTCGAAAATTTTCCACGCGGACGAAGTCGCGGGCTCAGCTAGTGTATAATAAAACACTAAACAATTGATATAATATGTTTTAATATTTTTACTACACATAATTGCCATAAATATTTTATTTATTTATTATAACTACAATAAAATTGCATACACTGCAACCAGAATTTGTGTAAGAGTTGTGGTTGATGATGTAGTGTTGGAACGAGCGAATAAGTTTGTATATCTTGCATGTGCTTTTAGCAGGATTGGATAAAGTGCAACGCTGTTATAATAAGACAGTGGGTGGAGAACAGAAGGAGAAGAACGTTAGGAAAATTACTTTAAAGCACAATTTTGAGATAGATTGCATGTTTTATCTTGCATAACTCTGTGGTTACCAAACATTTGGATAGGAGTAAGAGCTGAATACACCAGAAAAGGCTGATATAATATTTGTGGATCATGTTCGCGACCGCCCCGTTGGTCGAGTGGTTAGCGACTCTGACTATGTAATCAACGAGGCTCGGGTTCTATCCCCGACGGAGACAAGCATTTGTGTAATGAGCATAAATGTTTGTATTTCCTGGTTTGGGTGTTTATTATGTATGTAAAAGTATTTATATATGTATTTCTATGTATTAGTATCGTTCACTAATACCCTTAACACAAGTAAATAATTTGCTTACTTTGGGGTTAGAGCAATAAGTGTATTTATTTATTTAATTCTGTAGTGAGAAAGAGTCTGGAATTAAAGGAGATTATCACAGTAAAAATAAGAATGGATATTCTTAGTTGGTTCGGACATAGAGAAACAATTTCGCGCACCTCTTCAAGGGCACAGCAAAGGACTTAGTGTGGCGGGTATATCACGACGGACATGGATTTAAAAGAAAAAAAAAACAGTTTGAAAAATTCATGTAAATATAAGTACATTCTCGTAAAAAATTGTAAAAGGAAATTAAAAGAAGAAAAGACATTTGGGGGCATCTATAAATTACGTGTGGTGTTTTTTTTTAAATTTTCCGTCTCTCCCTTCCCCATTGGTGAGATGTTGTGAGATTTTATCCAACCCCCTCCCCCAATCTCACGTGAGATTTTTCAAAATGTGGGTTTCTTAAATATGTAAGTACGTTGGATTGTTATTGTAAAAAGAAAAAAAAAACAATTGCTTCGTGCTTTTATTTACGATTACCTAGTTAAGACTATTAATCAATATTGCTGAGAGTTATAAGTGTAATAAAATTTTAACAATAGAATACTTAAATCGTTATTATTGCGATTAAAAAAAGAATATCTACTGTAATTCTGTCCATGGAGAAGCATGCGTGTGTTGTGCAATATAGTGGTTTGACAGTCAGTACCATGAAGTTGTATTATATTATTTATATCTGGAGGCAGCACTTCTAATACCTACTTAAAACACAACTTTAAGTACTGCTGTCATCTTCTGAGGTCCGACCCTCTCTTTCTAACACAGCTGTATAAAAAGAGATGGGGAGACCTCAGAGACAGAGATATAACGTAAATACGCTCAAATCTAAGTTTGCATGTTGAAGGTTTGACCCTGTGATTTATTAAGGTGAGGCATCGGAGCAAACTTCTCACTAAATTAAGATATTTTAAGCTCAAAGGAGTAAAAAAATAGATTTTTCAGTTCAAACATCTATTTTTTTTAAAATGGCAGTATTATATATTTTTGAAAAGCTGTATATTGAAAACGATGATGGCATTAAACTCAATTTTTGAGATCTAAAATGTTGTTTTAGCTAAATAATCGATAGGTTGAAAAACTTCGATGCTATGTCAAAAAACATTTTATTTTTAATTTTCTTCATTGATAAATCCCAAACAAATTGACCGATATTGATAAAATTAAAAGTATTTGACGCAGTTTTTAAAGAACAAACGCTGATAATATTTTTAAGTCAATCGGTAAATTACACACATGTACACACATACCCACACACCAACCCACACACACACACACACACACACACACACACACACACACACATACATACATACAGACATACTGACGTCATCGTGAAAATAGTCGGAAAAGATTCCTAGGACCTCAAAACATTTACATCTGCTGAAAACTCGATTTTCAAAAAACGGGGTAAAATCAGTAACTTCCTTATCTATATACGTAGTGGGAAGTTAAAAACTGGTTTGCTAAATCATGTTGTTTTACATTAATTGTTAAACAACAATTTTATAAAAATCATACGATATACCTGAAGATATTATCTTAGGAATGTGCTAACTTATTACACGATAGAATGTATTACTTGATTTTATAAAATTCCGAAAACAGGCTAAAAATCTCTAAAACAAATAATTTATTAATACTATTTCTAATTTTCGACATGATTTTTTATGGTGATATTTAGTTTAGTTTAAAAAAAAGAATGTAATAAATTTTGGTTTTCAGCTGCAGTCCTATATTTATTTATCCGAAAATTAACGCGTTTGCTAGCGGCTTAACAGAACATATCGCGCGCGCGCCACCACAGGCCCGTAAACCCGGAACCGCTATGCACCTGCATTTTAAATCTGTAATATCTTCGAAAATATTCATTTAAATTACATGCTGTAAACTGCGATATTGATCTACATTAAATCAACAATATATTTAAGGTATTTAATTGAATAAGGATTAGTGCTGTATTGCTTAAAATTGCTTCGAAAAAAGCCATTATTTCTCTTAAAAAGTAAATGATAAAAAATGCTATTGTGGGTTATCCATAAGAGATAGACATATACCATCGCGGAGTTTTCTGTAGACCTTTTCAAGGTGTACAAATACTTAGTACATTATTTTGATAAATCTCGTAGGGTTTAGCCTGCGTTTGCAATGTAAGCGGAAAAAAATATAATTATTTACGACATGACATCAGAAAACTCAAAAATTGTGGTATTTCTCTACAATACATTGAATGTTATTATACATATAAACTTTCCCCTTTAATCCCTCTATCTATTAAAAAAACCGCATTATAATCCGTTGCGTAGTTTTAAAGATTTAAGCATACATAGGGACATGGATGTCTGGAAATCCACAACTGTGCGTTTCTCTCGACACTTTTTGCCTCGCACTACTTCGTTGTGGAACCAATTACCGGCAGGGGTGTTTCCAAACGGATACGACTTGGGGGCCTTCAAGAAAAGAGCTTACTCATTCTTAAAAGGCCGGCAACGCAACTGCAAGACCTCTGGTATTGTGGATGTCCATGGGCGGCGGTGATCACTTACCATCAGGTGCACCTCCTGCTCGTTTGCCCCCTCTTCTATATAAAAAAAAAACATGGGACATAAAGACATAGCGACAGACAGAGAAAGCGACTTTGTTTTATACTATGTAGTGATATAGATTGGCGCCAATCACAAAATCGGCGTACTTGCAATGTAACATTCTTATTTAGGTTACAGAAGGGTATTTGAAACCCTCAAAAAAGTGAACTGTTCGCGAGGAATTGAAAACTTACTTTTAAAAGTATCTTCACGCGCATATCCCCGAAAGGGTAGGCAGAGGTACTACAAGTGCACCCACGATTAGTCGAAGATACTTGATCCCACAATGTGATAAGTGGCCAGCCTATCGCCAACTGGGCTCTTTTCGATCCCGGGCAATGTTATTTTTATCAGAAAACTGAAAAACACATTTTTGAATTGCCCGACCCAGGAATCAAACCCGGGACTTCATGTGGTTAACTCCGACACCGGACCACTAGACCACAGAGGCGATTAACTTACTTTTAACGTTAATTAAAACGTACTTTTAACGCGAGTGAAAAACTACTGAAGGACTATTATTGTTTATAAAATATTTAAATATATGTATTTATCAACAGGTTGACTGGTGACTGGACATGATAGTATATGTAAGTAATAAAAATATAATAAAAAGAGAATTTTGCTTAAGTACATATTCAAAAATTGAAAATTGAATAATATTTTTTTCAAATTAATTTTCTTAAAATTAGTGCTTTGTTTTACTTATCACATAATGAAAAATAAATAATATCGAGTACAAATGAGTGCATTATGCGCCTGTTTTGACCCCTTCGGGGGCTATTATCTTTGTAGGTGTGGCAATGAGTGCTAATAAAGCACCCTATCTTCTTATGTGTGTATTTAAATAACTGTATTTAGTCTCTTTGCTTAATTCAAATTATTTATAATTGTTCTATAAGATTTTTCTTGTGTACTACCTGTTATGACAATGTTTCTACAAGTGCAAGTTTAATTGGTAGAATTTTTCTTTAGGCGTTCATCTGTTTTATATTTTGTGCAATGAAGATTTAAATAAATAAATATCTTGTACGTGTATGATGAGGATCATAAGCCCTGATCGTCCTGAACGTGCGTATAAGTAAGTTAATGACATTAACAAAAAAGTAATGAAATCATTATGTGTATCAAAATAAAAATATTACGGTAGTTTAAAAAGTTCGTATTTATTCGTTAAACAATAAATATTCGATTGTGGGTAAGTAATTAATACCCTGTCCAATCCGAAAGTGCGTATAGGTAAGTTGATGACATTTAGTAAAAAAAATAATAAAATGATTATATGTGATTATATACATAAAATTAAAAATATTATGGTGTTTTAAAATGTTTGTATTTATTCTTCAATTTTCCTAAAAAGCTTTTGTCCGTAGTTTCTCTCGCGTTAGAAGTCATCATGCCATTAACAAAAAAAATATTGGGTTTTCTCTTGCATAAATTATGTTATGTAAAAACAAATCTGATGCGATTTTGCCGCCGGATCTTGGTAAAAAAGTAGAGCCGCGAAAAATGCTCTTAAAGGATAATCTGAATGTAAAACAATTTGGAGTTTAGGGTGACAATGTGAGTCTATACACGTTATTTGATATTAATAGAGAGTAGTTTTATTTAAATCTATGTTTATAAGAGGCAAGATGGTTTTGAAATATATTTAGAAAGGTGAACCACATCAAGGCATTTCTACGAGTTCAGTTCCTGGTACCGGTTGAGCTGGGGCAAAGTGGTAAGGCAATAACAAGGATTTGTTTAATCTTTGTTCGTGTTTTGTATAAGTTTAAAAAAAAATTTAGAAAATTACCACTTATTGTTACGAATAAGGCTTTTTCACTAGTTATAATTTTTTTTATATCATAAGATATCAAACAAGCAGATGGGTCTCCTGATGGTAAAAGTCAACCATCGCATATAGATATCAAAGCTGTTAATGGTGCGTTGCTATCTTGTGGCGAGGTCTAATGCCACATGCATAAGTTTACCGGCTATCTTACCCTCCAAACCGGAACACGCCAGTGACAAGCACTGACGCTATTGCGGCAGGAATAGGTAAGGCGGTGGTACTAGACCCGAGCGAGACATTGCAGAATTCTACCACCTAGTAGCCACGATGGTAGTGACTCGTATAGCCAATCGGTCGCCTTTTACGACCTGCCTGACAGAAAGGCAGTTGGCCTATTCTTCAAAGGAGCCCGGGATCAACATGGGAGGAAAGATTGCTAGAAGATTAGACCGCCCCTTTGGTCGAGTGGCTAGCGACCCTGACTACGCAATCGACGGGGCTCGGGTTCAATCCCCGACTGGGACAAGCGTCTGTGTAATGAGCGTAAAAGTTTGTATTTCCGGGTTTGGGTGTTTATTAAATATATTCTAGTATTTATGTATGTATTTCTATGTATCGTTGACTAACACCCATAACACAAGCAAATAATTTGTTTACTTTAGGGTTAGATGAGTAAGTGTAATTTGTCAATAAATAAAAAAAGAAGATCGTTTAAAAGAAAATGTATGAAAACCTCACAGGATTTTTATAAGTTTCATTAAATGAAAGTGAATGAGTGAGTATGCAAGATAGTGGGAGGGATCTTCAATACCTTGACAAAAACCACTGATAATAAAAATTTTAATTTTTTACTACATGGTTGAACTGTTAATTTAAGATTTTGTTTCAATATTAGGTAATATTAGGTAGATAACCCCTGAGAAGCCGGGGCGAGCAGCAACTATAAAAAACAGAAACTGAGATACTAAAATAATATAAAAATAGGAAATAAGCTAATGTAACATCCCAAAACGGCGTACCACTCAAGCAGACTAGAGACCTAATAATAGACCAATTTTCTATCAATACACCAGATTAATAGGTCTTATAATAATCACAAAAAAGAAAGTACCGACCAATCCAGTGAGCTGTAAACACGCGCGACAAATTGCTGATTTTGAATTAGAGTTTCCTGCGACTCAGATTATTGACAGATTAATTTGGTGCAAAAAAATCAATCATTTATTAGTCTAACGTAGGTTGTCAGTGCACTCACCATGCATATGTTAGATTTACTTGTATATGACAATTCCAACGCTGTTTTTGTAGGGTAGCCAATTACCCGCAAAAAAATTGTTAAGGCAGATATACAATTAAATAAACACATAAACAAAGGCCGAGATGAGATTGCTGCATAAAAGTGAAAGAGAAGTTGAAGTGAGAAAGAACTTAGGCCTGAAAGTAAATTTCGGCGTAAAGATGAGAAAGGGCATGCTCCGTTGTTGGTTCGGACATGTCGAAACAATGGTAGATGAAACGTTAAAAAAACAGATATACAATGCGAACGTGGAAGGATGTAGGTACCGGGGAAGACTAATACTGACGTACCGTGGTCAGATTGATCGAGTACTGTTCGAAGGTGGTGTCAAGAGTCTTAGCAATCGACATGTCTGCATGAAGAGAGTTATTAATGAAGGAAAGTCTGCAAGTATCGTGATTTTTGACACTTGGTTCTCTCTGCTTGCCCAGTAAGGGATCAGGCGTGAAGATACATATGTATATACAATGTAAATGTTAATAAATGTATGTCCCTGCATTATTATCCCCATAATTTTGAAACTGCATTTGACGCAGTTTTTTAAATACTAGATATTGCAGTAGGTCGAAAAATTATTGGTTAAAAAATCTCGAAGTTAGGACGAAAAACATTATTTTCAAAAATTTTCAACAACAATGACCGGCAAGGATAAACCGATTTTGATCCAACTTACGCATTGGACGCAATTTTGTACATACGTAGCGGGAAGTTAAAATAAGGTACCGGGAGAGACAACTTGGTCTGTGCTGGCTGAAGATAGAGTCGAGTTTCAGAAACCAGCGTGTTTCGTGCCGAGAGTATGAGTAAAGACAGTAACTCAAGACTGTCTGGATCGTGATTTATGGCACTTAATTCCTTCTGCCCACCCCGTTAGGGGTTTGACGTGCTAGTATATATATAGTTAACTAGCTGTTGCCGGCGACTTCGTCCGCGCGTACTTCGTTTACTCCGCACTGCTCTTCCCCCGTAGGTGATAGCCTGATAATATGTAGCCTATATGTTGACCCGACCTGTTAGTAATATTCATGCAAAATTTGAAGTAAATCCATGCAGTACTTTTTAAGTTTACCCCGGACATACATACAGACAAACAGATAAACAGACAAACAGACAAAAATTCTAAAAACTGTATTTTTGGCTTCGATATCGATTGTAGATCACATCCCAAGTATTCTTTTAAAAAAATATTCAATGTACAGTTTTGACTTTCCTACGATTTTATTATATGTATAGATAATAAATATCTCACGATAGTTATAGCAATTTAACATTCTCAATTATTACTTTCTTGTGGTCATGGTGTCCCTACCAGACTGTCTCGTGAGCCTATTTGGCTCAGATCATGAGGTCCCGTGTTTGATCCCCTGGTCGGGCTAAAGTCTTGTTCGAGGTTTTTCTCGAAAATTCAAAATGTCAGTAGCAGCTCGGAGTCTGGCGGGTGGTATGCTTCCATCTCGTGTCTCGGACGAGCACGTAAAGCCGTTGGTCCCGCTTGTCGCTAGAAATAGTCGATACTCGTATCATGTCGGTAAAATGCGGCGATGGGGATCACCACTTATCTCACCAAGCCACAAACCGGTGAATCGTGGTGAACAGGAGTCTGTAGACGTTTGACTTACTCTGTCTACCCCGCAAGGAAACAAGGCGTGATGATACTTTATATTATAATTTTATTATTACTTTGTCATATAAGGTTAGCTTTTACTCGCGACTTTGTGCGCGTGACCCAAAATACATACTCCCTTATGCTCGGTCGGGTAAAAATGTAGTGTTGTTTTCTAAATGGAAAAAAATATCGGTCTAATAGTTTCTAAGTTTATTCGTTACAAACATCCATTCTAATATTATAAATATGAAAGTCTGTTTGTCTGTCTGTCTGTTACGCTTTCACGGCTAAACCGCTGGACCGATTTTCCTGAAATTTGATGGCATGGAAGTAGTCGAAAAGCCGGTGTCAAACATAGGTTAATTTTTTTTAAAAAGTCAACCCTTAAAGGGTCGAAATAAGGGATGAAATTTGTATGAAAAGCTATCTTGACGACATTGTAATCTACTGGCGAGCGAAGCTGCGGGTCAGTTAGTACAAAATATAAAAATAAAGTCTTTTTTCGATATTAATATAGATTTTGTCGCATTATTTTCTCTTTACATTTAACATTTATTTTTGTACGTTATGGAAATAGCCCTAGCATGTGATAGTCATCAGTATTCGTTAGCCCTCTAAAAATGCACTACTTATAGGACTAGGCCAGTGCAATAATTGCATCGAGTTTAACGGGGTACGATCGATGTGAGGGTATTTACCTCGCTAGGCGAAAATAATCCGGGTGCTGGTGATGTCAGAAGACGTTTCCACAGCGCATGCGTACTGAACGTGAACGTAAAAATGTGTGGATGCGCTTTCGAAGCCTTATTACGATTCGAGCTAACACGACGAGCTTTCGTCGGTTGTGACATTGGCAAACGCTCGCGAGTGTGTCTAATAAGTGGTTGGATTTAAGTGAGTTTTCGATGTGCCGGTCAGTGTGAGTATTTTGACGCGTTGATATCGAAGGATCCGCATGGGCGCCGGCCGGCGGAGGCATGTCCTGCGGTTTGTAGGTTGATGGCTCGGCGGCGAGTAGCCGGGCGTCAGTCGGTCGCCGGGCCGCATAGAGCCGGGCGCGCGTGTGCTAGATATGGCGCCCCGCGGCGGCCGGTGAGGCGCCGGCCCCGCCGACCGCCTCGGGTCGACGGGCCAGCCAGCCCAGACGGACACTCGTCTCACCATGTCCTTGCTCAGCGTCACAGGTAGTGTCACTATTTTCGCGCCAGTTTTTGTAGAGGCTCTACGCTTTGTATTTAGATTACCTCATACATTGATTTACGGTCGTCATAGACTCATAATAGCAGCGTAGTTTCTTTTTCACTTATTACGTTACAGTTAACCTATTGCTTAACTTTTACATTGTTTCATATTCTGCAATACGTGCTTCAATAATTTATCAAATATGACATTCGTTGTTTGTTACGTAGGGTCAAGAGCGTCCTAAATTAGAAACTGAGTAACTGGAATAATGCTACTACTCTTTTTTGTAACTTGTTTACTATTTGTATATATTATATACAGTCTTAAATAATAACAATCAAGAAAATAACCAAGATTTATGTTAATGCATATAATTTTATATACCTACCATTTAATTTTATATAATATTGTATATAATTATATATACTAAATTAAAGTCTTTATATTATAGTTAAACTATGATTAATAAGTGGGAATATTAAATTGTAAGATGAGTTCGCCAATAAATTTTGTATCACTAGACATGCATACCTAAAGCTTGCCTCTTATTTTTTTCCATGTTTTTAATTAACTCGGGTATAACTTAAGTAGGTAGTTTCATAAAATTAAATAGTTACTTTCCTGAAAACGGAATAAAATAGTAATATTATTTTTCCTGCAGCTTAATCAAGTTTTTTGATAATTAAAATAAATTCGACGAAACTTCAGGTATTTTATAAATATCCAAAAACTATTTTATGGAGAAGAACGGCAACAACAGAACCTTTGTTCTGTTGTTATCGAAAACTGGTTGTTGTCAAGCACGCAACGTCGATGATTGGAGGATCGTTATTTTGATTGACCATTAAAACTGCCGTTATTAATTTACTCTATTTACAAATTGTCTTTTTTAAGTTTGTAAATGTAAAATAATTCATATTGTTTTGATTATAATTATTGTTTATGAAGATATTTCTGAAATAATTTAAATACAGTAAAACTACAGAAATCCACTTCCAGCTGCCTATATCACTAGTGCCTTGTATCAGATCTTCACCAAATTTATTACCAAACTGAAGTTTACCCGCCCAAAAAAAATATATCCCAAAGTAGTAAATAAGTGATAGTGTTTTGAGATGGCATAAAAACAACCAAATCAAGAACCTCCTCGTTTTTGGAAATTCGGTTAATAATTATTGATTAATTACTAATAGGTAATTAATTAATAAATAAGTATCAATAATTTATTAAATAATTACTAATAGGTAAAGTTTCCACTTTACGTGTAAGTTAAAGTAACCTTTGCAGTCTGATAATAATTAACAAGCTGTTGTGAGAAAATTAGGTTGTTTTTAAATTGGTTAACACCAATTTAAGAATTTCATAATTCCGAATCTTTATAGTGGAGGACTCATCAGAAAAACCATCGAATGTGGACAAAAGATTTTTTCGTGATTTTTAAAAATAATCAAGTGATTAAAGTAAAAAAATAATATTGTTATGTATCAATATTTATCCTTTACCGAATTAAAATGTTTGAAGCTCTCTAACTTTATTATTATATATATACCCGATTCAAGATTTTTCGAAGTTAGAAAAGATGAGCGTCTCGTCAAAACGAAGCTGTTCACAAAGATTCAGCTTGTTATTAATCAAAAAAAGTTTGTTCGTGGGACCATGGTCTATATTTATTCTTATAAGTTTCAGATGTAATTTCTAACCTCTTTCAGTATTTAAGCGTGAGCTTAAGGGAGAAAGCTTTTTCCAAATAATTAATTACTCTTAAGTATGTGGTTCACTAGCAAGCCTATGAAGCTACGTTTAAAAGCGTAAATACTGAAAGTAAGCCTCAATATGAAGCAAAAATACGACCATCTGTCGTGCCTGTATATCTAAATCTGAATACAAATGCGCCTATGTATCTGGATCTGAATTAAATATCTGGTTGAATAAACTGAGAATTTTTTGAGCAGATTTTTAACTTCCCACTACGTATGTAGATAAGGAAGTTACTGATTTTGCCCCAATTTTCGAAAATCGAGTTTTCACCAGATGTTCACGTTTTGAGGTCTTAAGAACCTTTTCCGACTATTTTCACGATGACGTCAGTATGTCTGTATGTACGTATGTGTGTGTGTGTGTATGTGTGTATGTAAACATCTCATAATTTTTGAACGGCTAAACCGATCCAAACGCGGTTGATGGCATTCGATTGGATTCCGCTCAACTTAGACTTTCTGAAAATTTGAACCGATTCGGTTTAAGAGATTTTGAGAAATTTTGAAAAAACACCAAAAAAAATTTTTGGCAAAACAGTATTTTTTAATATAACTTCCAGATTTATGTACCGATTGAGTACAAAAACTAATCAGCTCTATTCCCCAAAAAACTACGTCTGATACATAAATTGCATCAAAATTGGTTTATCCGTTTGGGAGTAATCGTTGACGAAAAATTTTGAAAAAAGCGTTTATTCGACATAGCTTCGAAATTTTTCAACCAATTAGTTTTTTAGTATTCTACATTTTAGTACCAAAAAAAATATTTGTAACCATTAAAGAACGTTTAATCTATATTACATATAATAAAACTGTAAGAGGTCGATTTCTGTACATTGAAGATATTTTAAAAAAATTTTTTGGAAGATACTCTTTAATCGATACTGAAGCGAAAAATGTAATTTTTTTAATTTTTGTCTGTCTGTCTGTCTGTCTGTATCAAGGCCGCGCATCACGCCGAATCTACTGAACGGATTCAAATGAAATTTAGCATGATCAGAGTTCATACTCTGAAGAAGGTTATAGGATATTTTTTATCCCAAAATTCAGTATGGTTCCCGTGGGATAGGGGATGAAAATAAAAACGTATATTTAGCTTTAATTCATTAACCTGTCATCCGAAATCCTTTATTATTTTTTTGTTCAAAAGTAAGTCCTATAAAGATTATCCCTTAAAAATTTCAAGTTCATGAGTTTTATAATTTAGAAGTTACAGACATCAAAGTTTCAACGGTTTCGGGTGGTAAGTCCAGTTGAACGTGACACCCGAGTGTATACAAAACCTTTGAACGCACGGCTCAATATAAGTTAGCGTTTTCATTTCATAGTGTTTGTATAATGGATATTCAGTTCTAGAATGTATACGTTTTTATTAAGTGCAATTTTACTAGCTTAAAAATTAGTAAAATATGTGTAAAATATAAATCTAAACATTTTATTTATTTATATAAGAATAATTATAATATATCTGAAAATATAACAGGTCAATTTTCAGGTTTTTGCTTATATCTCAGAAAATATGCATCTAATCGAAATTGAGTATACTAATAGAATTTGTTCTTTATAAAATTTAACGTAAGGATAGGCTATTGCGAAAATTCACTATTTTGTTTTACATTGCATAACGTAAAAAAGGATAAAAAAGTATCTACACGTCCATATCCTGGAATACGTAGGCAGAGGTGCAAGAAGTATACCCACGATTAGCCGAAAATACTCTCACACAATGTGTCAGGTGGCAAGCCAATCCCGGGCAACGTTGTTTTATCAGAAAAGTAAAAAAAACACATTTTGTTTTGCCTGATCCGGGAATCGGACCCGGGATCTCATATGGTCAACGAGGACACCGGACCGCTAAGACAACACGGTAAATATTTCAAAATTAGATACATGAATCAGTTATCTTTTAAAATGAATGAAACTTCTGCAAAGTGTAAATGTTAAAGTGCCTAAGCTACTTAGTATACTGACTAAAGTCGGACTCCAAAATACTTTAAAAAAAATTGTTAAGTAGAATATACGAACATGTATGTCCAGAATAAGATCAACATCTTACAGAAAAACTTTACACACATATAACTTCATCAAAACAAATTCTATCAAAAGATACTTAACTTTCCTTTATTTGTGAGAATCGAAAATCAAAAATGTGAGAAAAAATTACGTGGCGTTGTTGTTTTTTTTAAGTATCATCACGCCCGATTCCCTTGCGACGTAGGCAGAGTAAACCCACCGTCTATAAACTTTCCGGTTCACCGCGATTCACAGGTTTGTTGGTTGGTGAGATAAATGGTAATCCTCATCGCCGCATATTCGATCGACTATTTTTAGCGATAACTGGAACCGAAAGTTTTACGTGCTCATCCGAGGCACGGCAGTGGTAATATATATACCACTTCGCCACTACCTTCCGTGTCGCTACTGAGATTTTAGATTTTCGAGAAAATCCTCGGAAATATCTCAATAGCATCTCAGACCGACCCGGGGGATTGTACCCGGGACCTCATGATCTGAGCCGAATAGGCTGTCCCCAGACCACGAGGCAGAGTAGTTTATTATAATAATTAAAAAACCCTTGACTTCTTATCTTGCTTATTGAAAATGACAAAAATTACATTAAAAATATTAAATAAATTACATTAAAATTAAAATATTAATAAATTTAAGAAAAGTGCAACAAGATCTTTTTTATTGCAAATTGTTTTCAATGAACAAGAATAGCTTCTTAGTCAAAGACTATTTTGTTTTTTATTAATAACAAACTACAAACCCATGTGTTAATTTATTTATTTTTAACTTCCCACTACGAAATTTGCCTTAAATAAAAATTATTCGAAAAATAAACCTGAATAAATAACTTTTCATCTTTCTAATTAGGTATATATTTTTAACTTCCCGCTACGTAGCTACGTAGATAAGGAAGTTACTGATTTTGCATCGATTTTCGAAAATCGAGTGTTTACCAGATATCCACGTTTTGAGGACCTAGGAACCTTTTCCGTCTATTTTCATGATGAAATATGTATGTGTGTGTGTGTGTGTGTGTATGTGCGCGCGCGCGTGAGTGTGTATGTGTGTATGTAAACATCTCATTAATTTTGAACGGCTTGACCGATCGAAACGTGGTTAATGGGATTCGATTGGATTCCACTCAACTTAGACTTCCTGAAAATGTTAACTAATTCAGTCAAGGCGATTCTGAGTAATTTTGGAAAACCTCACAAAGGTTTTTTGGCGTAACAATATTTTTTAATAAAAATAATGAACCGATATAATACAAAATTTAATCAGCTTTACTTCTCAAAAAACTGCGTCCAATGCATAAATTGCATCAAAATTAATTTATCCGTTCGAAGTTATTTTTTTCGACATAACTTCGAATTTTGTTAACTAATCATTTTTAATCTTCTGCAATATTTTAGTACTTACTAATAAACTATACTGAATTTCAAAAATCAAAATCGAGTCAAAATTTCAAAAGGTACAGTTTTTCAAACATTAAAATTACGTTGTTTACAATAAACTTATTACATATTGTTTAAATAACTTTCAGGTTAATATACCGTTTGATATAAAAATCGAATTAGGTTTTCCCTCTAAAAAGCCGAGCTGAATACTGGAAATTGGTTCAAAATTGGATTTATTTGGGATTTGTCAGCAACGATTCAATATAAAAAAAAGTTTCAAACAATTAAAAAAAGTTTTTTTACATTTCTTCGACATTTTTTAACCTATCGATTAAAACAATGTTGGGTTAAACAATTGCGTTGAATGCCATTCGAAAGATCACAATCGATCATCAATTTTAAAAAATATGATGCATATTTTTCAAACATTAATTTCCTAAGTATCATTTTTACAAACTAGATTTTTTGAACTTTTCGAACTCTAGGGAACTTCTAGGGAAGCGCGTTCTATCTTAGGCCGCATCTTAGCTTACCATCAGGCGAGATCGTGGTCAAGCGCTTCCCTATTGATAATAAAAAAACATGTCGATTTCACGCGTATTTTACGAAATATTGGCAAAAAATTGCAAAAAGCCGTATTTTAATTGTTTTAAACAAAATGTTCCTAACCTCTACACGTCCTCCTCCACGGTCAAGATATTATGCTTAATAATAATAACATTGCAGTTATAACGTTCACTGGAAGCAAATACTATTTATTTCGCCCTGACTTATAGGTTTTGACTAATACTACTGCAATGGAGTCAGATATTAATTATCAGACATACACTATGGATTTTAAAATTAATTAGCTTAAATAATCATCGTTACCCATTAAGAACCTAGGTACAAGCCGATACTTTCACCTTCAATCTTTTGCCCTAAAAAAATCTTAAAGTTGTTATGATAATAATATCTAAGGTTGTTGAAACCAAAAATGTCTATTTTGAAGTTTTAATGCTGTAACTTTTGATCGCGATTTTATCGATTTTAATCTTTCAAACAGCATTAACCGCAGTTTTAGCAAGATGAAAAACGTTGTCTTGGGCCAAAATTAACTGGTTGAAAAATCTCAAAGTTATGTTTAACCACATTTTTTTAAATTTCTTCGTACGCGGTAACTCCTGAAGGATTATTGACCGAGCCTTCTGCTAAAGTTATTTTTTTAATTTTTTCGTACGCGGTAACTCCTGAAGGATTAATGACCGAGCCTTCTGCTCTGAAACCAGCTATGACGTGACAAACGTTGCACGTAATATAACAAATATAAACTAAACCGTGCAGTCGTTAAACAGCGGATAGATGTCAATGGAGTAAGGATAACACCGTAAACAACTTTGGGTGGAAGTTTTTTTGGACTCACTTCAAGGTAGACGAAAACATTTTTTTACAAATAAGAATTAAATTTGCAGCCTCTTGGCTTATTATGATTGCCCTGGCAGTGGCGTATTTTAGTTCCGACACTTTTATTCGGTGGAAGGATAGCCCCAGCCATGTTTAAAAATGATAATACAGATGAAGACGTTTGCTTCACCGGCGTGCAATTTTCCTTTCTATAAAAAATAGGTTTTGCAAAAATGATTTTAGTCAAATATAGTCATATAGAATGAGTGTATAATGGCATACAAATAAAACTGTAAGCATGACTGTAGAAAATAAAAGGCGAGGTGACTTCAGTTAAACACTGCCTAAATCCCTACAAGACACAAGGGTCGTTATCAAAGTCAACGTGTTTTCAAATCCACACTAAGAATCCTATCTTAATATTTCTCATTTGATAAAAGTGCTTCGCCGTCCAAAGTATTGCTGAATACGAGAAATACTGTGGTCAGTTCCTAATAATTACTCTGCAAGGATGGCCAAACGCGAACGAAGTCGCGGGTACAGCTAGTATTTGAATATAATTAAAAGATAATGTGACGCTCCTTTCTTTCACATTGTACTAATTAAATAAACTGTACATTTTTATACGAGTATTTTGATATTGAATTTTCCCAAATTTTTTAAATAACAAAAAATCATGACACACACAACCACGCGTTTGATACACACACATACACGTTACGTACTGAGTAGAGTTTCTGTTGTGAAACTTAGAAGAGATTTTATTGTTTAGTCTATAATCAAACTAAGTCCCAGTTTATCCTATAATTTGATAATATTCTATAGTAAGTATCTTCTTCACGCCCGCATCCCCGAAGTGGTAGGCAGAGGTAGAACAAGTGCACCCACGATTAGCCGAAGATACTTGGTCCCACAAATGTGATAGGTAGCAAGCCTATCGCCGACCGGGCACTTTCCAATCCCGGGCAACTTTGTGTTTATCAGAAAACTGAAAAAAATGTTTTTAAGTGCCCGACTTGGGAATCGAACCCAGGACCTCATGTGGTCAACGCCAACACTGGACAATTAGACCACATAGGCCACAGAGGAGAATATCTTATAATAAAAAGTATCTTCACGCCCGTATCCCCGAAAGGGTAGGCAGAGGTACAACAAGTGCACCCACGATTAGCCGAAGATACTTGGTCCCACAATGTGATAGGTGGCAAGCCTATCGCCAACCGGGCACTTTCTAATCCCGGGCAATGTTGTTTTTATCAGAAAACTGAAAAAACATATTTTTGAATTGCCCGACCCCAGGAATCTAACCCGGGACCTCATGTGGTCAACTCCGACACCAGACCCCTAGACCACAGAGGCGATCTTTTAATAAAATATATTTATGCTTTAATATTAACAGCGTTAGGTTAGAGTTTCGATTAGCGGGCAATCGCTAGTTTATATGCTGTCGCTCAACGATTTTCCGTGCGAACTGAGCTAGGTCACTAGTATAAATGAAAGTTCGCCTTGTAATTTGAGCTTAAAGAAACTTTCCCGGTAATTCATAACTATAAATGTTGTTAAATACGATCAATTACTTGCGTATTTTAGTGTAAATAACTTATTGCACGATCAACAATATGGTTTCAGAAAAGGCCGGTCGACAACAGACGCAGCCGTTGGGCTCATAAATTATATTTTAGACGCCTGGGAAGATTCAAGTGATGCGATTGCTGTTTTTTGTGACCTTTCAAAAGCCTTTGATTGTGTCGATCATGTAACCCTGCTTAAAAAGCTAAAGTATTATGGGGTATGCGGTAAATCCTTGAATCTTTTACAATCATATTTAAAGTCTAGATTACAAAAAGTACAGATTCATGACATTCAATCTAGCGGCACATTTATGAAGATGGGTGTTCCTCAAGGCTCTATATTGGGGCCACTATTGTTCCTCATCTATATAAATGACTTACCATATACCCTACCAAATAGTCTTTGTAAGGTAGTAATGTTTGCTGATGACACCTCAATAATTTTTAAAGTACGAAGATATGAAAAAAATCATGATTATGTAAATTCATCTCTTTCGAATATTATTGTCTGGTTTGAGGCTAATAATCTTGCACTAAACGTAAAAAAAATAAAATGTATAAAATTTTCATTACCAAACGTAAGATCTGTAGATAGTTATGTAATTTTAAATAATATAAAGCAAAATTTTGTTGATAATACTGTGTTTCTAGGTCTGACAATAGATTCTAAGCTGCAATGGGGTCCGCATATAATTAACCTAAGTAAAAAACTAGGCTCAGCTGTCTACGCAATAAAAAAAATAAGACAATTGACAAATGTACAAACGGCACGTCTAGTATATTTTAGTAATTTTCATAGTATTATGACATACGGAATTTTATTGTGGGGTCAAGCTGCTGATATAGAAACAATATTTATATTACAAAAAAGAGCAATTTATAATATGAGTTCAAGAGAGTCACTAAAAGAAAAATTTAAAGAAATCAAGATTTTGACATTACCTAGCCAATACATATATGAAAATATTATGTATATACGAAAAAATATGAACCTCTTTCAAAAATTAAAAGATAAACATAATTTTAATACAAGGAATAAAAATAAACTTGCCATCCAAAATTTTAGGTTAAGCAAATGTGCAAAATGCTTTAAGGGTTTATCCGTGCGTATATATAACAAAGTTCCGGAGGAAATTACATGTTTGCCAGAAAAGAGATTCAAATCATATTTAAAAAATACTCTTTACAAGAAAGCTTACTATAGTGTGAACGACTATTTAAATGATAGGAATCCCTGGAGTTGATCAGAAATGTTAATTTTAATTTTATGTCTCAATTCTTCTTATTCTGTTGATTAATTGATGATGAACTGATAAAATTTAAGGTATAGTTACGCCTTTAGATTTTTTTATATCATATAACAAACAAGCAGATGGGTCTCTTGATGGCTCTCTATTAACACCAAAAGTGTTAATGGTGCGTTGCTATCTTGTGGCGAGGTCTGCCACATGCATAAGTTTACTGGCTACCTTACCCTCCAAACCGGAACACGACAGCGACAAGTACTGACGCTATTGCTGCAGGAATAGGCAAGGCGGCGGTGGTACCAGACCCGGGCGAGACAATGCAGAACTCTACCACCTAGTAGATATGAAATTGGATTGGAATCGTTATCATAATTTACAAATATCTGGAAAACTGACGAGCACTGCCATTACATATCTATGTACGTAATCTATGTACATTAATATTATGAACCTTTTTATAATATTAATGTACATAGATTACGGTAAATTTTATTGGTTGTAAGCTTGTAATGGATACAATCAAAAACGAATAATCAGAATTTAAAAATTCTTTTACACACGGAAAGTTACATTATTCCGGATTAACATAGGCTTCTTTTTTTACTCGACTTGGCATAAGGAAGTAATATTTTTTAATCACGCGAACAAAGCTGCAGGTGGCAGCAGACAGGCAGTAAATAATAATAAAATATGTTGTTCTAGACTTC
This sequence comes from Apodemia mormo, assembly GCA_036924255.1. NCBI lineage: Eukaryota > Metazoa > Arthropoda > Insecta > Lepidoptera > Riodinidae > Apodemia > Apodemia mormo. The sequence continues at coordinate 26,743,102 of JAUPFN010000014.1, forward strand.
TACTCGTGAACTGAAAATGTGTCTTCATAATAGTCAACTTGGAAAAAGCGTTCAAAGGCTTAACGTGACAATACTATTATGACTACCAGGCGTAGAGTTGATAGAGTAGCAAGGTCTCGCCCGGGTAGGATACTTCCCTTTACCTATTTCTTCCGTAGTGACGTCAGTGTTTATCACCGATTTCTCCCATCTTGGAAGGTGAGGTAGTAGCTACATCCAATCTTTCATATTTAAAACATGTATGAGACTTGTTGTTCCCGACATGATTCGCGTGTCTCGCACATATTTCTTCCTATTACATAGACGAGTAAAAATTAGCCCATATTACGCTGTGATAAATGATAATGTAGCTTTATATTACTGAAAGAATCTTTAAAAGAGGCCTAGTACTTTGTCTTCATAGTATTAAAATAGAAAACTTCTCATTGCTTGGGATTATTCTTTCTTTCATGCTAAACATTCTTCATGCTAAACGACCAAAACTCAGAAATACAAACATCTATGCTCATTACACAAATGTTTATCCGTGTCGGGAATCGAAACCGAGCCCCGTCGATTGTGTAGTCAAGCTCACTAACCACTCAACCAACGGGGCGGTAAATGGATATAAAACACATTCTTTTATATTGTCACGCCAACTACCAACCATACATTAAAAGCACGACCGCACTGATCGCTAGTTGAATCGCACAATCGCTTGAAATCGCGTAGTCATGTGCTTGAAGCTACCTTACAATAAGTAGTTCAGTTAAGCACTTCATGTATTGTACATTTATCATCACATCTAGCGATTCCAGTCGAAATAAGTACGCGAATCCACTGACCTATTTGGCTTTGAAATGAAACGTACGGGAAACACAAAGAATGGTAAAGGAAAGCTCTGAATACGAAATGCTGAGTCAACGCCTCTGCTATTATGCGAAGAGGGTTGTTGAATGTATTTGGTAGTTCTGTTTATAGTTTATTATAAGTATGGACTTGGTATAATGAAGGTAAAACCTTGATGAATAAGCACCAAAATTATAAATTTTTGATTTAAATGAAAAAAGCACCATCGTTATAATAGATATATTTTCAAACAAATTATAAGATAATACGCATAATTATCGACCTACACCTGACAAAAATATAGTTTCTTTATTTCAAACAAGCAGATTTTCTTATATCATAAGATACCAAACAAGCAGATGGCTCTTTTTATGGAAGACAACTATCAACTATCACCTATAGACATTAAATATGCTATGGGGCGTTGCTATTCTTGTGGCGGGATCTTAATGCGACTTATATAAGTTTACCGGCTACCTTACCCTTCAAACGACAATACGATAGTTCATGCTGCAATAGCGTCAATGCTTGTCATTGACGCTATTGCAGTAGAAATAGGTAAGGCGGTGGTACCAGACCCGGGCAAGACGATGCAGAACCTTTACCACCTAGTAGCCACGGCGATAGTAACTCACATAGCCAATCGTTCGTCTCTTCGAACTGCCTGAAAATTACGGTAGATGGTCTTTTTTCCAAAGGGGGCCTGGACTAACGCGGGGTGAGTTAGAAACTGTTAATAACTAATTATTATATATAATATATATTAATACGCGAAGGATAAGATGTTTGCTTCCCTTTTTAGAGAAAACCTCATTATTAATCTAAATAAATTCTGTATCATTTTATAGATAATTGCTTGCTCTACCGGCATCAACAACTAAAAAAAATATTACTGCTTTTATTTTTATAAATTATTAAAATTAAAATTATATACACATATTAAGACATAATACAGCAATGCTGCCATGTGACAGCTTAAATTTTGAAACAACGTCAACATGATTGACGGTCTGTAACTTTTTTGTTCAATTTCAAATCAACTTAAAAAGTATTTAATAAAATTACTTAGTGCGAATTATTCGCACGGGTATGGCTAGTTATGATTAAAACAATTTAAAACTCTTGGTTTTGGGTATCTACTCGTACAATATTCTATCGTGATGTCTATTAACAGGCTGCATGTTTGTTAATGTTGAATAAAAAAAACGTCGAAAGTGGGTACGGATAAGTCTGCTTGCTATAGAAAACACACTCTTTCAGAATCTTATATGGGTATGTGTGAGAAGATGATGAGTCCAGAGATGATGAAACATGAGAGTCCCGTAGCAACCTGAAAGCATGGTATATATGGAGTTGGCGTTGATTAAACACCAGATACGCACTGCCATCCGCTGCATTATAAAAGTTTTTGGTAATTTTTTTTTATAGAAGATAGGAAAAACTCGCAAGGGTCAAACTCGCAAGGAACATCTGCAATACTAGGGTCTTGCAGCTGCGTTGTCGGCCTTTTAAGAATGAATAAGCTAATTTCTTAAAGGTCTCCAAGTCGTATCCATTCGGAAACATCCCCGCGGGTAATTGATTCCACAAAGGAGTAGTGCGAGGCAAAAAGTGCCGACAAAGGCTCACGGTTGTGGATTTCCAGAGATCGAGGTGGTGAGGATGTAACTTTAAACTTTGACGTGATGTCCGATGATGAAATTTAGCGGCAGGAATTAATCCGAACAACTCGTTGGAATACTCCCCATGATAATTGCAGTAAAATGTAGAGCGAACCTACATCTATGCCAAAGAGTCAAGCCGATTAGAAATAGCCTGGTCGTTGACACAGATTTCACGGGAACTACTTATTTCTCCGGAATAAAAAGTATTATTATTATATGGCCGTGCTATTTTAGGTCATCAGCTACATATGTGCCATACTCATCCAAATCATACCAGCTGTTTTTGCGTGATTGGCTAACATACATCCAAACATCCAATCTTTCATATTTAAAACATGCATGAGACTTGTTGTTCCCGATATGATTCGCGTGTCTCGCACATATTTCTTCCTATTACATAGACGAGTAAAAATTAGCCCATATTACGCTGTGATAAATGATAATTTAGCTTTATATTACTGAAAGAATCTTTAAAAGAGGCCTAGTACTTTGTCTTCATAGTATTAAAATAGAAAACTTCTCATTGCTTGGGATTATTCCTTCTTTCATGCTAAACAGGTTCAACGGTCTAAGCTCAAATGTAGGTACATACGATCGCAGGAGCTTCGTAGAGTTTAATTTACTCTAAAAGCATCTCAAATGCGCGCTTTAATTCAATTTACTTCGCTTGTTAGAATTGTTATTTGTTAAATAACCGTGTTATTGGATGCATTTGGGTATAATACGCTTTATTTATTAAATTTGAATTCAAAAATGTAATGGTAAAGTACTTATGGTAAAGCAGACATTTTTATTTTGATAAATATATTATTCTAATACGCATATAACAAGCAAAAAATTTGCTTACTTTAAGGTTGAACCTAGATTTGTGTATTCTGTCTATTTATATTTATCTGGGCTTTCTATCAATCCAGGCATCTTTTGAAGACTAGACCACCTGCCTTCACATAGAAGGCGAATCTAAATATTGACTACTAGGAGATAGATTTCTTCAATGTATTTTCTTTTACTCTACTACACACGTTCCTCACTTTAACTAGTGTAATAACGTTAGTATTTATCACTGTGGTGTTCTGGTTTGGGGAGTTAGGTAAACAGTAACAGTAAATTTAAGTATATTGTATTACACCCCTGCAATTATTTTTATACTGCAACCGGCAGGCTGCTGTGCGGTGTTCACCGTTGGCATTGTATAGTGGACGGTTATCTCATTCCGGAAAAGGATTTGTTATCTATATATATATATATATATATATATATATATATATATATATATATATATATATATATATATATATATATATATAGACCGCCCCGTTGGTCGAGTGGTTAGCGATCCTGACTACGCAATCAACGGGGCTCGGGTTCGATCCCCGACGGGGACAAGCATTTGTGTGATGAGCATAAATGTTTGTATTTCCGGGTTTGGGTGTTTATAATGTATGTAAAAGTATTTATATATGTATTTCTATGTATTAGTATCGTTGACTAACACCCATAACACAAGCAAATAATTTGCTTACTTTGGGGTTAGATCAGTAAGTGTAATTTGTCCCATGAATATTTATTCTATTCTTATATATATATATATATATATATATATATATATATATATATATATATATATATATATATATATATATATATATATATATATATATATATATATATATATATATAAAGATTTGAAAAAGTGCTTTTGAATGTAAAATACTGTGTAATTTTTAACTGCCCCTTACATATGTAGAGAACAAAGAAAGTTACTGACTTTGGTGAAAACTAGATTTTCACCATATCTCCACGTTTTGAGGCTCTAGGAACCTTTTCCGACTATTTTCACGATGTCGTCAGTATGTCTGTATGTATGTATATGTGTGCGTATGTGGGTATGTAAACATCTCATAACTATTGAACGGCTTAATCGATCGAAACGCGGTTGATCAATCAACTTAGACGTTCTGAAAATTTGAACCGATTCGGTATATAAGATTTTGAGAAATTTTGAAAAAATCTCAAAAAACATTTTTGGTGAAACAGTATTTTGTAAATATAAATTCCAGATTAATATACTGATTAAGTTCAAAATCTAATTAGCTCTTTTCCACAAGAAACTTTGTCTAATGTATTAATTGCATCAAAACCGGTTAATTCGTTCGGGAGATATCGTTGATGAAAAATTTTCAAAACAGTGTATTTTCGACGTAACTTCTAGATTGTTGAACCAATCGTATCTCGACGTTCTACAATATTATAGTACCATTAAAAACTACGGCAAATGCATTTTCAAGAATCAAAATCGAATCAAGTTTTCAAAAGTTACAGCTTTTTAAATATTAATATTTTATTTTTTTAGCAAACTTACTTTTTTTTTAAATAACTTTCAGGCTAATATGCCGATTGACTTAAAAACTTCTCAGATTTTCCGCCTTAAAAAAGCAGTTTTTTAATGAGAAATGTTTTGATTTATTTGGGATTTATCAACGACGAAAATTTTTAAACTTAGGTATTATGTAGCTAAAGCAAAATTTTAGATCTCAAAAATTGAGTTGAATGCTATTCGAAAGATCAAAATTAATCATCGTTTTTTAAAATATACAGCTTTTAAAAAATGAAAATAATGTCGTTTATAAAAAAAAATAGATTTTGGTACTCTGAAAAAAAAAATTATGCCTAGGTATAGTTTTAATAAATACCTCAATTCAGCGGGAAGTTTCAAGGATGGCAGGGTTAAACCGGTTTACATATTTTTTCTTACTTAATCTCTCGCCGGGTTACTCCTATACATTTATGTGTTTGTTACTTTATGGTGACGCATTTTCGTTTCACAGAGTTTCAAATCACAACGATTCGAAAGAAGTTTTACTTCAATACTGTGTAATGTATTTTGTCTCATTATTTCGCCGGCCTACTCCTATACATTATTGTGTTTGCTGTTTTATCATAACGTATATTTGTTTCGTAAAGTTTCAAATCACAACGATTCTATTCACTTCAAAAAAAATTTGCAATATGCTTAAAACTACGCTTGAAATAAATTGTTGCCATGTTAGCATCCATAAATATTGTTCATAAGCACCTTACGAAGATATTTGTAAAGGCAAGCCTGGGAGTTTCCCATTTCTCATTGTCTGTTATGATTTGACTTTTCTTTTGTCCGGTTTTTGGAGAGGACTGAAAAATACTATTTTTTTTATATATATTTTTTTTATATATATTTTTATTATTATTTAGCTTTAAGGATAATTTTTCAAGTTATCCTTAAAGCTAAAACATATTTATAGCTATATATATATATATATATATATATATATATATATATATATATATATATATATATATATATATAAATGTAAAGCGTTAGGGCTTATCTTATGATAGCAGAAAGAGTTTCACAACGATCGACAGTGTCGCCATCCGGTAGACTGATAGCCGTTGCATAAAGCTATTGTAGCGGTTCAAGCAATCTCTAAATGCTACAAGAAAAAATATTTAAAAAAATAATGAAATCTGTACATATAATAAATGATTAGAAAAGTGATTTCTGTACATTAAAGTTTTTTGAAAAATATTAATGGGGTCGGTTAAAATATTATCGATATTTTAACCGACCCCATCAATATTTTTAACAGAAGTGAAAAACTAATAATTACAATTTTTATCTGTCTGTCTGTTAATTTGTGCGTCAACCACGCAAAAACTACTAGACAGAAAATAATGAAATTTAGCATGGTGATAGCTGAGAGATCGGAGCAACATATAGGATACTTTTTATCCCAAAATTCGGCACCGTTCCCGTGGGATAGGGGATGAAAGTCAAAACACATATTTAGCTTTCATTCATTAACCTGTAGTCAGAAACCCTTTGTTATTTTTGTTTGAAAGGAGATACGATAAAAATTGTTCCTTAAAAATTTCAAGGTCATCAGTTTTGTAATTTAGAAGTTACAGACATCATAAGTTTCAAAGGCGTCCGGGTGGATATGTCCAGTTAAACGTGACACGTGACGTATATATATACATACATACATATATATATATATATATATATATATATATATATATATATATATATATATATATATATATATATATATATATATATATACTTTTTTTTCATCATAAGATAGCAAACAAGCACATGGGTCTCCTGATGGAAGAGTCAACCATCGCTTATAGACACCGAAGGTATTAATGGTGGTGATTACTGAATATTTACTTCGTATTCATAATCTTGACCTCTTACAAGGCCGAGAAATATATCAGTGGTCGAGAACATTTTATTTATAAGCAAATAATACGGGTAATTTTCCAGTTTATGCCGATTTCTGAGAAAATATGGGTCTAATCGACATTTCAGAACATTTTAGAAAAGTGTAACAGGAAATATTTTTTTTGCAAATGGTTTTCAATGAACAAGATAAGCTTTTTAATGTAAGGCTATTTTCTGTTTTATTAATAACAAACTACAAAGCCAAGTGTTGTTTTTAACCTCCCGCTACCTATGTAGACAAGGAAGTTACTGATTTTGACCCAATTTTCGAAAATCGAGTTTTCACCAGATCTCCACGTTTTGAGGTCCTAGGAAGCTTTTCCGCCTATTTTCACGATGACGTCAGTATGTCTGTATGTGTGTGTGTATGTAAACATGTCATAACTTTTGAACGGATGGCTGGGTAAAAATCTTAGATTAATATTATAGAGGGAGCCTCGTTACTAAAAATATACCAACTATAATATTCCAATCAATATTTTATCATAGCCCCAATCACATATGACCCATTAAGTAGAAATATCTACAGGCTAGTTATCGCAATCTAGATTTATGACGTAAAGAGGTAATGATATAACCAATATCGGACTGATATAACGCTCGTTCATTGAAAAAATATTGAGTTTTCGGAACGTAAATGTTGACTCATTAATATTTAACATCTAATATTTGACTACTTGAATTAGATCGGAACCAAGGCGGTAAACTTGCAGGTCAAAGAAATTTATAATATGTAGTAGTAGATTTGATCTTTCAATCGAAAACGACTCGGATTCAATGTGTTTTCCTAATTACGTATTAGTGTTACTTTTTACCATATTTTTAAGTCAAATGTAGACGGATGTAATTACTGAAAAACGAAACTCGTTATGGCATAAATTACCAAATAGATTATTTATTTTCGAGGATGAAATAAAATCGCCTCTGTGGTCTAGTGGTCCAGCGTTGGCGTCGACCACGTGAGGTCCCGGGTTCGATTCCCGGGTCGGGCACATTAAAAAAAAGTGTTTTTTCAGTTTTCTGAGAAACACAAAGTTGCCCGGGATTGGAAAGTGCCCGGTTGGCGATAGGTTTGCCACCTATCACATTTGTGGGACCAAGTATCTTCGGCTAATCTTGGGTGCACTTGTTGTACCTCTGCCTACCTCTTCGGGGATATGGGCGTGAAGATACTTTTTTAAATAAAATGTATTCGGAGCCGAAGTTTTTATATTAGCAAATAATAAGATAACATTACTTAACCGTCGCTTATTGGTTCATCGCAATTCAGGGCAAGAAGCTGTATAATCCTACCACCTAGAGGTCTTGATTGTAGTGACACCTTTAATATTTTTTACGATTGGCCTGGAAGGGAAGCAGATAGATATCTTTAAAAGTGGCCCACATCACTAAAGGAAAATTTATATCGATTGTAATAATATATATCGATTGTAGAGCAAGCAAAACAATATGTGTCTATTAGCGTTTTGAACTTGGTTCTATGTATAAATTCCTTATAAATAATTAAATAATAAACAAATGTTCTGAATAATTTTTTTTTGTGACAAGCGAGCTTTTTATCAACCGTGAAATATTAGATTGGGTTCCCTAGAGAGTTCCCTATTCATTAAAACTGTCTACATTTACATAATTTATTAATATACTAGCTGTTACCCACGACTTCGTCCGCGCGGACTTCGTTTACTCTGCACAGCACCTCCCCCGTAGGTGATAGCGTGATAATATGTAGCCTATATGTTGACCCGACTTGTTAGTAATATTCATGCAAAATTTGAAGTAAATCCATGCAGTACTTTTTGAGTTTACCCCGGACATACATACAGACAAACAGAAAAACAGACAAACAGACAAACAGACAAACAGACAAACAGACAAACAGACAAACAGACAAACAGACAAACAGACAAACAGACAAACAGACAAACAGACAAACAGACAAACAGACAAACAGACAAACAGACAAACAGACAAACAGACAAACAGACAAACAGACAAACAGACAAACAGACAAACAGACAAACAGACAAACAGACAAACAGACAAACAGACAAACAGACAAACAGACAAACAGACAAACAGACAAACAGACAAACAGACAAACAGACAAACAGACAAACAGACAAACAGACAAACAGACAAACAGACAAACAGACAAACAGACAAACAGACAAACAGACAAACAGACAAACAGACAAACAGACAAACAGACAAACAGACAAACAGACAAACAGACAAACAGACAAACAGACAAACAGACAAACAGACAAACAGACAAACAGACAAACAGACAAACAGACAAACAGACAAACAGACAAACAGACAAACAGACAAACAGACAAACAGACAAACAGACAAACAGACAAACAGACAAACAGACAAACAGACAAACAGACAAACAGACAAACAGACAAACAGACAAACAGACAAACAGACAAACAGACAAACAGACAAACAGACAAACAGACAAACAGACAAACAGACAAACAGACAAACAGACAAACAGACAAACAGACAAACAGACAAACATACAAACAGACAAACAGACAAACAGACAAACAGACAAACAGACAAACAGACAAACAGACAAACAGACAAACAGACAAACAGACAAACAGACAAACAGACAAACAGACAAACAGACAAACAGACAAACAGACAAACAGACAAACAGACAAACAGACAAACAGACAAACAGACAAACAGACAAACAGACAAACAGACAAACTGACAAACAGACAAACAGACAAACAGACAAACAGACAAACTGACAAACTGACAAACTGACAAACAGACAAACTGACAAACAGACAAACTGACAAACTGACAAACAGACAAACAGACAAACAGACAAACAGACAAACAGACAAACAGACAAACAGACAAGCAGACAAACAGACAAACAGACAAACAGACAAACAGACAAACAGACAAACAGACAAGCAGACAAGCAGACAAACAGACAAACAGACAAACAGACAAACAGACAAACAGACAAACAGACAAACAGACAAACAGACAAACAGACAAACAGACAAACAGACAAACAGACAAACAGACAAACAGACAAACAGACAAACAGACAAACAGACAAACAGACAAACAGACAAACAGACAAACAGACAAACAGACAAACAGACAAACAGACAAACAGACAAACAGACAAACAGACAAACAGACAAACAGACAAACAGACAAACAGACAAACAGACAAACAGACAAACAGACAAACAGACAAACAGACAAACAGACAAACAGACAAACAGACAAACAGACAAACAGACAAACAGACAAACAGACAAACAGACAAACAGACAAACAGACAAGCAGACAAGCAGACAAGCAGACAAGCAGACAAGCAGACAAGCAGACAAGCAGACAAACAGACAAACAGACAAACAGACAAACAGACAAACAGACAAACAGACAAACAGACAAACAGACAAACAGACAAACAGACAAACAGACAAACAGACAAACAGACAAACAGACAAACAGACAAACAGACAAACAGACAAACAGACAAACAGACAAACAGACAAACAGGCAAACAGGCAAACAGACAAACAGACAAACAGACAAACAGACAAACAGACAAACAGACAAACAGACAAACAGACAAACAGACAAACAGACAAACAGACAAACAGACAAACAGACAAACAGACAAACAGACAAACAGACAAACAGACAAACAGACAAACAGACAAACAGACAAACAGACAAACAGACAAACAGACAAACAGACAAACAGACAAACAGACAAACAGACAAACAGACAAACAGACAAACAGACAAACAGACAAACAGACAAACAGACAAACAGACAAACAGACAAACAGACAAACAGACAAACAGACAAACAGACAAACAGACAAACAGACAAACAGACAAACAGACAAACAGACAAACAGACAAACAGACAAACAGACAAACAGACAAACAGACAAACAGACAAACAGACAAACAGACAAACAGACAAACAGACAAACAGACAAACAGACAAACAGACAAACAGACAAACAGACAAACAGACAAACAGACAAACAGACAAACAGACAAACAGACAAACAGACAAACAGACAAACAGACAAACAGACAAACAGACAAACAGACAAACAGACAAACAGACAAACAGACAAACAGACAAACAGACAAACAGACAAACAGACAAACAGACAAACAGACAAACAGACAAACAGACAAACAGACAAACAGACAAACAGACAAACCGACAAACAGACAAACAGACAAACCGACAAACAGACAAACAGACAAACAGACAAACAGACAAACAGACAAACAGACAAACAGACAAACAGACAAACAGACAAACAGACAAACAGACAAACAGACAAACAGACAAACTGACAAACAGACAAACTGACAAACAGACAAACAGACAAACAGACAAACAGACAAACAGACAAACAGACAAACAGACAAACAGACAAACAGACAAACAGACAAACAGACAAACAGACAAACAGACAAACAGACAAACAGACAAACAGACAAACAGACAAACAGACAAGCAGACAAACAGACAAACAGACAAACAGACAAGCAGACAAGCAGACAAGCAGACAAACAGACAAACAGACAAACAGACAAACAGACAAACAGACAAACAGACAAACAGACAAACAGACAAACAGACAAACAGACAAACAGACAAACAGACAAACAGACAAACAGACAAACAGACAAACAGACAAACAGACAAACAGACAAACAGACAAACAGACAAACAGACAAACAGACAAACAGACAAACAGACAAACAGACAAACAGACAAACAGACAAACAGACAAACAGACAAACAGACAAACAGACAAACAGACATACAGACAAACAGACAAACAGACAAACAGACAAACAGACAAACAGACATACAGACAAACAGACAAACAGACATACAGACATACAGACATACAGACATACAGACAAACAGACATACAGACATACAGACAAACAGACAAACAGACAAACAGACATACAGACATACAGACAAACAGACATACAGACATACAGACATACAGACATAAAGACAAACAGACAAACAGACAAACAGACAAAAATTCTTAAAACTATATTTTTGGCTTCGATATCGATTGTAGATCACGCCCCAAGTATTCATTTAAAAAAATATTCAATGTACACTGTACAGTTTTGACTTTCCTACGATTTTATTATATGTATAGATAAATCTGTACTACCACCATAGTTTTGTATCTGCTTGCTTGGTAAACAGTTAATGAAACGCAAATTATTTGTCAGACCAATCACTAAGATCGTGACTATTAGGTAGAGTTCTGCAAAGGCTCGCTCGGGTTTATTGCTAAAGCCTTATCTTCTCCTGTCGCAATAATGTCAATGCTTGTCGTTATCGTGTTCCACTTTGGATGGTGAGGTAGTCATTTAACTTATAATTTTGTTATGAGATCCCTTTCGAATAGACAACACACCATTACGATCTCTGATATCTAAAGACGATGGTTATTTCTTTTCATGACGAGAAACACAGCAGGTGTTTGCTATTTTATGATGTAATCTACAAAAATGAAGAAAAATCTTAGTAAAATTAAAAGTATTTGATTGTAAGCTAACATTCTGTGCCTTACATTACAATGCAAATGTCACGTTATCTTTGAATTAATGCAACGAAGTGAACGCTAATTTACACGTAGGATCAAACCGGTTTATTTAGTTACAGGACCCTTGTTTATCTATACATATAATAAAATCGTAGGAAAGTCAAAACTGTACATTGAAATTTTTTTTTTAAATAATATTTAGGACGTGATCTACAATCGATATCGAAGCCAAAAATATAGTTTTTAGAATTTTTGTCTGTTTGTCTGTTTATCTGTTTGTTTGTTTGTCTGTCTATATGTCCGGGGTAAACTCAAAAAGTACTGCATGGATTTACTTCAAATTTTGCATGAATATTACTAACAGGTCGGGTCAACATGCAGGCTACATATTATCACGCTATCACCTATAGGGGAGAATCAGTGCGGAGTAAACGAAGTCCGCGCGGACAAAGTCGCTGGCAACAGCTAGTTTGTAATAAACACAAACTACCAGCCCCTTGTTGCTCCGAGTCTCCTTGTGAAGAACAGACCATCTGGCGTTTACCAGGCAGTTCGTAAGGGCCGGCCGATTGGCTATATGTGTCACTACCTTTGTGAGTACTACATACTACTAGCAGAATTCCGTAACAGCTCGCCCGGGTATATGGTACCACTGCCTTACTTATTCCTGCCGCAATTGCGTCAATGTTTGTCAGTGTCGTGTTTCGATGTAGGATAAGGTAGCCGGTATATTTATGCATGTGGCATTGCGATCCCTTCACACAAATAGCAACACATAATTAAGATCTTTGGTGTCTATAGGCGATGGTTTCTCTTTCCATCGGGAGAGCTATCTACATGTTTGCTACATGGTATAAAAAAATACCAGATCGATTAAAAAACCTTTTAACCCATTTCATATTATACAATATATTTGGGCAAAGTTGCGTTCTCCAGCTACTACGTAACAAAACTGTCATCTATACAGTATACTACTATATAAATCTGTAGTGTCTGTATTTATTGTATATCTGTGTATAGTATACATTTTTTTTTAAAATATCGTGTTAAATAATTGTTTTATGACTCATTGACATAAACTTTGGTGTTTTGAAAATTTTGTTTATCTGTTCGTCGTCCTGTCATAACTCAAGAACGGCTTAACTAATCTTGATGAAACTTGGCATTGGTATTGGTAGTGGTAAATAGGTAAAGTGGTATAGGCCATATTTTTTTTTATAATATATGAATTTTCGCCCAGCGAAGCGAGCGAGTATTATCTTATATATAAATTTCTCGTGTCACAATGTTAGTTACTGTACTCCTCCGAAACGACTTGACCGATTTTGATGAAATTTTGTATGCATATTCAGTAGGTCTGAGAATCGGCTACTATCTATTTTTCATACTTCAAGTGATAAGGGTTGTCCACCCTAAAAATATTTTTTTATTTATGGACAAACTTTTTTATTTTTATTTTTTTATGATTTAGCATTGAAAAATACATACAACTCTCAATTTTTACCCTTCTATCACCGACCCTTATTTTTCTTTAAATAATTTATATGGCAAAACCACGTTTGTCGGGTCAGCTAGTCATGACTATATAAATAAGTTTTGAACATGAAAGATACAAAATTTATTACAAGGGGAATTCGTTTACACGCTTACGTAAACGCAAAAGAATGAATTTCGCCATTTAGTTTTCTGCCTATGTGTACTAATAAATAAATATCACTGGCCAACTGGACAAATTACACGAATTGATCTAGCTCTAAAAGTGAGCAAATTATATTTTACTTGTGTGACAAGGAAATAATTTGAGACCTAAAGATCACACACAAATCTTTCGGGAATCAACCGGGATTGCGTAGTTATTTGTTAGGTAAAATTCCAATAACACTTTTTTCAACCTAAGTTTCAACCCGAGACCTCATGATCTATAGTTAAACTCGCCGAATACTAGTATAAATTTACTCCTTTTCAGAAATCGGCCAAAATCATTATCATTCTCAGCCAAGCAATAATTTGTGCTGTGTTAAAAATTGAATGCGGCAGCCAGTTATACAAATGATTTGTAAACATTATAATGGTCTTGTAACAAAAAGTACATGTGTCGATTTAGTGATTAAAAATAAGATGAATAGGTTTTAAAAATAACCACTCGTCTATTGTTTTTCGTATAGAGTAAAACTCAGGTGTTCTTGGGAAGTATGTCAAGATGGAGCATTTTAAGCGCGGTAAAGCGTAACCCTCGTTTGAATTCAGTTCATTGTTAAGTTTTGGTGTTGATAAATTTAGTATCAAAACAACGAGTAATGAATGTTCATTGTCTTTTGCATTGCTACATATATAAATAAAATAAAAGAAGGCAGAGGACAACGCCTGGACATAATTTGGTACTTAAAAAAATCGTATCTCGTAGAATTGTCAATCACAAAAAACTTATAATTTTGTAAAAATTCGCATTCAACTTTTATGTCTGAGGATGAGCATGTAAAAAGTTGTTACTTTTCAAAAGTAGACTGGATTAAGTCATTTGTAGAGTTCCGAAGTCAACCAGGAACCCTTATAGTTTCACCATGTCCGTCCGTACGCATGAAAAATATTTTCTTAGGGTAGGGGAGGCTACACGTAAAGTGGCTACCCTATAGTGTTGGGGTATCTTTTGATAGTTTTTGCCATGTTCGCATGTTTGCTCAATTAAGCGGTGTACCAATAGATCCTTTTTAATTCTGAACCCCTTTTTTTCTTTTCTTTGTATGATAAAACTGTTTATGAATATTTTAACATTAATTTTAAAATACCTCCTGTCCAGACTTTACAATTTGTTTTAGGTAAATGCTCGTATAGGAACCTGCCATTATTTTTTTTAAATAGAACAAAGGCTGAAACAAAAAAAAAGGTATAAGGGTCGCTAGTAACTATACAGTAGTTAATAGCGACCCGCTCTGGCTTTTCACGGGTGTAATGTAAACACACAAAAATATATTATTATGACACATTTTTGAAATTCTCGGCATTTTTCTACTACACACTTATCTACACACCACCGACCACACAGCCCATAGACACCTAATAATAGGCGAATGACTTGTGTCAACACATCTGATTTATAGTTCCGATGTAAATGTCCACGCGCCAATGAGTAGTGATTGGGTCATAATAATAATAAAATTTTATAATCATCTTATAATAATAATAAAATAAGGCGCTGTGTTAGATCCCAAATAGAAGGAGGTTCTCAATGCGGGTATTTATACATATATGTTCGGGCATAGCTATGATGGAGCACGAGCGTATAGACACATTTACATAATTATATTTTGTTTATTTTCGATTTAGTACCATATAAACCATTAATTGGCGATGGTCTGATTCATAATTCCAGAATATAAGGAGGTCGGAACTCGTTTTTTGCGGTTTTACTGAATTAAAATTATTGGAGTTGGAGGAGATAATTTCATGGATAACCATGAAATTGTGTTAGGTTGATAAATATATACAACAAACAACGATAGAAATTATTACCCATCTAGTAGAAAGACAAATCAGTAAATCGTAGTGAACCGGAACATCTATTGAATTTTTTTATATCATAAGAGAGCAAAAAGCAGATGACTCTCCTGATGGAAACAGGAACCATCGCCTATAGACACCAAAGATGTTAATGATGCTTTGCTTCCCATGTAGCTAGATGGCAATGCTACATGCATAAGTCTACCGGCTACCTTACCCTCCAAACCAGAATATTCCATTTCATTTACTTCCCCGCAAGAGACCAGCGTGATTAAAGGTATTTTATTTATAAATCTAAAGGTTGGCAGTTTCACTTTGTATAAATATATGTTTGTTTAATATTGAAGAAAGACATTACTGAAATCGAAAGTATCATATTATCGTCCTTTAGAAAGCTAACGAAATTGGAGTTGGGTAATGTAATTCCAACATTAGAATTTAGAAAGCATCAAATGTTACAATAGTATAACCTTTTCAAAGATTCCGCCAAATGCCACGGCAAATAAAAGCCTACGTTAAAACCTACGCAAAATTTCTATTCAAATAAACACGATCTTTAAGCCTTATTTCGTCTCATTTGACTTTGCGTATTAATTTAAGTTTAATTTTTCTCAATGTAAGCGTATATTAGGCATTAATTATAACGTTATAAATTTATATTTACTGCGAATAAGGCCAGCGTAACTTGTGTATCTATTTATTCTAAACTTCGATCGTTTGCTCATAATTTATACACACTAATATCTTCACGTGACATCTTATACTCGTATAAATGACAGAGCCGAGTTTTAATGTTACGAACTTAAAGTCAAAAATGTTTTATTCAAATAATTACAGGCGACATTTATTATAATTAGGTACTACCGAATCGGAACTAAGTAGATCCTACGGATGAAAATATTTCCTTACTCCTACAATATGCACTTGCTTTGTTCCTTTCATTTTCAGTCATGAATTAAACGAAAATACTTTCAATTATAGAAATTTATAATCTTTATTTTACATGTTTCGACGAATTATATATTGTATTAGAATTTATATTACGTTAATTAGCGTTAACATTTTATTAAAACTAAAATGTGTTTAATTTTTTGATAATATTATTAATTTTTGATAACAACAAGGAGATGTCTGTCTCGATGGGGAGAGTTTTTTAATAGTTTCATCAATGCACACATCTCGTCAAACGTTAATTTTCGATGTTAGTGTTACAATTGGATTTGTCTATCAATTATTTAAGTATTATACGACCACTTTACGAATACTACGACTTTCCCCCGTATTGGTCTACTGGGTGGTAGAGTCTTGCACTATCTCACCCGAGTCTGGTACCTATTCCTGTCACAGTAGCTTCAGTGCTTGTCACTGTCGTATTCCAGTTTGGAGAGTAAGGTATCCGGTAAAGCTATGCATGAGGCATTAAGACCTTGTCACAAGGATAGCAGCGCACCATTCCATTTCATCTTTGGTGTATATAGGTGATAGTGGTATCTTTTTTTCAAAAGAGCCAGTAAATAATGTTAATAGGACAACTTCCGCCAAGACGCTTGTTTTTTGTGCGTCGTATCTCATGCTGAATCTTGTTACAAAGATTTAAATCCTGACAAGTCGGCGGATAGTCCGCAGTTTGTGTGTGGAAAGAGAGAACTATTGATATCAAAGATGTTATTGGTGGATTGTCATCCTTGTGGCGGAGTGAAATGCTACTTTTATTAGTTAACCGCTTATAATAAATACCCACTAAACTGGAACATGAAAGTCTCAAATACTGACGTTATTGTAGCAGGAATAGTTAAAGAGTTGGTACAAAAGCCGGTCAAATTGTGCGGAACTCTACCACCTTGTAGTTTTAACGCTGTGAAATCGTTTGACCCTTACATGTCCATAATTAATTTATTTTTTATTTTATTTTTTATGTCATAAGATAGCAAACAAGCAAATGGGTCTCCTGATGGAAAAAGTCAACCATCGCCTATAGACACCAAAGATGTTAATGGTGCGTTGTTATCTTGTGGCGAGGTCTAATGCCACATGCATAAGTTAACCGGCTACCTCACCCTCCAAACCGGAACATGACAGTGACAAGCACTGAGGCTATTGTGGCAGGAATAGGTAAGACGGTAGTACCAGACCCGGGCGAGAAAATACAGAACTCTACCACCTAGTAGCCACGAAGGTAGTGACTCGCGTAGCCAATCAGTCGCCTTTTACGACCTGCCTGGCAGAACGGCAGGTGGCCTATTCTACAAAGGAGCCCGGGACCAACACGGGGGATAATAATGCTATAAAAAATCAAAAGCAATCAGTTTCTATTTTATATGGGTAGTTCTTCAATTCCTATTAATTTATAGGTACACTGATTTATTTATATTCCTATACTTAGAATTAGGAACTAATTTCCTTATATACCCGAGATTCCCTCAACCGGTCAAATTTTTAGAGGTTGTTCAGAATTGATCTATGCAAAAAAGAAAATTAAAAAATTAAAAGGATTTTTATCCGACGCAAAAACAAAACGCATGGATATAATTTAAATTCTACCATATTCGAACTGAATACTTTAGTGCCTTCAACTAAATAAAAAGGGATCGGGAAAAATGTACTCAGAGTGATAGATTACATAATAGTTACTATCGTAATTATAGGTAAATGTAAAAAAAGACACTACCGGCATTACCGAGTTCATTCACAAGTCTCAGTGCATCCAATTCATGAATTTAGTAGGATATTTTTAAAGAAATATTTTTAAATAATATTGTAATAATTTTACAACAATAACACAGGTCAACAAAAAAATTTTTTTTTTCTGAGTCTGTTATTTAGTGACCATTTTCTGATTATATAAATCGAATAGTAAACAGAAACGCTATTAACAATCAATAAACTTTGCTTTTGTACTTTATAAAATGAAAACTAAATGTAAACAAAACTAGATTTTTTGAAGAGCCATTGCATTTATGGTGTAAGAGAGGAGCAAACTTTATTAGATAAAAATATTTTTTCATTCTTTAGTTAAGCATAAGTAATCAGAATCAGAGGTACAGAACTCAGACTAAAAATTCATGTTGACCTGTGTAATTAAAGCGCATATTTCCTTATTTTAAAATTTAACTGGACCTTTAAAAGTACCTAACCTTGTATAAATATACATTATTTAAATTTGATTAAAATGACTAAAAAGTCTAGTTGAGGACATAAATATTGTCCAAATAACCGTTAAATCGCATATTGCATGACATATAATAAAATGAGATAAAGACACCTTGTAAATAAAGTCATGACTTGTATTTTGTGTGATATTGTTGTGTCAAATTTGTTATCAGTATACTACTGATAACATTAAAATATATATATGGCAAGCCAAAGTGAATTCAATACTAAGATCGTTTACATTATATCAGTTTTATAAACTTGTTAAATTTTATTTGTGACATTAAATGTAAGAATTTTCTTTCAATACAATTATGGCTCAATTTATACCGAAG
Source organism: Apodemia mormo (assembly GCA_036924255.1). Classification (NCBI taxonomy): domain Eukaryota; kingdom Metazoa; phylum Arthropoda; class Insecta; order Lepidoptera; family Riodinidae; genus Apodemia; species Apodemia mormo. The sequence continues at coordinate 26,762,441 of JAUPFN010000014.1, forward strand.
ACTATGAAAGCTGTAGGGTTATATAAATACTTGCCAATATCTGATCCAACTAGTTTATTAGATTTGGAAGTAAATGTGCCAGACTTAAAGAAAAAGGATGTTTTAGTGGAAGTGAAAGCAACAGCTGTTAATCCAATAGATGCCAAACAAAGAGCTCCAAAATCAGATATTGAAATTACTCCACGGATTCTAGGCTGGGATGGCGCTGGTGTTATAGTTGCTAAAGGGGAAGAAGTTAAATTGTTGAATATTGGCGAAGAAGTAATTTTCACTGGCGATTTAAGAAGAAGCGGATCAAATGCTCAGTACATTGCTCTAGATGAAATTCATGTAGCACCTAAACCAAAGAATCTGACATTTGAGCAAGCAGCAGCAATGCCTTTAACTTCCGTCACTGCGTACGAATCTTTGGTTGACCGCTTACTTTTAACAGAAAAAGACAAAGGAAAATCAATTTTAATTATAAATAGTGCTGGTGGTGTTGGTACGGTAGCATCTCAACTGGCTCGTTACTTAGGACTCAAAGTAATTGGGACAGCGTCACGAAACGAAACAGAAGAATTTGCTATGCAAAATGGAGTTGATATAATTTTGAATCACAGTAAAGATTTAATAACTCAATTGGAAGCCAATGGATATTCCAATGGTGTAGATTTCATTTTAGTCAATTATGACCCATTCCCATATTGGAATACGATAATGAAAGCTATCAAGCCACAAGGGAGAATTTGTCTTATTGTTGATAGTAGTGGTTTGGTTGATTTAAAGCCACTGAAGGAGAAGAGCTTGACATTAGTGTCCGAGATGATGGCTACTAGGATTAAATATGAAACTCCCGATAGATACCGACACCAAGAGATTTTGCAGGAAATTTCCAAAATGTTGGTTAGCGGCCACTTAAAATCAACTCTTACCAGAGTTGTATCACCAATAAATGCTGAAAACTTGAAATATGCTCATCGTCTTTTAGAAAATCAAACTATAGTAGGAAAACTTGTTCTTTCTGGATTTTGAATAAAAATAAATGTTTGATTTATTTATTTGTTTATTTACTAAATGTAATTACAATTTTAAAACCAACAAAGTAAAATTCTTACAGTTTTAAATAAGAATAGGTAACAAGAGATAATATTGATACTTTATAATACATATAATAAAATCGTAGGAAAGTCAAAACTGTACATTGAATATATTTTTAAAAGAATACTTGGGGCGTGATCTACAATCGATAACAAAGCCAAAAATATAGTTTTTAGAATTGTTGTCTGTTGGTCTATATGTATGTCCGGGGTAAACTCAAAAAGTACTGCATGGATTTACTTCAAATTTTGAATGAATATTACTATAGGCTACATATTATCACGCTATCACCTATGGGGGAGGAGCTGTGCGGAGTAAACGAAGTCCACGCGATCGAAGTTGCGGGCAACAGCTAGTATTTAAAATATGTACCAACATCGTGAAATCTATGCTAAACTATATATTAATTAAGACGTGAAGCAAATATTTCTTTCTTGACAATTACGCTAACGGAGGAGTATGAAATTTGGCTTACTGAAGTGCCTGTGTGGTCTAGTGGTCCGATGTTGGTATTGACTACATGAGATTCGATTCTAGAATCGGGCAATCCAAAATGTGTTCTTTCAGTTTTCTGACAAAAACAACGTCCGGGATTGGATAAGTGCCCGGTGGCGATAGGCTTGCTACCTATCAAATTGTAAGGCTAACGCCCGTATTTATAAACAACCCAGACCTAAGTAACGTAGTTACACTATGCGAAGAACGCTAATTTGCTATGCAATTCACATGACAAGCCATCTGTTTCATGACTCTATGCGCTCGCTAGCACTATGCAATCTCATAGTATCGTTTGTGAATACGGGTATAAGTATCTTCGGCTAATCCGGTGGTGCACTTAATGTACCTCTGCCTACATCTACGGGCGAGAAGGTACATTAAATTCTTGGATTAAATTAATAAAATAAACATTCGACACACTATATTTACGACATACATTAATTAATAGTATGGTGGACAAATTACACGAATTGATCTAGTCCCAAATTAAGCAAATTATTAATTTATATATTTTAATAATATATATTTATGCTTGTGTTAAGGGTGTTAGTTAACGATTATTATCCATAGAAATATGTATATAAATACTATAACATATATAATGAAAACTCAACCGCAGAAAGACAAAAATCTTTGCTCATAACACATGTATACTGTACGTTCTGTTGTCAAACTTAATAGAGATTTTACTGTTTAGTTTATTGTCGAATTTCAACCACAGGTCGATTGTTAGTATTGTAATAAAGAAGTAAAGTTGATTGTGAGTTTGTTTGTAGTAAGTAATCATTGTAGCTGCTGAACTGATTTTTAATATTATTACATCAGGAGTAAGCTATATTATTCCTGAGTGACAAAGGCATCATTTTATTCCAATTTTCCCGCGGAATCCAGACCCACGCGAGTTAAACAGCGGAAAATGGTTAGTATAACATAATTGTTGAATATTTTTTATTTGGATCATTTGTAATATGACATACTAGCTGACATGCGTAGCTCCGCCCGCAATTAAATTATCATGTCATTATCATATCATACAAACTTTCATCCCTGATTGCTATATATATTGCTATTGCTGGTGCTGGCCCTTACAGGTTGATTTTTGTAAAAAAATTGACCTTTGTTTGACCGCGGATATTAATTATCTCCATGCCTTTCACCGAGATCGGTTTAGCGGTTTCATTGTACAGACTGGTCGAATTTCGCATTTATAATATTAGTATTGACTAGTATAATAATATTACTAATATCAGCGGACAAATTACACGAATTTATCTAACCCCAAAGTAAGCAAATTATTTGCTTGTGTTATGAGTGCTAGTCAACGGTACGGTTGGTAACGGTAAAAATTCTTATATAAATACTGTTACATTATAAACACCCAAACCAAGAAATACAAACATTTACGTTCATCACACATATGTTAGTGCCTGTCGGAAATCTAACCCGAGTCCCATAGATTTGTAGTTAGGTTCACTTATCACTCGACCAACGGACTTGTCGGAATAGTATGGATTACCTTTTTTTAATTTGTTGTAAAAGAAGTTGACAACTCAAATTTTTCGAGTGTTTACTTATTTTAGTCCAAAGGATATAGTTCTAAAAGACAAATAGCCGTTTTGTGATAGAGTTGCGTTTGTGCCCTTGAGTACGAAACTTCAAAGACAAACTTTTTGTATGTTTGAATTGACAATGATGTCACGTATGGTCTTCTCCGACTCGTTGAAAATCATTTACCTACATAAAAAGTAAAAATTGTAAGTTTGACAACTGACTTTAGCATTTAAAAAATAGTATACATGTGTGTGTATTATCATAGATAGTGTATTTTAGTAATGGAGTATTGGCCGCAAGCTGTTTAAGGTGACGTTATTTTCTTAAATGATTTGAAATTAGAGCACTGACAAAATTTTTGTAGCTTTGTCTATTATGAAAATTCGAACTTGTTAGACAGAGGTAAAGACATTTTATATGTTCATCGTTGGAATGCATGCAATTTTATAATTTTGATTGTTCATGGCAATAAATGACAAGTGACGACCCCATCGCCCGCCGGAGGGATAATATTCTTTTTTGAAATTATTCCACCACTACCACTTTTTTTTGACTGACTGTCAAAAAAAAGTGGTAGTGCCATGCTTAGCTGAATGGGTCGGCACGACCGGGGCGATACCAATACCTCACTTAAAACCAACGTAAAGTAACAGCTTTGCTGTTGCGTTTTGTTTGGTCTGTGAGGTTCCCGGAGGCCCCTTTCCCCCTCCCCCTAACACTATGGAAACGCAATTTAAAGGTAGTAGTTTACCCCAGGGGGGTACCACTAGCGTAAGCGGTGGAGAATCCCCCTCTGGACATCCATATTCAGGGGTTTGTAATCAGCCTAATCATGGATGCCCAGGCTGCCCTGCGTACTCTGGGGGGGGGCACAATTGCGCTCTCAAACTTCGCTGCTCGGGGCAAATCGAACAGAAATCGAAAGGCACCCCCTACCACACTCAACGTGGACTATACCAATATTAGGGGTCTTCACTCAAACCTAAATGCCGTCCACTTGCACCTTGAGACGGCTAAGCCGGCTCTGTTCTTTTTAACTGAGACGCAGATATCTTCTCCGGCTGATACCTCATATCTCTCCTATCCGGGGTACAAATTCGAGCATTCGTTTGTACCCCGGGCGGGAGTTTGTGCTTATGTCAGAGAGAATATCTGCTCTCGACGTCTCAGCAGCCTTGAAGGCTATAGGGACCTATCCATCCTCTGGCTGCATGTAGACTGCGACGACCATCCCCGCATCTATGCGTGCCTCTACAGGTCCCATAGCAGAAATGCTGAAGCCGACAGGCTCGTTGAGCACCTTCAAACGGCTGTAGATTCCGTGTTGCAACAGACCCCCTCCGCTGAGATCGTGATCTTAGGCGATTTTAATGCCCACCACGCCGAATGGCTGTGTTCACGCACTACCGATCATGCGGGGAGGTTTGTTCACGATTTTGCCTTGGCATATGGTCTAACACAATTGATAACCACGTCTACGCGAGTTCCCGATGTGGACGATCATACGCCTTCACTGCTGGACCTTCTGCTGACCTCCCATCCGGACAATTATCAGTTATCTGTGGACGTCCCTCTTGGTACGTCAGACCACTGCCTGATCCGGAGTAAAGTGCCGGTTACGCGCCTATCACGGCCTCCTTTTGCAGGCTGTCGCCGCGTTTGGCACTATAGGTCAGCAGATTGGGACGGGACGCGGTCTTTTTTTGCGTCCTACCCATGGGGGCGGTTGTGCTTCTCGCTGGATGATCCGAGTGTCATCGCTGACTCTATCGCTGATGTGGTGCTGCAGGGCATGGAACTTTTCATTCCATTTTCTGCGGTACCAGTTGGTGGTGGGTCTCAGCCTTGGTTGCGTTGCGTTAGGTGGCTCCTGCAAAACGGCTTCACACCGAAAGCAGGAATGCTACTGGGCTTGGGCTGCAGCGTCGACATCTCGTGATGAAAAAACCAGCGCGTTACGTAAGGAGTACAATTCCGCTTCGAGGTTCTTCAAAAGAGCTATTGCCAAGGCAAAATCTGAACACATTGACAGAATTGGCGAGAAATTAGTTGGTCCATCGCCTTCAACTTTATAAGGCTCAAATTAGGCCCCACATGGAGTACTGTTCTCATCTCTGGGCCGGAGCTCCTCAGTACCAGCTCCTTCCTCTTGATCGCATTCAGCGTAGAGCGGTTCGAATCGTTGACGACCTGGCTATTTCGAAACGGCTCGACTCTTTGGCATTGCGCAGAGATGTTGGTTCACTCTGTGTATTCTATCGTATTTATCATGGGGAGTGTTCCGACGAGTTATTTGGATTAATTCCTGCCGCCGAATTCCATCATCGGACATCGCGTCAAAATTTGAAATTCCATCCTCACCATCTCGATGTCTGGAAATCCGACTCGACACTTTTTGCCTCGCACTACTTTGTTGTGGAACCAATTACCGGCAGGGGTGTTTCCAAACGGATACGACTTGGGGGCCTTCAAGAAAAGAGCTTACTCATTCTTAAAAGGCCGGCAACGCAACTGCAAGACCTCTGGTATTGTGGATGTCCATGGGCGGCGGTGATCACTTACCATCAGGTGCACCTCCTGCTCGTTTGCCCCCTCTTCTATATAAAAAAAGGTACTATCAAAAGTAGGAGTAACAATATTTCACGTCGAAATCCATTTTTGAAATTACGTGCGTGGCTGTTGTTATAATGTTAAGGCATATGCTTTTGCTGGGCTACTGTCGCGCTGCTAACGTCCTTAATGTGCTCGTATTGCCACTTGTTGGCAAAAGCCGCCTTAATGTACTCGTATTTTTAATGCATTTTTTTAAAAATATTTGGGTTCTGCAGTCCTCCGCAATGTAAACTTTAACTGTGCCAAATTTCATACTTTTCCGTGCGCGCTATTGTCTTAAAAAGGGGTTACAAAGTTTTTCTTTTACATATTATTATACAGATTTCTTCATTTCACTTGGTGTCAATAAAACGAAACATGTATAAACATAATGGAATAATATCCAGTGTAAACTATTTTATTTTTGAAGTCAAATACGTACATAGAAATTACTTAGTGCTACTACTTCTTTGCGTTTGACACGAAGTCTATTATCTGCGCTATGGGTCTATCGTCAATATGTCTGGTTGGCCAGCGGTTTGCCAACCGTGTTAATACGCTGATGTATAGTTTATAAAAAATAATAAAAATTTGAATTTAAAATTAGCACTGCTGTTTAAAGTATAGAATTTCGCACCTAATTTTTTATGTGAATATATATATATATATATATATATATATATATATATATATATATATATATATATATATGACAAGAATTGATGTAACCCAAAAATAAAAAATAATTTGCTTGTAAAACACGATACCAATGCATAGAAACACATATGTGTACGAGTATAAAAACTGAAATAATATATTTAACAAACACCCAAACCCAGAAATAAACATCTATGCTTATCACACAAACCTGTCCCTGTATGTCGGTCCGATCCGAAATCGAACCCGAACTCAATTGTATCAGAGTCGCGAGAGTAACAATCCTAACTACGAATAGATGGACCTCGGGTTCAATTCGCGATAGGGACCAACATTTGTGTGATGAGCATATATGTTTGTATCCTTGATGAGCATATATGTTTGTTTTCTCTGGCTTTGGGTGTGTATTATGTTTGTAACAGTGTTTATATATGTATTTCTATGTATTAGTATCGTTGACTAACACCCATTACACAAGCAAATAATTTGCTTACTTACGGGTTAGATCGATTTGTGTAATTTATCCAGCGATGTTATTATTATTATTCTTACTAATACTTATAAATGATTTAATATAAAAACTTTCTCTTACGGAATGACTAAAGGGACATATAAATTACTGAGCTGGGCTCCGTAATATTTGTCATTAATTATAATATGCCCTTCTTTTTCATGCTCATACTTTTTAAGGATAAAGTATCCGAATTAAATTACAATTCTCTGTTTTAATTTCAATGCTCACCTCAACGTGAAGTGGTTAAGGTAGTTCTCTATTCTCGCCTTTCCAAAATCAAAAAACGTTTTCAAGTAATAATGTCTCTATAATATTAGGCGTATTGAATAATATAAATACACATATGTCAAGAAAAAAACCCCATTTTAACGCATTTTACATTTTTTTAAAACAAGTTTTTTTGTGTCAAAAAAAAACGAATCTGTCTCATGTCTGTAGGTATGCGATCTAGCACGTTTACGCCCGCAAAACTTAACATATCGATTTTTTTTTATTAGCGTCAGAATCATTAAACAACCTGATGGGTCTCAAGGTGGAAAAATTTAACAATGATATTCATGGGACCCAGGTCCTGGGCCAGGGGCGGGGGGGTATAACTGGATTTTCAGCCGAAACCGAAACTGAAACTTCAGCTTGGTCGAGTTCCAGCCGAAACCGAAACCGTAACATATTAAGGCTATATTTTTATCTTGTTATATTTTTATCGCCTACAGCAGATTAGCAGCAGTTAGTAGAAAGGTTAACAAGTTCCAGAGGGGGGCAGCTGCCCCTCCCTGTACCTCAATACGCTCATGATGACATTAATGTGTGGTGGGATGATAATGATTTTTGTTACAAAAATTATTGCATGCTGTGCTTGCAGCGGAATAGGCCGGCACGCCCGGGGAGATACCACTCTTTCACTTAACACCGACGTGAAGTAACAGCGTAGCTGTTGCGTTTCGTCCGGTTCGTGAGAGTCCCGGAGGCCTACTCCCCCCTCCTCCGCATACATGAAAGCGCAATTGAAAGGTGTTTTACCCCAGGGGGGTACCACTTGCACTAGCGGTGGAGAATCCCCTCTGGGCGTCCATGCTCTGGATTGCCTGAACAGCCAAATCATGGACGCTCCGGCGGATACTTCCTACCTCGCCTGCCCGGGGTATAAATTGGAACATCTCTTTGTACCGCGGGCTGGTGTGTGCGTATACGCCAGAGAAGATATCTGCTACCGGCGCCTCGGCAGTCTTGAAGGTCGAGACCTATCCATCTTATGGTTACGCGTAGACTGCGACGACCACCCCCGCATCTACGCGTGCCTATACAGGTCCCATAGCGGGAATACCAAAGTCGACCGGCTCGTCGAGCATTTGCAATTAGCTGCAGATTCCGTTCTTCAAAGGACACCTACCGCAGAGCTCGTGATCCTTGGTGATTTTAACGCCCATCACACCGACTGACTCTGCTCACGTACAACCGATCACGCGGGGAGGTCTTTTCACGATTTTGCTTTGGCGTATGGTCTTACGCAACTGGTAACTTCACCTACGCGAATTCCAGATGTCGATGACCATGCACCTTCAATGTTGGACCTTCTGCTGACTTCTCACCCGGATCAGTATCGAGTATCAGTGGACGTTCCTCTCGATTCATCTGACCACTGCCTGATCCGGGCCAAAGTGCCGGTTACGCGCCTGTCACGGCCTCCTTTTGTGGGCTGCCACCGCGTTTGGCATTATAAGTCAGCAGATTGGGACGAGATGCGGTCCTTCTTTGCGTCCTACCCTTGGGGGCGAACATGCTTCTCGTTGGAAGATCCGGATGTCGTTGCTGATTCTATCGCTGATGTGGTGCTACAGGGTATGGAAATTTACATTCCGTTCTCTGCGCTTCCCATCGGTGGCAAGTCTCAGCCTTGGTTTGGTCGCCACTGCAAGACGGCTGCGCGCCGAAAGCACTCCTGCTACCGAGCCTGGGCTGCTGCATCGGCGTCATGTGATGAAAAGACCAGCACCTTAAGAAAGGAGTATAATAACGCCTCGAGGTCCTTCAAAAGAGTCATCGCCAAGGCAAAATCAGAGCACATTGGCAGGATTGGTGAGAGATTAGTTCGCCTTCCTTCGGCCAACCGTGCGTTTTGGTCTCTCGCCAAGGCTGCCTTGGGGAATTTCTGTCAGCCGTCCCTTCCATCCCTGCACAGAGAAGATGATTCTCTGGCCCACACCACGAAGAAAAAGGCCGATCTCCTGGGCTTATTCTTTGCGGCTAACTCGACTCTGGATGACCAAGGAAACACACCGCCTACCATATCGCAGTGTGATAGCAATATGCCTGAAATAAAATTCCATCAGTCATCAGTGCGCGAAGCACTGTTTTCCTTGGACATCTATAAGTCATCTGGGCCGGATGGCGTCTCTCCGATAGTGCTTAAAATATGTGCTCCGGAGTTGACACCGGTACTGACACGTCTGTTCCAGCTCTCCTACTCATTTGGCATAGTACCGAAATCGTGGAAGACGGCCTTAGTGCACCCTGTACCTAAAAAAGGTGATCGCTCGAATCCGTCAAACTATCGGGCGATAGCCATTACCTCCTTGTTCTCCGAAATCATGGAGAAGATAATTAACTGCCAGTTTTTGAAGTATTTAGAGGAGCACCAGCTGATTAATGACCGCCAGTACGGTTTCCGTCGCGGTCGATCGGCTGGTGGTCTTCTAGTATACCTTACACATCGCTGGGCGCAGGCAGTTGAGTCCAAGGGGGAGGCATTGGCTGTTAGTTTAGACATAGTGAAGGCCTTTGATAGGGTTTGGCACAGAGCGCTTCTTTCGAAGCTTCCTTCTTATGGGCTTCCCGGGAAATTATGCAAGTGGATCACCAAATTTTTGGCTCATCGGAGCATCGAAGTCGTAGTTGATGGTGCGTGCTCCGACCTTAAATTTGTCAATGCTGGTGTTCCGCAAGGCTGCGTGCTATCGCCTACTCTGTTTATTCTGCACATCATTAACATGTTGCGAATTAGTAATATTCATTGCTATGCAGATGACAGTACTGGTGATGCTTTGTACTCCGGTCATAGCGGTATTTCTCGGGACCATGTCAATGAGAATCGGGACAAGCTAGTGTCTGAAATCGAGACTCAGCTCGAAAAAATCTCGGAATGGGGTCGACTCAGCTTAGTCCAGTTCAACCCCAGAAAGACACAGCTGTGTGCGTTCACCGCTAAAAAGTCGTCCTTTGTCGTATCATCTCGCTTTCAGAACACTCTCTTGACAACCTCAGCCAATATTGGCTGAGGTTGTCAAGGCAGTGGCAATGGCGTTGACATATCGAACAGCGTTCAGTTCTGTGATCATTTGAAAGAAAATGCTAAAAAAAAGCTCGATGTGCTCAGTAGAGAAAGACAGTACTTCCTGCCGGCTCAACGCTTGCAACTTTACAAAGCCCTCCCTCACATAGAATACTGTCCTCATCTCTGGGTGGGAGCTCCGCAGTATCAGCTTCTTCCTCTTGATTGCATTCAGCGTAGAGCGCTTCGAATCGTTGACGACCAAGCAGTCTCCAATCGGCTTGACTCCTTGGCTTTACGCAGAGATGTAAGTTCGCTTAGCATCTTTTACCGCATCTATCATGGAGAGTGTTCCGACGAACTGTTTGGATTGATCCCTTAATGTTGAATTTCATCATCGGACATCGCGGCAAAACTCAAAGTTCCATCCTCATCACCTCGATGTCTGGAAATCCACAACCGTGCAATTCTCTAGGCACTTCGTACCACGCACTACTCCTCTGTGGAATCAATTACCGGCAAGGGTGTTTCCGAACGGATACGACTTAGGACCCTTCAAGAAAAGAGCATATTCCTTCTTAAAAAGCCGGCAACGCAGCTGCAAGACCTCTGGTGATGTGGCTGTCCATTAGCGGTGGTAATCACTTATCATCAAGTGAGCCTCCTGCTCGTTTGCCCATTTTTTCTATAAAAAAATAATAAATTTACTAGCTACCTTACAATCCAAACTGATACACGACATTTACAAGCATTGGAGCTATTCTGGTAGTTAAGGCGGTAGGCAGTTTCAGAGCGGACACGACTTAGGGACATATTAAAAAAGCCTACTCATGAATAAAAGACCGACCACGCATTTACAAGACCTTTCTGGGCAGTAGTCTAATGGGCGACGTAGTTCAATTATATCAGGCGTACTTTCTGCTTATTTCGCAATTTTATAAAAAATATCTGTCACAAAGAATGTACTATTTATTCTTTTTAACCGACTTCCCAAAAGAAGGAGGTTATCTGTTCGGCTGTATGTTTATTTTATGTTTGTTACCTCCGAACGTAGTCAGTTTGTGAATGGATTTTGAAAATTATTTTCTTGTTTGGGAGATGTACTTTCTAAGTGGTGCCATTTTAATGTATATCTGTTCCCCGTGTTGGTTCCGGCCTCCTTTGAAGAATAGACCAACTGCCGCTCTGCCAGGCAGATAGTAAAAGGCGACCGATTGGCTCTGCAAGTCACTACCGTCGTGACTACTAGGTGGTAGAGTTCTACATTGTCTCGCCCGGGTCTGGTACCACCGCCTTACCTATTCCTGCCGCAATAGCGTCAGTGCTTGTCACTGTCGTGTTCCGGTTTGGAGGGTAAGGTAGCCGGTAAACTTATGCATGTGGCATTAGACCTCGCCACAAGATAGCAACGCACCATTAACACTTTTGGTGTCTATATGCGATGGTTGACTTTTACCATCAGGAGACCCATCTGCTTTTTCGCTATCTTAAGACATAAAAAAAAATCTGATGCTGGGTTCCACGATACAGGGAATGGGTAGTTGGTTGTACAATTTTATTGCCTTTAAAATAAATGTTATCTACCATATAATACTTTCAGAAAATTCAGAGACCAGACAGCTGATAAAAATGATATTAAACAGTCATTACAAAGTAATAGTCGTAAATTTTCATCGCCTGCAACATTGTATCGAGACCCCTGGGGAACTTTGAAATGTAAAGTGGATTACGGCAATTCACAGGCAATATTTACACTGTAACTGAAGCAAAACTTCTCAGTAAATAATCTACTTGGAAATACTGTTGTTTTGGTATGACTAGTTCGTGGTCTAAGGCTTAGAGGCTAGTAGGCTCATATTATGTGGTCCCGGCTTTGATTCTCAGATTGTGAGTGTTGAGGTTTTCTAGAGATTTTTCATGAAAATGTGGATTTTCAGTAGCAGCTCGGATTCTAACCCTGGTGATGTCTGTTACTCAAATGAGCACCTAAGTTATCGATCTCAGTTGTCGATTGCAGTTATCGCTAGAAATAAGAGGTAATCGTTATCAGGTGGGTAAAATGCGGCGATGTGGATCATCACTCATCTTACCAACCGAATAACTGGTGATTCGTGTTAAATATGAATGTTTATAGACGTTCCGTTCACTCTGCCTACCTCGCAAGGGAACTGTATTTACACCTATTATTATGTTTTTTATTGCTACCATTTTATAAGCTTTCGTTGTACTTTTTCCATCAATATATATTAGAATTTAGAAGTAGTTAGTCAGTAGCAGCTAGCAGATATGGAATTCTTAACAAATTCTAAAATAAGGAGGATTTCGCTTTTATCTGTTAAAATGCGATGCATAGTTTAAACGTTAGAGTTTTGCGCTTTATCTTATAGATTATAAGGATTAAAAGTAGGACTGTTAAATTTCGCCTACCCCTTAAACTGACCGAATTTGTTCATGTTTGAAACTATAATTTTATTTAATTATTATTATCGAACAAACATTTATGTATATCTACAAACTCCTGAACATTTCAGTACATTCCAAGTCTGCAACTATGAGTTTGCTCGCTGCTTTAAAAGTTATATTTGTAATAGCATCATTTTATTTCGTAAAATGTAGATTTTTAAGAATCAAATTTCATGAAAAAAACATTTATATTTATTACTGTACCTCAACCACAGTTTTTTTGAGCTGAGTAAACTTTACAGGTGTGAAAAAAGATTATTCTCGAATAGGGCAACGTTTGCTGAATCCGTTACTGTAACATTTTCGTATTCATAGGCAGTAAACCAGGCGGGTTGCCCAAGGCACCAAATTTCATATCTTTTTTAAATACACTTGATCATATAAAAAAGGGCGCAGATGAGTGACTCGCCTAAGGCACCTGGATTCTTGAGGCCGGCCCTGGATAAAACTATAGGTTTTATCCAGGGCCGGGCCAGGTGATTTTGGTTCAATATTCTAAATTTTTTGAAAATAATATTTTAAATAAAATGAACGCAATATAAGGTTAAAATATCACATTTTAGTAGAAATATTATCTGATAAAATGTAATTACTTAAGCTTTTCAATGATAAAGCACATTTACTAATTTCTGGTTTGTAGGACGTCGTCTCCGTTATTCATGTACAGACAAGCGGATTTGCTTTTCAGTTAAATCCATTGTCTGAAGCTGTATCACTTTTTTAATATCAAAAAATATCAAGCGAGCAAATGGCTCTGCTGATGGTAAGTGACAAACGTCATCTATAGATTTTAAAGATGTTAATGATGCGTTGTTATCCGTGTGGCACTAGCGATGCCACTTGCAAAAGCATCCGGCTACCACACCCTCCAAATTGAAACACGACGTTACGCTATTGACGCTATTGCGGCGGGACACTATTCCTGCCGCGGCTGTACAGGAGGAAAGCGATTGTACTGAACCCGGACAAGACGTTGCAAAACTCTACCGCCTAGAAGTCACGATGGTAGTAGTCATATGCATAGTCAATCTTCGCTTTTTACAAGTTGCCTGGCAGAATGGTAGATGATCTATTCTTTAAAGCGACCCGCATATTATCGTCGTCGTATCACCTAACGTTTGCAATCCGCCAGTGATCAGTGATGACTCTTAAACATAACGAAAAAAAATCATCAAAAACGTCGCCAACGCATGATGGTCACTGCATCCAGTCCTTTTTCCGATTTCACAGCAACAAAAATAATCAACCGACAACGACTGCCACTAATATACAAGGCAATGTGTAATAATTAAACAATTGCGATAATTTCGCATTGCGAGTTACGTGATAACCCCGCCGGACCAGCAGCGGGGAAACCATCGAGAGATGTACTTACGATATTTTATTACTACCATTACTACCTAATGTTCACTAAGACGCTTCATAAACTATAATACTAGTAAAAATGACAGAAATGCAAAACATGCGCAAAAATTTTATGTTTACATCATTACTCACGACAAATATCTCTGTGATTCACATTATTTTGTAGTACGACGTAGTTGTTGTCAATTTGCTGTGATTGAGATGAATTTTTTTATTTTAATATCAAATAATTGGAGCGGAGATTTTGTATTAAGATGCCCGCCCCCACATTGAAGTTTATAATAGTTCCAAACAGTTTGTAAGCTTTGTTATGTTTTTTCGTTTAAAATATTGTTATACCACATAACTGCTTATGTGAGGTAACTCTGTGGATATGATACGTGCTTTTAGAACACAAAAAAAATGCATTAGGGCCATATGTAACATCACACAAATGCAAAGTTGAAAACCTTTTTTTAAAAACCTGAAAATACTAACACTTCCTTGCATGTACATTATGGCAGCTTATTTATTTGTTAGAAAACACCCTAAATATTTTGAAACAAATGCAGAACAACTTGGCACAAATAACAGACATGCAAGCAAACTTTATGTGCCACAGTGTAGACTAGCAATAGTAAAAAAAAATCTTTCCATATGTGTACTCTGTTCAATAAATTACCAAACATAATAAAATCGCTGTCGATAAACAGGTATAAAATACAACTGCATAAATGGCTAATTACAAAATGCTTCTACTCTATGGAAGAATATTTAAATTGTAAAGATAATGCAATTAATATCTAGTCAGATCCTAAAATAGTTAATAAGAATGTTAATGTATACAGATTTAGTGTTTGTTAGTTATTATGCGTGATATGATTATCTCTAATGATATAATATAAATGGAATGTATAATAGATTAGATTAATAAATACTTAGATGAAGACATATTTATATGATGATGAAATTAATAATTAAATTGTTAGTTAAATTGAATAATATATTAATAATTAAAATCAAATAAGCAAAATCAACAAAATCAAATGATATATTATTAATTTAAAAATAAATAAAGAAATATAAATTAAAATTAAACTAATAATTAATAGCAATGTTATGTAGTATTTTAGTGATAAAAAATTAAGATTTGCACACCTTTAAATGGTAGAATAAGTAACTATATTGAAATGTACCTACCTGACAACCTTGTATACCTTATTCTGGCAAATAAAAATTATTATTATTATTATTATTATACATACTCTTTTGTAGATAAAAGTTGAAAGTGTATTGTGATATTTTGTAACTATTTGAATAGTGACAAAATGTTACCAATGTTTAAATCAATTTAAAACCCTTGGTATTGATGACGGCGAAATGGGAACAAAAACATGGGGTAATGATATAGGATGTTACATAACTTTAAGAAAAAATATACAACAATATGTATCAATGTTTCCATTTGTACCTTGAATGTTAGTTACAATTAGTTAACGTTTTAAAACATTTTATTTTCTGCTCGCACACCGAATGTTGCGAAATATTAAAAAACGTTTTTAACACCGGTGTGGGAGCACCTTAAGAGTAAATCAAATCATGGGAAGAATAGCATGTTTTCTTTCTGTGAGAAATTATAATCCATACTTAGGGCATAGAATTTTCAAAGCCCTTTGAGGGTTCTGTAGTCAATGGTGTTAAAAAACGATGATGCTATGAAGAAGGTCGAAAGCCTATGCATAGTATAGAACCAGAATAGTTACGGGTACGCTGTTCAACTTGCTGTTAGTTAAATTTCAATATAAGTAAATTTTACTGATATTACAATAAAATCAAAGACAGTTAATTTCATGTTAATCTATACTGAATAAAAAATTTTAATTTAACTTTAAGAACCTTACAATAATAAAAAGTGATGACATTCCAATATATTTTTAATACATTATAGTCAGTATATTTATTAATACATTCTAGGTCATGTGGCATTCTGCAACTTTCGCCGGGGTTTGCTACTACCACCTTACCTATTCCTACTATGTTACGGTTGTCAGTGATTGTCACTGTCATGATCGGTTTGAAGAGTAAGGTGACCGGTAAACTTTTCATGTGGCATTACTATCCTGCCACAACGCACTACTAACATATTTGCTCTCTAAAGTCTCTTTCCATTAGGAGGACCATCTTCTTGTTTGCTATCCTGCGAAGTAAAAAAATATGAATCAGCGCTCGGCAGGAATTGTAACTATACCACGTGTATAAACAAACTCGTTTATTAATAAGACAGTTAAACTTTATTTTACCATCAATTTGTTCTGTAGGTGTCATATTATAATTATTTAGCAAGTATAAGCAAAAACTTCAAATCATTGGTGTTTTTTATCTATATTACTTTGTTACAGGTATAAAATAAAGCCATAACTTTGTATATTTTTGTAAAATAAACACTATCATGTCGGTGCACTTGCTACAGTAGGCAGAGTGACTAGAACGTCACTTAGTGTGGCTGTAAAATGGGTTTTGATCATAGCGTTAATGATTGTCACTTGGTATTTGCGATAGACTAAACTGACCACTCGTCATGCTTGTCGCAGACACTGTAATTGTAACGCACCACCACCTGATTCTGAGCTGCTAATGAGACTTTTTCTCGACACAACCTCAACTTTAGTTTGACCTGAACCGAATATCGTATTGATCCGAATGATTTAACTAACGGACCACAAGCAAACAAATATAATAAGATAGTCGTTATTCGTAAAATTCATTAGCATTTAGTTGTTTTCCCATTCCGTTCATGATATCACGGTAAAACCGGCTCTATCTATATTTATTTTGGGTTTGCATGTAAAATAGCATACGTTTGCGGAATTTCACCGTATTTCAACGAGCTTTTGAACTGAACAATTAACACCTGCATTTGTGATAAGTCCTAGCGTGATCTACTATTACTGATGGAATAAAACAAAGATTTATATTGCAGTTATAACGAACTTAAAGCTACACGAACATTCGTAAAGTATAATATTATCACACTTTATCACTTTATTAATAGCTAACCGTTTCCTGTGGTTAACCCGCATAGTTACCAATCTCACGAGAATATTGGGATAAAATGTAACCTATATCACTCAGAAATAATTTAGTTTTCTACTGGGAAATGAATTTTCAAAAATGGATTTAGACATAATAACCCAGGGATAACGACTTGCAAACAAAAACACAGGCCATTTTAATTTTGTACAACCTTTGTGTGTCTTTTGAAGTGACGAATATTAGATAAACTAGAATAATTTTCTACGATTTTTAAATCATTTAAATAAAATATATCGCTAGGAACAATCATTTAAAAATAATTGAGACTATAATTTGATTGAATTCTATCATCATTTAAGTGTTACCATTTTATAAAACTTTAATTACATTTTCATTAAAACAGTAATAATTTTATATATCATAATTTTCATTATAAGTATCAAATAAAAATTCTTTCTGTTTTTATATTAAATAACAGTTAATGCTTATTTATTTTTTGTTCTTTTAAGTACCTATAAAGTGTTTTTGCAAAATCTTAGCTCAGAATTCTGTCAATCTAACTTAGATATCTGAGATTAGCAGTTGTACTGAAGACACCCAATGACAAGATAAATACCTAACCACAGACTAATAAGGAGAGAACTGATTGTTTACGTTAACTTTACCTAAATTCCAACTTTTTTTAGCTACTATTCCCCAAGTTAAAAAAAATATTTATTAAATGCGGATAAATTACGGAGTTGATATAGAATCTTAAGGAATATATTAATCTTTAAGGTAATAACTAAAAATAACGATGTATGAAGTCTTGCCCGTGTTCTTTCCAAACTTAATTTATTTGCAACTAACCGTGGACTTGTATGCGATTCACGCAGTTTGATACGAAATTGATACGAAAAAATAGAGTAACGAACTGGCCAAGTGCGAATCGGACTGGCGCTTTTGCGTTCGAGTGTTAATTAATATTTAGTACAAAAAACCGAATGGACTTGAATCCTTCAAAGTCTCGGAATCCTAAGTCAAGTAGGGTAAAAGAAGAAATTACACAAAGTTTAGGCACTCCAGTTCTCAACGATTCGGCAAGCGATCCATTTTGCCATATTTTGCCAACAGTGCCAGCTATCGTTTGTTCTTTGTAAAAACCGGGTCCGATATTTATTTATTTCCATAATCTTCCTACTATCATTACAGGCACAGACCCAATGCGATAATAGTACGACACAACAATCCATTACTACACACTTAAAACATGCACAAGCATACAACAAAACATAACTATACAACTATGAATAACACAAGACACACAGCAAGACTTTTACAAATTCAGTCAATTTGGATGAAAATATGTCCAATCTGGCAGGAACTTCGTTAAGTGTAACGATAGGTCGAGTCAGTGGAGTTTTGGCTAGCATATTCGTCCTGGCCTCCGGCACAACCAGCAATGGCGGACACCGACGCCTCCAAACATAGCGATATGGTACGTACAGGTGTAAGCGTTGTAGTACTCCCGGGTTATGAGTTACCCCTCTTATTAGATTGAAAATGTATATGATAAGTGCGAAATCCCGACGTGCCCTCAATTCATTTTATCCTACCATTCCGATAACAAATAGCGTAGGGTACATAAGTGGATATATTATCCGAGGCACAGATATGTAATATCACCACGGGACTTCGGACTGAGAGTCAGACATTGGAAAGACCCAAGAGGCAGAGTAGTTAATAAATTATGCAATAAATTGCATACGATTTTAATGTGTTGAAATGTAAAGTAAACTTTACATTTCAGCAACTCAAAATGTAAGAACTCATTAAAATCGTATCATTATATCAAAGAATATTCAAGTCTGTAAGCAGTGGAGGATTTTTCTTTGAAAAGAGGGTTGATGCCTTTGAGCAAGGTAAAACCTAACATTCTAAGAAAAATAAACAAGCGAAATTTTTTGATCACTTTGTAGTTTTTCGCCGTGTTGGTCCTGGCCTCTTTTGTAGAATAGGCCAACTGCCGTTCTGCCAGGCAGGTCGTAAAAGGCGACCGATTGGCTATCGAGTCACTGCCATCGTGGCTACTAGGTGGTAGAGTTCTGCATTGTCTTGCCCGGGTTTGGTACCACCGCCTTACCTATTCCTGCCGCAATAGCGTCAGTGCTTGTTGCTGTCGTGTTCCGGTTTGGAGGGTAAGGTAGCCGGTAAACTTATGCATGTGGCATTACTAGCATTATAAACATTTACTTATCCTGATTAAATCACCTAACTTTATTCGTTAAATCATTAATTAAGAGGGAAGTGGAGAAGTGGTATGAAAATTTTATTTGCAAGTAAAGTGTTATTCTGTAATCGGTTACCAATGAAAACAAATGAGGTTTTGCCATTAAATTATGTAACAAAATTAACGCGAAAATTGCGAAGACGATAATGATTAACAAGGGACCTGTAATATGTTCACGATTAGCCAACGGTGTAATGTATAATGATACCTGTTGGCAAGTTACAAGAATAACTAGGTACGTGTCTCTCTCTAAACCACTGTATATGAACTAAGTAGTAATTTTTTCGCCATGTTGGTCCCGGCCTCCTTTGAAGAATAGGCCAACTGCCGTTCTGCCAGGCAGGTCTTAAAAGGCGACCGATTGGCTATCGAGTCACTACCAACGTGGCTACACCTAGTAGCCACGTCGTTGTGACTCGATAGCCAACGTAGAGTTCTGCATTGTCTTGCCGGGGTCTGGTACCATCGCCTTACCTATTCTTGCCGCAATAGCGCCAGTGCTTGTCGCTGTCGTGTCCCCGTTTGGAGGCCAAGGTAGCCGGTAAACTTATGCATGTGGCATTAGACCTCGCCACAAGATAGCAA
The DNA here is from genome assembly GCA_036924255.1 of Apodemia mormo. Lineage (NCBI taxonomy): Eukaryota > Metazoa > Arthropoda > Insecta > Lepidoptera > Riodinidae > Apodemia > Apodemia mormo. The sequence continues at coordinate 26,782,295 of JAUPFN010000014.1, forward strand.
CGCACCATTAACATCTTTGGTGTCTATAGGCGATGGTTGACTCTTTTCATCAGGAGACCTATCTGCTTGTTTGCTATCTTATGATACAAAAAAAAAAGTTTCACCGTTCATTCTTCGTAAAACGTAAGATTTGCAATTAAATGTTTGCTTAGAGGGATCTGATACTTCTTAACTTCCACCGCCGTATTTTTTTTTGTGTGTTATCCGCCTGGAGGAGATCTGATTAAAATTTATAACTAGTTCCAAGTACCTTATATTGAATAGAAAGGCCAATTAAAAGTTTTCATACGTATACCTATATATAGCAAGTTGATTAAAGATAGGTATTAGTTTATTTCAACCGATAAGAGCGATGGTAATGTTAAAATTTTATGTAGTGTAATGTAGCTTCGCTAAAACATCAATCAATACTTAAACCGTGAAGTGTGCAACATCCACACAAACCTACAACGAGGTTTAAGGCTGTTGAAATATTTGTAAGTTTATGATAATTTTTTTTATTAAATAAATAAATAAAAAAATAATACGTTTCATACGTATATAAACAAAAGATATGAAAGTATCTTTACGCCCGTATGCGTATACCCGAAGAGTTACAACCACTTACAATTTACCGATGATACTTATTCCCACAATGTGATAGGTATCAAGCCTACCGCCAACTGGACATTTATCCAACCCTGAGCAATGTTGTTTTAGCAGAAATTTGAAAAAAAAAACAGTTTTTGATTTGCCTGATCCGGGAATCAAACCCAGGACTTCATGTGGTCAATTCACACGCAAAACAAAGAAATATTTTAAAAAAAACATTCTTGCATAAATCAATAACTACACATTAAAAAAATTTAGGCTCACCTTGCGCTTTGACTTGCATATGTTGGTGTCAAGTAAGTCAATGTTTAAGCTACGAGATACAATGTTTAGAGACATGCTCGCTCTTTTAAAGAAAGAGTTTGTCCTGTACCTATTCTTAGCAACTAGTGAGGTGCTGATACTCTTAATGAACTTGGTACTCAAAGCAGGATGTTACTTACAAGTTCTGAGCAGTCTATTAGAATTTAAGATTTTAAACAGTGAAAACCATTAGCGACTCGCCTCCCGAGGGGGACGTAAATAGTGCCTTCTATATTGACATTGTATAAGTTTACCGGCTACTTTACCCTCCAAACCAAAACACAACAGCGACAAACAGCAACGTTATTGAGACAATGATAGGTACTAAGCCCGGGCGAGACGCTGCAAATCTCTAACGCCAAGTTAGAAAATTCACTTCGCTTTTATTAGTATTCTATGCTATAAATGGAAATAAAAAGAACCGTTTGCCTTTTTAAAAAGTATTAGCAGAAGCCGTATCGTTATTAGTTTCAGAAATTGAGCTTTTGTCGTACGTTCGTTCATTTTGATTTCGCGATCGCATCGAAACCACAATACCCTCATCGTCGCTTTAATTTCGTTCGCCGTTGGAAATCATTTGTACGAGTCTTTTGCATGACTGACTCTCGTACTTTTAACTCTCCAAATATAACGGTCCGCTGCTTGTTAGAAAATGCATTTTTGTATGTATGATATACTTTTGTATGAATATTTGATTTCATATCAATCGCCTCTATGGTCTAGTGGTCCGGTGTCGGAGTTGACCACATGAGGTCCCGGGTTCGATTTCCAGGTCGGGCAACTAAAAAAATGTGTTTTTTCAATTTTCTGATAAAAACAATGTTGCTCGGGATTGGAAAGTGCCCGGTTGGCGATAGGCTTGCCACCTATCACATTGTGGGACTAAGTATCTGGCTAATCGTAGGTGCACTTGTTGTACCTCTGCTTACCTCTTCGGGGATATGGGCGTGAAGATGTTATTATTATGGTATTAAACTTGCATTGCTTAAGAACCAAATTTCTGCGTTAAATTGACCCTAGTTCCTCTCAACCTGTATAAATCAGGCATATTTATGTAATTTAGACGACATAACATAATATCATATTATGGATGGATAAAAATAATTTACTTGGTTTTGGTTTGTAGGGAAATGTTTTTTTTTCACTTATTTATTACTGTCGGGCTAATAATTGTTGCACAAGCAAACTAAGGGTAGACGTAGATCTAAGCCTGGGACTTGGTGTTCGAGGACCGAAGTCTATATGATAAATGTTGGGGCTTAGAGTTAGAGAATTGCGTCAGCGATAATTAAATCGCGTTATAAGATGATTGTAATACTTGAGCACCAATATGTTCTAATCTTAACTATTATTATACGGAAGAAACATTTGATTTTTGGTTTGTTACGATTTAACTCAAAAACTATTTAAAAAAAAATCGTTTAGATCATCAAATTATAATACAGTTTGTTGGAAACGGTATCTACTTACATGTGTTATGAGTGTTAGTCACGATAGAACGATAGAATTACATATATAAATATTGGAATATATTTAATAAACACCCAAACCCGGAAACACAAACATTTATGCTCATCACACAAATGCTTGTCCTCGTCGGGGATTCAACCCGAGCCCCGTTGATTGCGTAGTCAGGGTCGCTAACACAAGCAACGGGGCGGTCAAATTTTAGGAATCATATTTTTGGACTCGACATAAAAAAATTAACCCGAATAACTCAATAGCTGAGTTATAGATTTTTTTTTTTATTTTATAAACTAAACGTTGGCATTCCATTGTAAGTTATTTATTAACAATCTAGTACTACGTCGTCTTAAACAATGAGATTGTAAATAAATCCTTATGTCCTAATGTCTAGTATTACGTCGCCATAGACAATGGTATCGTAAATGATAACGTGTCGTTAGCGATGTCGCTAGACTTATTGTTAGTAAACAAATATTGCAAAGGATGTTTTAAAGAATACTTGGTAACAACAAATTAGTTGTTAGTAATTTTATTTTTTTAATTTAGGCAAAGTAATTTATTTCGTAATTACGAAGTATTTATATAAATCAGTGAAAGCCGTGTATAAAATCAACTTGATGGTGCTAACTACACTTTGTTTAAATAAGGATTCGTAAATAAAACTAACCAGTAAATCTGTAGCAAGATTTACGCAGATTTTGTAAAAAGTATGTTAATACGTGTAATAAATATTAAATTCGCGTTCGCCTAATTTTATATTACGTGAACGGAGGACTTTAAAATTTGACACCGCAGACCACATGAATACTAATACCACATGAATAGACACGCCATTGGGAAGAGAGCGTGTCGCCGCGTTTATGACCAAACGCTCCTATCACTGTCAAAAGTCTTTACTAGGTGGTAGTGTTCTGCATTGTCTCGCCCGGGTCTGGTACCACCGCCTTACCTATTCCTGCCGCAATAGCGTCAGTGCTTGTCACTGTCGTGTTCCTGTTTGGAGGGTAAGGTAGCCGGTAAACTTATGCATGTGGCATTAGACCTCGACACGAGATAGCAACGCACCATTAACACCTTTGGTGTCTATAGGCGATGGTTGACTCTTTCCATCAGGAGACCCATCTGCTTGTTTGCTATCTTATGATATAAAAAAAGTCTCATACATTTGTAGATAGGTATATTATATCGTGAGAAAATAGAAATGTTACGTTGTACTATTTTATCGTACCGAATGAGATGACAAGGTTTAAAATTATTTTTTTAACCTTGTCACCTTTCAACGGTAAGTACTATAACTCTGTATTTCTGTGTGTAAATGCAAACTACACTGTTAAACTAAGAAATTGTCTTGAAAGGCGTATATATTTAATTCATGTTTGGCACAGTTAAATTTTACATTGTGGAGGACTGTAGCTCATTTCACATTGTCTGATGTCATTTTAAAGAGATTTTATTGTTTAGACTATAGTCAAATTTCGACCAGCGGTTGATCACTAGTATGCTATAATAAGCTACAAATAATCATAAATAAAACTACAAACTGTTTACAGGATAATGCGTCGTAAAGGCTTATGGTATAAATATAAAACTTATTTTTATTTTAGTACGTAAAGAAAATGTAGCCTTTGATAATCTTATAACTAATTACGTGCGTGACTTCAAATTTTCTACGAATTATCGGGTAAAATGGAACAGGTTTTATGGCAAAATATATATGTACTTATATAGATGTGTAAAGCGTGACTCAAACAAGAATTAGTTACTACTTGGCGTGTAAATGCTGGCTCATAAATTCGATTTGACTTATTTTGCTGTTTGGAATATTAATAGAATATCGGCGTCTAAAAAGACAATGATTTTAGTTAGAGAGGCTAATCGATTTTTTAAATAAATTAGAAAAAATATATAATTGCGCCGGTTCCTTTGCTATGTAGTCAGAGTACCGTCTTTTATGGATTTATGGGTGTCAATTTTCATTCTGCGCTCTCATGCATTTATCAACCAACCAAATGACATTGATATCCAAATGACAATGTATCAATCTAAAGATTTTGTGGCTTCGTATTACGCAAAAACATGGGTTTTGATTAATCAACTCTCAGTAATCAAATAAGAAAATAAAATGTCATCAAATGTGTTGACAATAATAATAATGAGCTTAAAATATTCAGGAAGAGCAATACGTCTTTGTAATTATACATAATTATTCCTTTTAATGCTTTGTACAAAGGAAAAATAATACGAGTACTATATTTGTCAAAGAAATCTGTAACTGACGCTTTTTAGAAAAGGAATTTTTTTCTCTGGAAGGTAATGATGATAATTAAGAAGGGTCAATTTTGGCCCTTTAACTAGCGAAGTAATTAAAAGAGTGTTTTATATTACATAATTAATTATGTTTTTGATAGGTTTTCTCTGTTTTGAAAATAATCGAATATTCGCCTTTCTGCTAGGCAGTTCGAAAAAGTCAGACGTTAGTTAAACGTGGCTGCGTGCTGCGTACATATTTTTTTAGTCTAAGAGATCTGGCATAGAAAAACGTTGGTTTCGAGCCAAGTTTAGATAGTTCATGTCTTGTGATCAGGTGCAGAGTCTTGCTACAAAGTCCATAGTACATTAAAAAAATGTATTTCTTGAATTTCTTGGGTATCTTATACCCTTCACCATACTACTGACACAGAGTGAGAACCACGTTGCATCTTTCCGACCACTTGTTCAGTTTTCTTAGAACTGTGAGAGCTTATATCAATGAAGAAAACTAGTTGGATAATTTGCAAAGCGCGAACTTTTACGTGTAGGTACCCTTGCGATTGCCACTGAAAGGGAAAATATATAAAATTGGTAAAGTGCGTGTTGGGCCACGCGCAATATAGGGTTCCGAAGCTACCTATCACAATAATGCGGATTAACAAAAGAGCTTTTATTGTTGTACTAGCTGTTGCCCGCGCCTTCGTCCGCGCGGACTTCGTTTACTCCGCACAGCTCCTCCCCCGTAGGCGATAGCGTGATAATATGTAGCCTATATGTTGACCCGACCTGTTAGTAATATACATGCAAAATTTGAAGTAAATTCATGCAGTACTTTTTGAGTTTACCCCGGACATACATTGACTTACCTACGATTTTATTATATGTAGTATAGATACTGTGAACATTTCACCTATTTAACGTCAATGGCGAATATATCCGCAACACAGGCTCACCGCCTATAAAAACTTTTCTAAGTACATTTTATAAGTTTAGTCGACTATTACTCAAACTTGAAAACCTTCTTAGATGTAAATTAGTTTTCCTTTTAACTGCATTGTATTTATTTTTTCCCACCCTTGAAACCAAACGTTTAGCTGGCAGAGGAGGGGGGGGGGGAGGCACTTGACTCTAACAAAAATTAACATTTGAAAGCTTAATATTTCACAAACGAGTCCCCTGATCGAAATTTTATTAAAAATCTGTGCAAAGATACCGCACGTTATACACACGAAAAAAAATGAACATCCCCTCTTTACATATAGAGGAGCTACCCTAAAAATATTTTTTAAGGTTTTATGTTACTCCTTTGCTGTCGTGAGTAATATGTATATTTAAGCCATATTACAGCTTTCTAGTACTAAGAATCTCTGGGCTATATCGTTGTTGTAAGAATGCCACTAAAAACTTCGTGGAAGAGAAGCGTTAAAGGGAAAGACTGCTAGCAGACGGGATGTTGGTGAACAACTTCGAGGCAAAACCCAAACTCTTTTGGAGGGAGATGAAGAAGACTAGGATTTGTTCATGAGATTCCAGAATGGACAGGATTAAGGATAATGTTGGTTATATTATTATTAGCATAGAAATTGTGTCAATTTAATGGAGTGAATATTTTGGTGATATATATAGGTATGTCCAGGATGCTCAGGTCTGCATTTGCGTCTAAGTCAGTACAATGCACCATTACCATCTCTTGTGCTAAAGGAAATTGCTATCTCTTTCCATCAGGAGACCTATCCGCTTGTTTGCTATAATATGAAATAAGTATTTTAAAAAGAAAACTAAAAAATGTTTGATTTGGATGAAGGTATTAATATTATACATAAATAGATAATAGATAAATATTCACGGGACAAACTACACTTACTGATCTAACCCTAAAGTAAGCAAATTATTTGCTTGTGTTATGGGTGTTAGCCAACAATACTAATACATATAAATACTAGAATATATTTAATGAACACCCAAACTTGGAAATACAAACATTTATTCTCATCACACAAATGCTTGTCGTCGGGGATCGAACCCGAGCCGCGCCGATTGCGTAGTCAGGGTCGCTAACCACTCGACCAAGGAGGCGGTCAAATATAAGCTGTGAATAAATATAAAACAAAGAATACTTGTTAATGGACCAATTAATTTGCATACAAATGTATACAGTTGATTAGTGATCCGGTTTCATAGATATCACCCGGCGCCATTTGCATAGCTGTAATTCCAGCTGTCACTTACATTACACTGTAAAATAATTTACGCCCAGGCAATTCAGTTTCACATAAGAGTTAGAATTAGAACCAAAGTAGGTTGCAAATGGATATTGTGATTACATGCATATTACGGAAAGGTTGCCTCGCCCCTACGGTTTACTGGCACGAATATTGTATACGTAGGTCACACTATAAGTTTTGCGTAACTTAAAAAAACAACATGTTATAACCAAAATATTATGTTTATTGCTTTTCAAAATAATCTCCATTACATTTTAAACACTTTTTCATGCGATCGAACCATTTTTTAAAACAGGAGGACCACAGATCTGAAGGCATGTTTGTGTGTGTAACATACATGCATACATACAGATAAAAACAACCATACATACAAATACGTAACATACATACAAACACATAAACAAACATACAGGCATACATACGTACCTGCAAACTCACAGATATACCTTTTTTTATTGAAACATATACTTTAACACATACTAACAAAAAGCATTGCAAAAACCGTATCCCGGTTTGTCCGCAAGTCCGCAAGCAACAGACATATAATTAATATACATATTTCAGGTATTTGGACGCCTAAATTGATCATCATACTCAAATATTATTCAATTCCAAAAATATTTCATACATACATTTCAAAATGATAATTTCGTTTTTTCGTAGGTTGAAAATAAGAGGATAAAATATAATGTTATCTATATACATATAATAAAATCGTAGGAAAGTCAAAACTGTACATTGAATATTTTTTAAAAGAATACTTGGGGCGTGATCTACAATCGATATCGAAGCCAACAATATAGTTTTTAGAATTTTTGTCTGTTTGAGTGTTTGTCTGTTTGTCTGTATGTAAGTCCGGGGTAAACTTAAAAAGTACTGCATGGATTTACTTCAAATTTTGCATGAATATTACTAACAGGTCGTTTCAACATATAGGCTACATATTATCACGCTATCACCTATAGGGGAGGAGCAGTGCGGAGTAAACGAAGTCCGCGCGGACGAAGTCGCAGGCAACAGCTAGTATTACGATAAAACTGTGATAACATATACGCTTTTGGACACGCATCCCAAAGTAGTCCCTTGAGCTTCAAAATTATTTGCAGCAAAGTTATCATGGATGAATTGAAAATCAAACTTTGTGACATGCGAATTAGAACTAACGCAATAGAATTTATATGCAATGAGTAATGACCGTGTTTTACAGCACTAATAAGTACAACATAAATGTCACCTAATGTTATTATTTAATAGATCGTACACTTCCACACACATACACACACGATTTTTATGTTTCGTCGTGAAAGTTTAACAAACAGACATCATTTCTCATTTATAAAATTACAATATATATATTTTAAGCTATTGCATAGCTTCTATCACGGGCCTTGAGCGTGGAGACCGAATCCAGAAATTCCGTAACAAAAAAAACCTAACATCCCCCACTCCGACCGGCACAGCGGTGATACTTTTTAGTTTTTCCATCTGTCGATAAATACCAGAGCTTTTAACGACTTTTTGAAATATCACGCTTGTCTCTTTAGTTCAGCAACCCGCCTTTAGGTGGCATTGGTTGTATTGGAAAACTACCGTAATCAGCTGTTTGTGAGAAAGTATATAGGTGTATAGGTATTTATCATCTACGTACAACAGTGAATATCTGTACTCGTATAATTTGTGTACAAAGTGTTTTAAAAATGAATAAACAAAGTGCATTTATTAATGAAGAAAGTCACGAACAATTAGTGAAAGAAAATGAGTTAGTACTCTATATACATTCATTTTATTATTATTATCACAAATGCAGTATTATTTTTTGTTTTGTTAATTTATATATAATACTGCTATAAAGATAACCAAAATTTTTGATATTAAAATAAGCGATATTAAAAGTAGCCCTCTTTTATGTATATACACACACACTAATATATAATTGTAATTGCATAAGTTGATAAAAAATGCTATGCAATAGCTTTACCGCGGCAGTCTCCGAGTGCCACACGTCTTTTTTTTATTCATAGCACGTTTAATAGATAAATATATAGTAAATTATTTAAAATATTGTATGCAGTTGTTAAAGTTTAGTAGCGACATATCGTGCAATGCACCTTGTTCAACTTAGCTTATCTTAGAAGGGCAATTGATGTTCAGCGTAAACATTGTATAAATATGGTTACGTGCCACATCGCAGATCAGATTAAATTATTGCGTGACACGACTCAACAGGTTCTCTATAAAGATACAACATGTTTGATTAAAAACATAGAGCTGGCATAGATTATATTCTTTATTAAATATCAACAGAACAGCAAGCTTATCTAAGCAGTTACAGCATGAGGAAAAAGAGAAAGCTAGATAATTTGTGCTTGTGAAAAGTTATATAAAAACTTTAAAACAAGGTTTTGTTGTTTTTTAAAGGAAAATATAGATTAAACTTGTTTGATTTTAAATATTTTGTAATATTAATCAGAACATCCATACTAATATTATAAATGCGAAAGTAGCTCTGTCTGTCTGTCTCTTCTTCACGCCTAAACCACTGAACCGATTTGGATGAAATTTGGTACAAAGATAGTTTGAGACCCGAGAATGGACATAGGATAGTTTTTATCCCGGAAATCCGACGGGAACGCAAACTATGCGGGTTCCACGCAGACGAAGTCGCGGGTACAGCTAGCATTAAAATAAAACAAAAAACTCTTTCTAAATATCTGTCATACGTACTAGCACTATGGTGATATAAAGACTATTTTATTTTATTTACATTTCACTTAGTCAACTTCTTATTTATGTGATTTTTACAAGCTGTTGCCCGCAACTTTGTGACGAGACGTAAAAACCCTTATAATATGTAAAGAATTTTTTGTTCATGTTTTTTTTCTCTCGGTACGTCCGAGAGAAAAAAAACATGAACAAAAAATTTCGTAGCGTCGCAAGTTTTTTTATACTATTAGATAGCAAGCAAGTAGATGTTTCTCCTGATGGAAAGATAAATCACCGCCTATACACACCAAATATGTTGATGGTGCGTTGCTATCCATGTAGCGGGATGGCAATGTCACATGCATAAGTTTATCGGCTACTTTCGGCTTATCGGCTAAAACGACAAGTATTGACGCTATTGCGGCAAGAATGGGTAAGGGGTGGCACCATATACCTGGGCGAGATGTTGCGGGACCTTACTACCTAGTACTCACAATGGTAGTGACACGTACAACTAGTCATTCGCTTCTTACAAACTGCCTGGTGGAATTGCACACAATCTATTCTTGAAAAGGAGGCGCGGAGATACAGAGTACGGTAGTATATAAGCTGTATACTTATTACTGGAAGTCTTCAGTACATTGATCGGCTTATTTTGTACGTCTTTTTTAGGGTTTCATACGTAAAAGGCAAAACGGGACCCTATAACTAAGCCTCCGCTGTCTGTCCGTCCATCTGTCTGTCACCAGGCTGTATCTCATAAACCGTGATAGCTAAAAAGCTGATTTTTTTACAAATTATGTATTTCCGTTGCCGCTATAACAAAGAGTACTAAAAATAAAAAAATGAAACTTCTAAGAGGATAGTAGTTTCATTTTTTACCCTATACAATAGACACGTTTTTTTTCGTATTTTTTAAAGGTGATGGTACGAAACCCTTCGTGCGCGTGTCCGACTCGCACTTGACCGATTTTTTCTTATTTAGATACTTTACGCTACTCTAGCCACGTACGAAGGGAGAAAATTAGATTTTCTTATCTTCAATGTATCGTTTTTTCTGTACATGAATTCGGGTTCGGATCTGAAGGTTAGCGATTCAAAAATTAAAAATTTAATAAAAATACTATTTAACATTATACTTTTTGTAAATTGATTCAAATTTCATGTGGGCAAAAAGGGTACTAAGATGACCAAAACTGTTTATATATATATATATATATATATATATATATATATATATATATATATATATATATATATATATATATATATATATATATATATATATATATATATATATATATATATATATATATAGTTATGAAATCGTATTGGTAAATGAAATGAAAATATTTATTTGCAAGAATATAGGTGTTACACGTTGTTAAAAATTAATTAAGTTGCCAACATATTCTACCATTATATGGTGTGCAAATATTTAAAAATTACCATTATCTAATATAACATTTTAAACTTTACATTGATTTTTTAGAATTACTACCGGATTGAAACGCGGCCACACGCGGAGAAGATACGGCGGAGGAAACCCAGCGGGCTTGTCTTTTTTCTCTATTTTTTGTACTTATTATTAATGTACAGGAACTATTTCATATCAGAAAAGTAATTTTATAATTACAAAGTTAAATTTTTTGTGTAATCAAAATGTTTATATTTAATTTACAAAATTATTTCACCATTTAGAAAATTTTATTACATTTCAATTTTTCAAGGCGATTTTTTTTTTTTTATATTTCTATCTATTATCATTTAATTTTACCACCTAAAAATTCTTTAATATCATAATATTTTTATCTAACATATTTTGTGGGTAGACCGTTACCTTGTCAAATCATGAAATTTAAAACCTTTGGCAAATGTTGGTTGCGTTTCACCTTTTTATATCACTTTGTAAACCAAGCAATTTAGTATAACCGTTTACAGTATCATAAAGTTTAGTAATATATTTCAAGTTATTACAGTGTCATTTACTCACAATTACAGGTAAGATCCTAGTCAATGGACCCCGCTGTGCAATGCTTTGTTTTCTAAATGTAATAAGTCGTGTAGGAGCTAACTTGTGGCTATTTTGGGTCATATACCAATACGACAAATTAGCACAATATAGCATAATAGCACAATATAGCATGGTTTATAGTAGCGTAAAGTAACACATGTCAAGTATCGTTGCATCGTCACTTACAAACAATTTTAGGTAAGGTCCTAGTCAACGGATCCCACTCTGTGGTGCTGCGTTATCTAGATGTAAGACCTAATGGTAACCTAACAAACCTACTTGATATTTATGTAATAAATCGAATAACAGCTAGCTTATGGTTGTTTCAAACCATATACTATACGACGCAATTTACTATAACTGATAGGGATATAGTGGCGCTAGTGGCATTTATTACATTTCCTTTTTAACCGTCTTCCTAAAAGAAGGAGGTTATTATCTTTATCTCCATTAGATCGTACTTTTTTGAATGTTTCTTCAGAACCTCAGAACTTCGTTATTTTTGAACCGATTTTAAACATTCTTTTTATTTGAGGGTATACTTCCCGTGTAGTACTTTTTTAATTTGGTGAATATCTGATGTAGGGTTCCAGAGATACAGGTAATGGGAAGTCAGTTGTTGCAGTTTTACTGCGTTAAAAATATTTTATAAATATTGCTGAGTATCTTTACACATAATTTTGTGTAAAATCGACCCTCATTTATTCAGCCGCCGCAACTCCTAGTCACGTCCTGTCTATTAAGCGGGTTTGAGTGGTTAGATATGACGGGTTATCAATATCATCGATATTAGACGTATGCTTACATGCACTGACAATTTAGCTTCATATTATAACCAACTAGAGCCTATTTTACTAAAATAATCAATTGAAAGTTTTTATGTTTGAATATTTGGATGTTTGTTACTACTTCACACAAATACGGCTTTGGTGGATTTGAGTGAAAATTTAATATACATATAAGATTTTTATTCGGCAAATACATTGAAGTGAAATTAAAAAAAAAACTGATTAGGCAGCAGACGGATCCAAAAATATGCGGATTAGGCAGCTTAGTACTTTTGAAGGTTTCATGATTCTTTTTTGCTATTTTCATTCTTCATTGTTCGAATAAAAAGTCTTTTAAGTGACGTAGGTGACGCACAAATATGAAAAAATTAAAGAGGCGGGATATACCACACCTTTTCTTGTTCTAAGAACTGAACGAGTACCTTTCATTTTTTGTACGAGGAATAGTCCATTTTCCACTCTGTAAACAGTTTGTTAAGGGCATACATGAATTTTTAAATTAACGGATTATACTATCATTTTTAAATATATATAAACGGGTTAAAAACGCGTACATGTATAGAACTTACTTGTAAAGTTCGATGTTTAGTTTACCGACGACCGTGATCACGAGCAGACCCTTTACAAGTAAGTTCAATATACAAGTAGGTTCAATATACAAGTGAGTTCTATATATGTACGCGTTTTTGACCCGTTTATATATATATTTAAAAAATAGCATACAGTTTAACAAAGTGGATGGTAGAGTTCAGCAGTTTCAGATGGATTTATAACTACCACCCTGCATTTTTCCAACGCAATAGCGTCAGAGTTTGGAGTACAAAGTAGCCGATAACTTATGCCTGTAAATTATATCCCAGACACATGGGTGGCAACGCGCCGTTTATACCTTTGTTGTACATCTGCGCAGGTTATCTCTTTTTATTAAGATATTTGTATATTTGTTTCTTTTTCTGTGATATAAAAAAGACGGTAAAGATGTTTTGGCAGTCATTCATAAATTTAATTGCGCATCACTCTTAATTCATCGAGTTAGAGTTGCTTTAGTTTAATATTACATAACAGAATATTAAACAATTACTTTTTGTAAACTATAAAACATTATTTTGAGATTTAATAACGTTGGCTAACTAAGAGTCTATAATTGTCACGTTCTATTCGTGCCGAAAAGTAACATCATTAATTTAACATAAGTGTGTTTTTTACGTAACAGAAATAACCTTGTGCATTTTCGCCTCCACTGAATAAGCAATAATCAATAAGCTTCCCGAATAAAAAAATGTATCAAAAGCTGGAGCCTCACTTGATTTTCAGACCTTTAGTAAGGGTTTGATACTGGGGTGCACCGGCCCATAGGTGCGAACAGTACTCCATGTGCGGTCGGACTTGTGCTTTGTAAAGCATTAGTATATGGGCAGGAGTGAAGTACCGTCTAGCCCGATTTAATATCCCCAGTTTCTTGGAAGCTAATTTAGCTTTGCCCTCCAAATGATGACTTGATGATGATGATGACTCCAAATGATGATGAATTACGCGCAAAGAGGAAGCCTAGGAGATCCGCTTTTTCTTTGGCGCTATGGGCCAGCGATTCGTCTGGTTTTCGTAAAGGTGGTAGTGACGACTGACAAAGTTACCCTGAATAGCCTTGGCAAGAGGCCAGAACACACGACTTCCAAATGGAAGGCGCACTAGTCTCTTGCAAATTCATTCAATGTAACTTGACTTAGCTCTAGCTATTTCACGCTTAAGAGACCTAGAGACAAAATTAAACTGCTTTTTAAGGTCATCGGATTTTGGATCACCCTGAGCTTTAGCTCGTATCCAGGCTCGGAATGCAGTTTGCTTTATGTAGTGCACTTTTTTGCAAGACTGGTCAAACCATGGACGAGAACGATCACCGACGGGAATTATGGAGCTAGGTATGAAATAGTCCATACCCTGCTGCACCTCGTCGGCAATCATTTCTGCACAAGTGTGAGGATCATCTGATGACATGCAGTGCCGCCTCCAAGGGTAGGATGCAAAAAAGTTCCGCAATCCATCCCAATCTGTTGACTTATAATGCCAATTTTTTCGAGTAGCAATGGAACGCTTATTATTCTGACTCGTAGGCGCAACAGATTGTATCAGGCAATGGTTGGATGTACCCAAGAGTGCACTGACCGAGACCTGATAGCCATCAGGATGTGTTGTCAGCAGAAGGTCTAATAAGGAGGGAGAATGGTCAGCTATATCAGGGATACGGGTGAAGGTGAATGTACTATCTGAGTCAAACCATATGTCAGAGCAAAGTCACGCGTAGTTCTACCAGCAAAGTCGGTGATCCGGGATCCCAACCACTGTATATGATGTGCATTAAAGTCTCTTAAGACAACCAATTCAGCAGATGGAGCCAACGCTAGTAATTGATCAGACGTCGTTTGAACATGCTCAAAGAACCTCTCAGTATCGGCATTACTACTGTGATACTTATGGAGGCAAGCGTAGATACGGATGTGGCCACCATGTTCTACGCGAACCCATAAAACTGATAGGCCCTGAAGTTCGTAGGTACCAAGACGATTATAATAAATACGTACGTGAGAGACGTGCAAATGCGCAAACCCCAGCTCGAGGGAGAAAATTGTGCTCCAAGTTATATCCTGGGTACTTCAAATAAACGACATCTGACGAAGAGGATATTTGTGTCTCGGTTAGGAAAAGGATCGCCGGTTTTGCTGTTTCGAGGTGGAAATGAACAGCTTCTAAATTGGAATGTAAGCCCCTTATAATACAAAGGTCCACTTGAAATGTAGAAGGGGTTGCCGCTGTAGAGGAACTCTTCTTTTTAGACTTGACAATATAATTTTTTTAATTCATTTTTTTAAGAGAGAGGAGATCGGAATTGAGCGTCTGTGTCGAAAGGCAAGTCAAAGTAAGGCACTGGTAACTTGTTAAGTAGACTGGGTTGTGTGGGAGGCTGGCATGGGTGGCGGAAGGGCCTCCGATCCGATCCACAAAAAAAATTTGTCACGTTCCACTCCGGTATCCCATTCCGGCGCGACAAACCTCCTGTGGACTTTTTTCATTGGCGGCGGGACAGCCTCCTAAGCCAGGACAGCCTAGATTCGGGTCCCCTACGAACCAACGGGCGGCCAGCGGACAACCGTTTCATTGGGTCTCCCTGGCCCCCACGCCAACCTTTCACGCCCAGTTACACTAATTTGTCTATTATGCGCTACGTACTCACACTTCACCAGGGACAATCAATTCGGGAAAGGGAAGTGGTACCAGGCCCTACTGCCGAAACACAACATATGGTATTTGGCCGCAGACTCTAGTCTGGCGGTGGTCATATGCCAGGCGTCCCAGGACAGGGCTCTACCACCCTTTATATTTTGGTCACTCGTTAGCACCGCCCAGGGGGCACGTGTAGGGACTTAATTGGTTACTACTTACGGATGTGAGTGACAGCCCCCCAATTTTTGTTTTCAATTTTGGTTTGGCTGTCGCGTCTGTCTGTCCGTCTGTCTGCCTGTTACCAGGCTGTATCTTATAAACCGTGATAGATACAAAGCTGAAATTTTCTCAAATTATGTATTTCTGTTGCCGCTATAACAACAAATACTAAAAATTCAAATATTAAGGGGGTTCCCGATACAATAGACGTGTTTTTCGTATTTTTTTGTTCAATATTAATAACGGCAACAGGTAGACGCTTAAAATTTTCACAGAATATTTAGTCGTATATTACCTTACAAAACAAATAATTAAATAAAAATAAAGTAAATATTAAAAGTGGGCTCCCATACATCAAACGTAATTTTTAAGCAATTTTTTACTCGATCTTAATAAACAGGTTTCGCTGATTGCAGTATCATCACGGATGTTTTTCCACAGTTTCAAGGAAAAACAAATGATATACGAACTCAATACACGTTTCACTTCACACGTTTCACGAAAATGCGTAAAATGTAATCTATATATATATATATATATATATATATATATATATATATATATATATATATATATATATATATATATATATATATATATATATATATATATATATATATATATATATATATATATATATATATATATATATATAAATTAATGCCACTTTTCGTTGTAATTTTATAACTCAAGAACGGGTTTACCTTTCCAAGCTAAGTATTTAGGCTTTGTTCGGATTATTTAGAAGATGGTTTATGTGAAGTTTGTACAAAATCGGTAGAGCGGTTCTTCATTTATCACATTTTTTGTAACAAATGAATTCAATATATGGCGATACGTAGCGAAGCACGTAACGGGCTGCTAGTAGTTTCATATAATACGTCAGGTGTCCACTACGTTGTCTATTACTATCGCCATAACTTAAGGATACGGTTTATTTCAGATAGCCCGTATACTTTTACATACTCGTATTATGACGGTACACAATAAACTCAGCTTAAAATCCGGCTTGAGTAATTTAATATATATGTTACTTTTTATCCCGAAAAATAAGCTTTTTTCACGGGATTCACCAAAAACTTTTATAATGCAGCGGGCTGCATGCTACAGCTAGTTACACAAACCTAAATCTAACAGTATTATAAATAAACATAGATGTGTTATGTTATTGAGTACTAAACATAGATCTCCTAAACAAAATATATTGCCCTTGCCTATAGCAGCCAAAATATTAATGGAGAGGTTTCATCTGTGTGGCAAGGACGTATTCCTGATATTCCTATTGACTACCTTACTATTATATCGAAAAATAACAGAAAAACTACTACCGTCGCCGCTGTCACAAAACCCGAACAAGAAGTTGAAGACTTCTAATGTTTAGTAGTCATAATAGTAGTATATTCAATCAATTTTTAACTTAAATTTTTTTATCTAGATTTTACACTTTTAATCGTCGGCACTTGGTGAAATTCCATTGTTATTAGTCCAAACTAGGTTATAATCACTTTAGTTTCACTACAAATATAGACAAATAATTTTAAATGAATCGACCGGTTTCGCTTTTTAAAGCATCTTCAGGACCTAATATTCTTTACTGACAGTTTAACTTTAGATAAGACATAAACCATGGAACAGAAAACAAGCGGAATTGGCAAGTACAAACATTTGTATCAGGACCGCGATCGCCATACTCACACATAAAATAAGCATTATTGCATATAAACTACTAATGCAAACATTGTTTCATTGGTCGTTTTCATTTTAAATAACAATAATCTGAAACACACAAACATAACATTTAAAAATATACCAAACTGCGTTACAATACATTTTATTTTGCTACAAAAAAAGAGTATTTACGTCCTTTTGTAGTCTATTCAAAATAGACTCATCTATTTGTACAATAGTGAAACTATAATCTTAAGTTTCGCTATTCTAAAATAGATGGCAGTATTGATTTTTCCGTAGTTTTCAGTTGTCATATTTGAGTAGAGAACTTTCTAGAACGATATACGTAATGACTGTCATTACGTATATCTTTCTAGAAAAATTAGGTCAACCTAAAATGAACTTTATATGAAAGGTGTACGGTTGATTTTAGCTTGACTTTCTATTATATCATTAGAGATTATATTAAATCAGAAATTTTATTAAAATAAAATAAAAATTGTACTTTCGGATGATATGAAATATCTCCATTTTAAACATCTGTATTCTACTATCATTTCTGCATTCAAGGATGGCACAATACGGCATAATTCAGTGTATAATAGATTTTCGCACGACGACTATCTCCTAAAGATATGGTAAGTATCACTAAGGCAATTTTTTTTTTACTAGCAGCAGCGTGCAGCCCGCTGCATAATAGAAGTTTTTGACGAATCCCGTAAGATTATCTAAATTATCAAGGATAAAAGGTGACCTATGTGCCAGTCCAGATTATCATCTACCTGTGTGCCAAATTTCATCCAGATTCGTTAAGTAGTTTTTGCGTGATTGAGTAACAAACATCCATCCATCCATCCAAACACCAAAACTTTTGCATTTATAATATATAACATAGATTGTCTATGAATTTGAACACCCGACAAATCGAGCGGTTGGCTGTTGTTATAGATGCCTTAACATGGATAAGTTTGATCACGCATATGTAATGTACAATAATTTATTAATGGAAATTATGCCATGCCACATAATTTTACCCCATCTATAAAATGCAAATCCGAGGTAAGTGCAAGTGAAGCGTGCTACAAATGAGCACGTAGCGAAACGACCTTGTCACGCTCTTAGCCCTTTCAGCGTGACCCTACATAGCAACATTGATACAACGTTATATATTATTATACACCATTAGCAGTATTTTTTCTTACATTCTAAATAGTTATATCAGTTCTATCTAATTAATCAACCGACGAAAAACGGAGGAGGTTCTCAATTCGGCGCGTAAATTTTTTACGTTGACCACGCATAACATTTTATAGAGTAGTCTAGATTTTAATAAATTTTTAACTTCCCGCTACGTAGTATGTAGTGTACGTAGATGGGAAGTTACTGAATTTGACCCGATTTTCGAAAATCGAGCTTTCACCGTATCTCCACGTTTTGAGGTCCTAAGAATCTTTTCCGACTATTTTCGCGATGACGTCAGTATGTCTGTATGTATGTATGTATGTGTGTGTGTGTGTGTGGATTCTGCTCGACTTAGACTTCCTGAAAATTTGAACTAAGTCGTTTTGAGAAATTTTGAAAAAACCCCAAAAAATTTTTAGCGAAACAGTATTTTTTAATATAACTTCCAGATTAATGTACCGATTGAGTACAAGAACTAAACAGCTCTATTCCTCAAAAAACTACATCTAATGCATAAATTGCATCAAAATCAGTTTATCCGTTTGGGAGAAATCGTTGACGAAAAATGTTAATAAAAGTGTTTTTTTGACATAACTTCGAAATTTTTCAGCCAATCAATTTTTGGTATTTTACGATATTTTAGTACTAAAAAAATTACGTCAGATGGCATTTCAAGAATCAAAATCGAATCTAATTTTCAAAAGTTACAGATTTTAAAATAATAAAATTACGTCATTTTTAGCAAATACTAATACACCGATGGACTTAAAAATCTTGCCAGCTTTTCTCCTTTAAAAACTGCGTCAAATACCGTTAATTGGATCAAAATCGGTCAATTTGTTTAGGATTTATTAATGATGAAATATTTGAAAAAAGTGTTTTTTTGACATTGCTACGAAATTATCTATTACCTATCTATTATTTAGCTAAAGCAATATTTTAGATCTCGAAAACTGAGTTAAATGTCATTCGAAAGATCAAATTTAATCAGCGTTTCCAAAATATACAACTTTTCAAAAATCAATATACTGCTATTTTAACAAAATAGTTGTTGAAACTGAAAAAAACTGTTTATAGTTTTTACTCTTTTGAGCCTCAAATACCTTAATTTAGCGGGAAGTTTCAGGGATGGCCTGTAAGGGCAACCGCTTACACTTTTTTTATCGGAATGGGTATAACATTATAAAAGGATTTTTATACCCAAGGGTATAAAAATCTTTTTATAATGTTTTATTTAAGTGAATTATTGACTTAATTATTAGCTTAATCAAATACTTGACTTTATGTGTGCCAAAGGTAATATTAATTTAAAATAGGTTAAATAATGAATAATATTTAAATTTTTATAATACATACAAGTTAATTAGGAAAGCATAACACTTTAGATTTATTTTGACATAGCAATTTAAAAATTGATGGTCGCATATACTGATTTTATAAGTGTTTGTGTAAAATATTAACAAGCGGCAAAGACGTCCATTTATATACAAGACCTTGTATATTAGTGGTAACTGTCGTTGCCGCTTGATTAGATTTGGTGCTGTGACATTGCAAAAAGTGTAACACACTTATAAATTCAAGACAAGCAAACACTTATAAAATCAGTATATGCGAACATTACATGCTAAAAATTTAAAGTTAAAATTTTTCTCTTCTTGTTTTTTGTTATTTGTGATAGTTTTAAAGAATTACTCTGTTTCTTTAAGTTATATTTAATAAAATTGAGTTATATTTAAATTTATTTAAGTTATATTTAATGAGTTTAATTTAATAAAATTGTAAACTACGCTCACTTAATTTTTCTATCAGTGATTATTAAAATGATTGCATTCCTAGCCACTAGCGTCTGAAACACAGGTCAACCTAGTTTTAGTTTAGAGTTTTTAGGTAGAGTCCTAGTCCAGAGTTTTTAGGTATTTTATTATTCAGTGTAATGCACAATTCATTTATCTGAATAAATATATTTTGATTTTGAAAATTGATTGAAACATGTCACTACTATAGTCTCTACTAAAGAGTAGACGTCTTCAACTTCTTGCTCGGGTTTTGTGGCGGCGGTGGCGGTAGTTTTTCTGCTATTTTTCGATATAATAGTAAGGTCGTCGATAGGAATGTCAGGAATACATCCCTGCCACACATATGGACCTCCTCATTAATATTCTTGGCTTCTAAATGAAAAGACAATATATTTTGTTCCGGAGATCTATGCACTTATTTGATATTTCATGACATATAACATCTATGTTTATAATACCGTTAGATTTATGTTTATGTGTAATTTACGTCATTGATAGTTTCGGAGGAGTTTATGTGTTACGTGATACCTTTTAACTATTGTGTATGTTATATTTACTACTGCCATGATTTTTTTTCCCACCGCCAAAACCAACTGTTTAGCCTGCAGAATATGCCTGGGAATACTTGATTTTAACAAAAATTAACACGTAATAGTATTTTGAGGCGCGCCAATATTGTAGAAAGTGGGCGACGCGGTATGTTCTTAAACCGCGGGGAAACGGTTTAGTTTTCGTATAAATAAATATAGGACTTCAGCCGAAAACCAAAATTTAGTACATTCTTTTTTGTATTTAAAACTAAATATCACCATATAAAAATCATGTGGAAAATTGGAAATATTATAAACAAATTACTTGTTTTAGAGATTTTTTAGCCTGTTTTTGGAATTTTATATGATCGAGTACAGTAAATTCTATCATGTAATAGGTCAGTTCATTATTTAGATATAATATCTTCAGGTATATCGTGTAATTTTTGTAAAACCGTTTTTAACAATCAATACATAAAAATGTGATTAAGCAAACCAGTTTTTTTTCCGTTTGTCTCCGGTGCTTCGGCTTAAAAGCTTAATATTTTACAAAGCTAAGTAAACTTGTTTTCTCAAACCTATAATATTTTTGAAAACCTATCCAATAATACCCTACACAATGAAGTACGTGAGACAAAAAATTAACATCTCCATTTTACATTTAACATATAAAAATTAACATCGCCATTTTAAAAACTTACGAACGGTACGTATAACAAATATTATTGTAGCAAGTTGTTTAAGAGTATATCTATGAGAATAAATTACGAAAATGATTCTTTTATAACATTTACATCATCAGCATGTAGTAAATCTCTGCAGATTGAGTTCATGAATCGTTAGTAGTTATGTTTTATGAACACGATCTAAAATAATTTTATGTACTTACCATTTTCATTTCATAAATTCTATCGCCTCACAACTTTACACGTGCAGAGAATATATATTAAAGAAATGTAATAAGATAACATAGTTAATATATTTGACTGAAATATTAGCATTCTTTGCAATCTTTATTTTTATTTTTACATAGTATAAAACAAAGTTGCTTTTGCTGTATGTTCCCTTAGATCTTTTAAATTACACAATAGACTTAGTGCAGTTTTCATCAATAATAATCGTAGTGATTCAAGAGAAAGGTTTATATCTATATTAATATTATAAATGCAAAAGTTTAGATGTTTGGATGGATGGATGAATATATGTTTGTTACTCATTAACGCAAAAACTACTGAAGGAATTTGAATGAAATTTGGCACACAGGTAGATGATGACCGCGAATAGCACATTTTTTAACATAAAATCACAAGCTCAAAACATTGCAGGAAAAATATATTTGTAGTAATTAACATAATATGATTTTTATTCACAATAAGAAGTAATGTATTAAAATAAAAATTGGCGAAAGAATGTGCTTATAAAAAATAGTACATAATTGCAAAGGCTGCGAAGTAGGCAGGTTGCAGGTTGAGTATAAGTTTGAAATAATACAAGACAGGCAGTTGCCATTTTCGCCGAAAATACAACGCTTTTTTTTAAAAAACGCAAGGAAATAAAAAGGCATTTTATGTTATAAATTTAAGTTACCTACTCTTGGCTTTGACTTCACTAAACGCAGGTTTCCTATCGCTAATTTTGCTTTCATTCTTAGATCTGATGGAGTGCAATCAAATTTCATTTCAGTTACGGAACTGTCGGAACTCATTTTAATTTATGTTATTTATTAAGTCGAGACGAACTTTTGCTTTACTGCCAAATCATTTTTTCCATTTGTGCCTAAAGTTAGATAAAACGCATCTGTGGCTATACAGCCACGTGAAAGCTATTTTTGCTAAGATAAAAGTGTTCTAAATTCAAATAATACCCCAGCACGCCTTTTCATACAACATTGCCGGTGCGTATTTTGTTCCAAATTCAAGAACCTCGTCGGCAATAACTTTTTAAATAATTCATGTGCTTTTAATTCAAAAGTAATTATAATATTTCCCCACATGTTTGAGAAAATGTATATTAATTGTAAAACTAAAACATTTGATAAAAAAATTTACATTTCTTTTGTGTGCATTTGCCCTACTGCCCCGTTTTGTATTCATTTTAAATTTAATTAACTGAGTCACATGCCTCACACGTCATTCGTAGATCTTATTGTATTCAGTGTTCAATCAATTGTAAACCCACACACTACATCAATTAAGTGCTCGACAATAACTGGAATCGTGGATGATTTCTTATTTTTGTGAAAAAGTGGAGTTTTTATTGTGATTGGTGTTTTTAGTGTTGAAATATTTGCTTCGGTGAAATCATATACTTTAGATTTTTGAAGTAATGTAACACAAATTATTTTTAAATTACTATAGTGTTCTAAAATATTTTTTTACCGCGTGTTGGTCCGGCACTTTTTGTAGAAAAGACCATCTGTCCTTCTGCCATGCGAACTGTGACACGGGGCAGTGCGCTAATATTATTATTAAATGATTATATTTACACAAAATTAGTTTATTGCACTTAGAAATAGTAGAACACAATTACACTTTTATATAATAGAAATAGTATGGAAAACGGATATAGTATTTGGTGACTTCTGGTCTCTATAGATGCTGGACGTGGACTGGGGTAGCTAGGACTGAGGTTGATGAGCAGCCAAAAGTACTAGGATAGCGTGAGCCAAAAACCTAACATGTTAGGGTTGTAACAGAACGATTGGCTATACACCTAAGTGAGGCAGCGGATGCTGCTCAACACAAATACCCTTCCGCTCAGGTAGTGCTACTGGGAGGTAGTATACCCATACCAGTGCACTGGCCTCGCTGGGATAAAGATGCGTAAACTCGCAATACCGTTGAATCTCACCCAGCTGGTTCAAGGAGTGACGCGGGTTTCTGACGTTGAGAGCCATACAGCCAATTATTTGGACCTTTTGCTGATTACGGATGTAGACCGCTACTTGGTAATAATTGTCTGGTGAAATCTGTATCCGTCTACTCGCCACCCGATTCCAGTCCCAGGGGCTCTCGGTGCGTGTGGCGATACAAGACAGCAGATTGGGACAAGATGCGTTCCTTCTTTGCGTCTTATCCCTGGCGGCCTGTCTGCTTTTCCTTTGAAGACTCCTCGGCCTGCGACAGATGCGCTGAGACAGAGAATGGAGTACTTTATTCCTTTCTCTGATGTAGCCATGTTTAGCAAAACCCAGGCCTGGTTCAGAGCCGATTGTAGACGCGCTGAGGCACTAAAGCGTGAGGCATATCTGGCTTGGGCCATCTCACGCTCGACACCGCAAGGCCAAGGACGTATCAGAGAAGAAGAAAGCCTTCAACCGGGCCGCCAAATACTGCAAAAAGGCTCTATTGAAAGCTCGATTCGACCTTGTCAGCCGTATTGGGAACAAACTGGCTTCGTACCCCTCATTGAAGCGTTTTGGTCCCTGGCATACTCAGTTGAATCGAATTTCTGTCGCCCCACACTTCCTCCACTGCTGAAACCGGATGGGATGCTGGCTCACACCGCTGTAGAGAAAGCGAAATTTTTCACTACTCTATTCGCGGAAAACTCACGTCTAGATCCCGCCAACGCGAAATCTCCCAGTCTACCTGGATGTGAGGTGAAAATGCCGGAAATTCACATCCGTCAGACTGAGGTTCTTAAAACGGTGTGGAATCTGGATGTGAAACCCAGTGACAGTAGTGACCCTGATTGGATTCTAGCCATAGTACTTAAAACCTGTGCGCCTGAACTCGCTCTTGTGTTGACACACCTCTTTCACCTTTCGATGAAGACTGGAATAGTACCAAAATCATGGAAGCTTGCTAACGTGCAGCCTGTGCCCAAGAAAGGCAGTCGTGCCGATCCCTCTAACTATAGGCCAATTTCAGTCACGTCCATACTCTGCAAGACTATGGAGCGTGTACTGAACAGGAGGCTAATGGCGCACCTAGAAGCGAACGATTTACTCAGTGACCGCCAATACGGGTTTCGCCGAAATCAGTGCACTGGGGATCTACTAGCGCACGTCACGTACATCTTGAGCGCGGCCATCGAGAATCATGGCGAGTCACTAGCTGTCTGGCACGAAAGTTTTATTGGCAAGCTTCCTTCGTACGGTCTACCTACTGGTCTCTGCGCCTGGATCTCAGATTTTTTGAGTGGCCGGTCGATTAGAGTAGTCGACGACGGCTGCTCGTGCGACCAAATGGCTATAAATGCCGAAGACCCTCAGGGATCAGTTCTCTCCGCAACTCTATTCCTGCTACATATTAACGGTCTGCTGAAGCCCACTATTTATGGGTACGCAGACGTTCTCCACTGTTGTAGAGAGAAACGCATCCAGCGCGCGAGCCAGTACGGTACAGATCCGGTCTCTCAGAGAGGTGATCATATGAACCTATCTTTACAGGCAGTCTCCGATTCGGGCGATGCCAATCTGGTCAAGTTTAATGCGGCTATGACCTAGGTGTGTCTATTCTCCGCTAAACAGAGTCAATTTATCCTCTCTCCGTCTTTTCAGGGTGTGTCCGTGCCGATAACTGACCACCACGAACTCCTTGGTATCACCTTAACGCCTACTCTCAACTTTGGTCGAATTGAAAGCCCAAGTTGCCTTAAGCTTGGTGTTCTGGCCAAGGTGAGACAGTATTTCAGCCCGGGACAAACACAAGTCCGGTCGTGCATAGAATACTGCTCTCACCCCTAGGACGGATCCGCCAAATACCAGCTGGAGACGCTTGAGGCAATAGAGAGGCGTGCCAAGAGACTCATAAACGACGATGATCTGGTAGACAAAAAACTCCAGAGCCTCGCTCACCGGCGCAGAGTGGTTAGTTTATCGATCTTTTATCGGATACTCTTTGGAGAGTGCGCTGCGGAATTGCACGACTTAATTCCATCATCCTCGTTTTTCAATCGATCGTCGAGGTGCACAGATACTAGGCATGGCTATATGGAGGACGTTCCGTCCGTACCTGTACAAAGCGGTTCGACTCAACATTCTTGATCCGAACCTCAAGGACTGGAATATGCTTCCTGAGTTTGTGTTCCCCGACGAGTAGAACCTGGGGATCTTCAAGAGAAGAATGAACAGGTATCTTCTAGGGAAGTGCGTTCCATCTTAGGCCGCATCTAAGTTTACCGTCAGGCGAGATCGTAGTCAAGCGCTTCCCAGCGGCGTGCACAGGATTATGATACTGAGTATGCGGCGGAGTACTCGGCCACAAAAACTTTTTCTTTTATAGATTTCAGCGGCGTGCACATGATTATGACACATTTTATTCATTTACTTATTATTAATTAAAATCATCTAAAACGTACGAACGTTTTATTAAAATATCTGTGAATGGCAAGTAAAGCACTGCTTTTCTGCCTATAAGGAGCGCACGCGCCTGGCGCTTCCCTATCGATAATAATAAAAAAAATACAAGTCACTGGATAGCAATGCTCCATTAACATATTTCTTGTCTATAGGCGATGGTTGCTTGTTTGTTATCTTATGCTATGCCTCTTTCCCGGCGGTAAAAATATACAGATACTAGCTGCAGCGTGCAGCCCGCTGCATTATAATAGTTTTTTTATGAATCCCGCGGGATCACATTTTTTCCGGGATTAAAAGTAGCCTATGTGCTATTCCAGGTCATTACCTATCTATGTGCCAAATTTCATTCAAATCCGTATAGTAGTTTTTGCGTGATTGAGTAACAAACATCCATCCAAACATCCATCTAAACATCCAAACTTTTGTATTTATAATATTAAAAGTAATATATTAATATAGATTGTGAGTTCCAAAACACCGCCATTTGAAGATAACGCCGCTGCCATATACAAAATTTAAAAGTAAATAGATCTGTGAGATTTAGATTCGCATAATAATTTATGGTTATATTGGTATAAATTTAAATTAACCCTAGATTTGGCTTGTGATAACTATAATTAATCATATTAAATTAGAAAACAGTATCTATATGGGACTAACATAATAATTGTTCGCATATTCTCAATCCTTTAAAGGCTAAAAATAAGTAAGTATGGTTTAATACTTATGTCAACAATGGTATGGCGTTTATATGTTTTCATTTTACGTTCCTACCACTAAGTCGCATTCTTTACCTCGCCACGGGTCGGTTTCGTTCGTTGACATTACAAGCTGATTGATATTATTATCTCTGACTTTAAAAAGTATGGATATAATACTTTCAGTTCCAACATTTAACAAGGTAGAGTGTAGACAGACTTTAAATGTTTCTACACCATGATTATTGTTCCGGTCAAGAAGCTGAGGTAAATAAACGTGGTGATGAAGACGATGACATACTTTGTCAGCCAATATATCTGTGTAATTCACGGAAAATCGAATAACAAAGTATTTCTAATTTCCGGTATTCGGCGTAAAAAACGAGTTGATAATATATTGCTATTTTATTTTATTTGTATAAATGCAGATAAATATTGTTTGACAAATTAAGCAAATGAATGTAACCCCAAAGTAAGCTAATTATCTGCTTATGATGGTATTAGTCAAAGATACTAATACATAGAAATAAAATTATAAATACCCATAAATACTCAAATATATTTAATAAACTATCAAGCAAAAAACACAAACATCTAGGCTCATCACACAAATTCTTGGCCCTGCTGGAAATCGAACCCGAGCCCCATTGATTACCTAACCAAGGTCGCTAACCACCTAACGGGAGGGTCGATTAGTATACAATATTAGAAACTATATCACGTGTTATTACTTCCGTATTTCGGAATGTAGAGCCTTCAGTAAAGTTTATCAATATGAAAAGCAATAGGTATCAAGTTCGCGCAAGTGAATTGTTAAAAACGAAAAATCAAATTACGCGCAGCAAACCTTCCTACCTCTTTAGAGAATAGGCATTACATATTTAATTTATTTCTGTAGTGACTTATAAAGCTTATATTTATTTTTTTAATTTTTTTAATATCATAAGGTGGGAAACAAGCGGATGGGTCTCCTGTTGGACCCATCTGCTTCGGTTCGGTGCTTAGTCAATCGGTCGCTTTTTATAGCCTGCCTGGCAGAACGGCAGTTGGCCTATTCTTTAAAGGAACCCGGAACCATCACGGGAAAAAAAATTTATACAGAGTTTCAAAAAGATCTAATTAAAAAATTCTTGGCGATGACAAAAGAGATTACAAGCTGTTAAATCTCATACCGATATACTGTTTCTAATTAAACTGTGGAAATTATCTTTTGTATAAATTAACGTTACGATTTTTCTGCGTAGTTTCTTAATAAAATGTATTACAGATACTCTAATCATGCCTTTTGATAAAATCTTATTGATATTTTCTTTTCGTCAATCTTCAAATTGCTCCTATTTTCTAAGGTATCGGTTGATTGAGTCTTTAGAAACAGGCCCGTTGAGATGCTAGAAAATATTTGCTGATTATTAATTTAGTAAAATAATTGTAGTTTTAAATTTTTGGTTAAATGTTTAGGTGCAAAAACATTATGTTTAGAGTAAGATTTAACTCATTAACTGACAGCAAAATATAATAAAAGTGTATTATGTAAAGCAAATAAACAAATAGTTCTCCTGATGAAAATATATAACAATTGCTTCTAGACACAAAATAATGATGAAAAGTTATGCCACAGAGAGTTTACCGGCTACCTTACAATTCTAATCGGAACACGACAGTGACAAACATTGATGCTATTGCGGCAGGAATGGGTAAGGCGGTGGTACCAAATCTGCCTGGCACAGTGTCTGTTGTTTAAAAAGGGCTCGGATGCTCAAAGGCTAAGTTCTGCTTGCACCAACCTATTTAATTTTTTTTAATGACTTACTGCACTCGTTTAAATTCATTCAAGAAGTATTAAAATAATTTAATGCATGCAGATCTTAGGCCAGGTTTCAGTAATTAACGATCCGTCGTGCGTTTTTGACATTTATAATAGTTTTAGCTTACGCCTGGTATAAAATGTTAGTAATTCTAAATAAACGTTTTATTGACATAGGAAACCGGCATTATTCATATAACTCTTAGTTTGCTTAGATTGGTTGAGTAGTTCGTGATATAGTGATATGTCGAAACTACAATTAAAATATTATGCTTGATTTTCGCGTTCGAAAACTCTCCTCTCTCTAGCGTTATCGTAGTACATACGTACGATATTATATGCCAGTAAATAAAAAAATAAGGGAAAGATTTATTAAAGTTCCACTTTTTTCGAAAGATTTCTAATTTCTATGTCTTTCCAGGGTGTGGCCGTGCCGATAGCTGACCACCTTGAGATCCTTGGTATTACGTTAACGCCTACTCTCAACTTTGGTTCATACATTGAATCTAAAGCCAAAGTCCCCAAAAAAGCTTGGTATTCTGCCGAAGGTGACAGTATTTCAGTCCGGGGCAGCTGCTCAACCTTTATAAAGCACAAGTCTGTTCGTGCATGGAATACTGCTCTCACCTCTGGGATGAATCCGCTAAATACCAGCTGGAGACACTTGAGGCGATAGAGAGGCGTACCAAGAGGCTCATAAACGACGATGATCTGGTAGGCAAAAAACTCCAGAGCCTCGCTCATCGCCGCAGAGTGGCTAGTTTATCGGTTGTTATCGGATACACTTTGGAGAGTGCGCTGCGGAATTGTACGACTTAATTCCGCCATCCCCGTTTTTCTATTGATCGTCGAGGCGCACAGATTCTAGGCATCGTTATATGGTGGACGTTCCACGTACCCGGACAAAGCGGTTCGACTCAACATTTTTCATTCGAACCGCAAAGGACTGGAACATGCTTCCTAAGTTTTCCCGGACGTGTTCCCGGACGAGTACAATCTGGGGATCTTCAAGAGAAGAGTGAACAGGTACCTTCTAGGGAAGCGCGTTCCGTCTTAGGCTTCATCTTAGCTTACCATCAGGCGAGATCGTGGTCAAGCGCTTACCTATCGATAATTAAAAAAAAGTTCTCAAATTTGACATGGTTACAAGAACTGTAGGCATATTGAGTATTCTTGTAATATATAGTACAAAATGTCTTCTGATAATCTTATAATCTAAAGATTCAAGTAACAGTCACCTTGAACTTACTAAATCTATTCAATAAGCATATTCAGCTAATAGCATTTCAATGCCAGATCAATTGAGAGAGGTTATCTTAATCACTGAATCTCATTAGCGTTATCGTTCACGAATGGATGGTTTTGTGAAAACTGGGCGTATACGCCATTTATGACCAATAGCATATAGGAACTTGAAATATCGTAAAGGGATTTATTCCTTAGTCGATGTTAAAAATATGCAAATGACCAATTACTGAAATCTATTATGTTATCAGTGTTATGAAAAAGGTTTTTTGTTTATTCGAAACATACTACAAAAAATTGCTTTATCAGTTATTATCAAATTAAAAAAAAGTATCTTCACACTCGTATCCCCGAAGAGGTAGGTAGAGGTACAACAAGTGCGCTCACGATTAGCAGAAGATACTACGTCTCACAATGTGATAGGTGGCCAGCCTATCGCCAACCGGGAATTTTTTCCAATCCCGGGCTACATTGTTTTTGTTAGAAAACTGAAAAAACCCTTTTTTTGAATTGCCCGACCCGGGAATCGAACCCGGGACCTCATGTGATCAACTCCGACACCGGACCACTAGACCACAGAGGTGATTATCAAATTAATATAATATAAATGGAGGATTTTACATGTACTCGTATGTTTATTGTATAGACTGCAGTCATTTAGTTTATTTTATATCTTAGGATAGCAATAAAGCAGATATTTCTCCTTGTGGAAAAATATGACCATCACTTAGCTGTTCACTTCACACAACCAGAGCTGTAGTGTTTCGTTTCTCCTGAGAATGCTTCAATTACGAAGTGATTTTGTTATTGCTACTGACGCGGACGTGGCGGTAAAAGCAGTAGATGTAAGTGTATAATTGAGCCGCTGGGGTGTTCTGTATTTTCCGGACTTTCGATGAATTCATTTCATTTCTTACGTTGCGTTGTTTGAAATTTTGCAGAATGTTGCTACGATAATAATACACAAAATGTTAGTTATTTATCCAAATTTATTTTACCATCATATCAAAATATGCTCCTTTAAAAACGATAGACTTAATCTAACGAACAGTCCAATTTTTAATCGCTTTTTACGGAATGGAATTCACTTCTCGCCGCGAATTCTCTTTCTACTGAATGAAAACTGATTCTATGAAGTAGTAATTTGAATTTTGAAAAAAAAAGAAATCGGCTGGAACCATTTTTGGTGAAAAAGGTGGTTGCTCAATGGCATTGGTTAAGTTTTTGGTTAAAAAATCGTTCACAATGATGGCCTTGTACAAAGGCCATCATTGTGAACGAATTATTATTACAAAAGGTATTATCTCGGTGCAAAATCTATGATTTTTTTTCCACTAATCTGGCCTTGTTAATCGAATTTGCTCCCTTAAATGGCGTATAATGCTCAAATAATATTCTTTATTTACTACTTGACCTTTTGACAAGAATTCTGAGTTCACAGCTCCGCCATAGTCAAAGAAAACTGTCAACATGACTTTGACATTTACGTGGTTTCAAAAAGCTTCAAAATGTTTTATTCTAATCATTCCAGATGTTTTTGGATGATGACAAACATTTGAATATCCAAGTATAATATAAACATTTAAATTCTATATATACAAAATTTTACATTTATAAATTATGTACTAGCTGCAGCGTGCAGCCCACTGTATTATAAAAGTTTTTGGCGAATCCTGCGGGATCACTTAATTTTTCCGGTACATAAAATAGCCTATATGTATTCTGGGTCATCATTTACCAGTGTGCTAAATTTCATTCAAATCCCTTTAGTAGTTTTTGCGTGATTGAGTAACAAACATCCAAACTTTTGCATTTTTAGTAGTTTTTGCGTGATTGAGTAATAAACATCCATGCATCCAAACATCCAAACTTTTGCATTTATAGCATTAATTTTAGGTTGCTATAATGTGATATCTACGCCGTAGCACGTGTAGGCGTAATTGAAAGATCCCTACGATGCAATGTACCAAACGCTACGTAGTGCTACGCGTATATCACGATTGTAAAAATAACATTAGAATTCGAACTACTTTTAAAAAGAGTTGCTGAAGTATTCAGCTGCAAGTTTTTATGAGATAGGAGATGTTATTGAGATTTTTTCAAGGTTTTTTTGAAAACCTTGGGTCTCAGTAGCGGCTCGAAGTCTAGCGGGTGGTGTGTTGCTGCTTCCATGCATCGAATGAGCGCGCGAGGCCGTCGGTCCCGGTTATTTTAAGAAATGGTGAATTGTAATTGCTGGGTCGTAAAGTGCGGCGAAAGGGATCGCCACTCATCTCGCCAACCAACAAGCCGGTGAATCGTTGTAAACTGGAATGACTGTGGCCGTTTGGTTTTCTCTGCCTGCGCTGTCTGCTGGAACCGTGCGTGATGAACTTTTTTGGTTTTCCAATCTTTGAGTTATCCTTAATTTATCCTGAATTAAACTCCATTGATATAAGTGACAAAGCACAACTTTGATTATCTAGACCAGCAAATGTGGGTAACAATCAAATAAGATTCTGCACGAGATGGTTATTAAAACTGTAGGGGTTACAAGAGTTGTGACCTAGCCCAATTATGGCTGTAGGGCTCCTCCTACTTTTGAAGGGCGACGATTTAGTCCAGAAATTTTGTTAAGGATATCATTCTACGGATGATTATCTAGACCAGCAAATGTTAGTTGTCGATCAAATAAGATTCGTTACGAGATGAATTATATAAACTGAAGGGGTTGCTAGTGTTGTGATCTAGTCCAGTTATGGTTGAAGAGATCTCCCCTAATTTTGAGGGGTTACGATCTAGTCCAGCAATTTTACTAAGATGCAGGAATATCATCGTCGGAATGATTATCTAGACCAACAAATGTGTGTGTTTGAATCCATAGCGGACAAATAACCTGACACGAAATTTATATATATTAAGATGAATTAATAAATATTGTATTAAGATGAAGCTGTCACAATTTATGTATTTATGTTTAAAAAGGTCTACAGCCCTTAATCTATTTTAAATTTTTCTTACTAGACTTATTCTTAACGCCAATTTCGGACTTAAATTTTTGTAAAATGTAATTATATTATAACCATACCCTTAACACTCATTTTGTAAAAGCTTTAAATAACATATTTCCAATCAATAAGTCGGATAGTAATTTGACTCTTAGTTAATTAATTATTCAAATGTTTAAATGCTGTTAAGTAAGGTTAGTTGTAATTCTGAAAATGGAAGATACGAGTATGACCTGCTAGACGTTCAGCCTGGCAAGGCTACAATTGCGTAATAAAACGCTGCTCTGATGCGGACACCAGTAATTCGATTAATTGACTGTATCTTAGCCTTAATTTATACGGTAAAGATCGGCTCCGATATCTCGTACACATATCTAAAAGCAATTAAATTAGTTTATGTGGTATTATATGTGTTTATATATTAGTTATTTAAACTAACCACTGGCCCAACGAGGCGGCGAGGCACAAATCAACACAGTAAAAAGAAAGTGTTTTTACGGGAACGTTTAATTTTTTTATTTGAAACTTAATCGAATATTTCGTCAACTATTCTATATTATCACCCTATCTTAAATTATATGTACGGGTAACATAAAAATATCAAGTAGGCATACAACAAGCTAAAGTTTAGAAATGATTAATGAATGAAAATTCAAGCTATTGTACAATAGCTTGAATTTTCATTCATTAATCATCTGAGAGACGGTAAAGGCAAGTAACATTATAAAATTACGTAAACATATTATTGTGTTGATAAATCTCGAACTCTTACAAGCTTTTTATATTATTATTATGTTTGTAAATATTATTATTTATATTTTATAAATAACTAACTGTTTCGGGTACAACTTAACACCAATAGCAACGGACCGTTAACATCTTTAGTTTATAAGCGATTATTGTCTCTTTTCATCAGGAAAAATACTGCTCATTTGCTTTTTTTTATAGTAAAAAATAAATAAAAATTAAGTATTTTTTATTTTATTTAAGACTAGATGTTACTTGCGACTTCATGCGCGACGCCCCAAAATCATTAATTTTCTTGGCTCAGTCGGGAAAAAAGTAACATACTCGTATGTCACTCCTGGATGTCGTAGATTTTAAATAGCAAAAATTTTTTACATAACTCTCCTAAACAAAAAAATAATTTTCAAAATCGATTTATAATGTTGTTCTGAGGTAAAAAACATAAAAAATACGGCCGAATTAATGATTTCCTCCTTGTGGGAAAATGGCTGAAACATACAAACACACAAATTTTTTCCCTATGTAATATTAGTATAGATATTAGTATTTAGCATGTATGATAGTTTTTGGTATAAAAAGTAGGTTTTATATCAGGACTGAATATATTGTTAGACATGTACGAGCATTAATTTCATTCAAATACATCCAGCTAATTGAGGGAGCAAGAGGTAGAACAAGGTGTACACGTACACACACACACACTCACACTCTTAACTGTACATACGTATAATTTTAATTGAGTGATCTAAAAATATAAATAGCATTCTAAATGTATAATCTTAATGTAGCTGTGAATACAATAGCTTTTATATAACACTGAATGAAAGGGCTTAACTGTGAGCGAAAGTCTGAAATCCGACCTTGTCTAAGAGAAGGTGAAGGCTAAATGGTGTAGTCATTTGCGTCATTTTGTATTGTTATGCAATATCAACAGTATTGTATTTTATCTCAACACGGGGCAGTTGGGTTAAATAATTAGATACTTTTGAAACAGTACCAATTGGCAGCTTTTTGTTTAGTATATATGCATTAATCAACGATATATTTATATACTCGAAAATTCAGCTGCAACTGTACTTTAACTTCATTTCACATTTTTTTATATTACTCAACCAGTTTCTTTCTATAAAGCATCTGCAGGACGTTATAAAAATACACGTATACTGTGAAGTGAAATTAAAATACAAGTAAATTAGGAATTGTGTCTAACAGTAATGGAATTTCACCAAGTGCCGACGATGGAAAGTTTAGAATATACTAGTTTTAGATTTTTTTCAGATTTGAGCTTAGATGTACTCGTGAATATTTTAAATCTATCAGCCTTCATGTTATAAATTTCGCGTGATATATGTGAAAGTGTATTTTTTTATTATCGATCGGGAAGCGCTTGGCCACGATCTCGCCTCATGGTAAGCTAAGATGCGGCCTAAGATAGAACGCACTTCCCTAGAAGGTACCTGTTCACTTTTCTCTTGAAGACCCCTAGTCGGGGAACACAGACTCAGGAAGCATGTTCCAGTCCCTTGCGGTTCGAATAAAGATTGTCGAGTCGAACTGCTTTGTCCGTGTACGTGGAACGTCTACCATATAGCGATGCCTAGAATCTGTGCGCCTCGACGATCGGTAGAAAAATGGATCAATCGTGAAATTCCGCAGCGCACTCTGCAAAGTGTATCCGATAAAAAACCGACAAACTAGCCACTCTGCGGCAATACATTCCGATAGAATAAATATGGATTTTTTGTTTTTCTATTAATATTATAACGTGTGTATGGGTTTTCTTTTCTCACTCCTTCGTGTTGCAACTGTTGGACTTTTGAATTAAATTTTATACAGGTAATTAAAATCACCTTGGCAGTGTCCATCAGGAGAGTCATCTATTTATTTCAATTGCAAATTTTGAAGATATTTTAATTTTATTGAAAAGGAATTTTAATTTTATCTGGGACTGGATGTGTATTCGATTTAATGAGTTCGGCATCATGTTATTGGATTAAAACCGTTAGCTCATAGTTGATGCACTAGATGTACCTCATAATCCTACTTCTTATGTGAAACGGACGTAAAAATATTTACCTATGGATGTTTATATTTTTTGATTGTTAACAGTTGAATGATTGACAAAAACTAAAAAGTAATATTTAGGAGACTGTGTACAATCTATGTATAACATTAATTAATAAAATTGAAGTGTGTCTTTGGGTTTTAAAAATAATTAGGTTTTTTTAAGTGCAGTATGTTATTTTTACTACACTAATACCTAAATATCTATTTTTAAAATTTCTGCCTGTTTGTCCGTCATTCTGTTTTTACTGGGAAATCTCTAGACCGGCTGAACCGATTTGGGTGAAACTGTCATTGAAAGATAGAGAAATTTATAGGGCAGGACAAATGCTTTTTACCCGTGTGTTAAAAGGAAGTAATGATTTTGGATCACCTGAAAGAAGTCGCGAATAATAGCCAGTTTTATAATAAGGTTTAAAAAATCACTTGCCCAAGTTACCTCAATTTTTTTATTCTCCAATTACCAAAATTCAAGACCGTCACTGAGAAATAATGATATGTAAGGCTCATTAAAATTTAAATTATTCTATGGAAGATGATGGGAGCAAATAATTCATATTAGTTTTTTATCTATCTAATAAATTTAGGGCGGCTTGCACCAAAAGGCTTAAATGCATTCAGTCCCTTAAACATGTTTAGCAAATGTAAAAACGCCTTAAAAGCTGTCACTTTAAATGTATTTAGTGACTTAAAACGATTTAAGCATTTTGGTGCAAGTCGCCCTTAAACTTATATATGTTATTATTTTTGTATTTTTTTTTATCCTAGGTAAATGTAATTTTCATAGGTTTGACAGGTTTTTATCAATTTAAAATTGTTACACAATAGATGCATAGTATTACTTATACTACCATCTATAGATAATGTCTTCATATATTATGTCCGATGTTATAATATGTAAAAAAACGACGTTCAAAAAGAGATAGCCATGAATCTTATTTTATTTTGAATGAAAAAGTGAGTGAGCGAAGTTTTCTTAGTATACTGGAACATTTGTTTGCATAAATGTTTATTTGACGATAATTCTGGTATTGTTTATTAGAACCTCGTGAAATTTGGAAGAGGTATTAATGAAACAAAAGATTCTATAAATTTGAACAGGAGTTAAATCGGTTAAGAGGTTGCTGAGATATCGGGGGTTGTAAGAGGTGGCCCAAGACTCTAGCCAGCGCCACGACCCGACTAAAAGGATAGCAAAACACCATTAACATCGTCGGTACTATAGGCGATGCTTGTTTCTTTTCATCCCGTCCATGTATTTATTTGCTATCTAATGATAGAAAAAAAAAATGTTCACCTAACTTTCTTTAACACTTCCAATGAACTCGAGAACTACTATTAAACTCGCAAACTATATTATATAGTTACAGATATTGTTCTATTATGTAATGTACTATTTCTATGAGCAGCTAATTTTGTGAATTGAGTTGAATTACATTTAGCTGAAAATATCTCAGGTTCACGATACGAGTTTGATAGCAAAGTTTAAATGTACAAACATTACACAATTTCATGATGAATGTAATTAACATACGCAAGTAACTTTTATAAGCAATAGTATGAAATTGGTTTTACGCTGTAGATAATAAACTCAAGTGTAAAACATGAGATGGTCTGCAATTACATTAGGTACTTTTTTATGATTAAGTAAAACGACGTTTATTTCTGTATATCTTGTTGTTCTCCATATTTATATAGGTATCTATATATATATATATATATATATATATATATATATATATATATATATATATATATATATATATATATATATATATATATATATAAAAGGCAAAAGTGACTGACTGATGTATCAATGCACAGGCCAACAAACCCTTAGGGCTAGAAACTTGAAATTTTGCACACGTATTTTTCTTGTGGTGTAGGCAGTCACTAAGGAAGGATTTTTCAAAATTCAACCCCGAAGGGGGTAAAATAGGGGATAAAACTTTGTATGAAAATTTTTATTCCTTGGACATATTTGCATGAAATTTCGTATGAATTGAGTCCAAAAAAAGAATGAATTACGAATTTAAGCGTTTTTCAAAATTTGATCCCTAAGGAGGTAAAATGAGGGAAGTAGCTTATAAAGAAAGGATAAATAAGTTAAATATACGCGAGCGAAGCCGCGGGTAGCAGCTAGTTTTTATTATATTATAGGGCATATGACACGATGCCTATACGAAGGGAAAGATGTTACGTTACATAGATATAATCCTCAATCTCCAAATTCGAACAGGACAGTGACAAGGTCGAACACCATTGTAACAGGAAAAGGTCTAGCGACGGAACTAAACCACGAAAGTCTTAGTTCACCATTTACGAACGAGCTGGCATGAAGGCAAAAAGTATAATGTTCTCAGTAGTACAATCAGGTGCATAATGGAAACTAATAAATCATGTACAGCGTGTAAGGGACGGTCTAGCGAAAATAGAAACCATGAATTTGGACCACGATTCTGAAACCCAGTGGGAAATTGTGTGGGAATTTTTTGATTTATTTGCCAATTTTTTTCCTGTATTTAATATTGTATAAACTGATTTATTCTAATACTCTACAGTGCTTTTTCTAAAAAATAGTAAAATTTAAGGAAATAATACAAAAAATATGCAATATCATATCATATCGCGCCAAATAAACGGTTGGTTCGAGAATGTTTTAGGGGCGATGAGTGCAAGCACTATACACTTTACATTGAAAAAACCATAAAACACAAAATTCGTATTTCCCACAAAAATGGCCATCATGACTAGAACGTAAAGAGACGAACGAGAACGTTTCTTAATTTTTCGATAGACCGTGCATATATTTTTACGCTAGTTTCCTTACATGGTAGGTAGGCCAAACCGAGTTTCCAAACCAACAACCACATGTTTTAGTAGATAACAAAAATCTGTGTAATTTGCGTGACGGAAAGAAGTCCAAATTCCTTCCCACGACAATGTTTAC
Organism: Apodemia mormo; assembly: GCA_036924255.1. Classification (NCBI taxonomy): domain Eukaryota; kingdom Metazoa; phylum Arthropoda; class Insecta; order Lepidoptera; family Riodinidae; genus Apodemia; species Apodemia mormo. The sequence continues at coordinate 26,821,050 of JAUPFN010000014.1, forward strand.
CTACTGTCATCGACTGCAATAATCAGTTACGGTGAACGAAAATATCAGTTATCAGTTGAAAACTGAACCGAGCAGTTCGTTTATAATATTAGTAAACTTTATCTATTTCTTTGGAATTCTAACACTGTATTTTTCTATTTTTTTTTGTGTTCTTTTACCTTTATACACTCACCGAATAGGTTTCATTTGAATAAAATAATTTCATCAGTAAAGCTTTTGGATTTACACTTAATATGCAAATCTTTATTCCCTTTTTGGTTACTTTTTATTTCTTATGTTGTTTATTTTTTTCTATTACTATAATGATCTTTCTCCTTGATAGATATGTACCTACTTTTACAAACTCAAAAATTGTAACAAAAACATTATATTTTAATTTATAAGCCACAATTATTAATCTGTTATCAAAAAAGGTCATACTTTTGATTGCATATTTTCCTCATGAGCAGTAAATAAAGAATTATTAATATATAAAAAAAAAATGTGATATTACCGTAGATAGACTGGCACGCATGGTTTATAAATTAGTATTTTTGTTATTAGTATAGTTCTGCATTGAATTGGTATAGTATGCTTATTAGTCAGAACTAGTAGAGTTCTACATTGTCTTGCCTGGGTTTGGTACCACCGCCTTACCTATTCCTGCCACAATAGCGTCGGTATTTGTCACTATCGTGTTCTGGTTTGGAGGGTAAGGTAGCTGGTAAACTTATGCATGTGGCATTAGGGCTCGCCACAAGATAGCAACGCACCATTAACACCTTTGGTGTCTATAGGCGGTTGTTGAATCTTTCCATCAGCTTGTTTGCTATCTTATGATGTAAAAAAAATATTAAAGGATTAAGTCGCCATCTATTTAGTCATATAGTCTCTGCTCTATTTCACTGAAATAGACAAAGTAACAACCATGACTAATATGTCAGTTTTTATTTATTTTAGTTACAAAATGTATACTTATAAATATTCTTAATTATTAGGTTTCTCTTAGATGGGCATATATTATAGAAATAAACGCTCATCTCAGAAGCCCTTCAATTCTACTCTTAGAGCTTCGATAATGACAATGAATAAACTTGCCTATTATGTAGTCATAAATATTCATAGTGTTTGGCAAAGCAAATCTAGCTTAACTAACGTCCGGATGTCGAAATTAGCCTTGAAATTTGTAATGTTAACGATAATGTTCACAAATGGACGATTAATCGGTAAACTAATATGAACTAAAGCACCAAATTTTAAATTATGTTTTTGAATGAATTAAATTTAATTAAAATTAAAATTAATATTTATATTCTATACTAGCAAACAAGCACCTGGCTTTCCTGATGAAAACGAACATCCATCGTCTTTAGACACCAAATGAGTTTGTTGGCTTTATACTTCGTGTAGTTAATTAAAGTGCCACATGTATAAATTTACCGGCTACTTTACCTTCCAAACCGGAACAACCTACTATGTGAGTGACTTTTTCCCAAATATATGTTTTACTTGTAATTTTTTTTATGTTTCGCGTAGAAACAGATCCATGTAGATATAAATATTCAAAAGAAATCATGAAGTTATCGTGGAGCTAAATTGTTAAACAAAGGACATAAGTTTCTTGACAGCCTATTGTTCATCAGAAGCCCATCTTTAATAAAGAAAAGGTCATCTTCTTTCCAGCTAGGCACTTTGTAAGAGGTGAGCAAAACTGTGTCTCACTATCATTTAATTTAATAGGTAGTAGTAGGTAGAGCTTGGCATCGACTTGCTCGGGTCGGCACAATTATTCTATCTTTTTTTGTTCTACCGTGTAGGATTAGGTATCCGATGATTGCGTACGTGACTTAAATTTTCAGCAACAAAAAAAACAACGCAACAGTCTTTTGATATCTATAAGCGGCGGATATGCCCCTAACTACATGGAACTGCTTGATAGTTTGCTATCCAATGTTATACCATAAACAACATATACGTATTCCTTTTTTTTTAAAAAATAAATATTCACGAGACAAATTACACTCACTGATCTAACCCCAAAGTAAGCAAATTATTTGCTTGTGTTATGGGTGTCAGTCAACGATACTAATACATAGAAATACATATTATATATAATAAATACTGGAATATATTTATTAAACATCCAAACCCAGAAATGCTCATCACGCAAATGCTTGTCTCCGTTGGGAATTGAACCCTATCTCTGTCAATCGCATAGTCAGGGTCACTAACCACTTGACCAACTAGGTGGTCAAATTTCTTTATTATGTTTCTGTACATACCAATAAAATTAACTTCCGCATTTTGTGATTAATCATTATTAATTAAATTAACAAAATCTTTTATTTATTAGTGTAATCTTCTAAGGAGTATTATGATATATACTGTACTTATTCTGTTTTGTTAAACTTGGTGCGCAATAAAGAGTATTCATTCATTTATTCATTTGATGAAGCCATGCCTGAACATATATAAAACAAACATATAAACATCGGAACTGAGAACCTCCTCCTCTTTAGGTAGTCGGCTGAAAAATAACACGTGGACATATCACGTTGCTTTAACAAATATGTGCATTTAGAATAAAAGAGATTTCAATCTTGAGCCAACTGAAAAGCTAAAACGTTTGATATTTCATAATAGTGGAATCGTTAACTGAAATTTTTCGCGAAATTGAAACCGTAGCTTAACGAAATATACGAGTGGGCACACATAACGTTTTAACGATAGAAGTATATTGTGTATAGCACAACGTGTCCGCTGTTGTTGGCAATATGCCACTGCCTAACTTCAAGGTATATTGAAAAAACTTTTCATAACGTCAATAAATGTTTTGGTTTTTGTAAAAACTCCATAAAGATTAAAAAATAAAAGCTAGTTGTATAAAAGTTTTTTAAAAGCTAGTTGTATAAAAGTTTTTTAAAAGCTAGTTGTATAAAAGTTTTTTCTCTCAGCATAACCAAGGTAAACTGTGAGAAAATGCTTAATAGCATTAAGTTATGCCTTTTGTACTGATTTGTGCAATAAAGTGTTTAAATAAATAAATATAAAAGCTATATATTTCAATGTAAACTTTTTCATTTTAATACTAGCTGACCCGGCAAACATTGTTCTGCCTTTTTAACTACTTTTATTTTTTCTATATTTTCTCACCTTTTAAACCTTCCCTCGACTAGAACAATTAATTCAAAACCAAAATTAGCCAAATCAGTTCAGCCGTTCTCGAGTTGTAGTGAGACTAACAACAATTGATTTTTATATATATAGATAGTTCTGTTTTGGTTGACAGAGTTTCGGAATATTTGTTTTTTGATGATGGATTTATGATACTCCATAAATGATAGATTTATGGAGTATCTTATGGTCTGATGTTTCCATAAATTAGTACCTCGAAAGGGAAAAACATTGAACATAATTGAAACACATTCCTCAGTGTAACCTGCATAATGAAACAGGTGATTTCGTTATCCGAAACGTTGAGAATTAGAACTTTGCTAATGAGATTTGCTATATTTTTTAGCTAAGTACATATTGAGCTAAGACATTTTAGGGTTCCGTGTCTCAAAAGGAAAAACGGAAACTTTTTAAAATCAAATGAATGGACATGTTGTAAGAATCTCAATATTTTTTTTGTAATTTTTGAATTAATTGAATAGTTTTGAAGTTAGTATAGGATCCCACTATAAGACGACTTCCACCGAGCAAGCTAATGGATGAAAGTATATATATCTCAATAAATATATTGCAATTGACTACTAAATATCAGTCTAGAATATGTTTAACAATTATTTTTTTAAACATTTCACTGGTTTGGTTAATAGACAAATTATACTTTCGATTGCTAAGGAATTTGTCTATACCAAACCTGTGAATGTTTAAAGAAGAATAATTTTTTAGTCAACCCATTTGCGATACAAATAATATTTGGAGTTTGGATTGACTACGCGATCGACGGTGTTCGGGTTCGATTATCGACATGGACAAACATTTTTTTATTTTTATTTTACCATTTGATTCAGGCAACATGGCCCATATTATAAATACCTTATAAACTAACATGCATATTGATATAATATACTTATTTAAAACTACACTATGTCACATGTTGACGGCGATGTGACACGCGCTTCATTCCGGAAACTCCCCCGGAACCTCCGGTAGACCACACCAGTCGGCCAGAATTCCTCCACCTCAAAGATCGACAGAAGATGCGTCGATACTCTCATCACAAAGGAACTAAAGTTAACCTAGTGGCGAGACTGCATATGCTCGACCCTCAAGTGGAGTGACGCCATGACGCCCTCGATATCCATGGCCCAGTGTTGTGTTGCGGGGACCTCGTTCTGCAGACGCAGCCCAGGTACATATGGCGCGGTGCCGCGATGGTTATGGGCGGCAGGCTTCTTCTTCCTTCTTGTCTCCACCAGTGTAAAGCTCTCCTCATCGCACCCACTGCTCTTGTCCTTGCCAGGTCGAGATTACTCCATCTTGCTCTTCGTAGCCTTGCGGCTCTCATTCTCCCCATTTGTATTCGCCCACGGGGGAGGTGCGGGGTGACCAGCAACAGTCGCAAAGTTTTGCTGAGTCGCCTGTGGACTCGGCGTCAGCGCAACCGGGAGAAGGCGGGCGGAGGTGGCGGCAGCGGCGTTCGTTGACTCGTCGGATAGTGGTGACGGGCTAAACGTGACCTTGCGCGCCTCGGCGACGAGTGACGTAAGCGGCATCAAGTGACCTACATATTGAATTAACACTTTTTTAAATGCGATAATTAATATTTGCTACGTGTGTAACGCGGAGCACGACCCGTCGCTAGCTAGACACACTACACTCCCACATATTTATGTGATGAGCATAGATGTTTGTATTTCTGGGTTTGGGTTATATATCGGTAACTATATATGTATTTCTATGTATTATTGTCATTGTCTAACATCCATATAACAAGCAAATAATTTGCTTCCTTTGGGGTTGGATAAATTCGTGTAGTTTGTCAAGGAATATTTATTTATATTTACTGTCATATTTAATTAGATATAAACAATAATTTTAAACCATTAACCAGCTCAGTGAAGGTCGTTCTATAGTGGGATCTTAGACTAAGTTTTTTCTCGTTATCTCCAAATCTACTGCGCCTAAAGTTTTGAAAATAAATACAGTTAATAATTATTTACCTACAGATTATAGAAAAACCTATACGTAGTCTTTAAAGTAACGAACTTGGATAATCATGTATGGATTTTGGAAATTTTTTTAGACGTGAGTTTTGCTAGCACTTGTTCTGTTTTTTAAATTAGTTCCATATCATTCATTGACACAATTTATTGAAATTGTGAATTTAAAAAATTGCCATATTGAAAATGACTATTAGTATGGCTACTTGCATGTATTTGAATAGTTTGGTGCAACCAGGCCTAGTTTTTTAAAATAACTTTTTTGTAATGAAATATAAAGAAATTGTAATATATGATTTACAAATATAAATATATATGATTTTCAAATAGATTATAATAGCGGCGATTAGAGGTTCATCACGTCAAACGTGTTCGGAATTATTTTGATGCGTTTATTACAAACTTGCTGTGCTCGCGACTTCGTCCGCGTGGAAAATTTCTAAAATAAAAGACAAAGACAGTGCCGGGGTTTTACCCGCATAGTTCCCGTTTCCCTAGTATTTCCGCGATAAAAACTATCCTACGGTTTTTTTCGAGTCTCTAACTATCTTTGTAACTTTGTGTGTTTGTTTGTTTTTGTAAATTTCATTCAAATCAGTTCAGTGGTTTAGGCGTGAAGAAGAGACAGACAGACAGAGTTACTTTCGCACTTATAATATTAGTATGGATACATCAGTGTAGGACATAATAATATATTGTATATCTATTCTTAACCTCAGTGTACCTCGAACATCTCATTAGTCTCAATAAGGGGCTCATTAGAAATGTGATGTCTTGAAAGTGCGTAATTAAACTTGTGGAATGAAAATGTATTTCTCTCTGACAAGTAATAGCTTATATCACAGCATTAATAGTCTTATTAAGCACTTCTTTTGAATCAGTAATTTATTTCAGTAGGTTTCTTACATACATAAATGTTAAAGTATGTACTAAAGGAATATCTCGTAAAAAGTAACGTACCTTTACAGGCACACACATTAAACCTATTGTATAAAATCTGTATGATTAAAGAAAAAGGTTTTTTGTTTTAAGACTCTTGTTGGAACGAGTTTTTACGTTTTTCCCAGCTGTATTTTATATTGAATATCAGATACGGTGTAGTGGTTTCCCCGGAATATTTTACTGCATTTAATTTATCCATATTAAATTTATTAATAGATATTACTTAATATAATAAAGCTAAAAAGTTTTTATCTATATATAATAAAATCGTAGGAACGTCAAAACTGTACATTGAATATTTTTTTAAAAGAATACTTGGAGCGTGATCTACAATCGATATCGAAGCCAAAAATATAGTTTTTAGAATTTTTGTCTGTTTATCTGTTTGTCTGTTTGTCTGTATGTATGTCCGGGGTAAACTCAAAAAGTACTGGATGGATTTACTTCAAATTTTGTATGAATATTACTAACAGATCGGGTTAACATATAGGCTACATATTATCACGCTATCACCTACGGGGGAGAGGCAGTGCGGAGTAAAGGAACTCCGCGCGGACGAAGTCGCTGGCAACAGCTAGTAAGTAATATTATAAGTCATTTTATAAGTCGTACAGTAAATAAGTCAGTATTGAAAAATTTTAACTCTGTAATATACAACGATACTCACATTCATGAGGAAGGCCACAAGGAAACTGTTTTAACTGGCTGAGTTTATAAATGGTAAAATTTCTTTGTAAATTGTAAACATTTTGATTGAACAAAAAAAAATTAAATTTTGTAAATTGTAAAAATAACATTTGTGACGTAATATAATTCTTGTAAACATTGTAATACATAGTTTAATTGCTATACATAAACAAGAAAAAAAGACAAACACGCAGAGTTTCTTCCGCCAGAATTTCTCAGTGTGTGGCCGCGTACCGATCTGGTAGTAATTCTAAAGAAATCAACTCACAAAATGTAAAATTTCATAGAATTTAGGTAATAAAATAATTTTAAAATATTTGCACACCATTCCATGGTAGAATACGTTGGTATTTTTTTATTAATTTTTAATAACTTGTGACACCCATATTCTTGCAATTAAATATTTTCATTTTATTTCATTTCATTGAGCAAAGGAAAAAACAATTTTTGGTCACGTAAAAGAAGTCGCTGGTAACAGCAAGTGAACAAATAGTAGATATTATGACGGGGTGATGTCATTTGGATGCCATAATAGTTCAGAGCGTTTTCGGGGTAAATGTTAATTTCAATTTTTAAATAAACAAAAATACATAGTTTTTTGGTTAAAATATCTGAAAGGGTAAATTATTAAACAGTTTTATTTTATACTACAATAGGCTAGTTTATCAGTCAAATTTGGTCAATTAGCCTGTTGTAGTATAAATCTCTGTTAAAGAATTTCACAATCTTAGCAATTTTTGTTTGTTATTTGCTATGGCCGAGAGGAATGGATGTTTATATTTACGGGAATGTACAAATAAATGAAAAGCAAAACTAACAAACAACTTGATCAATGACGACACTTATTATAAATTTAAATGATTGACATAATAGGTGTGATGGTATGGATAGTTTGCTTTATCTTTGCCCTTTGCTTTATTTTAAAATTTAGACCAGCAAAACGCCGTATGCTTTCCTCTTATCGCGATAACATCCTTTTCCATTGTACGAGGGGAATACAAACAAGCACTTCTATCAGGACAAAGAATACCTCCTAAATTTTGCTTACAAAGAAACGCATACGTTAAAAGTTTAGCAAAAAATTGTTCTCTTCCTAGCGAAATTTAACCCTACGGGAATGTTACCGATAAATTTTTACGATGACTCAATCTTACCAATTTCTCTTATTTATCGATTTCTACCTTCAAGACCTCAGTGTGTGCTGACTTTAAGTTCTAGATTGGATAGTAAGATAGCCGGTAAAGAACACGTTTACCTTAAAGTTTAACATATTCCTTAAGATTCTATATCAACTCCTTTACTTATCCGCATTTAACGAATATTTTTATAACTTGGGGAATAGTAGTTAAATAAAGTTAGAATTTAGGTAAGGTTAACGTAAATAATCAGTTCTCTCCTTAGTAGTCTTTGGTTAGGTTAGGTTATTTATCTTATCATTGGGTGTCTTCAGCACAACAGCTGCTAATCTTAGAAATTTAAGTTAAATTGACAAGATTCTGAGCTAAGATTTTTGCGAAGACACTTTATAGGTAAAATAACAAAATAAATAAAAGAAAATAACAAAATAAATAAAAAATAAAAGAACAAAAAATAAATTAGCATTAATTATTCTTTCATACAAAAACAGGAAGAATTTTTATTTTATACTTATAATGAAAGTTATTATATATAAACTTATTGCTGTTTTAATGAAAATGTAATTAAAGTTTTATACAATGGTAATACTTAAATATGATGATGGAATTCAATCAAATTATAGTCTTAATATTTTTTATATGATTGTTCCTAGCGTTATATTATGTTTAATTGATTTAAAAATTGTAGAAAATTATTTTAGTTTATCTAATACTAGCGGCCCGCCCCGGCTTCGCACGGGAAAAAATGATTAAAATCGATCCTGTAGTTTTGATTTATTCATTACTGCCCGTGGCCCGAACGCGTTAAATTTGGAGTAAAACAATTCCCCTTTCCCTATACCAAGAAGATTTCCTGCTATCTTTGAAATATCTAAATTCCTATAGGTACTACATTTTTAGTTTTTACATTTTTACCTATTTCTTTTATTTTTACAATTGGTATGTTACAGAATGTCTTTATATACAACGTTCGCAGTCTTCTTGCCATTAAACTATACAAACATGTTTTCATTAGAGGTTACTCATTGAAAGAACGATATATAGTTGGCCATGTGAAAAACAGTCAATGCTCAAATCTAAGCTTGCAACGTTGAAGGTTTGACCCTGCGATATATTAAGGCGAGGCATCGGAGCAAACGGGAAAAAATGTGTAAATGGTTGACCTTACAGGCCATCCCTGAAATTTCTCACTAAATTAGGGTATTTTAAGCTCAAAAGAGTAGTTTCAGTTCAAACATCTATTTTGTTAAAAATGGCAGTATCGTTAATTTTTGAAAAGTTGTATATTAGAAAACGATGATGGCATTCATCTCAATTTCTGAGATCTAAAATATTGTTTTAGCTAAATAATCGATAGCTTGAAAAATTTCGATGCTATGTCAAAAAACATTGTATTTTCAATTTTCTTCATTGATAAATCCCATACAAATTAACCGATTTTGATTAAATTAACGGTATTTGACGCAGTTTTTAAAAAACAAAAGCTGATAATATTTTTAAGTCAATCGGTAAATTAAGTTGAAAGTTATTTAAAAAAATTAAGTTTGCTAAAAATAACGTAATTTTAATATTTGAAAAGCTATAAGTTTTTATGAATTAGATTCGATTTTTAGTACTAAGATATCGTAGAACACCAAAAAATGATTGGTTGAAAAATTTCGAAGCTACGTCGAAAAAACACGTTTTTCAAAATTTTTCCTCAACGATTACTCCCAAACGGATAAACCGATTTTGATGCAAGTTATGTATTAGATGTAGTTTTTTGGGAAATAGAGCTGATTAGTTTTTGTACTCAATCGGTACATAAATCTGGAAGTTATATTAAAAAAATACTGCTTCGTCAAAAATTTTTTGATGTTTTTTTAAAATTTCTCAAAATCGTACACACCCACACACACGCGCACACACACACACACACACACACATATATATATATATATATATATATATATATATATATATATATATATATATATATATATATATATATATATATATATATAGTGTAGACAGGCATAAAGACATACTGATGTCATCGTGAAAATAGTCGGAAAAGATTCCTAGGACCTCAAAACATGGACATCAGCTGAAAACTCGATTTTCGAAAATCGGGGTAAAATTAGTAACTTCCTTATCTACAAACGTAGTGAGAAGTTAAAAACTGGTTTGCTAAATCACGTTTTTTTACATTAATTGTTAAATAACGATTTTGCAGAAATTATACGATATACCTGAAGATATTGTCTTAGAAATGTGCTGACTTATTACATGATAGAATGTACTTTACTTGATCATATGAAATTCCGAAAACAGGCTAAAAAAATCTCTAAAACAAATAATTTGTTAATACTATTTCTAATCTTCGACATGATTTTTATATGGTGATATTTAGTTTAAAAAAAGAATGTACAAAATTTTGGTTTTCAGCTGCAGTCCTATATTTATTTATCCGAAAATTAACACGTTTCCCAGCGCGGCAGTTTAACAGAACATACTGCGCGCGCACCGCCACAGGCCCGTAAATCCAGAACCGCTATGCCCCTGTATTTTAAATCTGTAATATCTTAAAAAATATTCATTTAAATTACATGCTGTAAACGGCCATATTGATATATATTAAATCAAAAATATATTTAAGGTATTTAATTGGATAAGGATTAGTGCTGTATTGCTTAGAATTGCTTCGAAAAAAAGCTATTGTTTCTCGTAAAAAGTAAATGACAAAAAAATGCTATTGTGGGTTATCCATAAGAGATAGACATATACCATCGCGGAGTTTTCTGTAGACCTTTTCAAGGTGTACAAATACTTAGTACATTACTTTGATAAATCTCATAGGGTTTAGCCTGCGTTTGCAATGTAAGCGGAAAAAAATATAATTATTTACGACATGACATCAGAAAACTCAAAAATTGCAGTATTTCTCTACAATACATTGAATGTTATTATACATATAAACCTTCTTCTTTAATCTATCTATCTAAAACAAAAACCGCATCATAATCCGTTGCGTTGCGTTTTAAAGATTTAAGCATACATAGAGACATAGGGACAGACAGAGAAAGCGACTTTGTTTCATACTATGTAGTGATTCGTCACTCCAAGAGACACGCAAGGGATGTACAAAAGCAAAATGGCCTGTGTTCTTTTGTGCGTCAGGTTTATATTTCAATTAAAAATGTAGCAGCAAATTGTATGTTATATTTAATCTCAACAGAGTCATCTGCTAGTTTGCTTTTTTCTAATTTTTTTTCAACAAATTCACTTTAACATGCCTACATGTAATTATTTCTCGGGATTTTTCTTGATCTCAATTTCAGTTGTAATTGTAAGTTCTGGTTTTTTGGGTCAAGGAATCAACTTATCACGATTTCATTTTCTGAATATTTCCGTTTCATGTGCTAGAAATAAAAACAGTTTGAATTAACACGCCATCTTTTAGTTTGTCAGTCTCCTAGATATTTCAAGACTACTTTGGGCTCGGTTAGCTATCAGGTTTAAGACAATTCGTCAGAGATTTTTTTTTATATTATAAGATAGCAAACAAGCTAATGGGTTTCCTGATGGAGAGAGTCAACCATCACCTATTACCTATTATTGGTGTCTACCAAAGGCGTTAATGGTGCGTTGTTATCTTGTGGCGAGGTCGTATACCACATGCATAAGATTTCCGGCTACCTTATCCTCCAAATCGGAACGTACGGCAGTTACAAACACTGACGCTATTGCGGCAGGAATAGGTAAGGCGCTAGTAGCCGCACTACCGCTGGTAGTGGTAGCCAGACCGCTTGCCACTAGAAATAACAGAACAGTACCGAAGAGAAGACCTCTTGCCACTAGAATAACAGAACAGTTAATTTATATTGACAAAAAAGAGACCACCAGTAGCCACGATGTTAGTAATTCGTATAGCTAATTGGTCGCCTTTTACGACCTGCTTGGTAGAACGGCAGTTGGCCTATTCTTCAAAGGAGGCCGGTGCCAACACGGAGTGAGTTGAAATAATACGTACTTTTTTATATCATAAGATAGCAAACAAGCAGATGAGTCTCCTGATGGAAAGAGTCAACCATCGCCTATAGACACCAAAGATGTTAATGGTGCGTTGCTATCTTGTGGCGAGGTCTAATGCCACATGCATAAGTTTACCGGCTACCTTGGCCTCCAAACCGGGACACGACAGCGACAAGCACTGGCGCTATTGCGGCAGGAATAGGTAAGGCGATGGTACCAGACCCCGGCAAGACAATGCAGAACTCTACGTTGGCTATCGAGTCACAACAACGTGGCTACTAGGTGTAGCCACGTTGGTAGTGACTCGAAAGCCAATCGGTCGCCTTTTAAGACCTGCCTGGCAGAACGGCAGTTGGCCTATTCTTCAAAGGAGGCCGGGACCAACACGGCGAAAAAGTTACTACTTAGTTCACATACAGTGGTTTAGAGAGAGACACGTACCTAGTTATTCTTGTAACTTGCCAACATCAGGTATCATTATACATTACACCGTTGGCTAATCGTGAACATATTACAGGTCCCTTGTCAATCATTATCGTCTTCGCAATTTTCGCGTTAATTTTGTTACATAATTTAATGGCAAAACCTCATTTGTTTTCATTGGTAACCGATTACAGAATAACACATTACTTGCAAATAAAATTTTCATACCACTTCTCCACTTCCCTCTTAATTAATGATTTAACGAATAAAGTTAGGTGATTTAATCAGGATATGTAAATGTTTATAATGCTAGTAAAACAGGGAATACGGCACGAAGTTTAGAAAGAAGTTTACTAGGTGGTTGAATTCTGTATTGTCTCGCCCGGGTCTGGTACCACCGCCTTACCTATTCCTGCCGCAATAGCGTCAGTGCTTGTCGCTGTTGTGTTCCGGTTTGGTGGGTAAGGTAGCCGGTAAACTTATGCATGTGGCATTAGACCTCGCCACAAGCTAGCAACGCACCATTAACATCTTTAGTGTTTATAGGTGATGGTTGACTCTTTCCATCAGGAGACCCATCTGCTTGTTTGCTATCTTATGATATATAAAAAAAGAAGACTCCCCGTGTTGTTCTGGGCTCCTTTGAAGAAGAATACATCAACTGCAGTTGCAGTAGTACTTGGTAGTACAGTTCCGCAACGTCCATTGGAATAGGAAAGGTGGTGATACTGATTTTCCGGGTATTTGGTATGGTCTTATCTATTCCAACCAGGGCTCCACAGATATCGCAGGTGGAAAGTTGATTGTTGCAGTTTTACTGTATTTGAGTTATTTATAGCTCAATTCTCACTTGATAACAATAACAAAACCTGATAATAGGTTTTGTTATTGTTATCAATTCTCACTTGATAACAATAACAAAACCTGAATTTAATTGAAATATATTGTATTTTGAATGTTGTCGGCTCTCTTGGCTATGGAGCGCAAGCTGCAACTAAATATATAATCTCCAATGCTTTGTTTGTGAGAATTGAATATAACCCGCGCCAATTTAAATGAAATTGTTTTGAATAGTCGAAGAACGTATTGTCGGTCATAAAGCATTTCCATTGTACAATAATAACACACGCTAACAAAATATATTCGTAGTTGTGAGTTTTTTTCGGTTTTCGAGGATAACCCTAAAAATACACCAACAACATATTTGTTCAAATATAGAATTTACCGGTGAATCAAATATTAACCAAGTTTTTATAGGATGTACTTAGCTAACCACCCGTGCTTACCATTGGCATTTTTTGCATCTGTCCTTTAAAATATTTTTGAAACTTTTATGATTAATTTCGAAAATTAAAATTTCAGTAGCAGTTCTTAGTATAGTGGTGGCTTGTTCAAACCCTTAGTTTGAATGAAAGCGTAGGGCTGTTGGCCCTGATTTGTTGAGCAAGAAACAAGTGAGAGTCATCATTGCGATAAAATGCGATGAAAGGGTCACCCGTCTCACTAATCAACAAAGTCGTCGTCTATTAACGTTTGGTTCACTCTGCTTTTCCGCTAGTGAACCGGCGTGATTATATATTATCTTAGTTATAAATGTTATAAGATAAATTATGTAACTCTTGAAGATTATTGAGTAGCCTTAAGTTATATAATTAAAGGAGCAATTGATTATAAAAGTTTTGAAGTAAAAGAAATGCAGCAAATTGAGTGGTTGTGGTGGTCGTTTTGTTATTTTATAGAAAGATATGTATTTACCCTTAATCATCATTAAAAATATGAAAGCTTGTCTATCTGTCCGTCTGTTAAGCTTTCAAGGCTAAGCCGGTGAACCGTCTTTGATGAAATTTGTATAAAAGTAGTTGAAGATCTGAGGTAAAATATAGGTTACTTTTTCAATCAAGGTTCTATGGATTGCATAGTTAGGGCCGTTTGCCACTAAAATAACAGAACAGTTAATTATCTTATATTGACAGAAAAGAGATTAGTTTTCATAATTATTGTCATGATTGTATACTAATAGTACTGTATGCAATTCTTTTAAAATTAGCTATAATTAATTTAAACGCACTAAAACTGCAACAATCGCTTCCTATGTCTTAGGAACCCAGAATCAGATCTGTTTATATAGAACCAAATTTATATGGGACCAAAAAGGAACTATACACCCACTCATGAACAAAAAATATTTGTCTAAATCGATCAATAAATGACCGAATTCTGAGGTTGCAAACCTCCTGTTACCTATGAATTGAGAACCTCCTATTTGAGATATCGGTTGAAAAGGCAAGCCGACTGATGCCCTGTTCCTATATCAATAAAACGACTTGTTTTATTTAACAGTCGTAAAATTTTCTAAGAGGCTTAAAGACAGCTTTCCCAGGAAAAAACTTTTTTAACTTCCCGCTACGTATGTAGATAGGAAGTTACTGATTTTGCCCCAATTTTCGAAAATCGAATCCACGTTTTGAGGTCCTAGAAACCTTTACCGACTATTTTCACGATGACGTCAGTATGTATGTATGTGTGTGTGTGGGTGTGTGTATGTGTGTAAACATCTCATAACTTTTGAACGGCTGGACCGATCGAAACGTAGTTGATGGCATTCGATTGGATTTAGCTTTTTGCTGCTACCGATTGAGTACAAAAACTAATCAGCTCTATTCCTCAAAAAATTACACGTAATGTATAAATTTCATCAAAATCGGTTTATCTGTTTTGGAGTAATCGTTGACGAAAAATTTAGAAAAAAGTGTTTTTTGACATAACTTTGAAATTTTTCAACCAATCATTTTTTGGTATCCTACGATATTTAGTACTAAATAACTACGTCGAATGTCGTTTCAAAAATCAAAATCGAATCTAATTTTCAAAAATTACAGCTTTTCAAACATTAAAATTCCGTTATTTTTAGTAAACTTACTGAATATTTTTGAAATAACTTTCACGCTAATATACCTATTGACGTAAAATTCTTATTAGCTTTTCTCCTTTAAAAACTTCGTCAAATGCAGTTAATTTTATCAAAATTGGTCACTTCATTTCGGATTTATCAATGGTTCGATCGGTATCGATTTATTAATAATTAGTTTTATGCAAAAAAAAATTATTATGAATGACGAAAATAAAAAAAAATGTTTTTTTGACATTGCTGCAAAAATTTTCAACCTATCGATTATTTAGCTAAAGCAATATTTTAGATCCGGAAAAATGAGTTGGGATAGTTTCCAAAATATACAGCTTTTCAAAAATCAATGTACTGCCATTTTTAACAAAATAAATGTTTGAACTCAAAAAATCTATGCTTATTTTTTTACTCTTTTGAGCTTAAAATACCTTCATTTAGCGGGAATTTTCAGGAAAAAAATATGTAAACGGTTGGCCCTGCAAGCCGCAGGGCCAACGTTTACATATTTTTTTAATTAATAACAAGCTGAATTTTTGTTAACAGTTTCATTTTGACGAGACGAGATTTTTCAAAGATAGAAAAGATTTGCGTCTCGTCAAAACGAAGCTGTTCACAAGAATTCAGCTTGTTATTAATAAAAAAAGTTTGCTCCTGGGACCACGGTCTATACTATAAAACTGTTCCTATAAATGTCAAACAATTTAAACAACTTGTGGAACGCTCCCTTATTATTGAATTGGTTGCTAATGGTTACTGTTACGAATGACGAATCGTTTATTATAGGAAACCGAGATGAGTTTCTTTCGCCAGTTCGTCTCAGTTAGTTCCGGATGAGACATCGCAAAACTTTACCACCTAAAAATCGATCACAATAGCTTTGACACGTTTATCTTCGTTCGTTTTCTGAGTTTCCTGGCAACAAAGCATATAGTCTACTTCTTAAAAAAAGTCCGATAAAAAGGGTGACTACATTTTAATAATTTGTCTAATAGGGATAAAAAGCTTGAGGAAACTTTGATATATCCAATGGGATTTCAAGACTAGTAAGTTATTTTCAGAAACGCTTCATACGTAATAAAACCTTATTCCACGCCGGGAGGGTAAACGTGATGTGATTAAAAATGTGTAGTATTTCTCTTGTTAAGTATTCTATTCCCTAATATTCGCTAATATTATAAGTAGGTTTGCGTTTTCTATATTTGATAACGTAATGTCTTTTTTCAATATTTGATTACATAATCTTAGAAATAGACTTAGCAGCGTTATTACATCAATTAGAAATATAATTAATTACATGATCTGACTGCCGTTGTCCTTCACGCTCAATTAATTTCTAAGCAACTTCGCCATAAATAAATTTTCTGATTCTTCCAAACATTTATAACCAAAACATATTCAAATAGGTTCTTGTGATGTTCTTACCAACGAGCATTATTTGATTTTAATTTATATAAATTTTCTTTATATGCAACAAACGTCATAGTTATAGGAATGTGTAGTTTACTTAATATTATGAATGCGAAAGTTTGGATGTTTCGATGGGTGTTTGTTACTTAATCACGCAAAAACTACTGAACGCTTTTAAATGAAATTTGGCACACAGTTAGATGATGACCTGGAATAGCATATAGGCTACTTTTAATCTCGGAAAAGTTAGAAGATTCCGCGGGATTTGCCAAAAACTTTTATAACGCAGCGCGCTGCACGCTGCAAAAATTTTTTTACCCAAAAGCTGTGGCGTTTTTTAAAGAAACATTGGAACAAAGTTTTGAGTGAGATTTTTGGATTTACTGTGAGCATGCGTATCTTAAAATTAATGTCCGTCATTGTCGTAGTGCTAGTTGAAGATATGATAAACTGTACACTTGCACATGAAATTTAACATCACCTTAACGATGGAAAAACGCATTTGTTTTGTAATTTGTCCCACTTTCAGGATAACGAATCGATACTGTTTGTTAAATGTTGACAATTTGACAATTTAATTTAGTAAAGGTAGTAGTTTTTTTAAACTTAATAACATGTTAGTGCTACCTGCGCAGCAAAATTACACTTTTAAGAATAGAATTTCGTACACTCATTCATAGACTAGTAAGGAGAACTCACTCATTTAACAATTCGTAAAATGTCAATAGTACAATTTAATTTATCTGTAAAAATGTCGTATAAATATAAATTTCAATTAATATAATCCTGTTTTATTTAAATATTGTTTGAAAAGTAAAATGTGTATAATATATAAGGATATACACTTTTTCATTTTGGAAATGAAAGCGAATATTAATATATACCTAATAAGTTTGACTGGTAAAAGAAATACTTTAGGAGGGTGCTCAGTACTCGGTTCCGATACCGAATATATTATAAATATATTTTACATGTATTTAAATTTTGGATTAATTATTCAATAAAAATGTTTAGTACGGACATCGCATATAGATATAGAAGTTAATTGTTTACAAGCAGTCATTTTTGGAATTCATGACTAGACTTGTAGCACACTGCTAGGTGACCATGGTTTTTGAATATTACTACAATAATTTCTTTGAAGTTTACTATGTTTTTAAGTAGTATTTTCTTTATTATATTATTTATCGTGTCCTTTAATATGTACCTACAATCCTTTACCAATAAAGCTGTATAATTAGAACATCTTTATAAAGAAGGCCCGTATCGAGGTGAGTACAGTGGCGTAAAATTAGAAGAGCTTATTAGTAAGCAACCTATAATTAGATATATTTTTATTACGTAATATCTTTCGATTGACGATAGAAAAAAGTATTAAGGAAAATCCTATGTGGCTGTTTCGGCCTTCTCTACTTATTTACAACATACTTTAGAATTTAGATGCATTTTAAGGGTATAATCGTACATTTCCCATATAAAATACACTACAACCACTTGACTCTCGTGTCTATGTTACTGATCATTTTCCGTCTGGGACTAGTGTTTGTATAAAGAGCATAGATGACTGGGTCTTGTTTTATTATTAGGAATTAGTATCGTCGACTAACAACCATTATACAAGTAAATTGCCTAATTACTAGATATAGGGTAGGTCCGGTTATTAACAATACATTCGTAATGTTAATTGTTTTATCTACAAAATAATAAAACTATAAAATATGTGCTTAAAAATAAGAATATATAATATATGGTTTTTTGGAATTTTTTAAGTAAAGTGTTACTCAATCTGTATATTAATATGTTGGTCATTCGATAAGTTCCGAAATTAACAAAAACTGTCGAAGATTTTTTATTTTACATTTTTTCAAAAAAAACTCCGCCTTATTCTAAGTTATTTTTCAAAGTTTGTCTTAATCAACTTTGGTACACTTTTTCCCGTCTTGATCTGATAATTCAGAAATCGCTACTTTATAGTTAACAACAACTTCTTTAGCTCGCGCCAAAAACTTGCGTTTAATTTTTTTTACTGTCAGGATAGTTTCTTTTTCTGTGATGTAGAGTTTCTGTACCAGAATCATCATTAAATGCATTTGTTCTCCAAAATCCAGCCTTTTGAATTTTATTCTGCAATTTTTGAAATCTTTTAGAAGTGCTATTGCAGTGTACCAATCCGAGTTTAAAGACCTACATTTTTTTAGTATACATGTTGACAGATGTCCGCTCCGAAAAAACGTAGTAACATTTTATTGCCAACGTTTCGAGGTCTTTGTAGCTTTGTCCGTAATTTACCCTGTGAGAAGACCCGCACTGACATATGTCACTTAGGTACTTTCTAGATCATTCTGACAGATCCTGGCAGACGTAGGATCTAATGACAATAATAGATCTTCCTCAATTCAAGATCTTGATGTATCAATGATATTAATGCTCCTCGAACTAGCGCTTAGGATTTTCTCGATTTTCGTGTATGTGTGGGTCTTTTTGTACCAACATTTCCGTGCTCCATACGCTTTCTGCAGTTACTGTTGTTTGGGGGCTTCTATAGTCATCTGTGAGGTTAGTTTTACCTCTTTTAAGTTCACCAAACCATTTAAAAACTGGAGCACAGTCGATTTCGAACAGAGGCGATTACAATCAGCATGAAGCTGATTGTAATCGTCTCTGATCGAAATTGACTGAGTTTCATGCTGATTGTACTCGTTATAAACTAAGTTGTTCGGTTGAAGTATATTTGAAATCGTAAAATATTACAGCAC
Organism: Apodemia mormo; assembly: GCA_036924255.1. Taxonomy (NCBI): domain Eukaryota; kingdom Metazoa; phylum Arthropoda; class Insecta; order Lepidoptera; family Riodinidae; genus Apodemia; species Apodemia mormo. Next base: position 26,840,470 of record JAUPFN010000014.1, read on the forward strand.
AAAGTGTTCGCGTGTATGAAATGCGTAGTAAAATGACTCGAACATTATTTTATAAATTGACTTAGCTGGCTACTTGTGTTCAGAACATGAATGATCTGAATTTAAATGAGCATCGGTGTGTTCCATTTTTTAAATATTGAACAAGACAAAATTTATCGAGTGATCTTCGTATGTGAAGCAAAAAGTTTGTTCCCCTTTTATGACACGCGAACGAAAAGTTTGGAATTTGGTACAGTTTAACTTTACATTGCATTAGAAGCAAATCAAAAATTAATGAAAATAAACATTACATGTACTACAATTCAACTGAAACACGTCATAATATACACACATATATACTATTTTGTCGTTTTTGTCTATATATATATATATATATATATATATATATATATATATACTTCATTACATCGTTAGTCTCGCTAAAACTCGAGAACGGCTGAAACGATTTGGCTAATTTTGTTTTTGAATTAATTGTTAAAGTCCAGGGAAGATAGAGAAGATAGATTTAAAAGGTGAGAAAATATAGAAAAAAATAATAATAAAAGTAGTTAAAAAGGCAGAACAACGTTTGGCCGGGTCAGCGAGTGTATATATAAAAATCAATTGCTGTTCGTTAGTCTCGCTAAAGCTCGAGAACGGCTGAACCGATTTGGCTATTTTTGGTTTTGAATTTATTGTTTTTTTCCTCAAAGGGTTAGATTAGAGAACCCGCCCTCTGAGGTATTTTATTGTAAATTAAATTTTGGTTATTGATGCTTTGCTACTTGATACAAACCTTTTTTTTGTTTCGCTGAAGTGTTTACATTTGCGTTGCACATATTTTTCTTAAATATTAGATACATTTGCTTCGTTTTTAATTGAAGTCCAGGGAAGGCTTAAAATTTGAGAAAATATAGAAAAAAAATAAGAGTAGTTAAAAAGGCAGAACAACGTTTGCCGGGTCAGCTAGTATATTCTTCTCATATGTAAAAATCAATTGCTGTTCGTTAGTCTCGCTAAAACTCGAGAACGGCTGAACTGATTTGGCTAATTTTGGTTTTGAATTAATTGTTGAAGTCTAGGGAAAATATGAGAAAATATAGGAAAAAAAAGAGTACTTAAATAGGCAGAATAACGTTTGCCGGGTCAGCTAGTATATACATATACTAAAATTTTGTTATACATATTAAATAAATATTATACATTATTCTACTATCTACATATCCAGGCTTAGCATATGACCTAATTTCATGTTCTGTGTTGGATTCACAAAAAACTTTAATTATATGGCGAAGCGCGTAGTGGGTTACAATTAATATTATAAATACGAAAGTGATATTATAATTTAACTGTATGCGTTTGTTTCCTAGTTCCTCACCCTAAGAGGACTGAAAGAATTTGAATTGAATACAATATTGATCATTTAAAAGATATTGTGAATCATCCTCGGATAATATAAGAAACAAAAGCAATCATGCTAAGCGTCTCCATGGAATAAGTAAATCTTTTGTGGAATAATTCATACACTTTTACAAATAACTTTCTGTCGCTGTTAGAGATTTAAAAATGTATTAAACAAAAATGCGAAAAAAAGGTTATTATAAAATATTTGAATATTTAGAGGATAAAGAATTTTGGGATTAATTGCTCTTTATACCAATCTCTCTTAATATTATTGTATCATTGATAAGCCTCAGCCAATCCTTAATATTTCAGGCACTTAAAAATCAGAGAATTTCAACATCTTATATCCATCTATACAAAACATACGGCAATAGTACCGCATCCGTTAAACTGCACCAACCGGGTGACTCGCTATCTCCGGAACTCTTTACAGCCACATTAGAAAAAGTCTTCAGCGGCAAACAGGAAGGGGCATAATTGAAGGGGCGGCGTGCAGAATTGTTGCCAAACACAAGTTAACAAACCTTCGTTTCCTCAACGTCATTGTCCTCTTTTCTTCTTCAGTGCCAGAACTCGGCTCTATGATCAATAATTTTAATAAGACAGGCCTCAAGATTGGACTGCGGATGAACATGTCTACGAATAAAGCTAATGACTTATAGCTTAAGACGTAGAATAGAACTCGAAAGATTGGAGGTTGAATACACATGAATACATCTACTTGGGCAAATTAGTTTCCTTTCAAGCAAGTCAAGGCAAAGAAGTTGCACGTCGCGCTGAAAACGCCTGGAGGAGTTTTTGGTCAACGAAGGACCTTATGAAAGACACCCTTCCGCTCACCCTTTGGAAGAAACTCACGAACACATGCATTCTCTCCATCTTCACCTACGGCGTGGTCCGTGGACTTGGTCTTTGAGTTAACAACATGATTTGATCGAGTTTGAATCCAGAACATGGAGCGCAGCATCCTTGGTGTTAAACTAACTAACCATATCAAGAATAGCACACAGAGCTCCGAAACATAGATCACAGACGTTAGTCATAAAGCTGCCGAACTGAAGTGGAACTGGTCAGGCCACGTCTGCAGCATGTTAGATGACGTATGGGCCAAACGCACCATCAAGTGGATCCCAAGTAATATAAAACAACACGGCAGGCCCAGGCGAAGATTACGGGATGAACTGAACTCACACTGCCCCAACTGGACCGAAAAAGCGTTAAATTGTAAGGAATGGAAGAAGGATAGGGAGGCCTTTGCCCTATAGCAGAACAGACCTGGCTAGTAATAATCATTGACAAGTCTACTGAGTTTCTTCTGCTGGATCTTTTGATGCTTCATGTGTAGCCGCGTTTTCGATCCGGTAGCAGCTTACAAAATATTACAAACAAAATTAGCCAAATCGTTTCAGCCGTTCTCGAGTTTTAGCGAGACCAACGAACAGCAATTGATTTTTATATATATAGATGTAGAACAGTACTGCCAACCAACTTCCCAAGAACATCCTCCTTTAACATATCTGACTATTTGTTTATTGAACTGATTTTTGGCTGAAGTGAGGCGGTTTCATGAGTGTCCTAATTTTATTAGGTTTCGTTAGGTTTACGAGAATGTTTTTCTAATTAAATAATATAAGCCTATTAATCAAATAAAAGAAGTGAAGTATGGCAGATTAACATGGATAAACCTTTAGAAGGAACAATTTAAATATTAAAAGATAAAACCAACATAGGAAACTTTCCGATGATACAAAAACCTTGTTTTCATTTAACTTGAGTTCAGTGTTTTCGCAATTCAGAAGTTTACTCGTTTTAATTAAATAGGTTCCTGACTTTGTTTTCTTGACAATAATTACAGTAATGCATCGCACACGGAAAAGTTTAACATTTCTGCCACGTGGAGGGCAACGCAATATTATCTTATCAGTTGTGGTGTCATTTGGCAACGGTAGTCTTTTATCATTAAAACGAAGTGGTTGCTCAGTACATAAATGGCAGTTTTACAAAGTAGTTTATTTAAATACTAGCTGACCCGGTGAAACTTGTTTGGCCATATAAATTACTAAGTAAAAAATAGGTTAGGTATAGGTTGATCGTAGAGGGTTGAAAATTTAGAGTTGTATTTTTTAATGCTGTATTATAAAAAAATAAAAACAAAAAATTATCTAAAAAATAAATAAGAAAATTTGGGGTATGCGAAAAATGTTGATAAAATTGTTTTTCAACTTAAGGTTGAGATTTTTCAACCAGTTAATTTTTTCCCAAGAAAATTGTAATGATTTAACCTGTTTGTAATGATTTTGTTCATTCAAAGAATATGTCTCAATTGTGTTATATTAGAATAAGTGTCGAAATACGTTCAGTTTCGCGGTCATTTGGAAGGCAAGGCTAAACTAGCCGCCAAAAAGCTTGGTGTACTCAGCAGAGCGAAACAGTACTTTTTGCCGGTCCATTGCCTTCAACTTTATAAGGCACAGGTTCGGCCTCACATCGAGTACTGTTCGCATCTCTGGGCCGGAGCTCCCCAGTACCAGCTTCTTCCTCTTGATCGCATTCAGCGTAGTGCGGTTCGAATCGTTGACGACCAGGCTATTTCGAAACAGCTTGACTCTTTGGCATTGCGCAGAGATTTAGGTTCTCTCTGTGTCTTTTATCGTATATATCATGGAGAGTGTTCCGATGAATTGTTAGGATTAATTCCTGCCGTCGAATTCCACCATCGGACATCACGTCAAAATTTGAAGTTCCATCCTCACCATCTCGATGTCTGGAAAGCCACAACTGTGCGTTTCTCCCGACACTTTTTACCTCGCACTACACTGTTGTGGAACCAATTACCAGCAGGGGTATTTCCGAACGGATACGACATAGGGACCTTCAAGAAAAGAGCTTACTCATTCTTAAAAGGCCGGCAACGCAACTGCAAGGCCTCTGGTATTGCAGATGTCCATGGGTGGCGGTGATCACTTACCATCAGGTGCATCTCTTGCTCGTTTGCCCCCTCTTCTATAAAAAAAAATATGGCAACACTAAGGCGTCATCTTCCTATTCGTTAAGGTTGTGAAAGCTTAATGGCGGGAACAGAACGCGGGAAGTTGGCGCGTAGTGGGGCTTACGATATGAGACCTCATTTTCGGCGACAGACAGTTCTGAACAGGCTGTTCCGACTTTATTTGGACGTATAAAAACTTCACACATTGAAATCGTTTGTGTTTGTGTGAGTTAGGCTCAAATAATTAAATGGAGATGAAGCTATAAGGTAAAACGAGAGAAAAAAATCAAAAGTTGCCAGCCACGAAAAAGTTTGGTCATATTTGCATAAATTAAAAATAATTAGATTTAATTCAGTTAGGATTAAACATTTTACTTTGTCATGCTTGAGATTGTATAATTTCTACATCAAAATGAGAAAAACTATTTTTTGCGACTGAAATAAGTAGCATAAACTATTTTTGCGACTAAAATTCACAAGGCATTATGACATTATGTCATAGCCCTATTAAATTAAAATGAGAAAAACGTATGTTTAAAAATATTGTTCTTAGGTATTCACTTTTTAAAAGTTTTCTTCTGGAAGTGCTATCAGAATTTTACTATTTTGGTTTTAAGTGAATTGTGTTGGAAATCATTTCTGTTTGCTTGTAGGATTATAATCGCAATAGTGCTATTTTTATCGAGAAAATGGACTCAGTGGTAGTTTTGTATTTATATTCCGAAATCGGACATGGGAAAAACACAAAACTGCTAATTGTGTTTTTATTGAGAAATTGGACTCCGTATTATTTTTGTGTTTTTAGTAAGAAGTTGGACTCTTTGTTATTTGTGAGATAATGGCCTAGTTAAGATATTGGACTTGTTTAAACCTTAGTGACTTTATTAACTTTCTCCGGAGACTCAGAATCTGGGGTAACTTACGAATGATTTAATTAGGACATAATTTTTTCCTTTATCTGATCGAGCTTCTGACGGAACTATAGCAGTACTGTTTAGAATTCCAGTCGCAGGGTATGGATTTTCGTGTTTTGATGTTTATGTATGTTACTACATTAATGTTATTGATAAAGTTATTCCTAACCAGCTGACCCGGCGAATGTTGTTCTGCCTTACTAACTACCTACTCTCATTTTTTTTTCTATATTTTATCACCTTTTAAACCTTCCCTGGACTTCAACAATTAATTCAAAATCAAAATTAGCCAAATCGGTTCAGCCGTTCTCGAGTTTTAGCGAGACTAACGAACAGCAATTGATTTTTACACATATAATAAAATCGTAGGAAAGTCAAAACTGTACATTAAATATTTTTTTAAAAGAATACTTAGGGCGTGATCTACAATCCATATTGAAGCCAAAAATATAGTTTTTAGAATTTTTGTCTGTTTATCTGTTTGTCTGTTTGTATGTCCGGTTTAAACTCAAAAAGCATGGATTTACTTCAAATTTTGCATGAATATTACTAACAGGTCGGTTCAACATATAGGCTACATATTATCACGCTATCACCTACGGGGAGGAGCTGTGCGGAGTAAGCGAAGTCCGCGCGGACGAAGTCGCGAGCAACAGCTAGTAGATTTATAAAATCAATAATAAATATGAAAAAATAATTTATGTTACATGGCTTAAGGAGAATGTATAAAAATATAAAATAAACTTCTAAACAAACAGTAGGTATGTATTTTTTATAAGTATTGGAAAATTCGATTTATGTTTGTGTAAGCATGTCATGTGGGGTAATAAAACCACAACATGTAGAATACAAATATAAATCGAGTTTTAAAATAATTTCTTATAATTTAATCGACAAAGCAGTAGTGTGGAAGTAGGTTTTAATTTGCCGCCGAAAGTTTTATATGGGCGTTCAACGCGGCGCGGCGCGGTATTCGTGTGTAAGTAGTTGTTTTCTTTTTTTAAGTATGGTGAACGCGTTCTCTCGTAGAAAGTATAAGTGTTCTGTAGTTCTGAGCCATGGACTCGAAAACATGTCTAAGTCTATACTTATAAAGTGAAAATAATCTGCAAGAAGTACATTAAAGAAATATCAAGCTTGTGTTATATTTTATTCTCGAAACTATGTTTTTAGAGCTTATAAAACTGCCGTTAATGCTGTTTGAACAATAAAAATCGATAAAATCACGTTCCAAATTTACAGGTTTAAAAAAATGAAATAGGTATTTTTGGTTTCAACAACTATAATATAATGTCAATATTATATTATTATATTAATTAAAATAATAAATAAATATATTATTATATTAATTTAAATATTATATTATTATTATAACAACTTACACATTTTTTTGAGGGAAAAAGATTGAAGGTGAAAGAATTGGCTTGTACCTAGAGTTCTTAATGTGCAAAATGAATGAATTTTTTAAATCCATGGTGTATTTTTATCATTTAATAATATTTGATTTTTTTTTGTAGTAGTCTAAATTAAACAACAGGCCTATTGGTCAGTGTAAAATAGTATTTGCGTTCAGTAAACGTTATAACTGTAAATTTATTATTTTTAAGCGTAAATCTTAACGTAGGAGGTCAGGAACATTTTATTTATAACAAATACGGTTTTTTGCAATTTTTGCCGATATTTCGTACAATGTACGTGTTATCGACATGGATATTAATAAATGTTCCCTATAAAATTTCATTTACTGGTAGGCTATAGTGAAAATTCGCAATTGTTTTTTTCACAAAATTAGCCTTCAACTTAAAAAAGCTTAAGTTTTTAAATGATATAAATCTTCAAATTATCTAATTTTCTAATCTATGAAAACTGAAAATTGACCTGTTTTATTTTCTTATAAATAAAATGTTCTCGGCCTCCTAAAAGGTCAATATTTTAGGCTTACGTTGTACACATATTTTACTCATTTTTAAAATAGTAAATTTGCAGTTATAACATTTACTAATAAATTAGCAAACTGCGTGCCGGGCCACCCACAATGTAGGGTTCAGAAGTTGCACATCACAATAATAACGACTAAGAAGAAGACTTATTTTAGGGTCATACTACGAACATTTAATCTATTCAACGTCAATGACAAATATATATCCGCACCGAAGGTTCACCGCCTGTAAAATTTCTCTTTGTACATTTTTATAAGTTAGTGGACTATAACTCAAAAACTTGTAAAGCCTTCTAAGTCGTGATAGTTTTCCTTTTAACTTCAGTATGTTTACTACTACCACGATCTTTTTCTTCTCTTGATTCTAACAGAAACTAGCACTTGAAAGCTTAATATTTTACAAAGGAGTCCCTTAATCGAAAACTTGTTTTCACAAATCTACAATATTTTAAAAAACCTATTCAACAATATCCTACACGATGGGGTACGTGAAAAAAATTAACATTAGCTCCTCCACTAAATTAAGGTAGCTGCCCTACTTTACACGTGGGGGAGTTACGATGGACGGACGGACGGACGGACGGACGGACGGACGGACGGACGGACGGACGGACGGACGGACGGACGACGGACGGACATAGCGAAATTATAAGGGTACTTAGTTTATTTCGGAACCCTAATAAAACCTGGGTTATATTCATTAAGCAAACACAATGAAATGCAAACGCCAACTTATAATAAACCGTACGTTCAAAGGTATTTATAGATTTACGGTGTCACGTTTAACTGGATTTGTCATCCGGAAACCTTTGAAACTTTTGATATCTGTAACTTCTGAATTACAAAATTAATGACCATGAAATTTTTAAAGGACAATTTTTATAGTATCTCCTTTCGAACCAAAAAATAATAAAGGGTTTAGGACTACAAGTTAACGAATTAAAGCTAAATATGTGTTTTGACTTTCATCCCCTATCCCACGAGAACGGTACTGAATTTTTGATATGCAGTATCCTACATGTTGCTCCAAGTTCTCAACTATCACCATGCTAAATTTCATTATTTTCTGTCCAGTAGTTTTTGCGTGATTGACGCACAAATTAACAGACGACAGACTAAAATTCTAATGATTAGTTTTTTTGCTTCTGTTATCGATATATTAACCGACGCAATTATTATTTTACAAAAAACTCTCAAGTACAGAAATTATTTTTCTGCTCTTTTATTATATGTATAGATTTGGTACCGTACAATATATTGGTATAGATTTGGTACAAACATTGTTTAAAAACAGTAAAAAACCAGTTAAGATTATATATTATTATCAGTTAGTATGTTGGAGATATTATATTAAGATTAATATTATATTATATTATATAATTAATATTATATAATATTGTATTATATTCTGAGACTTTAGTCTTGCGGTTTTGGTTTTACCGAAATGAATTTACGTTCAAAAGTTTAATAAAACGAGATACGCCAGGAAGATTTATCCCGAATAGTTCGAAACCACCTTTCAAAGCCCAAGATGCCTTCATATGTGGTTTATGCCGATGAAATAGTTAAAATGGTTGGATTTTCCAATGCGAATTTCAAAACCATTATAGTTACAAACAATACATTTAAAACCTTAAACGAAAATATATATGCTAAATATATAAGCTGCTGCGTGCACTGCATTATAAAAAAAAAAAATTTGGTGAATTTCGCGGGAACAACCCATTTTTCCGGAATAATAAGTAACTTATGTGCTATTCCAGGTTATTATTTACTTGTGTGCCAAATTTCACCCAATCTGTTAAGTAGTTTTGGCGCGATTGAATAACAAACATCCATCCATCCATCCAAATTCCAAACATCCAAATTTTCGCATTTATAATATTAATATAGATTAAGGTTTTTTATATCATAAGATAGTAAACAAGCAGATGGGTTGATGGAAATATTCAACCATCGCCTATAGACACCAAAGACGTTAATGGTGCGTTGCTATCTTGTGGCGAGGTTTAATGCCACATGCATAAGTTTACCGGCTACCTTACGCTCCAAACCGGAACACGACAATGATTAGCACTGACGCTATTGCGGCAGGAATAGGTAAGAAGTCTACCACCTAGTAGTCACGATGGTAGTGACGCGCATAGCCACTCGGTCGTCTTTTACGACCTGCCTGGCAGAACGGCAGCTGGCCTATTCTTCAAAGGAGACCGGGCCCAACACGGGGAGGTCTAAAGGTTTGAAATACGATTTTAAATTGGAATCAAATTTGTAGCTTGCTTTGAATAAAAAAAAAGGAGTATATGGAATAAAGAAGTCTTAAGTATCTATCTCTTAATACCAGTTTTTTATTACTTCATCGATAAAGCCAAAGCAACTTTTTGCTACTATAAATTCTCTCGTACTCAGATTCATCCTTAAAAACGAATACCTTACTGGGAAGTTTATGCAGCCTTAAAAACTACAAATGGGAACTCAATAGATTACAAATTTTATTTGCTGTATTTCAAGTGTGAAAGGAATGATGTAGAAAGGATAAGTGAATTGTAAATAAAAAACATGTAGTTTTACATTCATGTGCTGAAAGGATTAGTAAAAGTTTAATTCACGACGTAAAATCTATGACAAGGAAAAAGTTTTACGTCCTACCGCTGACATCATTTCAAAATATTTTCAAAGTTCAAAATTCATAAATTACCTATAAGTTGAAAAACATTCAAATAACTTATGCTGCCAAGCCTAAAATTTTTTAGCAGACTTTTCAACAATTAGAGATTCATTATTTTTGTTTCATTAGATCTCACAGAGTTATTAATAGATTTGGAAAATTATTTTTCGTTTTAGAGGTCATTCTTTCCATTTAGTTCCACAAAAACTTGGTGTAGACCTTGATCACAGTTTCCAAAGGTACAGAAGGTTAGGAGTCGGTTGTTGGAGTTCTGTTACGTTTAAGTCATATGTTTTATTTATTTATAGTGATGCAGGATGACAGCGAACTGACCTAGTGATTTATTTAATTTTGCTTTAAAAACTTTTTTGCTTCTAATATAGAGACCTAATATACATGGAACGTTTATGTAATTCCATGGGGCATGGACTGGCATACAAGTGGCAAAATCCATTCAATTAATAAGATTAAAAAATATATAATTCCATCGTCTACATAAGCGTGATATTTTTTGGGTAACTATTGACGTATAAAAGTATTCAAGATAAAATAAATGAATTCCAAATAACGAAATGATTTTAGGTGCTAAATGTACTACGTTGCGAATATAGAGGGTTCACAAATCCGCACAAGTTTTCAATAAAATTATAATAACATATCAGAAGACATGAAATTAATAAACGGCTAACAACCTTATAAAACATCTAAGACTATATTATTTCCTCACAGCGATATGTATGCGAGTATGTCACTACCAGTTGCTTTGATCGCATTGTGTTTGTATTTTTTCTTTTATATGAGTCTTACCATTTTTTTTCGCTGCATTAGGCTAGAAAAATTATTAGTGAATGAAATTGACCAACATTAGAGCCCATAATTTTTTGAATATTTTATTCAATTACTATAAATATTATAACAATAATGTAAAGAGTATCATCACGCCCGGTTCCCGAACCATTCGCACCATTTGCATTGCTTGGGACGCATTATTGATGTGTTTATAATTTTATTATAGTGTAGAAACTATATACCTAACATTTGAAGTTTATTTGTCTTTTGCCAGTTGATTAATAATAATAATTGATCTTGCTGTTGTAATATATTATGCGTGTTATCAAAATAAATTTGATTTTTTTGAATTGAACTTATTATTTGGATTAAAGTCAGTATGGACTCAAAAATATTTACGGTGTTAAAATGTATGAAAACTTTATTTGATTAAATACGAGTTAATATACATGCACTAATGTAACTCTATACCGTTTTTTATGAGATAGGTACATCTTACAGTTTCGTAGCTTTTCTCATACTAGTTATTACTACACATCGAACAACTCCTGATCAATCAATATAAAATGAGGATATTACTTGTACCATTATTAGAGCTTAAAATGCCCATTTTTAAGAATGCTTGAAAAATGTTTCAAAGACGACAATGTTTTTAGAATAAAAGCAGTAAATAAACATGAGTAATGAACAAAAACGTCGAGTACTACGCGATTTGCTTTACTTATATTTTACAAAAAATACGCGTATACACTGGCCTGCACTATGAAGTAATATTGTGTTAATATTGTGTCAAGTAATTTAAGCAAAAAAGTATACTGTAGAGCTCTGAAAGCCGTGTATTTTTAATTGGCTTGAATGTAAAATAATATAAAAATATGTGCGAAATGAGATTTATGTATAAGCTGGGTATTTAAAGCCGCTGTGTCAAAATATGGGACAACGTAAAATGATTAATTTAAACGAAATCTTTCATGTTCTTTACGACAGAAATAAGTAAATATTAATATATATATATAAATTACGGGTCACGTTGTCTGTCCGCGCTGGGCTCTGAAACTATTGAACCTATTTCAATGAAATTTTGTAGATATCTAATGTTTGGCCCAACTTATAAGATAGAAATTAAATCCATACAAATAATATATATGGGCAAGATATGTGTGTGTTTGTTTGTCCATCTTTCACGGCGACGAATTGACGTGATCTTTTAAGTGATATAGTTGAAGGGATGGAAAGTGACATAGGCTACTTTTGTTTGGTTGTGATGAATTAAACAGACGTATTTAATTAGATTTGATATTATCTGAATTAAGTCTACCCGATCGAGGGTTTGACGTAATGGAGAGCTGTGATTAATTCACCTAAGTGCATTTAGTCTACCTACCGTGCGTAGCACTTAATTCACCCAGGTGATTTACCCCAGGTGAATTAAGTCTACCGACCCAAAGAGGCGTAAATGCTAAATGGAATTATTACATAACTTGAATTTAATTCTTGTTTATTTACTTTTGCTATTACTTATTTAGTAATAAGTAATAGCAAAAGTAAATTTACAATTGACCCGGCAAACGTTGTTTTGCCATACAAATTACTTGTATTGAAAAACTATTATATTTTTTAAGTTGGACCAAACAGTAGAATCTATAAATTTTCATTGAAATTGGGTTCAGTAGTTTCGAAGTCCATTGCGGACAAATAACGTGACACGCAATTTATATTTATTAAGATAACCTTCCCTAAATTACATTTTATACCTTTATTTGAAAGCAGCCATTATACTTTCGTATACGATCCACAAAATTATTTGTTTTGAATGCAAATTCATAGGCATACTGTAAAGTGATCAAAAGGACGGAAGTTAAACTGTATCAGCACATTCCGCCTTACTATGTAGGACTTTGTATTACTTACATTCACAGATGATAGTACTTAAAGCCACACTACCATTCAACCTCATAACATATTTCTGGATTAATGTCATAACCGAGTATGTAGTATACATGCTTTTACTTGCTATAGATGGACACGTTGTTTGGTCTGTCACATCTTATATCCGCGGCTCTACAAACTTTTGGGTTGTTGTTCTGTTATTTGTTTGTCTCTTCTTTATGCGCATTTTTTAACATTTACTTTTGATTTGCATGCTTAAGATTTATTTTATCTTAATAAAATGACTTTGCTGTTAAAAACCAGGGAAATGGCAATTACATTTTACGTGTCTTAACTTTTAAATAGAAAAAATCATTTGACGCGCTATTAGTGCATCCTCATACATATCTTCACGCCAGATCCCTTACAGGGTAGGTAGAGAGAACCGAGTGCCTCCACATTCATCACTCTCTTCATACACACATGCCGGTTGCGAAGACTCGATAGTGCATCCTCGATTAGTCAAATTTACTCTCACGATGTTACGGGTGTTCAGACTTTCAATAAATTTTTGGAAATGTTGTGTTGTCCAGAAAAACTGAAATACGTATTTAGGACGAATTGTATGATCCAATTTTTACAAATTAAAATAAAAAAAACTGTAAAACGGTTGACCCTGCATCTCTAAAACTTAACTAAACTAAATTGAGGTATTTTAAGCTTAATGAAGCATAAACTATACCTAAGCATACATTTTTGAAATAAAAATGATAGTGTTTTAAAGTTCGAAAAGATGTATATTTTCAAAATGATGATCAGTTTTGATCTTTGAAATAGCGTTTAAAACAATTTTTGAGCTCTTGGTTGTTTCATTTAGCTACAAAATCAATAAGTTGAAAAATGTCAAAAAATATTTTTATCAGAAATTTGCGTCATTGATAAATCCCGAACGAAGCAACCGATTTTAATCCAATTTACGGTATTTGACGCAATTTTTTAAGTAAAAAAGCTAATAAGATTTTAAATTAGTTGGTATATTAGCCTGAGAGTTATTTTAAAAATATTAAGCAAGTTTGCTGCAAACAACAAAATATTAATATTTGAAAAGCTGTAACATTAGAAAACTTGACTCGATTTTGATGTTTGAAATTGGGTTTGACATTGTTTTTTACTAGTACTCAAATAATGTGGAATGTTCCAAAATAATTGGTTAAAAAATCTAGAAGAATTATCGCCTCTGTGGTCTAGTAGTCCAGTGTTGGCGTTGAACACATGAGGTCCCGGGTTCGATTCCTGGTCGGGCACTGTAAAAAAAAAGTGTTTTTTTCTGTTTTCTGAGAAACACAAAGTTGCTCGGGATTGGAAAGTGCCCGGTTCGCGGTAGGCTTGCCACCTATCACATTTGTGGGACCAAGTATCTTCGGCTAATCGTGGGTGCACTTGTTGTACCTCTGCCTACCCCTTCGGGGATATGGCCGTGAAGATACTTAAATCTAGAAGTTTTCTCGAAAAAACACTGTTTAATTTTTTCGTTAACTGTAACTCCCGAACGGATAAACCTATATTAATGTAATTCATGCATTAAATGGCGTTTTTTAGGAATAGAGCTTATACTCAATCGGTACATTAATCTGAATGTTATGTTAAAAAAATTCTGTTTCGCTAAAATATTTTGGGGTTTTGAAGAAGTTTTAGTTGAGCAGAATTCAATCGAATGCCATCAATCACGTTTCGATCGGCTAAGACGTTAAAAAGTTACGAGATTTTTACTTACACACGTACGCACCAACACACACACATACACACACTCTCACATACACACACACATACGCACACACACACACACACACACACACACACACACACATCCATACATACAGATATACTGCGTCATAGTGAAAATAGTTGGAAAAGATTCCTAGGACCTCAAAACGTTGAGATTTGGTGAAAACTCGATTTCCAAAAATCGGGGTTAAATCAGTAAATTCGTTAGCTACATACATAACGGGAAGTTAAAAAAAGGAAAAACTACGATAGCGGCATTATGATCCTATCGCAACAATTTTTTATACCATTTTAATAACATAGTAAACTATTATCGGAAGCATAGACCATTGACCTACTTTTCTGTAAATAGTTAAAACTTCTAAACCAAGAACCGTTGCGTGCCTTCCTACTATTAGCAGCTATGATGTAAAATTTATATTTGTTCCGATTGAATCCTCAATATCGACATGTATTTAAGAATGTACTGTTTAAATATACATGGCTAGATGTGTAATATAATGATATGTATGATAAATATATATCATACATTTTTTGTAGAATAAAAGTTGATTTCTAACAGAAAGAAAACTATGAAGCTTATTTGTCTCATTTGTTTAATCCGTGGTACAGAGGTACTGACCGGGGTGTAGACACACAGATACCTAAAAGTACTACTATACAGAAGATTCACTCCCTAATAAAAGTCAGGTCTAGGTATAAAATATACCTAGACACGCCAGAGCTACCCGCCTGCAAGAAAATTGAAACTAGAACTGCGTGCGAACCGTGTATTTTCTTTGCGCCTCCCAGTTTTATAGTCGAGCTGCGAAGGTCGCTACGGGGTTGTCACTTGAGAAGTTTTTGTACTTAGTTGATGTAGTATGTGCGAGCGCGACGTGACCGCGACTAATGGTGTGACTGACATATTAGTATTCGCTAAGATATTAGTAATATTGAAAGGATTCGTGGATTAGTAATCCGGCGAACTGTAATATGCTAATATTTCATATTCGCCTAATATCTGTATCGGCTATTCAAAATGAATCGGATAATATCATTCGGTCTTCGGAATAGTTCGGATTTACTAGATTGGCGCCCGTCGGATTCGTGAAAATATTAAAATATTTCACGATACGCCGCGTCGTACGTACGAATGACACAGACGTATTTTCTGCAGTATGCTGTTGTTTTAAAGTCCAAATTACAATGAAATATTAGTTAATACTGATATATTAGTTAAGATTTTTTCCTGCCGTATCAGAATATGATCTTATTACTGTTACTTTAAGGTCAAAATTACAGTGAAATATTAGTTAATACTGACATATTAGTTAAGACATTATAATATTTCAAAGTGAATATAATAGTATCACCTAATCTTGAGAAATATCGGTATTATAGTGCGCGCGGAACTAGTTGGCCGCGCCATACGTAATACGTAATACGTAAAGCGCGGCCAACTAGTTCCGTGCGCACTATAACCCACCTCTAACCGCGACTGTCTTATGCCATACGCCGCGGGCAGCGCGCGCAGTCGAATATACCTAAACTGCGGAGTGACACTCCCCTGGTAGATATATGATCTGCTTTGTTCTGAAAAAGAAAAGAAAGTGTTAATATATAATAAAGGTGTTATAAGTTAATATGATTAATGTGTGTGTATGTTTTTTTTAACAGTCTGGATATGGCACACTATTTATCTATTTATGTTTACTATATACCCGTGTCATGTCACATATGTAATTCCGTTGGTTAATTGTTGGTGCAATCCACTTGTGTGCACCATCTTTTAGATTAGTAGCGATTTTTATATAGTAAAAAGGGGCTCACTTAATAGTAATAGAACGTCACTCTTTTAAAGACAGCTGGAATATATGAGATCTTCCAGCTGCGTTGCCGGAATTTTTATCCCAAAGAAAATAACGTATCTAAAGATATTCGATATTGTACTTCATACTCTTAACGGAAAAATAAAAATCGTTTTGTAATATTTCAGTTGAATCAATATTACTTTTTTTCAGTCATGTCTTCTCAATTGAAAATTTGTCAGATTATAGCTTACATGATACTGTTTATAAATAAATACGTCAGCTGGCTGTTACGGTACGGTGGGATAATTGTCAGCTGATGCCTTTAAAGGTTTAACACAGAAGCCAGATTGGAGAATGTATTGCCTATTTAAATGCAACAGCCGACGAGTTTTTCTCCGGAATATTGCTCCCTGATTCTTTTTACAATCACCAGGATCATATTTAATTTTAGCTTTTATATATATATATATATATATATATATATATATATATATATATATATATATATATATATATATATTTATTATCGATAGGTAAGCGCTTGACCTCGATCTCGCCTGATGGTAAGCTAAGATGAGGCCTAAGATGGAACGCGCTTCCCTAGAAGGTACCTGTTCACTCTTCTCTTGAAGATCTTCAGATTGTACTCCTCCGGGAACACAGACTCAGGAAGCATGTTCCAATCCTTTGCGGTTTGAATGAAGGATGTTGAGTCGAACCGCTTTGTCCGGGTACGTGGAACGTCCACCATATAACGATTCTGTGCACCTCGACGATCGATAGAAAAACGGGGATGGCGGAATTAAGTCATGCAATTCCGCAGCGCACTCTCCAAAGTATATTCGATAAAAAACCGATAAACTAGCCACTCTGTGGCGATGAGCGAGGCTCTGGAGTTTTTTGCCTACCAGATCATCGTCAAAAATATTTTTTTATTCGGCAGGAAATCACGTACCTACCTAAAATTATTCGACATTATGCTTTATGATCTAACTGAAACATATAATCTTTTTAATTAGTAATATTTCAGTTGAATCAATATTTCATTTTTTCGTTACAGCTGACGAGTTTTCCCTATATTGCTAGCTGCTTACTTTAATAAAATGTGAATATGTATATGTAGTAGCGACCCGCCATGGCTTCGCACGGGTAGTGCTTAACTTTTAACTTCCCACTACGACGTAGACAAAGAAGTTACTGATGTTGCCCCGATTTTCGAAAATCAGGTTTTCTCCAGATCTCGTTTTGAGGTCCTAGAAACCTTTTCCGACTATATTCACAATGTCGTCAGTATGTATGTATGTATGTACGTATGTATGTGTGTGGATTTGGGTGCGTGTGTGTATGTGCGTACTGCGTATGTGAACATCACATAACTTTTGAAAATTTGAACAGCTTGACCGTTCGAAACGCGGAGGCATTCTATTGAATTACGCTCAACTTAGACTTCCTCAAAATTTGAACCAATTTGGTCCAATAGATTTTAACAACAATTTTGAAAAAACCAAAAATCTGGTTCGTAGACTTGTAATTGGAATATTAAGTTGATTATCTGTTTCAGCAGCTCTCAAAGAAAAAGCTCGAATTCTATTTTCTAATGATTTTCTTTTAAACGTATCTCTTGTTGAGGTGTTTCAGTAAGTATCTCTTGTGGTTCTAAGTTGCTGCGCGTTTTTTGTCGATTTTCTGATATGTCATTTCTTAGGTGGCATTGTAAATAATATCAAGAGTGTAGTACCAGTTTTATGTATATTACTTATTTGTGTGATTATTTTATGTGTATTGACAGATAATAGATGTGAAGTTAGTTGATTTGCTTTTTGAATAGATTTTATTTTGTAGCAGCGCCACCTTTTGGCGATTTGCATAGAATAAGCAAGATAGAAGATATATGTTTTTATGGACAAATCGTTTTCTCCATAAAAACATACATCTGCGTACCTACTAATTTTCATGACAATCGGTTAACGAAACGAAAGTTGGTACTCTACAGCGCCACCTGGTGGCGAGTTACGTCAATGGGGATAGCATAAAAATCTTCTCCATAAAAAGATACATATGCATATATCAATTTTCATAATGATCGGTCGAAAAGTAAAAGAAAAAAACAATAAATTATAGAAATTTATTGTGATATCTTTACATAACTAATTTTTATCTAAACTAATATTATAAAGAGGAAAGTTTTGTTTTTTTTGTTTGTTTTTTACGATTTATCTCAAAACCTACATTACCGATATTAAAAATTCTTTCACCTTTAGAAAACTATACTATTCAGAAGTGATACAGTCTTTCTTTATATAAAGGGACAAAGATATATTCAATATACATTAGAATCAAGACGCAGAAGAAGAGTCGTTTAAGTACACAACGGAAGGTTTTTATAGACGTATACAAATACTTGCGCGGCAACAGCGTTCTTTCGCGGGCTTACGCTTGACAAGTAAATACTTGTTATTTACGTTTGCAACAAAAATTACGCCTTTTTATTCAAAATACAGGTTGATTAGTAAAATACTGTACACACTGAAGGAGGGTATTCAGTACTTGATTCTGGTACCGAATATGTAAAAAATAGGTAATTAATTTTTGACTTAATTATGTAATAAAAATATTTAGTCCAGACACCCGCGCGTAGTATCGCAGATTATTATTTACCGAACTCGTAACCACACTAGTTAGCGGGCTAAGCGTTAACCATAGATTTTGAATATTACTAGACTAATTTCGTTGAGGTTTATTAAGTTGTTAATCAATATTTTTTTAAATTATATTTTAATTGGTTACAGATGACTATAAACAATCATATACTTCAATATGTACAATATTTTACCAGCCAACCTATATATTTCTTGTTACTGTAATATATCTAGTCGTTAATTTCATTTAAGTAGTTATAGATATGGCAAAAACATGAAACTTTGCATATTCAGCCTTAAGCGCAAGATTTATAGTTGTTTTTACAAAGCAATGTAGAAAAAGAAATAAATTTGACAGTGTCGCGACCGACGCTATTTCATTTGAAATGAGCGCACAATTTAAAATTGTGGGTTCATTTTTGGAGGACGTTTTTGAGACACTGATTGTGTATCTTGGATTTTTTATAGGGTTTTTTATACCAATGACAAAGGCAATTAATATATTATATACAATCATATTCCTGATAGTCTTTAAATAAATTTCCTTTAAATTGCCTTTAAATCATTGCCTTTAAATAAATTTTGCATAAAGTTATTCGATTTACTAATAGAATAAACATACTATACCTAATGTGAATGAATTTTTCGCTGATAAGTCAAAAAGTTAAACTTAGAAACCTGTTATCAGGTATTTAAAAAAAATGGAATTTTGTAAATTATAACTTTTTTTAATATCGATATGGAAGCGCTTGACCACGATCTCGCCTGATGTTAAGCTAAGATGCTGCCTAAGGTGGTATGCGTTTTCCTAGAAGGTACCTGTTCACTCTTCTCTTGAAGATCCCCAGGTTGTACTCGTCGAGGAACACAGACTCAGGGAGCCCTTTCCAGTCCCTTGTGGTTCGGATGAAGAATGTCGAGTCGAACCGCTTTGTTCGGGTACGTGGAACGTCCACAATATGGCGATGCCTAGTATCAGTGCGCTTCGAGGATCGATAGAAAAACGGGGATGGTGGAATTAAGTCGTGCAATTTCGTAGCGGACTTTCCAAAGTATATCCGATAAAAGATCGATAGACCAGCCACTGTGCGGCGATGAGCGAGGCTCTGGAGCTTTTCGCCTACCAGATCATCGTCGTTTATGAGCCTTTTGGCACGCCTCTCTATCGCCTCAAGCGTCTCCGGCTGGTATTTGGCGGACTCATACCAGAGGTGGGAACAGTATTCCATGCACGAACGGACTAGTGCTTGATAAAGATTGAGCAACTGTCCCGAGCTGAAATACTGTCTCACTTGGGTAACTTGGGCTTTCGATTCGACGTACTGTTATATCCCCTGACTGTAGGCCGAAGGGCTTGCATCAGACCCCCGTCAACAAAACCCTCAAAAGTGCTTCATCAGCACTTTTGACTCCTGTTCCATTCCCTAGCCCGCATCAGTCAGTCTTCGTCTAGATTCCTACCAGATCACTTGTCTTTCCAATCCATCCCCTACTATTTCTTCACTAGTTCTATTATAATTTGTGTTAATTAATAAACTATATTATTTTAAGTGAAAGTGAATAAACGATTAAATAATTAAAAACTCTTTTTTAAAACATAAATCTCGGGGCCCAGTGTAACAGTACGAACCAAAGTTGAGAGTATGCATTAAGGTGATACCAAGGAGCTCGAGGTGGTCACTTATTGGCACTGACACACCCTGAAAAGATGGAGATAGGTAGAATGGACTCCGTTTAGCGGAGAATAGACACGCCTGAGTCTTAGTCGCATTAAACTTGACCAGATTAGCATTGCGTCAATCGGAGACTGCCTGTAAGGACAGGTTCATACGATCGACCGTCGCCTCTTTAAGACACCGGATTTATGCCGTACTGGCTCGCGCGCTGGATACGTAACTATTCGCAACAGTGCTGTCGTCTGCGTACCTATAGATACCTTAAAGCAGACCGTTAAAATGTAGCAAGAATAGGGTTGTGGAGAGAAATGATCCCTGAGGCACTCCGGCATTTACAGCTATGTGGTCGGACGAGCAGCCGTCGATGACTACCCTAATCGACCGGCCACTCAGAAAATCTGAGATCAGGGCGCAGAGACCAGTAAGTAGACCATACGAAGGAAGCTTGCCAATAAGACTATCATGCCAGAGCCTGTCAAAGGCCTTTGAGATGTCAAGGGAGATAGTTAGTGTTTCGCCATGCTTCTCAATTGAGGTGGCATATGCTAGAAGATTCCCAGTGGACTGATTTCGGCGAAACCCATATTAGCGGTCACTGAGTAAATCGTTCGCTTCTAGGTGTGACATTAGCCTCCTGTTCAGTACACGCTCCATAGTCTTGCAGAGTATGTACGTGACTGAAATTGGCCTGTAGTCGGAGGCTTTTTTTGGGCACAGGCTGCACGTTAGCAACCTTAATGATTTTAGTACTTTTCCAGTTGTCATCGAAAGGCGAACGAGGCGTGTCAAAACAGAAGCGAATTCAGGCGCACAGGTTTCAAGAACTATGGCTGGAATTTGTTTACATACAGATTCAGCAGCGTTTTAAGAACCTCAGTCTGGCGGATGCGAATTTCCGGCATTTTCACCTCGCATCCATGTAGACTGGGAGGTTTCACGTTGGTGGTATCCGGACGTGAGGTTTCTGCGAATAGAGTAGCGAATAGGTTCGTTTTCTCTAACAAATAAAACAAGCCTGCTGAGTTTCTTCCTACGGATCTTCTCAGTGTGCGGCCGCGCCCCGATCCGGTGGTAATTCTAAAAAAAATTAACTTGTCTAAAGTGCATGTAAAGAATAAAATATTTCTAGGATTAGTTAAAAAATGTATTTCAAAATTTCAATATACTGAAGTATAAATAATTTGTTAAAATTTCTATTTAATACATAAAATTATTAATGTAAATAATATCTAGAAATTTGTAAATAAGTATGAAATAAAATCTTAAACTACTCAGTAGGATAATTTTCAAAAATTTGCACACCTTGCCATGGTAGAGTATGCTGGTAACTTTAATTATTGCAATAGCTTGTAATACCTATATTCTTGTATACCTATACCTCAAACGGACTTAATACTGTAAGCAAATTGTAGTTGCATTAAAAGCAACTCTGGTTACATTTTCGGGATGGAGCGTGACGTTATTTATTTAATATAGGTATTAGGATTATAAAAGATATTTGAAAAAAAATATATCAGGAAGCGAAATAGGAGGCATTTATATTATGATAATTTTTTTATGTTTATAGCGCACTAAAAACACCTTTATAATTTTGTTTCTAACAAGCGTATGGAAAATAATTTTATAAGAATTTTTAGTACACTGAAAACATAAAATAATCGTAGAAGAGGTTTAAAAGCCTCTTTTTTTACTTACATATTTTATTCATTTTTTCTAACGTATTTTATAATCGCCCATTATATTTAAATCCCACAAAATTACAGTAAAAGCAGTGCAGCGGTCAGAAGTCAGAACTTAGTCGTTTAATAAACGATCAAGACTTCAATTTAGCCGTTCCTAAACAGCATGAAATAAATTCTCATTTTCTTGCGATTCTGTTATTGACAAGCGAGTCTTAAAAAAGTCTTGGAGTGGGAGAGACATTATATTTACGTTGTGATTCTAAAATATTCCATTGAACTGAGCTTTTGAGCATAATTGAGTTAATTAAATAACTTATTTTTATAACAATAGGTCAATCAGAATCAATATTGTCTTATGTATGTATTACTAGCAGCTACAGTGTGTATCCCGCTGCATTATAACAGTATTTAGTAAATCCTGCGGGAATAGCTCATTTTTCGTGGATAAATAGTTCTATTTCAGGTCTAGTACTACACGTGTTCCAAATTTTATCAAAATTGGTTCATCCATTTTTGCGTGATTGAGTAACAAGCATCTATCCATGCGTCCCAACATTCAAATTTTTGCATTTAAAATATTAATAATATAAATGATCTGGACAGCTTTGAAATCTAAATAGAAACATAATAAATACAAAGCAATAGAATATGACTAAGGTTTATCTATTGAAGTACCACATAAATATATTATTTACCTATACAATGTACATAACATTAATACATAAAAAAGCATATAGAGAAAAAGATGTGTGGCACTCGGAGACTGCCGCGGTAAAGCTATTGCATAGCATTTTTTATACTTATGCAATTACAATTATATATTTATTTTATTTATGCAGTATTTTTTTTCTTTGTTTATTCATATTTAAAACACTTTGTACACAAATTATACGAGTACAGATATTCACTGTTGTAGGTAGATGATAAATACCTATACACCTATATACTTTCTCACAAACAGCTGATTACGGTAGTTTTCCAACACAACCAATGCCACCTAAATCACCGCTTTACATTTTCCTGCCGTAATAGCGTCAACAAATTTGCCTTCGGCAATTTGTATTGAACGTTTACGTTTATAAAATGACGACGCCGTTTGTAATAAACAAATTGTCTGTGACATATTGATAACTTCAATAATAACAGATAAAAATATTAAACGAAAGAAAAACATATAAGTTAAATTAAACCTGTTTGCAAAAGAAAAAAATTCTTAACAAGTGAACTGTTTAAGGCCACAGGGAATAAGCAGCTTCTGAGTCTTGACTTAGCTCGTAAACCTGTTTTACGATGTTCACATTGGCGCTACTTTTATTTCATAAAATTAGAAAGTCCGTGAATATCAGTGATTTCAGAGTTTGTAGAAATATTATAGTGCGCATTTATTCCTACTAGCGATTGCCTGTGGCCGAAATTCGACCAACGTCTAAAAAATTAATCTATTTTATGTTTTACAACACACTTTAGTCGTAAAGAACATGAAGTATTAGGTAAAAAGAAAATACTATACATGTGTGTATATCATCATGTATGTCACATTTTTTTTATGTTATTGGGATAGGCAGAAGTGCCACCTGATGGTAAGTGGTCGACGTCGCCAATGAACAAAAATGGGACACCTGGGCTGGAACTAGCCCAGGTATTCCATTCGTGTGTTGCCTATTCTGAAACATAAGGTGTTAAATCTCGGTGCCAGTAATTACACTGCCTGTCTTGCCCTTCTCTTCGAAACACAGCAAAGTTGTTTCACGGGAGAAATAAGCAAGATGGTGGTACCGATGCAGCCGAGAGCGCGGCACAGCGCATCCCTCCCACTGGTAAAATGTAATGTGAATGATGGACCCACCCACCACCCACCACATGAATGTGTTGTGCGCAGCGTGTGCGTAATGTTAATTTTTATTAATGTTATGTATTATGTATTTTAAGGCATTTTATTTAAAAAATTTAGGTTTCTACAGTTCTCCGCAATGTCAACTTTAACTGCGCCAAATTTCATACTCCACCATTCGCGCAATTGTTTTAACAAGGGGTCCAAAGTTTTTCTATCACGTATTAATATATAGATCTATACATATAATAAAATCGTAGAAATATCAAAACTGTACATTGAATATTTTTTTAAAAGAATACTTCTATCTACAATCGATATAGAAGCAAAAAATATAGTTTTTAGAATTTTTGTCTGTTTGTCTGTATGTATGTCCGGGGTAAACTCAAAAAGTACTGCGTGGATTTACTTCTGCATGAATATTAGTAACAGGTCGGGTCAACATATAGCCTACATATTATATCGCTATCACCTACAGGGGAGGAGCAGTGTGGAGTAAACGAAGTCGCAGGCAACAGCTAGTATTAAATAAAATCTGCATGTAATAACATTAACATTTATAGTATAAAATCTATTTATATTTTTTCAAAATGAAAATATTTTTTTTTTGTTTTTGTCAGTGTAGAATGAAATCATATTCGTAGTTATTGTTATAGAAAAAAAGCATTTTAAACCAACTTTTCAAAAAGGAGGAAGTTCCCAATTCATACACTTATATAATTTTTATGTATGTCCAGGCATGACTCCGTCACACATAGACGGATTTGCAAAATTATTTCTTTGTATAAGAGAGTATATTTCCGGTTTGGTCCCATATGAGTTTGGTGTATATCTGATTCAGGGTTCCAAAGATACAGATGATTTGTAGTCGGTTGTTGCAGTTTTACTGTTTTAATTATAATTATTTTAAAACAGGTATCATTAGATTTTAAAAACCATGTTTGTACCTATATTGTTACGTTTTTAATTAATAATCGTCTCTTATATTGTAAGCAACAAAAAAAGTGACCCGATGGGGGGGGAAGTGGCATATAGGTTAATCGATGAAATTGTAAAGAAAAATCCCTCTTGTGTACCTAATTTAATACATATCTTTCTTAATAAATTTAAAAAAATTATGCATGTGGCATTTCGACCCCGTCACACATATAGCAACGCACCATTGACATCTTTAGCGTCTATAGGTGATGACTTTCCGTCAGAAACACATCTAATTGTTTTGTTTTCTTTGAAGTAAAATAAGAAAAATAAAAAATAAAGATATACAGAGAGCTATACGATAACTAAAGACATGTATTTAACTAATATGTTTTAGCCATAGATCCCATTGACAAGAGATTTATTAGATCATAATCTAATGATTGTGATCTAATAAATCTCTTGTTATGATAGTTTGTACGTAGATACAGAGGAAACGACTGTTTTTAAACTATAAAGGTTGTAAACAACCTCAAAATCAAACCAACAAGTCTTGTAAACAAGATAATGTGTTTTAGAACTTGTCTCAGCAGATACGAAAGTACCTTTTGATATCGCTTTCTACTGAAGCAATGTTTTTAATCATTTAACTTCTAAAAGATTAATAGATAAGAGCCACCGCGGAGAAGCTTCGGCAGCTTGATAAATTGATGTTACGAGCGCGAAAACGAGTCGACACTTTGATTAAATACAAACACAAAGTTTAAGTAACACACTTCCATTTTAATCATGTCTAGAAAGATTTGTATTGACTTATATTGATTACATTCTACTATAATAATGTTTTATCTGTATACATATAATAAAATCGTAGGAAAGTCAAAATAGTACATTGAATATTTTTTTAAAAGAATACTTGCGGCGTGATCTACAAACGATATCGAGGCCAAAAATATAGTTTTTAGAATTTTTGTCTGTTTGTCTGTATGTATGTCCGGGATAAACTCAAAGTACTGCATGGATTTACTTCAAATTTTGTGTGAATATTACTAACAGGTCGGGTCAACATATAGGCTACATATCATCACGCTAACACTTACGGGGGAGGAGCTGTGCGGAGTAAACGAAGACCGCGCAGACGAAGTTGCGGGCAACAGCTAGTAATAAATAAATATAACGCTGGACAAGTTACATAAATTGATGTAACCCTAAAGTAAGCAAATTATGTGCTTGTGTTATGGGTGCCAATCTACGATACTAATACATAGAAATAATAATTTTATTGTCAATAAATAATAAATACTATTACATACAAAATAAACAACCAAATACAGAAATACAAACATCTATGCTTATCACACAAATGTTTGTCTTTGTCGGGAATTGAATTCGAGCCTCCTCGATTCGTAGTTAGGTTCGCTAACACTCGACTAACGGGGCGGTCAAAATATTGATTTTAAGTATCGAGAATTTTTTAAAATTAATATATATATATATATATATATATATATATATATATATATATATATATATATATATATATATATATATATATATATATATCATAAGATAGCAAACAAGCATATGGGTCTCCCGATGGAAAGAGTCAACCATCGCCTATAGACACCAAAGAATTTAATGGTGCGTTGCTATCTTGTGGCGAGGTCTAATATGCCACATGCATAAGTTTACCGGCTACCCTTCCCTTCGGCCCTTCAAAGCGGAACACGACAGCGACAAGCACTGACGTTATTGCGGCAGGAATAGGTAAGGCGGTGGTACCAGACCCGGTCGAGACAATGCAGAACTCTACCACCTAGTAGCCATGATGGTATTGACTCGATAGCCAAACGGTTGCCTTTTACGACTTGCCTGGCAGAAAGGCAGGTGGCCCATTCTTCAAAGGAGGCCGGGACCAACACGGCGAAAATATGGCAAGCAAGCAGATGGCTCTCCTGATGAAAATAGAAATCATCGCCTATAGACACCAAATATGTTAATTGTGCGTAGTTGTCTGTGGGGCAGGATGGCGAAGCTATATATAAAAAGCTACCGGCTAACTTACTTTCCAAACTGGAACATGATCCTGAAAACATTGACTATTGCGACAGGAATATCTTAAAAAGTGGTACCATGTACCCGAGCGAGATGTTGCGGAACTCTACCACCAAGCTGTCACGATGGTAGTGACCAGTATAGCCAAATCGTTCGCCTTTTACAAACTGCCTGGCTGAACGGCAGATTGTGTATTCTTCAAAGGGAGCCCGAACCAACACGGGGTCAGTGTTCGTAACGAGCTAGGTGCATTTTTACATGTCTATGTACATACGAGCTAGGTGCTCGTATGTACATAGACATGTAATCAGAATGTGTTATTCTAAATCTTTTCCATAGTAACTTGAGCCTTTCCACTTACATCACTACCGCGTTAATCCTACTTTCACAGTCATAGATCAGCATACAGTTATGTCTGGTCCAAATCCGTATTATAATACGCATTTACTTTATGTTTTACATTAACTCTTTCTATATCAGCAGTGTACGTTCTATCTTCTATCCCTGCTAAAGCCTATAAAGATATATGATTTCATGTACTTGTTCTCTTACTGCAAACACTATATTTTTATATCGTAGATTGTTCTATTACTGCAAACACTATATTTTATATCGTCTATTATTTCCTCTAATTCAAGGAATTTTTTTCATCTCTGCAACATTGTCATACCTGATATTTACATGTTGCTGCTGATAAGCTGTATTTATAAAAAAGTTATCTATGACTTGTCTATAACAATGTATTTCTTGAATAACGTGTTCAATTATATTTCAAAGTATTTTGTTATAAGTTTTTCAGTGATAAACTATTACTTGATGACTTATTTCAATTTTAAGAATGATATCTACGAAATAAAGACATTTTGATTTTTGAATTTAGTAAACAAGCAGATGATTCTTCAGATGGACGGAGACAATTTTCTATCTTCAATATTTTATTATTTCAAGCAATATTTTCTTGGGTTTTCAATAATGCAATGAATATTTTCCAATAATTTAATAAAAATATGGTGAGCCTGAAACTAATAATACAGAAACGGGGAACTGAGCGGAAAAGATTGCAATGGACCAATAGACGTGGCGTTAGTTGATAGCAAACGGATTACCGCAGCACGGTATAAAATACAGGAACAGGAGTTATTTCGCTTTATACCAAATAAAGCGAAATAAATTCTGTTCCTTTTTTTGACCAGCTTAAGTTTTTGTTTTAATTTTTTTTATTTGTTTTACCACGAGGCAAATCGTGGTCTAGGAGAAAGCCTATTCGGCACAGATCATGAGGTCACGGGTTCAATCGCGTTTCGAGTAAGCCAAAATGTTACTGAAATTTCTTCGAGGTTTTTCTCGAAAATCCTAAATCTCAGTAGCAGTTTGGAGTTTGGCGGGTGGTGTGATACCACTCTCGTGCCTCAGAAGAGCACGAAAAGCCGTCGATCCCGGTTTATGCTAGAAATATTCGATAATCGTAATCAGGTGGTTAAAATGCGACGATGGGGATCACCACTTATCGGGTCAACCAACAAACCGGTGAATGGTGGTGAACTGGAAAGTCTATTGACGTTCGGCTTGCTCTGATTACCCCACAAGAGAACCGGGCGTGATGATACTTTTTACAAAAAGGAAAATAAAGAAAAATAGTTATAGATAATATAATAATAACTATACTATACAGTGTGTAATAAAAACCATGTCCGATTGTCAAAGGCATTGCTTGGTAGCTTAATAACACAGACCACATGAATACTAGTAGACACGCCGTTGGGAAGGAATAGTATCACCGCACATTTGAGCAAACGCTTCTATCACTGTCAAAAATGGCATACATACATTCGTACAATTTTAGACACATTATAAAATTTTAGTAAATTTTATAATGTGTCTAAAATTGATTCAGCACTGTTATAATCTAGAGTTTTTAACCATTTGGTAATTTCGTGTGCACATTGTTTCACAGTAAAATTCCTAACGTCACATGACTTTATGACTTTATTGTAAATTGCTTTGTGTGCATAAAGTGGAAATTTTTTTGCAAAAGCAGATTTCACATTTGGTAACTTTACATTAAAAACTCTTTTCTTTAATAACAACTTGTAACTGTTGGAATTTATCGTCAACTTGTGAGTCGAGATGCAAGTTATTGATGTGTTATTAAGGTTTTTCGAAGTGTTTCCCGGAAATTTAAAATTTTAGTAACAGCGCGGAGTCTGGCGGAGTGGTATATTACATAAAGTCGTCAGTCCCGGTTACCACTAAAAATAGTCGATAATCGTTAACATTTCGTTAAAATGCAACGATGAGGATCACCTCTTATCTCGCCAACCAACAAACCAGTGAATCGTGGTGAACCGGAAAGTCTATAGACGTTCGGTTTTTTCTGACCACAAGATACACAGTTCCGAACAAAACTGACACTCAAAACTGTCGCTAATTCAGTCTAAAAAGTGTATAGTTATGTTACAAACGTGTTTTTGCATATTCAACCTTAAATGCAAGATTTAAAGTCATTTTTAAAAAACAATGTACAAAAAGCAATAAAATTTTTGACTTAAGTTAGCCGGTAGGACAAGGCACATGTGGAGTCGAATATAAATATTTTTAGGCATTGAAGTAGTATTTTAAGGGTTTGTAAAATTTACATAACTTGTCGAAAATCTGTTTTTGCGTAGAACATTTATCTTCTATATATATATATATATATATATATATATATATATATATATATATATATATATATATATATATATATATATATATATATATATATATATATATATATAAAAGAAAGTCGTGTTAGTTACTCCACTTATAACTCAAGAACGGCTGAACCGATTTAGCTGAAAATTGGCAGGGAGGTAGTTTAGAGCCAGGAGAAGGACATAGGATATTTTAGAATTTTTTCCATGCGAACGAAGTCGCGGGCACAGCTAGTATATCAATAAAACAAATAATGACCATTAAAATAATTTATTTATATTTCAAACGATATAGGTTATTGGTTCTATTACACAGAACCTACACATATAGGCAAACTGTGGGTTTATAGCCATGTAGTATTTGACGCTTGATATTGATAAATTTAATTTGCATAGTATAATAGATTTAGAATATACTGAAATAGGAAATTTATTGCAATGGTGACTTTGACTACGTTATAAATTTCATAGATTCTTACATGATAACAGACACGATTTTTTTCCAGACTTATTATGTAATGTATCGACAACATAGTAAGGAAACGCATCAATTTCCTAGAAATAAGTTTAGCTTTTCGTAGAATTCTCGTTTTGAATTAGATTTCAATTTTTCTGTTTTTTTTGCAGTATTATGTAAACGAACATTTGTTTAGTTATAGTATCTGCAGACGTACGAGCGAATTGTGTGATATATACTTCAGGACCATTCAATAGGAATCTAGAATAATATGAACCTATATCCCTATATTCAAAATAACAATAAAATCAATTATTTAACATTACAACTCGTACTTAATATTTTTGCACTTGACTGTACCTGCGCCGGCCGCCGTGTTGCAACTTCAGATCGGACTAGAAGTTTTGCGATTACTGTAGATAGGTATGTTGTATCGTGAAAAAAAAAGAAAAAACGTGCTGTACTGTTTTACAGTACTGAACGGGATGACAAGGTTTAACAATTACCCTTGGAGTGATTTTATTTCATTTGTAAATAGTATAACTCTGTATTCCTATGTGTAAATGCAAGCTACACTGACAAACTAAGAAATAGTTTTGAAAGGCGTATTCATTTAATCCATGCTTAATGCAATCATTAATTATTATGTATGTTATTATTTTGTAGATATAGATAAATAAATTTTCTTAGTTGAAAATAATTAATCTATGTTTTTCAAATCTATTATCAATTATACATATAATAAAATCGTAGGAAAGTCAATGTACGTCAGGGGTAAACTCAAAAAGTACTGCATGGATTTACTTTAAATTTTGCATGAATATTACTAACAGGTCGGGTGAACATATTATCACGCTATCACCTACGGAGAAGGAGCTGTGCGGAGTAAGCGAACAACAACAGTATTAGAATGATAACACAAAATGTAAGGCGAAAAATATAAACAGACACAGCGGCGGCGGCGTAAGGGCTTCCTTTGATGACCGACTCGACGCGATGTAGTTCGATTTAAAATAATCGACACATTTTATTTTATTTGAAAAACCATCCGCATTATTAAAAATAACAACTATGATGCTCGAAAACACAATATAACTAGCTATCAGCGCAGTCGACGGAATTGATTATAAAGCAAAAGAGAATTATGCCATATTATTGAAATTTGAATTACATACGCGTTGCTTGGCTCGAAGAGTGTTTGCCTGGCCTCAGGGTAAGGTGTTCGTGGGTTCAATTCAGCTGTGTCACTATTTTTATTTAAAGGACTTATTGATTGATGATTGAAAAACTGAAAGGACTTAATTATCAATTAATGTATCTATCTAATTTGATTCTATTTTAATCCTAAATAATACCTTATTCTTGCTTCTAGTTTGTTCTAAATAATGTCGTTAGTTTCAATAGGGGTACCTTGTCATTTTTTATACTTGGAGCACTTAATTATAACTTAATTCGTTGCTAAGAATATCGTACCTTTATTTTTTTGTAATTTTTGCTAACAACAAAATTTTTATAGTTCCTGGCGTTTAAAATTTTAGAGCACCTAATTGTTAAACTTGGCATCTTATTAGCACGTAACAGCCCCTTATTTTGGTTTTTTCAAAATGCAAATTCTTGATTAACGCCTTCGGTGTGCATAGGTGAAGATTGTCTCTTACTTAAAGTGAACCGTAAGCTGCTTTGTTATCCTATAATATGTTAAAAAAACTTATATGCTTAAATATTCTTTTTTTTTGTTTCAGTAAAAAAGGCGCACTATGTTGGTATACAAGGTAAATATTTTTTAATATTTGTAGGTAATAATAATAAATAAAATTATTTGAAATAATACTATATAGGTGGCATTTGATTCTTCTCGTATTTATTATAAATAAAAATAAAATATTACTTGAACTAATATTTTATTCTTAACTATATAAAATAATATTTATAAAATAATATTTTTTGGAAAATTAGGTTGTTTTTAAATTATTTATATCAATTTCAAAATCTCATAATTACAAAACTTTGGAGTGGAGGACTCGTCAGAAAAACCATCGAATGTGTTTGTTTGTAGGACAAAAGCTTAATTGTGTTTTTCATAATATAATAAAGTGATTAAAGTCGAAAAAAAATTATTGTTAGTAATTAATATTTTTCCTTCACCGAATCAAAATTTTCAAAACCCCGTAACTTTATAAGTTACCCGATTCGAGATTTTTCGAAGATAGCATGATGGGTGTCTCGTCAAAACGAAGCTGTTCACAAAAATTCAGCTTGTTAATAATCAAAAAAAAATTTGTTCGTGAGACCACGATTGTATAATTTGACGTAATATTACCGTTATTGTATTATGAAATGTTATATTTTTGTACAGCTACACAATTCAACACATACGTGACACTCAAGCTACAAAATGTCAAGTCGACGACGGTGACAGTGAAGGGCCCGACTCCATGCTGGGAGCAAGACTTTCTTTTGTAAGTATTTCCATTGTTTTGAAAGCACATGCCTACATATATATGTATTTCGACTTATTGTCTAGTCTACGACATAATCTGAAGAAATGGTTTTTAAATTTGTTAGTTTTTACAAAAAAGTATCGTTATTGTAGTGTACATTGTACAATGTCGTATGCAGCACGTTGATTAGACTTATTCAGATTTTACGAGATCAAAATGTCAACTCTTCACAGCTTCGTTGAACACAATCAAATCTTTTAAAACGAAGTATCATCAGAAGTAGAAATTTCAAAATATTAAGGTCTAGAGTATTAAATTAAATTCTTTAGAGCAAGCAAAAATAAACATAGTAGGTACTATTTTAGTTTAAGAATTGTGGATTAAAAATACAACGTCAATCTTGTAACATTAATATTTTTTTACGAGACAAATTACACTTACTGATCTAACAAGTATTCCTAAAGTAAGCAAATTATTTGCTTGTGTTATGGGTGTTAGTCAACGATACTAATACATAGAAATACACATATAAATTCTGGGATATATGTAACAAACATTCAAAACCCGCTTGTTTATGTGATGAGCATAAATAAACTAAATGTTTATTTATGCTCATCACAAAAATTGCTAACCACTCGACCAACCACTCAGTCGTCGAGGTCGTTGACGTATATTTTACGTCAAGAATGTCCAGTTTACATCTATTCAAAATCGTCTTTTAGTTAATTCTACTAATTAGATTAATAACAAGATAGTAGGTTAATTTTTAGGAAGGGGTAAGTGGGCTTTTATTAAAAAAATGAATTATGATAGATTCAGTTTCCGTCCGCAAGTAATTTTAGGTGGGGTCCGGATATGATTTATAACATTTTTACAAGGTCCAGAAAAAATAAATCATAATAATAAAGTGCTATATATTTATTACAAAGGTTTCAGTATATACCTATACCACATCAATGCTAGGTATCTACTTGTAATTTAACTAGGCAAATTAAAATATAATAACTAGTTGGTAACTTAGATTATATAACTAGTACCTAAGTTAAATAAATGTATAGTATGTATACTTTATGTACGTATTTTTATACGTATATAGTATACAACACATTACGATGTTCGGCTGTCTGCGGTTCAACCTTTCGCGATCCGCGGTTCAACTTTTCGCGATCCTAAACGGACGATTGGCGATCATTGGATTAATAGGAAAGCAACATATTTTTACTGTCAATTTTTTTTGCATAAATTGTTATTATATAGGGAGTTACGAACTTATGACACACTATGTCACTGGTGAAATATACCATTGGCTATCAAAAATAACATTGCCCTTATTTTTTCTTAATAGCTCATATAATTTTATTTTTAGTGGTCATAATGTGTACCCAGGACAATAAAACAGTTTAATAAGCAGTTTACTGTGTTATCGGCTTATCTATGTGAATATCGATCGTCTTTTTAGAGTAGATACTACTCTAGAGAATGCGTTCTGAATTTGTAAAAACAAAACTTATTAAAGTGCCTTAATATTTGGTCAAAAAAACTTTGTCATATATTTTACTTAAAGCAGACAGTAACAAATAGATGGAAATTGGTGGAATTTAGTTTAGGTTCAAACTTATAAATTGAAATAACTTTGCTAAGTTTACTTAAATCAGGAAATATACTAGGTATATGTTATTACCCTGTATCATGGAACATAGAACAAGCCCGAGTCAATAACTCGGGCCCCTTTGAAGAATTCACCATCTGCTGTTCTGCTAGGCAGGTCGTAAAAGGCGAACGATTGGCTATACGTGACACTACCATCGTAACTACTGGGTGGTAAAGTTCTGCATTTTGCAACGTCTCACCCAGGTACTTGTACCACCACCTTACATATTTCTGCCGCAATAGCGTCAGTGCTTGTCATTATCGTATTCCTGTTTGGAGGGTAAGGTCACCAGCAAACTTATGCAAGTGACATTAACACCTTGCCACACATATATTAACGCACCATTAATATCTTTGGTGTCTATAGGAGATGGTTGTCTTTTTCCATCAGGAGATATGACGTGCTTCTTTTCAGCTTGCTTTCTCCTTGCTTGTTTTCTATCACATGATATAAAAAAATTTACATGGCTATCGAATATTATAGCTAAATCCAAAGGACATAATAGCGATAATTGCTAAGAATGTCCTCATAAATCTATGGTAGTTTAATATGATTGATATAAAAAACCCAAGATGCACATTCAGTGTCTCAAAACCGTCGTCAAAAAATGAGCGCACAATTTCAAATTTTGCACTTATTTCAAATAGAATCGCTTCGATCGCGACACACGCGACAATTTTATTATTTTTTGTACATTGCTTTGTAAATACAGCTATAAATCTTGCACTTAAGGTTGGATATGGAAAAACATATATTTCAGCCGTATCTATAACTACTTATGTGAAATTAGAGACAGTTTTGAGTGTCAGTTTTGTTCATGACTGTGCATCTTGGGTTTTTTATATCAATGTTCAATATTAAGTTTTTAATATATCTTTAGTGTTTACAAATGTAAATGCAACCGATTGGTTACATGTGTCACTACCATCGTGATTACTAGGTTGTAGTTTCACAACGTCTTGCCTGGGTATTTGGTGCCACCGCCTTACCTATTCCTACCGCAATAAACATTCGCACAATATTATGTTTGTCTATAATTTTATTTGCATTTTTCGACACTTGATACGAATTAAATAATAATAATGATAATTATTAATTTCACTGAATAAATTACAGTGGAGAAAACACTTAATTAAGGAATAATGCTTGTATTACCACTTAATTCAACGAATGATAGTATCCGAATGAAAATGTCCTACTGATAACCAATTTGTAGTAAATTTACTTTTTTTTATTTTAAAAAATCTATATGAATATTATATCTATATCTTTATCTATTCATATAATAAAATCGTAGGAAAGTCAATGTATGTCCGGGGTAAACTCAAAAAGTACTGCACGGATTTACTTCAAATTTTGCATGAATATTACTAACAGGTCGGTTCAACATATAGGCTACATATTATCATGCTATCACCTACGAGCGAGGAGCTGTGCGGAGTAAACGAAGTCCGCGCGGACGAAGTCGCGGGCAACAGCTAGTTAATAATATAGATGCAAAAGTTTGGATGTTTGCATGGATGGATGGATGTTTGTAACTCAATCACGTCAAAACTTATGAATAGATTCGGATGAAATTTACACACACACACACAAAAGTGGACAATGACCTGCAATAGTACATAGGCTACTTTTTGTCCTGGAAAATGAGTTGTTTCTGCGGAGCTCACAAAAAACTTTTATAATGTAGCGGGTTGTACGCTGCAGCTAGAAGCTTAAAAACGCTAGATTCTTAAATTCCTGGTAATGTAGTAGCAAAACATTTAGTGTTGCAGATGTCGAAATTAACCATTGAGTAAGTCACCAACTTCTCCAATGCTTCTTCGCTTTCTCTACTATAAAAAATAATTTACAATACACGTGTCAGTTTCTAACACTACCAATATTTACGTCCAAAATACCATGAAATATCATAGAATATGATGTTTTGAACATATACTTACATAATACATATCGCCTCGTTCAACTTGCTGCATTATAAAAGTTTTTTTGGTTAATACTAAGAGAACAATGTGTTTTTCGGGATAAAAAGTAACAATTATGTTCTACTAGCTGACCCGGCAAACGTTGTTTTGCCTTACATATTAAAATTCCATAGCGGGTAAACAACGTGACACGTAATCTATATAAGTCTACGGGATTGTCCTTCCACGCAGCCAAATGGCATTAAACTTTATATGGTGATTAAGTATTCTAAAATTTTCTAATTTTCCGCGCAATTTTTTGAATATATTCTTTTATAAGAACCTTCTTCTACACAACAAAAAAAAAAAAATTACCGAAATTGGTCCAGCCATTCAGCCGTGATGTCGTGACCAAGGAAAATAGGGATTGATTTTTATATATATAGATTTCAGACTATAATTCATGTCTGTTAATTTGTCATTATTATTATAATTTGTCTCTGTCAACATAACCTTTTGCATTTATAATATTACTAAAATAACTCATGTTATATTCGAAAATGTAACACTCCGTAAGATAAGCGTAAAAGCATCAACACATCGTTAACACTTCTGATCTCACAGTTATCTCAGTGGTTATCACTGACCATCAAGTGAACTGCTTGCTTATTACTAAAAAAGTTATAAAAAACCGGCCAAGTGCGAGTCGGACTCGCGCACAAAGTGTTCCGTACCATCATCTATAAAAAAGGACAAAAAATCACGTTTGGTGTATGGGAGCCGCCCTTAAATATTAGTAACATATTATAAACAAACAAATACCTATACTAACTCGCAAACTTACAGACATACAAATATTCAAACATACATTTACGAAATTGGGTATCCATGTTTGGACGTCTAAATACATCGTCACACTCGAATATTATTCAATTTCAACAATATTACATACATACATGTCAAAGTATAACCTCCGTTTTTCGTCGGTCGGTAGTAACACAATATCTACATATTAATACGTGAAGGAAAAACTTTGCACCCCTTTTTAAGACAATTGTTCGAACGGTGGGGTATGAAATTTGGCACATATAAAGTTTACATTGTGAAGGACTGCAGAAATCTTTTTTTTTTGCCGATGGATCTCCTGATGGAAAGAGTCAACCATCGCCTATAGACACCAAAGGTGTTAATGGTGCGTTGCTATCTTGTGGCAAGGTTTAATGCCACATGCATAATATTTACCGGCTACCTTACCCTCCGTCGTGTTCCGGACACGACAGTGACAAGCACTGACGGTATTGCGGCAGGAATAGGTAAAGCGTAGTACCAGACCCGGGCGAGACAGTGCAGAACTCTACCACCTAGTAGCCACGATGTTAGTGACTTGCATAGCCAATCTGTCGCCTTTTATGACATGCCTGGCAGAACGGCAGTTAGTATATTCTTCAAAGGAGCCCGGAACCAACACGGGGAAATATTTCCTAATAAAGTGCATTGAAATACATTAAATTAATAAAATAAACATTACACACACTACATTCATGTGACACACACGTAAATAAATATACACACACGTATACTATTTTCTTTACAGCTAAAGTCAGTTGTCAAACGTAAAGGAGATTTTATTGTTTAGTATATGGTCGAATTTCGGGTACAGGCGATCGCTAGTCTATATTAATACGGGAAGGAAAATTTTGTATCCCTTTTTAAGACAATGACGTGAAAGTTGGAGTATGAAATTTGGCACAATTAAAGTTTATATTGCGGAGGACTGCGGAAACGTAATATCTATCTATCTATCTATCTATCTATCTATATATATACATATAATAAAATCGTAGGAAAGTCAATGTATGTCCGGGGTAAATTCAAAAAGTACTGCATGGATTTACCTCAAATTTTGCATGAATATTGCTAACAGGTCGGGTCTACATATAGGCTACATATTATTACGCTATCACCTACGGGGAAGGAGCTGTGTGGAATAAACGAAGTCCGCGCGAACGAAGTCGCGAGCAACAGCTAGTTTTTAAATAAAATGTATTATAATGTAGCAATGTAGTAAAAATGTAGCATAGAAGTAATCAAAATAATATATTTTTTATATTGTTTTGGGTAATGTTTACATTACCCAAAACAATATGTAGTATATATAATGTAGTGTGACATTGGTGTGACTTACATGATCAATATAATATAATCATACATGATTTAATCACTAATATTACGTATTAAAAAAACATTCATATTTGTTTGATGCGTAGTACATTTTGACTACTAGCGATTGACCACAGAAGGATCGCTAATAGTTATAAATTTACCTACTGTTACTGTGATTTCTAGATTCAAGCTCAAATGTAAACGCTTACTGTTTGTAAAATAATTGAAGTAATCTAAACGAAATCGTGTTCGAACAAGACGTCTATCACATGTTTATTGGCATTCAAGCAGTTAAAAAGATTTACAACTGCTAAATTGGAATAGGAGCCAATAAATTCATGTGAGCTACATAGCTGTATGCCAGCAGAAAATCAAATTAATTTATTTGTCTTCTAAGAGCGGGATAGTTTTATATCATCGCTATACTATACGGCAGTACTTCCCTCTATGAAGGGTGAAGCATTAAATGCTTCGCCCTTCATAGAGTGAAGTGCTATTCGACTCTCCCGAAGATGCTTCGGTTGCAAAGTGAAACGTGCGTTGAGTACATAACGTGTGTGTTACTGCCTTTGCTTCTGACGTGGAAGAAAGCGTCGTGGAAATGGTTAGACTACTGTGCCGCTGTGGTCTTCTATAATTTCAGACTTTGGATAAGTTTGCCCTATTCCTTACACTACCTTTCATTTCTGTTGCATTACGGCAGTTACATATAACATTTCGCGGAAATTTGAAAATTAAATACCGTAATTTCTCCTTCTCTAAGTACATTTTATAAGTTGGTCGAATTTACTCAAAAACTTGAAAAGCCTTTTAAACCGCGATAGTTTGCCTTTCAATTTCATTATATTTACTACTACCATGATTTTTTACCACCCCTAATACCAAGCGTTTATTATTATTTAATGTATTTAGTGGGTGTACGTCACCATTTCTTTTTAAACAAGCATGTATATTTTTATTTAGAAAGTGAATTTAGGATGGATAAGATGTTATTGAAAATATTTTTTTACAAATTGTATATCTAACTGAAATTCACTAAGCATTGTAAGAATCTAATAAGCTTATTATTAGCTTATAAGTTTTATATTTATTTTTTACTTTAAAGCGTATTAAATCTTCAGCCGTTACATTAAGGAAATTCGTTAGTCGACTCAATGTATTTGCAACTAGCTGCATGCTGCAGCATAGCTGCTAATAATAAGCTTATTAGATTCTTACAATGCTTAGTGAATTTCAGTTAGGTATACAATTTGTAAACATTTATTTTCAATAACTTCTTATCCACCTTAAATCCACTTTCCTGTTATTAATAATGAAATAAGTTCGTCCGCTGACCAAACTTTTGCTCAACTCAAAGTTGGGACTTAGAAATTAACTCTAAGAATGTTTTGTTTGTTGTTCAGTGGATTTTTGGGTAAGCCCTATGTTGACCGACGAGGAAAATTCTCACAAAGGAAAATCGTTAACAGCGTAGAGACAAAAATTACAAAATCTGTTTACATTTTAATCGTTTTAATGATCTGGCGATACTTCGGTAAAACAATTTCAACCGACTTTTTTTTATAGGGCAATGGGCCCACCTCTCGTTCCCACCACTGTAACTTCTGTAAACCAGAATCAACAGCGGCAACCGTCCTGATAACCTCTGAGTTACGAGCTCAGGGTGCCCTGGGGGAAAAGCTAAACTGTCTTGGATCCCGCAACGAAATTAATCAGAAGTGTATATGAAGAGTAGGAAAATACATCCTGTTTCCCTCCCTTTTTAGCAGGAGACAGCAAAATGTTAAAAGCATAAAAAATGCCACGGAACGAGTCCTTTACAATCAGGTTAAGCCTGATTGCTATTGCACCACGGAAATTTGGAAATTAGAGACCTACCAGAATGGCTTACTTAATTTTGCTACCAGTAGTAAGTATGACAAAATCGCTAGAAGGCACGAACGTTCCCACGTGTAGCCACAAGGTCGGAGTAATAAATTACACCGAATATACATTGAATACTATCAAGCATTTGGCGACGTTCGTTTTGCCAAAGATAACACTCCCAAAGAATGTGACGTGCAGTTTGTTCATATTTACAATTTAATGTAGAGCACTTGCAGAAATGAGAAGGAACTAATTTAAACGAGAATAATTTAGCTTTAAAATTACCGTGGCTAGTGAGAAACTGTGCAACACAATGATCTATTTCTATCCAAGTTTTACTTAGCGATCTCGGACGCATGGGAAAAAGTTATATAAATGCCGTCCTTTAGTTGAACAACACCAACTTGACTGCCATTCATCAATTAATTTATTAGTAACGTCAATTATGGGATTAAAAAGGCGACGTATTTTTGTTTGAGCTTGCAAGTTGTTAAATTCTGGGTTGGTAAAATTCCTAGAATTGTAATACATTGAAGACCGACGTTGAATTTCTAAATAAAACCAACTTCCCAAAAGGAGGAAGTTATCAGTTCGCCTGTATGCTTTTTAAAGGAAAAAGGAAAAACATTCTGTCCGTCTGTTTGTCACCAGGCAGTATCTCATAAGCAAAGATAGCTAGAAAGCTGAAATTTTCACAAATTATGTATTTCCGTTGCCGCTATAACAATAAGTACTAAAAATAACAACAGATACGAAAAATAAAAAAATGAAAATATGAAGGGTCCCCATACAATAAACGTGTTTTTTCTTTTTTTGTTATGATGGTACGGAACCCTTCGTGCGCGAGTCTGACTCGCAATTGACCGGTATTTTTATAATTATTTTGGTTTCACTTCGTGAAGATGCATTTAACAGTAAAACCGGTTGAGTAATATATCAACAAGATAAAATTAAAAATTTCAAGAACTCCCGACACATCCTCAGACCGCCATTCTGCTAAATATGCATCATTTTAAGAGCAAAACGTGAATGGGCCTAATGATCTTTAAAAGGGGATCTTGTAGCATCAGGTTAAGTTACCACGGTTCCTTACTCAATGAGTTTGAGCTGTATTATTGCAAAACTCCCATAGTCTCCAGCTTTACTATTTAACCCTGGGAGTTATTTTGTTTCAGAGTGTATGTAAAAATATAACAAATGAAACCACACTCAATGGCCTTATTTTGTTTAGTGCAGGAGTTCTATAGCCACTTTCTAGTTTCATTATCAAACCCTGCAAACTTTTAGTTCCATCATTATTATATCCTAAAAAATATCTGGCACCTAAGTGTTTGCTAAAATAAACCGAATTAGCCCACATTTGATGGGTTTATCTAGATTAGCTTAGACGTTTTCATGGGCTCCTTCCGGTTTTATTATTAGACACTAGAAAACATTTTCCCATGAAAAGTTCCCATGCTCCATCATCAGCTCTATTATAAGACCCCGGAAATCGTCTAGCACCAGGATGTTTGTTAGAACAAAGTACCCCAAACTCGATCCGCTTTATTCCAAAACAAGGTCTAAACATAGTACTGACCTTAATACCAGGTTTTTTACTAGTACTAGATGAAACGTTATTATAAAACCGGGTTTATCTTACTATAGGTGGGATAGGTTTATCTTGTTTACTTTAGAAGTTCCCATGACTAACTTCCGATTCTATCATCAGTTACTGAAAATCGTCCATCATCAAATTGTTTGCTAAAACAAACCGAATGAGTCCCCACTTGATGGATTAACCTGGTTTAGCTGAAGAGTTTTAGGGCACAACTTCCAGCTCTATCATCAGCCACTGGAAGCTATTCTGCTCCAAAGTCCTTATAATAACAAATTACACCAAAATAGATGGTGTTTCTCTATTTTAGTCCAAAGTTCCCGTAACGTACTCCCAGCTATATCATGAGACTGTGCAAATCGTCTAGCACTAGAGTGTTTGTCCAAACAAAACAAATGAGTCCAATTTCTATTAGTTTATCTTATCTAGTTTAGGAGTTCTCATCGTTACTTTTCAATTTCATCATCAGAGTCTGAAAATCATCCAGCACTTGTGTTTGCCAATACAAGAAAATTAAGTGCTAATTCAAAAATTTTAGGCGTTCATTGTAGTTATATTTTGAAGCTGGATTCTTGGAGTTCCAATGTCACTTTTTGGCTCAATCGTCAGAGCCTTTTCATCATGAGAAAGAACCTACTATAACAAATTAAATGACTCCAAACTCGTCTATATTAGGAATTTCTATCTGCGAGTTACAATGCCACACTTATGGCTCCATCTTCAGATCTTTGACATTATTATAATGGAAAGTACGCGTCATCAAAAATCCATCGAGTCCGAACTTGACCATCTTATCTCTTTCTACATTCTACGCGTGGTTTTCGGTACCACTTTTTCAGCTCAATCTTCAGATCCTCGGCAACATGAGCACTAATCAAACTTTGTACTTTTAGCATATAATTCGGTAGTGGCGGCAAAATTTTAATAGCCTACTGGCGGCAAATGTGTAAATTCGCCACTGTAATTCATAATGCATCCTCGATTAACCAACGGCATTAAATCCCACGATGTGTCAGGCGGCCAATATCGAAAAATCGCATCCATATTCATTCTCAGGTAAGTTTTTTTTTTTTATATATCATAAGATAGCAAACAAGCAGATGGGTCTCCTGATGGAAAGAGTCAACCATCGCCTATAGACACCAAAGATGTTAATGGTGCGTTGCTATCTTGTGGTGAGATCTAATGCCACATGCATAAGTTTACCGGCTACCTTACCCTCCAAACCGGAACACGACAGCGACAAGCACTGACGCTATTGCGGCAGGAATAGGTAAGGCGGTGGTACCAGACCTGGGCGAGACAATGCAGAACTCTTACCACCTAGTAGCCACGATGGTAGTGACTCGATAGCCAATCGGTCGCCTTTTACGACCTGCCTGGCAGAACGGCAGTTGGCCTATTCTACAAAGGAACTATTCCAGAAAAATAAATTTATTTAGAACGAGTTGTCCAATCCGGGATTCGAACCCAGGTTTTAGGACTCTTGTTTTTATCGAAGTCGGTAGGTTCTAAGCTAATCCGAAGTTAGGCCATTGAAGCCATTAACTCAAACATTGTTTTCCACTTACGAACCTTTTCGTACTAGCCATTTACATTTATTTACTTTTATTTGGCCGCCCCGTTGGTGGAGTGGTTAGCAAACCTGACTACGCATCAATGGGGATCGGGTTTGATTCCCGATAGGAACGAACATTTATGTAATGAGTAATAGACATTTGTATTTCTGAGTTTTTCCGAAAAACTTTTTCGTGTAATTACTTGTGTTTTATTATTTATTTAATACTAGTGTGCCCGCGACTTCATCCACTTGGGAAAATTTCTAAATAGTGTAAAATCTAAAAAATTCCAAAGTGGTTGGGGAGTGAATAAGAGACAGACAGAGCTACGTTCGCATTTATAATATTAGAATGGATATATTTATTTACTCCTTTACTGTACGATAAGCAAGGTTGCGGCGTGGGTTTTAGATAGCCCTACTAAAACGAGAACGAAGTTAGAAAATAATAAAATATATAGTGTTAGCAACTGCGCTTAACGGCAAGCACTAGCCGGCCAGGTGTAGCGCATCTGTGTTATTTATGCAGCTGTTATTGTTAGACAATGAATTGATTATAAACAAATCATGGAAAAATATAAATAAGGATAGTATAAATACGCGGGAATAAGATGTTTTCATGCCATTGTATTTTATCGTTTCTTGAAGGCGTTACTCTACCCAAAAATTATACTGTGCGTGCAAAAGTGATTTAAGTATTTTATTCGGCCAAACTGCTTCTTGGTTATAATAGGCATAATAAGCCGTTTTGAATCGCTTGTTTAATCGTCATCGTTGTCACAGATTGGTAGATAAAGTAGTATTTGCTACGAAACCATAAAGAAACGAATTGTTTAAACAAAATATATTCCCATAAAAATGCGGTAGACAAGTAGCAATTTTAATCGTGAAAAAAGATAACGAATCGAATGCTAAAACGGTGCAGTTATCGACACAATATGGCCGAGTTAATTTATCGGCTGTGATTTTAACTGGTTGTATTATTACAGATCGAAGTATGTAGAATGCATTATCAACGTTTATTATGGGCTACACATAATAATGAAAATACAAGAT
This sequence comes from Apodemia mormo, assembly GCA_036924255.1. Lineage (NCBI taxonomy): Eukaryota > Metazoa > Arthropoda > Insecta > Lepidoptera > Riodinidae > Apodemia > Apodemia mormo. The sequence goes on from JAUPFN010000014.1 coordinate 26,884,786, forward strand.
GGCAAATGAGACAAACGCCGATTTTGGATCCGATCAGATTTCACCAGCAATTAGAATGAAATGACAAATGCCAGATTATTGTTGTGTACTTATACGACGTTTCATGCTCAACAAAATAACTTCAATAACATTTAGGCAGTTATCTGACGACCTACAAGGTCATACCCGATTTAAAGATTCCCTTGAAATTCCTTTGGATTCTGGCATTTCTTGTTATGTTTATATTTTTTTTTATATCATATTGTTACGAATAATCTAGAAACGTGTAGAGTTGGAGCGCTGGAGAGATCTAGAAATAAAAGAAAGAGATAGCTACTCCTATTGACAAACAAATAGTTGACCTGGGCTATGCCATAATGGACTTTGTGGGATATGGCATAAGGTTGAAAGTAGCGTGTACTAGGATTTATGACTCATAACATGTTTACGATAAGAAGTGATTCATTGTTTCCCGATACATTTAGATTTTTCTGAATCCAGGTAGAACTTTACCCTGGCTATAAATAGAGATATGTTGACAAATACAAGACAGTTTTTATCAAGCGATCGAGAGCGATACTTAAAGTGAACAGTGCGAACCGAGAAGTGTTTTTTTGTGTAGTTCAGTGATATTATTATTATTATGTAGTTCAGTGAGTGACTATTGTGTAAAGTGTATTTTAGTATTACATTGTGTTGTGTATTTGTATACTAAATACACGGATTTAATATAAGTGGTGTTTTCTTACAATTACGAACCCGAGTACGTAACAATATGATAGCAAACAAGCAGATTTATCTCCTGATGGAAAGAGTCAACCATCGTCAATAGACACCAAAGTTGTTAATGGTGTGTTGCTAACTTGTGGCGAGGTCTAATACCACATGCATAAGTTTACCGGCTACCTTACCCTCCAAACCGAAACACGACATTGACAATCAGTAACGCTATTGCGGCAGGAATAGGTAAAGCTGTGGTACCAGACCCGAACGATACAATGCAGAACTCTACCTAGTCAATCATCACTAAAAAAAGTCATCCAGATTACTCTATAATCATTTCGACACCGCTTGTTGTTGAATTTGAATTGTTGAATGTTTTGGAGACCACTTTTAGGTAATAACACTAAACTAACAATTAAACAATAAAAAAATGATGTGGTGTCGCGGGACACCAGGTAGGAACGAACTCCCTTCGGCTAAACGGCACTACTCGCTTTTGTACGCGACTGTCGCGCCTGCGCACGTCTCATTTAACGCTTTTATTCCACGCATTTTTCTTACGGTTTTACTATCACATTTTTTTCAGTTCGGTCGCGCAGCAAAATCCCTATCCCCTCCAAGCCTGCCGTAAGGAACTTCGTTCCAATAAACCAACAACTAACAATTTTTGGAAATAAAGGCAAAAAAAAAATGATGTGGTGTCGCGGGACACCAGGTAGGAACGAACTTCCTTCGGCTAAACGGCACTACTCGCTTGTGTACGCGACTGTCGCGCCTGCGCACGTCTCATTTAACGCTTTTATTCCACGCATTTTTCTTACGGTTTTACTATCACATTTTTTCAGTTCGGTCGCGCAGCAAAATCCCTATCCCCTCCAAGCCTGCCGTAAGGAACTTCGTTCCAATAAACCATCAACTAACAATTTTTGGAAATAAAGGCAAAAAAAAAATGATGTGGTGTCGCGGGACACCAGGTAGGAACGAACTTCCTTCGGCTAAACGGCACTACTCGCTTGTGTACGCGACTGTCGCGCCTGCGCACGTCTCATTTAACGCTTTTATTCCACGCATTTTTCTTACGGTTTTACTATCACATTTTTTCAGTTCGGTCGCGCAGCAAAATCCCTATCCCCTCCAAGCCTGCCGTAAGGAACTTCGTTCCAATAATTATAAGCATTTTTTATATAAACATAAAAGTAATTTATTATTTAGTCCTCAATTCGATGCGTTAATAGATACACTTGTGTTAATAGTTGTTAGTTACACAATTATTTATATTAGGTATGTGAAACTAAAAATATAAAACAAATACATATTTTACAATAGGCACTGCTATGATTTTTAAATCAAGTAAGCTTATGCGCGAAAGCGCATTATCTTATTATCTTTTGCGCATTCGAAAGAATCCGAAAAGATTTCGGACAAATTATAAAGGAGTCAGTATTTTAGTAGGTAGGCTATAAGATACGGTAGTGTACTTGAGAAGCTGATTAATTTATAGCGTATGACCAAAGTCTTTTAAAAACATAACTGAGATTTAAAGATATGCTTTTGATAATGAACACTAAGGTTTAGGTTTCAAAAAATGGATGCTGTCTAAACAAAGCTAAAGTTCAAGACGTCGTCGACGGCATTTGGTATTGAGCAGAGTTACGCCACGTGTACCGTATCTTTTCTATGAATAATAGACGAGTATAATAAAATATCGCTAAACTTGTTACATTCTGCAATATCGTAATTAATCATCACAGTTTACTACACAATGTACGACATCGATGTTTTATGCGGGCACGCTTGTAGATTAACGTTCAGTCTATCGCATCGACTCCGAAGTAGCAATATGCCTACGATCACACTTGTTTATTTATAAGATCGAAAGTTAACATAATTATATATTTGAGCACACGTCGAGATTACCATTCATTCTATTGCATCGACTAGGACGTACCAATATGCTTGGCCACGCATAATTTTAGTGTAAATTAGTAAAGGATTCAACATTTTAGTGGGTAAAGTATAAGACAATATGGTAGTTTCAGTGGCGGATTTACCAGTAGGCTGAGTAGGCTGAAGCCTAGGGCGGCAGATTTTGGGGGGCGGCAAATTTTGAGATGTCCTATAGAAAATATATATTTTAGTCTATATAGACTTCTATATAGACTACCTGACCCATGCAAATATTTCGCACAGCATTTACAATCTAGATCCACTTAAGAATGGTTACAAGTACTTGCAAGCATGAACTAACAACAGACATTTTAAACGGAAGAATATATCTAAGTAAGAAGTTCTTACACTCACGAACAATAAAAAAATTGACATCAACTTAGTTCTACAAATATTGATATCAGATCCAACTCACCCATATTCAATTTAAAATTTTTGCCGATATTTACAGTATCATTTTGCACAGTGTAAACATTTTACACTTTTTGCACTCAGTGTATTATGGTATGCCCAGGTACATTGACAGGCCTGGACTTAGGGCATTCGGGACTAGTGTCCGGAGTGGAAAATTTTTAGGGGTGGCAAAATTCGAAGGGTTAGCCAAAAAATTCTTTGCGTTTTAAAAAATGCTTTTAAAATTTGTTTTAAGAATATACATTTCATTTTCAATGCTACCTTTCTTCTAAGAAAAATTGTTAAAATTAAGTTTTGCTTTATTGGAACTACCATCTTCACTCTGGAGAACACAGACTTATCAAAATGTTTAGCCGAACTATTTTTGTATGACAATTTCATTGATAATTTTGAAAGTAGAAAATCGGGTATAAAGATATTTTATAATTTTCACAAGTACATAATAAAAATTATTGTCATCATCACTTGGATACTCTGTAAGTAAGTAAAACGAAAGATATATCGAATGTAATATTACTTAATATTGTAAATGACATACTACGTTGTGTATAGGACAATAATCAAACTATACCTCACCCAGCCTTACTTGTGATTGAGCTTTTACTTCAAAATATTCTAATATTGGAAAAAAAATTATTGTTGGCCCGGGCTACTTCAAAGAATAAGTACATCATCTGGCATTCTGTCTGGTTTTTCGTGATTGCTCTAATTGCTTGAAAGATTGGCTAAATATGTCACTACCACCATATTTTTTTTTAGATAGTAGAGTTCCGCAACACCAAGCTCGGGCTTGGTAACGCCGCCTTACCTCTTCCAGTCGTAATAGAGTCAATGCTTGTCACTCTTAAATTCTAGTGCATATGGTATTACCATTCCAAAATTAACATTTTTGGTGTCTATATGCGATTGTTGCCTCATTTCATCAGGAGAGTCGCCTGCTTGTTTTCTACGATATAAGAAAAATCTTAAGTAAATTTGTGGATTGTAAAAATAATCTAGAATCTGACACTACTGGAGGTCGGTAGGGGCGGCAAAATTTGAATAGCCTATAGGCGGCAAATTTGTAAATCCGCCACTGGGTAGTTTAGTTAAGTGTATACAGATTTATTTGTTATCTGTGACTAAAATCTTCTTAAAAATGTTAGTGAAATTTAAACATATGCTCGTGTTATTGAATAATAAGTTTTACGTTTCAAGACATAGATGCTGCCCAACGATATATTCCGCAAATGTCACCTGAACGAAGTTAAAGTTCAAGGCGTCGTCGGAGACATCGTCAGGGCCGCTTGATATTGAGCAGAGTTACGCCACGTGTACCGCGACTTTTCTATAAGAATAGCAGAGTATAATAAAATACCGCTGAACTTTATTACATTTCATAATATCGTCAATTAATTATCAATATTCACTACACAATGTACAACATAAATGGTGCTATTTATAAATTTATTTCAGCGCGCGTGTAGATTGTATTATAACTAGCTGACCCGCGCAGCTTTGCCCGCGAATATATTAATAAGTCGTCCAAATAGCTTTTAATAAAAATTTCATCCCCTATTTCAGCCTTCCAGGGACTGATTTTTGAAAAAAAAATAGCCTATGTTTGACCCCGGATCTTCAACTATATCCATGCCGAGTTTCATGAAAATCGGTCCAGCGGTTTAGCCATGAAAGCGTAACAGAGACAGACAGACAGACAGACACAGACAGACAGACTTTCGCATTTATAATATTAGTATGGATATCTCTAATTTTATCGCATCGATTACGAGTATGACATGGCAATGTGCACGACTACGCACATGATCAAACTTGTTGCAAGCTACACAAGCGAAGTGCTTTTCTCTCAAAATGTCAGGGTTAAGGATTTTTCTGGACTTAAACTGTATTTTTTTTATATCATAAGATAGCAAACAAGCAGATGGGTCTCCTGATGGAAAGAGTCAACCATCGCCTATAGACACCAAAGATGTTAATGGTGCGTTGCTATCTTGTGGCGAGGTCTAATGCCACATGCATAAGTTTACCGGCTACCTTACCCTCCAAACCGGAACACGACAGCGACAACACTGATGCTATTGCGGCAGGAATAGGTAAGGCGGTGGTACCAGACCTGGACGAGACAATGCAGAACTCTACCACCTAGTAGCCACGATGGTAGTGACTCGGTAGCCAATCGGTCGCCTTTTACGACCTGCCTGGCAGAACGGCAGTTGGCCTATTCTTCAAAGGAGGCCGGGACCAACACGGCGAAATATTCTATTGTATATTCTATTGTATTTAATTTCACTAATATTATATCATAACTACACAGATATATTGAATAATCCTTTTATAAACACATTTAATACTTTTTTTAAATATAAGTCAAGTATAGTATTAAAAAAAACGATGTAAATAAAGTCGTGGATGTCCAGATGTGTGTATATATGGTTGTGTCACGATAAGGCTTAAAATATTTAACTTATCGGTACCATTTTTATAACAGCTTCAGTATATCACGGGATTGTTTCCTATTTCCATTGCAATCTAAGTGTCGTAAAGTTATCTAACGGCATTGACAATTTCACTTATAATCTGAATCTCGGAAACGGTTGCAACGATTATCATGAAATTTACTATGCAGGGGGTTTCGAGGCGATAAATAGATTTAGCTAGGTTTCATTTTTAGAAAACGTCGTTTTTACCAAAAAAATATCTTCGGTTGGTACCATAAAACAACAACAATAAAACTCTAAAATATAATGTTCTAGTATCCTAGGTACCTTCGCCAATATTTAATTAAATTGTGGTGAAACGGTTAAATTGTAGAAATCGTATTCGTCAATAAGTTATTAAATTATATGTAGCTGAGCCCGCGACTTCGCCCGCGTGGAAAAAATTCAAAAGAGTAGCCTTAGTTACTCGCTATCACATTTCCAGTGAAAGTCCCGTCAAAATTGGTCCAGCCGTTCCAGAGATAGGCGGAACAATCAGACAGACAGACAGATAGACAAAGAGACAAACAAAAATTGTAAAAAATGTTATTTTGGTATTTTGGTATATGTACCGTGTATACATCCACGTGCATTTAGTATAAAGCGGTTATTTTAATACTACAAACAGACACTCCAATTTTGTTTATTTGTATATAGATAATTTATATTGAACGATCGCTATGAGGCGTGTACTTTTGGATTTCCCAATTTCTTTTATTAGTAAGACCGAAAGTTATCCGAAATACCGAAATGTAATCAGTGCCGAAAGTATTTACGTAATCCGTGTTAAAAGGGCGTTTGTAACTTAATGCATTTTTTAGATATTTAAGAACATTACAAGTTTTTTATTTTATTTCATAAAATAGCACACAAATAGATGGGTTTCTTGATAAAAAGAAATAACCATCGCTTATAGACATCAAATATGTAAACGGTGCATTGTTATCCATATGGCTAGATTGGAATGAAACGTGTAAAAGTTTAATCCAAACTAAAATACGACAACGACAATCAAGCGTGTTTACTAAAGTATTTGTATTATTACTTTTAATAGACTATACATTTAAGATCAAATATTCTCACACAGGCTCGAGATGTAGAATGTAGGCAATATCACGTTATTAATGTACGTTCTGTACGTGACGTACGTTTGAGATAGAAATCACTGTAGCATACTCTCCCACACAATTTTACCTAGAGCTCAAGATTTTTTAATAGATTAATCAATCTTTGTGCTATAAATCGTTTTTTTTTTTTATTTCGGATGGCATTCAACGCAATTTTTGAGATCTTAAATGTCGTGTTAGCTAAATAATCACTAGGTTGAAAAACTTCGAAGTAATGTCAAAAAAATTTTTTTTTAAATATTTTTGTCAACGTTAAGTCCCAGATAAACTGACCGAATTTGATCCAATTTACGATACTTTAGACACACACTTTTTAAGATAAAAAGTAGATAACATTTTGAAATCAGTCGGTATATTAGCCTAAAAGTTATTTTAAAATATGAAATAATTTTTCTGTAAGCAACATAATTTTAATATTTGAAAAGGCCAAACTTTTGAAAACTTAATTCGATTTTGATTTTTGAAACGGCATTAGACGCAGTTTTTTAAATTATAAAATATTTTGAAAATTCAAAAATTAATTAATTAGTGAAAAGTCTCAAAGTTATGTCAAAAAACGCTTTTTTGAAAATTTTTCGTCAACGATAATTCCCAAAAGTTGAATGTTGAAGCAATTTGCGAAATTGAACGCATTTTTTTAAGGAATCTGATTAGATTTTGTAATCAATAGGTAAATTAATTTGTAAGTTATTATACACAACTTTGCTTATCCAAAAAAAAATATTATTTTTAATTTCTAAAAATCTCTCGGGTCAATCAGTTCACATTTTCAGAAAGTCTAAGTTTGGCGGAACCCAACTGAATGTCAACAACCATGTTTCCATCGATCAAGCCGTTCAAAAGTTATGAGATGTTTATATACACACATAAACACATCCACATACACACACACATACTTATATACAGACATAATAACGTCATCGTGAAAATAGTCAGAAAAGGTTTCTAGGACCTAAAAACGTAAAGTAAAATCAGTAATTTCTGTTATATTATCACAGTACATACGAGGCGGCAAGTTAAAAATAGGATATATTCATTATTAGGCAAACTTTAGTTCTTAAATTATCGATAAACGACATCTTGAACTAAAGATTACTGCCCGGTTTCTGTATCAGTAAAGCGACTCATTTAAATGTAACGAACGACGGATCGATGATTACAGGAACCCGGCATAAGACCCTTTCTGCGAATTTCGAAGAAAAGCATCAATCAGAATTCAGAAATACTTTATTCAATAAAACATGTTGCGAGTTATTTCGATGCATCATTTTTTTTAAACTACTACCGGATCGTATGCGCCCACAATATGTCATATTAGCTTACACTCGTGACATTTTTCGCGCCTCTAGAATATTACTTCCTTTCGCATAGTCGAATAAAAAGTAGCCAATGTGGTCTAAAACCATCTTCGCTTTTTTGTCTTCCAAATGAAATCCCCTTGGGGCACATCGCTTGGATGGTTTCAAAGTCTGCAACGGACATAGAAAGTTTTTTTTTGTGTTCAAGACAATGAAGATCATTGATGCTTTTGCAGCATGAATAAGTAGTCGAAACCGGGCGAGACGTTTAAGTTTAACTCTACCACCTACTAGTCATGTTATTAGTGAAATATATTTCGACCAATTGTATGCCTTTACGAACTAACCGCCCGGCCACCAGAAGCGGCGACGGTGGCAGCGCGGCGGCGAGATGGGTGAGGCGAAAATTCGCACGGAGCAGATTTACAGGCCACGGGGAGTAGCGTTTATCGCCGCGACCAGATAGTCTGAGAGCGGGATGTCTATTTCAACTTTATCTCAATATGGCTTGGAGGGGAGTAGTTTTGTACTTCAACACTTACTATTTAGAACAGAACGTGTAGTCAATCAGGGTATAATTAAGACGTAGAATTTCACATAGTATATACATACTAGCATAGACATACAATTATGGAATGAGTGTCGAAACTTTTGGTTTATAGTGTTGCTGCTTGATAGTCCATTATCATTACTTTCATCATCTCAGTAAGTACAATACTATCATTAAACAGCAATACAATCGATAATATCGATAGTATTCATGATTAAAAAATAAACTGTCGAAAGTTCGATGCTTTATCAATATTATAGTATTAATCGTTGAAGATAAACAAAGTTGTTTATCTTCAACGATTAATACTATCTACTACGTTACTATTGACGTTACAATCGATATTATGGCGTTTGTAGATTAAAACTATCGATTTTATGGCAACACCGCTATAATTATAATCTTATGAATACGAGTATTCAACATTGTGGGAAGAAATAAAAATTGTATCGCTAGACTTTGTTTATATTTATGATGTGGTGACCATACTTTCAAATTGTTAGCCTAGTAACTATATTTTAAAAATTAAAGTTACAATCTTCATAGTGTATTCTCGGCAACTACAATAAAATCATTCTGATTCCTAGACTATACGTTGAGGCCGCCGCCCAAGTTCGTGGCAAGTGCTGTGCTGATACATACATTTGTTTCACTTGCTTGCTGCGTCCCCCGCCGAGCTCGCGATTCGTTTCACTAAATTTTTTCGTCACCCCGCCGGTTGCCGCGCCACATGGCATGCTTAGTATTTTCCCAAACAATTTTTTTAGACGCTAGACGCTTCGCCGTTCGTGCCGCGCGAAAAATCGCGGGCGCGAATTTCCCGTGACCAGGCGGTAAATGGCATAATAGAAGATGGTTTATTCTTTAAAGCACTCATTCAATCGACTACGATGTAGCAATATACGAATACGTTCAAACTTGTTTATTTATGAGACCGAAAGTAAAGTTAATAATATATTTGGGCACGCTTCTAGATTAACGCTCATTAAATCGTATCGACTACGAGGTAGCAATATGCACGCCTACTTTCAAACTTGTTCAAACAAAAATAAATTAGTAAAGTGCGTGTCGGGCCACGCGTAGAGTTCCAAAGTTGCCCATAACAATAATGCGGACTAAGAAGAGGGCTTTTATAGTTTCATACTATGAACATTTAAGCTATTCAACGTCAACGACATATATCCGCACCATAGGTTCACCGCCTATAAAAACTTTTTTAAAAGTCTGCTAAATCGTGATAGTTTTTCTTTTAACTCCATTATATTTACTACTACTACGATTTTTCCCATCCTCGAAACCAACCGTTTAGCCTGCAGACAGGGAACACTTGACTCTAACAAAAATTAGGACTTAAAAGCTTATTATTACGTCCGATTATTATTTTAATTTTGATTTTTTGATTCTTATTATTACGTCCGAGCCCCTTAAGAAACAAAATTACAATCCTCGTAAAATATCAAAATGACTACACATTCTACAAGGTTCCTATAAAAATTTAAAATGGAACAAGTGGTCAGTACTAATATATACTTGTAACACAAAGAGATGTTACAATACTATACTCGGCTCCTTTGTGTCAATAGTCAGCAAGTTTGTTAATTCACTTACATCGCCTCTAAAGCCTCGTTAGGCTACTAGACTAGTCTAGCGTTGAGTCGTGTAGTCGAGTGGCGAGTAATCTATAAACTGAACATGTCTAATAAACTTCAATAATATCGAGTAGTGTATAATTTAGTCAAGCCAATCCATAGAGTTTTATTTTTTTTCGTATTAGCCTGGGCTCCGTTTCAAGATAGACCACCTACCGTTTTGCCAGGCTGTTCGTAACAGGCGAACGATTGGCAATGTAAGTCACTACCACCGTGGCTGCTGGGTGGTAGAGTTCTGTATTGTCTCGCCTAGGTCTGGTACAACCGCCTTACTTATTTTTTTTTATTTTTTTATTTTATAGAAGAGGAGGCAAACGAGCAAGAGGTACACCTGATGGTAAGTGATCACCGCCGCCCATGGACATCTGCAACATCAGAGGTCTTGTAGTCGCGTCCCTATGTCGTATCCGTTCGGAAATACCCCTGCCGGTAATTGATTCCACAACAGAGTAGTGCGAGGCAAAAAGTGTCGGGAGAAACGCACGGTTGTGGATTTCTAGACATCGAGATGGTTGAGGATGGAACTTCAAATTTTGACGCGATGTCCGATGGCGGAATTCGGCGGCAGGAATTAATCCAAACAACTCGTCAGAACACTCCCCATGATAAATACGATAGAAGACGCAGAGTGAACCTACATCTCTGCGTAATGCCAAAGAGTCAAGCTGTTCCGAAATAGCCTGGTCGTCAACGATTCGAACCGCTCTACGCTGAATGCGATCAAGAGAAAGAGGCTGGTACTGGGAGCTCCGGCCGAAGGCGATGGGCCGGCAAAAAGTACCGTCTCGCTCTGCTGAGCACACCGAGCTTTTTAGAGGCAAGTTTAGCCTTGCCTTCCAAATGACCGCGAAATTGAACGTAATTCGATATGTCGACTTCCAGGATTCCGGCACTACTACTACACACTGAGGCTGTCAGGAGAGTATCCCCAAATCGAGGTGATACGACAAAGGGTGTCTTTTTTGCGGTTAACATGCAAAGATATGTCTTCTTGGGGTTAAAAGTGACCAGGTTTTGACGACCCCATTCAGAGACATCGGTAAGTCGATTCTCGACTTCAGACACAAGTTTCTTTCGGCACTCTTCAACGTGTTCCCGAGAAATACCGCTTCGGCCGGAGTATGTAGCATCACCAGTACTGTCATCCGCATAGCAATGTATGTTGCGAATTCGCATGATGTCATTGATATGCAGAAGGAACAATGTCGGTGATAGCACGTAGCCTTGGGGAACACCAGCATTGACTGATTTAAGGTCGGAGAATGCACCATCGACAACGACTTTGATGCTCCGGTCAGCCAAAAAACTGGTGATCCACTTGCATAATGTCTCGGGAAGCCCATAGGAAAGCAGTTTTGTGAAAAGCGCTTTGTGCCATACGCGATCAAAGGCCTTCGCTATGTCCAAATTAACTGCCAACGCCTCCCACTTGGACTCAACTGCTTCCGCCCACTGATGAATTAGGTATACTAGAAGGTCACCAGCTGAACGGCTGCGATGGAAACCGTAGTGACGGTCGCTAATCAGCTGGTGCTCTTCTAAATACTTAGGAGCTGAGAGTTGATTAATGCTACAATATCGTTAGTGCTTGTCACCGTCAAATTCCGGTTTGGAGGGTGAGGTTACCGGTAATTTCCTGCATGTGGTATTAAAACCTCTATTAAATTAATATCTCCACTAAAATAAACTGTCGGGAAACTTAATTAACTTAAATAATATTCAAATAATAGTACTTACCACTTCATTTTCATTCACGCCACTAATTTTAATTTATACAATGCACACTATAGCATCCCAATTACATCAAAAACATTTTACTCCTGTCTCCTATTATAATATATCACAGTTTTAATTTCAAAAACATTTTTGACGTGTTGGTAATTATTCGAGTCCTACACGTAGATATAAGATTAGCACTTTGATAGAAGAGACATATATATAATTTGGATTTTGTAATAATTTGATTTATTTTCCCCACAGTGAAGTCAACGATATAAATCTGGGCCTCCTCGTAGAAGTTTGGAACAAAGGCGTCATCTGGGACCGAGCACTTGGCTACCACTACCTGCCTCTTACTTCCATTGCTTATGACGAGGTAACTATGTTTATTATTTTTTCTAACATTAGATAGCATAGAAGCACCATTAACATCTTTAGTGTCTATTTATATATATATATATTATATATATATATATAAAATTTGCCTAAAATTGCTCGGAAATGTGTGGAATGAATCATATTGGACACATTTCCTAGGAAATCTCCTCTCCTCTCCTCTCAATCTTCCTAAATAGCAAGAAATGTAGAAAATTTAAGATATCAATGGGTACGCGGGGATAGAGGCGCGAGGGGAGGGTATTGCATCAGTACCTTAATAAAAATTATTATTCTCATTTTAACAACGTGTTTTATTTAAGAAAGCAATCTTTTTATACGTTTCCTAATACGATATTGGAATTAGATACAATTCCTAGGACTTTTATACAATTCCTATTTCATACATTTCCGATAACACACACACACATATATATATATATTCACGGGACAAATTACACTAACTGATCTAACCCCAAAGTAAGCAAATTATTTGCTTGTGTTATGGGTGTTAGTCAACGATACTAATACATAGAAATAATTTTAATTTAATTAAATATTAGAATATATTTAATAAACACCCAAACTCGGAAATACAAACATTTATGCTCATCACACAAATGCTTGTCCCCGTCGGGGATCGAACCCGAGCCCCGTCGATTGCGTAGTCAGGGTCGCTAACCACTCGACCAACGGGACGGTCAATATAAAATAAAATAGTATATATGTAATGTTTGATTAGATATACAAGGTCCATGAAATTATAAGCTGTAACTCAATAAAAATTTATTACGTGAAAGTTGTGTGAAGGCAACCTGAACAAAGTTGTTGATTCCCATCATTAGTCTAGATCTGTGAGCAAACAACAAAGGTTCGCCAGGGATCCATTCGTTAATTAGAAAATCAACTTTGAATAAACAGGATTGACGTTTGATATTCTGATTACGTTACTCACATTACACTTGTATTCAGATTTCATTTAGTCTTGTAAATACCTTAAAATACGTACATCTTGGACTCATACCGAATTGATTGTACAATCCATACTAATATTAAAATGCAAAAAAAAACTGTCTGTCTCTTACTTAAACCACTGAACTGTTTTTTATGTAATTTGGTAAGGAGAAAGTTGAAGATCTAGGTCTTCAATTTTATAAGTTACTAACTGTGCCCACGATTTCGTCCGCGTGTAAAATTTTCTAAAATAAAAAAATGATGTGGTGTCGCGGGACACCAGGTAGGAACGAACTTCCTTCGGCTAAACGGCACTACTCGCTTGTGTACGCGACTGTCGCGCCTGCGCACGTCTCATTTAACGCTTTTATTCCACGCATTTTTCTTACGGTTTTACTATCACATTTTTTTCAGTTCGGTCGCGCAGCAAAATCCCTATCCCCTCCAAGCCTGCCGTAAGGAACTTCGTTCCAAAAACTCACATAGTTCCCTTTCCCGTGGGATTTCTGGGATATAAACTATCCTATGTCCTTTCTGAAAAAACTTTGATGAAATTGATGATGGAATTGAGGGTGGAATTTGGCACAAAAAGAGTTTGGGATCCGCCCAAACTATCTTTGTGCCAAATTTTATCCAAGTCGGTTCAGTGGTTTAGGCGTGAAGAAGAGACAGACAGACAGGCAGACAAACAGAGTTACTTTTGCATTTATAATATTTGTATGGAGTATGGACTAACTGTCTCGCCAGACGTTGTTCTGCCATGCAAAATACTTGTATTGAATATTTTTTAGGGTTAATTGAAATAAAAATATCCTATGTCTTAAGTTGGATCAAACAGTAAATATCTACAAAATTTCATTGAAATCGGTTTAGTACTTTTGGAGTCCTTCGCGCACTAACAACGTGACACGTAATTGATTTTCAAGGCAAAATATAGGTTATTTTTTCAAAAATTAACCCCTGAGAGGCTGAAGTAGGGGATGAAAGTCGTCTCATGTGATTTTACTAATATTTAGTAAAAAAAGTATCTTAACACCCGTATCCCCGTATATAGGCAGAGATGCAACATGTACCCATGTATGGGTTTTTTCACACCCACGATTAGCCGAAAATACTTAGTCCCACAATGTGGTAGGTGGACAGCCTATCGCGCGCCAACAGGGCACTTATTCAATCCCGGGCAACGTTGTTTTTATCAGAAAACTGTAAAAACACATGTTTTGATTTGTCCGACCCGACCTCGTGTGGTCGTCAATTAAATATTATGCAATTTTTGAATAAATGTTTTTTTCATAGAAAAACCGGACGAGTGCGAGTTAAACTTGCTTGGAGAGGGTTCCGTTCATTATTATCTAAGTTCGATACTTTAAATGCCACCGATTTTTATAGGTTTTTATGTAACCTATGTGAAAAGAATTCCTTTCTGTATTTTTTTAAAAGCTTAGGACTTATGGTTTTGGAGATGAAAAGTGCGGGGAAGGTATTTTTAATTTCGGTTAATACTTACTTTTAAAACTATTTTACTTTGCTAATATTTTACTTAAAACTTACTTTAACTTATTACTACTTTTTTACCTACTATTTAAATACTACTTAATACCTTTTTTGAAGTATTTATCTAAAAATGATAAGCAAAATAATTTCTGATTCCTACAATGAGCCCTAAAAGGGTTCGTTGTGACTTGATATAGTTTGATTAATCACCCAAAAGTATTCCCTGTATAATAAAATCCTTGATATACGTTAGGTACACCGTACGGCGTACACGTCCGTTTTCGAGTCACCCGACTAACATGTGGGCTCGCGGGCAAAACTACGTGTGTTAGCTAGTATGATGATAGTAAAACCATCATGAAAATTTTAACTCAATCAGTCCAATACCTTTGGAGTAGATGGGCAATAGTATATGCACGAACAGACAGACACACGAGTGCCTATAAGGGTTTCAATTTTACTCCTGAGGTACGGAAACCTACAAAATGAAGAAAAAATGTTTTGTATGATTTGTCTGACTTAAGACTCGAATCCAGTACCTCATACTGAAGCTGGTACTACTGGGGGGAAAGACAATGTTATAGTGTTTAATAGTATTAAAGTAATTGTTATGTAGTCTCTATAAAAGCTCGAATAAGACATATGTAGTAAACAGGCTATTTATTAAAATAAATAGTAGAAATTCATATATAAATACATGAGGGTCAATAATATAACCATTCATGGGCGTACCCAGGTTCTGGGCCAGGGGGGCAACCGTAACATTTTAAGACTATATTTTTATCTTATTATATTTTTATCTACAACAGTACATAGTTAGTAGAGAGGTAAACAATTTTTAAGGGGGGCAGCTGCCCCTCCCTGCCCCCCCTCGGTATGCCCATGTAACCATCGACCAACGCGAAGTGGCGGTCGAATCAATCAGCAATACATATAACTTCCGGGCTAGTTACTATCATTGTGATCGCTCTTTGACAATTATAAGAAAGCAACTATGTACTAAAATATTACACATTTTTGTATTTTAGTAACTGCATGTGGAGTAAATGTATGTGAGATTACTAATGTACTTAGAAATTAGTTATTAAAACTGTTGAACTTTAGGGAAGGATCTAACCTGTATAAAACGAGTTATCCTAGTATAGAGGTTAGAGCTCCACAATGATTTTTCTCATGTACTGTGCAATAAATAAATAAATAAGTAAATTTTATATCTACTGGCGCCGCTTTGTGCTCAAAATTCGATCATACACTAAACAATGAAATCTCAGAAGTTCGACAACAGATTTTAGCCGTAAGAAAAATAGTATACATTTATGTATACTAGAAATCATGTAGTCAGAAAAATGTAGTATGTGTAATGTTCATTTTTATTAATTGAATGTATTTCTAATGAATATTGTTTAAAAACATTAGGTTTCTGCTTCCTCCTCAATGTAAGCTTTAACTGTGCCAAATTTTATACTTCATCGTTCGTGTAATTGTCTTAAAAGGGATACAATGTTTTTGCTTCACGTATTAACATATAGATATCCAGAAGTTATCTTTTAAAAATTAAAACTTTATTAGGTTTTTGCTTTGCGATAAAAATTTCAAAATCAGCATAAAAACATTGACCTACATGAACTACCTTAAAGTGTATCTACTTATCACTAACATATCTGTCAAAATAAAGTTCATGTATTTGGATGTTTGTTTATCAATATTCTTGTTACGCCAAAATAGACGGACGGAAACACTAAACGGGTTTGTATAAAATTTGATACATGGATAGTTTATAATCTTGAAAAAGTACGTAATTCTGATTTTTGTACAGTCTTGGTTAGTAAAAAAATATTTGTTACGCGTTCTTTATGGTCCAGGATAAAATCATGTTGTATTGTATTCATAAGAAAAGAATATAAGAAAAGTTATTTCTCTTGCCGCCTCATAATGTCATCAGATTTTTAAATTTCACAAGTTCATTTCTTTGTCAGTTTATTTAGGTTAAATCTTATAGGCTATTTTGCTTGCCGCCAACAAACAACAAAAGTTTTCTTTCGACTTAGGAAGTTGAAATTTTAGCCCTTAAACTTGTTTACCTACACCCAACTGCTATTATTAGGCACCGTCAATTAATTATGGCAAATTTCTATTTATTTAGAACATTGGATATTTAATAGTTAATCTGGTACAAGGAATTATAAAAACTAGCGATCTCCTGCGGCTATAATTCGACTATAGATTAAACAACAAAATCTCTTTTAGATGACAACAGACTTGTACTGATGATAATACTCGTACGCACATGCATGCGAGTATTGTCTTTAAATACATATGTATATTATCATGTATATCGTATGAATGTAGTGTGTGTAATGTTTATTTTTATTAATTTAGTGTATTTCTAATGCATTTTATTTAAAAATATTAATTAAGTTTCCGCAATGCTCCACAGTGTAAACTTTAATAGTGCCAATTTTCATACTCCACCGTTTGTGCATTTGTCTCAAAAAGGGGTCCAAAAATTTCTTCCTTCATGTATTAATATATAGATAATCTAGTGTAAGCTAATACGTGGAAGAAGTGAAACTTTTGATTCAAGTAGAAAAGACTGAAACAGAGAAGAGAGAGAGAGATAAATTGAAGGAGTTAAGGAAAAAGGATTGTCATATTTTAAAAGTAAAATGTGGCAGCAAAATCTATTTAGTAGTAATATTTGTATGATCTGGCTGGTTTTGAAACCATTAATTAGAAGATGATATTTTAAATATAAATTAATACTGTGTAGAACTGACAGTAGGTACTCTATCTCATTTTCTCGACGGCAAAAATCATGCAAAAACGTACAGTACCCGGCGATAAATATTGCACATCGAACTTTGGAAAGAGACACTCGGATAATTTCGGCTGCGTAGAGCGTTATCTCAGTCCCACACTACCTATGTGACGTTTAGTCAGTCCCGATCAAAAATATATATTTAGAGTTGATAACACCCACAAATTTAAATAATTTAAAGTTGTAATATGGCATCTTTCGGAAAAAGAGGGAAACCTTTACGAGATCAGTCACGTGAAATTATCTACAATGTTTATAAATACTTTGTAACCGAAGCTGATAGATTTAAAAAAAAAGTAGATGAAAATGTAAGTTGTTATTTTAAGAAGATTCAAGAGCGAGTTGCAAATGCCACTGGAATTTCAAGAAGAACTTTGAACAATATGTTAAACGAAGTCAGTACTGAAACACATTCGACTGGAATTAAGTTCAGCACTCCAAAAAAAGGGAGACCAAAAAAGCAATTTCGTTTGGATATGGACGATTTTGATTACGATGTTGTTCGAAGAATGGTGTATGATTTTCACTTACGATTTAATGAACTGCCAACAATAAAATCATTAAAAGCTAAATTATCTGAAGCTATTAATTACAATGGGTCTGAAAAAACGTTGAGAAAAATACTTCATGACATGGGATTTCAGTTCACTAAAATGGAAGATAATCGAAAAATTCTAATGGAAAAGCACGACGTTAGTCTCAAACGAATGGAATACCTTGATAAAATACGCAAATTTCGCGAAACAGGAAAAAATATCGTCTACATGGATGAGTCATATATACATGCATCCCACACTAAAGGGAAATCTTGGAGTGACGATAAGAAAAAAGGAGTAAAAAAGCCAATTTCAAAAGGTCAACGTTTGATAATAGTTCATGCGGGAAATGAAAAAGCTTTGTACCCGGTGCTTTTTTAACGTATAAATCCACGGACACTACAGGTGACTATCACAATGAAATGAATAACGATAACTATGAGAAATGGCTGGTTAACCAATTAATCCCAAATATACCCAGTGATTCTGTTCTAGTTATCGACAACGCACCCTATCACAACAAATATATTGAGAGACCCCCCAACTCAAACACCATTAAACGGGAAATGATCAACTGGTTAAACAGACACGAAATTCCAGTTGATCCAAAATTAACAAAAACCCAGATTTACGCTATTATATGTCAGCACAAGGAGAGGTATACAGAGTTTTCTGTGGACAAAGTACTTGCCGAACATGGGCACACTGTGTTGCGATTGCCACCATATCATCCGGATTTTAATCCAATTGAAAATATATGGTCTCAACTGAAAGGCTATGTAGCCTCTAGAAATGTGGGTATGAACTTAACTACAGTAAAAACATTATTGACTGAAAAAGTAAACATGATCGGCGCTGAAGAGTGGAAAAAGGTTTGCGATCATGCAATCAAATGTGAGAATGAATATAGAAGCATTCAACACAGTTTAGACAATTACACTGATAGATTAGTGATAAATACGGCTGATAGTGGCAGTGATATTGACCTCTTTGAGAGCACAGATAGTGAAATGGAAGTAATTGAGAATTAGAATTATTATTATTTTTATTGCAATGTCTCATTTTAGCAATAGGTATAATGGTGTTTATTATGTACACTAAAGCTGTAATGTTCCAAAATAATTAAATACGTAAATATAATGTGAACATGTTTTTTTAATTTATTTTACCCCAACCTAAAGCCATCACTTATAGAAAAATTAGTGTATTTTATACAAAGAATAAAAATATTAAAGAAGCAAATCATACTTGTTTTAACAGCTCCTAATAGGTACCGGACTGTTTGTATTTTGTGCGACAGAGATAACGCTCTACGAAGCCGAAATTAGCCGATTGTCTCTTTCCAAAGGTCGATGTGCAATATTTATCGCCGGGTACTGTAGTGATTGTATCATGATTGTATACTCTTTGTCATAAGCGTTATCTTATACATAGGGCACACTAAAAGTTTTGCACTTCTAGTTAATCGGAACTATTTGAATTTCAAATGTTATATTTTTAAAACGTTGCAATCTTCTTAGTAATAAAAAAATAATTGGCGGGATATGATTTGTCAATTGTTTTTTATCACACACCAAAGTTCTACGTACTGTTATGAGCAATTGATGACAATTTTGGTGTCAGAAGTGGGATATCCTGGATTCCGAATTCCCAGGATAATTTAGGTGTTAGGCGTCGCGATTTTCGAATTCCGCCTGACAACCATTTTGTGGCCCTGTGACTTTAGTCTTTAGCTACGTGCTAGTTCGCCGACGGTAAGCCTTGGCACCGTATGCCTAAGCCCGCGCTACTGCACCCTGTGGTCGACGAGTAAGTCTTGAGCATCATCAGCCAAGCCCGCGCTACATCACCACATCACCTACTTCGCGCTGTCAACTTTGATCGACGTGTAAGTCTCCGCTCTATAGTGTGAGCCCGCATCACCTCGTACTGCTTAATTCATCATCGACGGACAAGAAGACTCGTCATCATCACCGAACCTATAAAACGAAAGGCATTTCAACGTGACTTCGACGGAACTGCAATACGACTCCGTGAGTCGCCGTGCCGGTTACTCGAAGCTGTCGCCGGGGACATTCGCTGCGCTCTGCATTCTTCGTTGCCATGCACAATACCTTCAAGGTTAAGATGTTCCTGCGGTTCGTGATTATTTTTCTGTGAGTTTTATTTTTTCCAATTTAAAGTGTAAAGTGAATTTTCATTTAAACATCAAGATTTTATTTTTCAAGATTTTATATTTCTAGATTCAGAACTTTTATTAGAACATTATTTCAGAGTTTTAAATAACTTTTAAAGTCGTATAAATAATTTACTACTTATACAATTTTATACAATCTTATTGCTAACTTATATGATATTAATTTACATTTTCTATAATTTTTCTATTTACGTTTTTGTGTGTATTTTTCTGATGTTCTGTACAGCTTTTTAATCTACAATTATTGATGTTTAAATTTAATAAAAAAGAACAGACTACTGAAGTCGATACTAATACCGACTCAGACAGTTCTCTATCGAAACCATTATCTCAAAGGAAAAAATTAAACATGAGTGATAAAATTACACTCTCTGTTCTTACCAAATTCATTAAACCATATAACGGGGATCGGGAATCCCTTCCCGCGTTTTTAACCAATTGCGAAAGTGCAATTTCTTTAGCGAGTACAGACCAACAGAACTTTTTAGTCAAATATATCGTGTCACAACTTGAGGGCAAGGCTCAGTTAGCTTGTTGTTTGAAAAAATTCGATAATTGGCTTGAAATCAAACAGTTTTTAAAGGTAACTTTTGGAGAAAAAAAGCATTCAACACACCTTTTAGTAGATTTACAAAACTGCAAGCAATTACCCAACGAAGATGTGACACAATATTCTTTAAGGATTGAATCCTGCCTTACGCGGCTTCAGTCCGATATTCATTACAGTTGTGAAAATGAAAAGGAACTTATGGGCAGACTCGCTGCCATGGAAGATTTGGCTTTAAATACATTTTTATTAGGTATGAACTCAAACTTCTCACACATTGTGCGCTGCCGGAATCCTAAAGGACTTTCCGAAGCGATCACTCATGCCATTGAAGAAGAAAAACTGTTTAAGCTATCTAAACTATCTCAACGACCTTCTTCTTCCTCTAAACAATGTTCAATATGTCGAAAGTTTGGCCATAGCTCTTCCGATTGTTTCAAAAATAAATCCAAACATTCTTTTACAAACTCTTACCACGTAAATTCGAATTTAAATCATCGTAATAATTACTCTAATAATTCTACAAATAAAAATAATTACGCCTCGAATCAAATATGCGCGTATTGTAAAAATCGTGGTCATTTAATAGGCGATTGTCGGAAGCTTAAATATAAAAACAATAATTATATGCACCGCGATCTGCCACGCAACGTGATACCTTCAAGTTCACGGTCGCCGACGAGTAATTCGTTTAATCATAACGTTACCAATAACAATTCTAATATACACGTTATCTCTAACGAAGATAATTTAAACTAAATTCGGTTTCGGTGCCGTGTCTACCGAAACCTTTTGCAATTCGTAACGACACGAATAGTTCTAAGACAACAAAAAACTACGGCAAAAAGCCTAAATCTAATGAGTCCTTAAAGGGGTCTAAAGGACATTCTTGTGGTCAATTCACGGTTGCACAAGATGTACCTTCTGTTTATTCTATAAACTCTAATTTTAATAGGCTTCAATCCTGTGTTCCTAAATTATTTTCCGCACAGGCTAAGGTAAAGACAATGACCCATAATAGCTGTGTTCCTAAGTTATTTTCTACACAGCGTAATGGACGATCAGAGATTTCTCAACCTTGTGTTTCTAAATTATTTCCTGCACAGGTTAATGAAAATACAGAGTATTCTAAGTCAAATAATTATGTTAATGTCTCTGACGTCACTCTTAAGAAATCATTAAGGTCCTCGAACCTTTCGCAACGCAACCCTTTATCTCGTGAAAAATCGAGTTCTTTTTCAAGGGATTGCTCTTATAATAAAACGTATTCTATAAATAACGTAAATAACAAAGTTTCTCTTCCTCATGTTTATCTAAAAACCAATATGAATGATAAGCCTCTATGTTTATTAATTGATACTGGTTCCTCAGTTTCAATCGTGAAACTCTCAAGTTTATTAAAAGGTCCAGTACTTAAAAATAATATCATTACACTCAAGGGATTAAGTGATAACGACTCAACGTGTGAATCACTCGGTTCTATTAAACTTAATTTCGAATATCAAATCTCATCTACACGTAAAATTGCTTTTGATTTTGTGTTTCACGCTATTGACGATGCTATTCAATTAAATTATGATGGTATAATTGGTAGTGACTTTATACAACATTTTAAAATCAACATACAATATACTAATAATTCATTAAACTTAGAAGGTTACTTAATACCTATATGTTTTAGTAAATCATCATATGTTATACCTGCGAGATCAGAAATGGTAATCGAATGTCCAGTCAGTAATCTACGTGATTTCGTAAATAAACGCGAAGCTCTAGTACTAGATCAGAAAATTTGTGAAGGTGTATTTTTAGCTAACGCTATTGTAAGTTTAAAATCAAACAACAGAGTTAATGTTACAGTCTTAAATACCACCGAATCTGAAATCGAAGTTGATAATTTTCAGGTACAGTTAACCCCGTTCGATTTAGTAACTTCAAAGTTAGATGATTCTCAACAAGAACTTATTCATCAATTAAATTCTTTAAATATAAATAGATCTCAAAGGGTTTTAGATCAAATTAGAATATCTCATTTAAATCCTCAAGAGAAAAAGTTATTAATTAATTGTATTTCTAACTATACAGACATATTTTATCTCGACGGAGAATTTTTGACACATACAGATGTTATTAAACATTCTATTAATACTGGGGATGCGCCCCCGATTCACGTAAAATCATACCGTTTCCCTGAAGTTCATAAAGATGAAGTAGAAAAGCAAATTAGAAAAATGCTTGATGAAAATATAATCGGACCTTCTACGTCACCTTGGTGTGCTCCCGTTTGGGTAGTACCAAAGAAGCGTGATGCTTCCGGTAAACAAAAATGGCGTATCGTTATTGATTATCGTCGTTTGAATGACGTTACTGTCTCTGAAGTTTATCCTCTTCCACTTATAACGGATATTTTGGACCAATTAGGTCATTCGAAATATTTTAGCACGCTAGATTTAGCATCTGGTTTTCACCAATTATTATTAAATCCTAAAGATATTGAGAAAACCGCATTCAGTGTTTCTACTAATGGTATATCTGGACAATTTGAATTTTTGCGCATGCCATTTGGGTTAAAAAATGCCCCTAGTACCTTTCAAAGAATGATGAATTTAGTGCTTACTGGTCTACAAGGTTTAGACTGTTATATCTATTTAGACGATTGCATTATCTACTCTCACGATCTTGAATCTCACATAATAAAGCTAGAATCTGTATTTTCTAAACTTAGAGAGGCAAATCTTAAACTCCAGCCCGACAAATGTGAGTTTTTGCGACGTGAAGTTGCGTATCTTGGGCAAGTTATTACAGATAAAGGTGTTTCGCCTAACCCTGACAAGGTCAAGGCTATTTCCGAATTTCCTACACCGAAAACTCCAAAAGATGTCAAATCTTTCCTTGGGTTAACTGGTTACTATCGTCGTTTTATAGAAAATTTCTCTCATATAACTAAGCCTCTAACTTCGTTATTAAAAAAGGATGTAAATTTTTATTGGTCAATTGAACAGGAACAATCTTTTAACACTTTAAAGCAAAAACTTATTTCTGCTCCCTTGTTACAATACCCAGATTTTTCGCAACCCTTTATTGTTACAACTGACGCTTCAAATTATGCCGTTGGTGCCATTTTATCACAAGGTGAAATCGGTAAAGACAAACCTATTGCATTCGCGTCTCGTACTATGAATAAACAAGAAGGCAATTATTCAACGACAGAAAAAGAACTTTTAGCAATTTTGTTCGCTGTAAATACATTTCGACCTTATTTATATGGGTATAAGTTTAAAATTGTGACAGATCACCGTCCATTAACATGGTTGTTTAACGCTAAAGATCCAGGTGGACGCTTGCTTAGGTGGAGGTTAAAACTCGAAGAATACGAGTACGAAATTGTATATAAACCAGGTAGAGTAAATAGTAATGCAGATTGTTTATCTCGTTACCCAGTAAATGCTATCACTAATTCTAATATTAATAATGATACTTATGAACAATATTTTAAAAAGCAATTTACTAAAACTACGCCTAATTGTGATACGCAAATTGAAGAACACAATCAAAGTTTATATTTAGCCAAACAAAAATCAATTGCTTGCCCGATGTCTCTAGACCTTGATTACTCTATGCCATATTGCGAACAGTTCTTATCAATGTTAGATGATTCCATTTCATTCCGCGAGTCGGAACGGACACCTGATACCATACAGGTTGTCGATTGTAAAAACAATTTAAAGCTTTATTTCTTATATTCTAAGGTTCATCATTATGACGAAATTAGTTACAAAACTATTTACAATTTATTAATTAAACTAAGAGACCGAATTATTTCTAATAATGACTATGATAAAGAATTAGCTATTTCCGATTTTTCAGAACCGTTTTCAAAATTTGTGTATGTGAAAATTTATAACATGATATCTTATATTTTTAACGGCACAAATATTAAGATTCATATATACAAAAATCAAATAGTTTATCCTACTCCGGCCGAAATACCGAACATTTTAAAAGAAAATCATGGTACTACTATCGCCGGTCACCCCGGTATCAAACGCATGCTAAGTAGAATCAAAGCTTCCTACTATTGGAAAAATATGCGATCTGATGTTGAACGTTTTATAAAAGACTGCAAAATGTGTCAAGTTAATAAACCATTACGACTCTCTAATAAAGCGCCTATGGTAATTACTTCCACTAGTACTAGGCCATTTGAGAGATTAGCTCTCGACATGGTTGGTCCCTTTCCTGAAGCCGGTATTCAAAAATTTAAATATATCTTAACATTACAAGACGACTTAACTAAATTTTCTAATGCTTATCCCATGATCACGTGTACAACCGACGAGGTTGCACGAAGTCTTATTCATTTCTTTTCGTTATTCTCGTTTCCAAAAATGATACTCACTGATCAAGGCACTACTTTTACCTCTGAATTATTTAGGCAACTGACAGACATACTTAAAATAAAAAGTCTCTATTCTAGCCCGTATCATCCTCAGACTAATGGCTCCCTTGAAAGATCACATGCTACACTAAAAGAATATCTAAGATCTTTCGTTAACGAAAATCAAAGCGATTGGCATTGTTACCTTGCAACCGCTATTCTATCATATAATACTACTCCTCATTGCACGACGGAGTTTACACCATTCGAATTATTATACGGTTATAAGCCGTCCATACCTAGCAGCATTTATGAAACTGATAACAACACTACCTACCAAGAGTACATCCGCGCACTGCAATATAGAATGAAGTACTCTCGTGAAAAAGCTATTGAAAATATAATTAAAAGTAAACAAGCCTCAAAAAAATATTATGACGTCTCTTCGAGAGAACTGAGTTATAAAACAGGTGATATGGTTTATGTCAAACATCACCACAGACTTCGCAAAGCCTTATCTCCAGTGTGGAAAGGTCCTTTTAAAGTTATTAAAACACATGGTAAAAATAATGTTACTATATGCATAAATAGAAAACATGTTAAATATCATGTTAACGGACTAAAGCCGATGTAAACTTGTATAATTTGTTCCAGGTATGTAATCGATCCTTGCGTTTCGAATCCGATTGAATTAGTAACAAATAGCCCAGGTATTTACTTCGACCCTACTTCTGTTGTGTACTTTCAAAATGACAACTGGAATGTAGTAACCCACATCGATATTTTGCCTATTTTTCCTTACATGAAAAAAATCAAAACTTCAATCCAAAATATTTTATTTCTATGCAATAAAGCACAAAGATTAAACTTAGTTAATTTCAAAATTGATTGTAACGACGTTTTGAATCCTCTAGAAATATTAATAAATTCAAATGAACTAAAGTACCAATCTATGTCTCACCTTATTTTTGATCAAAGAACAAAACGAGCTCTTGAATTTGGAGGTGAAATCCTCAAATTCTTTTTTGGCACTTTAGATGCAGATGATGCACGAAAATATGACGAAGCAATTTCGTCGTGTCAGCAGAATGAAAATGAAATTTATTCCCTTATGAAAGACAACATCCATATTGTCCAATCTACGATTAATAATTTTAATACTTCTATTGAAAAAATTAAATAATAATGAAATTAAATTAAATAACCAGATAGAAAAATTAAATTTCATATTTTTAAACAGTACAAAGACAAATATAGAATTAACGAACTTAGAAAAATTTAACTCTATTTTTAATATTATTGAAGGTTCTTTATTATCAATTTCTAATATTCTAGATACAACTTTAAATTCAATTTTATTCGCAAAAGCAAATATTTTACACCCTTATGTCATTACACCTACTAAATTATATAATGTGTTATCTAACAATATTAAAATGAAACGAACTTCTGAGTTCCCTATTTCGCTTTCCTTAAAAAATATACACACGATTATTGACTTAGCGAAATTAACATCTTATTATTATAAAGAAAAATTGTATTTGTTATTCAAATTCCTTTAATAAATCCTGTTAAATTTAGTCTTTATAAGAACTTGGCTTTACCTACTCCTCATGAAACAAATAATTATAAAACTTATGTGTTAATACACCCTTCTAAATTGTATTTAGCCATAACGGATGACAGATTGAACTACGCTTTATTAGATAGCATGAGTGATTGTAAGCGTGTTAATGACGAATACATGGTATGTCCCATGGCTTCGATATCGTCTACAATTAATAATCCTATTTGTGAAACTAAGTTATTAACTGAAGTTACTCTATCACTTCCTGAAGTTTGTAATTCTAATGTCATTTATGGTAATATTAACGTATGGCAAAAACTTAATGATGGTAGATATATTTTTGTTCAATCTAAGCCTAACAAATTGACTTTGAAATGTGACGATAAGATAAGTGATTTTACTTTGCAAGGCACTGGTATTTTATCATTAGAGAAAAATTGTATTGCCTATTTTCAAACTTTGCAATTTGTTCCTTCTACTAATTATAAGACTATTTTACCAGCTCAATTATTACTTAATTTTAATATTATCGAAGATGATTGTTGTAAGTATAATCTAGTAAATGAGACATATCAGTCTTTATCTCCGATAACTTTATCAAATATCGATTTAGAATCATTAAAATTTGCATCTCATAAGTTAGACCATTTAGAAGACCAAATAAACCAAGCGTCTAATCAATCACATATCATAAAATATGGTCACTATTATTCTGGTATGACTTATTTTATATTAACTGTAATTATTTTATATATTTTGTATAACATTTATAAAAAATGTTTCTGTAAGTCTACTAGCACCTCATGTTGTATTCAAATCTATAATCAATGTCATAACTCGCATAGAACAGTCAACGACAGGACTATGAATACGTCCATCGAGCTAAGTGATATTTCTAATGAATCAGAATGCGACCAGAGACCTGTTAAGAGTCTCCCA
Organism: Apodemia mormo; assembly: GCA_036924255.1. Taxonomy (NCBI): domain Eukaryota; kingdom Metazoa; phylum Arthropoda; class Insecta; order Lepidoptera; family Riodinidae; genus Apodemia; species Apodemia mormo. The sequence goes on from JAUPFN010000014.1 coordinate 26,912,474, forward strand.
GCAGAAATAGAATTTAATAAAAATTCGAATAAAGTCCTATATAGAAACTTAGGCAAATCTAACCGTAACTTAACCAACCATTAGAAAAAGCGAATAATGTTTTACATCTATTTTATGTACTTTATAGGTTAACCAACTATCATAAAAGGTGAATAATATTTTACATCTCTTTTGTACTTTATACATTTCATTTTATTGTAATCATAATTTTACCAACTATTAGAAAAGTAAGTAATGTATTAACGTCTCTTTTACATTCTTTATACATTTCTTTCTATTTTATTTTCAAATACTACTAAGTTTTATATTTTTTATAAATTCTAGAAAAGAATTTTGTTTTAAGATTAAACGATATCGACTTCTACTTTTATACATGGAGACATTTATTATAAGTTATTGTATTAATTTGAATTTATATAGCAAATAGCTATTCTTAGATTGATTAACTTTTGATTCACTGAGTTTTAGAAAACATTTGTTTATTATAACTTAATGTATTAATTTGAATTATATAGCAAATAGCTATTTTTAAATTGACTAATTATTGATTCACTGAGTTTTATCTTTTTACATATTGTTATTTTAACTCACTCTGATTTCTTATATTATCCTTCGCTTTATTAAAAAAAAATAAAGCTCAGTCTTAAGGGGGGAGATGTTATGAGCAAACCTTATATGAAGTAAACGCATATGCAAGCATTATGTCACTTCAATAAAACTGATTTTTATGTTAATTTCCACAGTCTTCCTCCAGATTTTGTCCGGTTAACACATAACTTTGTAAATATCAAGCAGTGTGAATATACATTAGTTTCAGCCGAATTAAAGTGTTTTTTTTAAAAAGGACTAACAGGCCGCCATCCTTACAGTACGCAACGAAAATGGAACTAAGTCAAAATGATTTTAGAGCGATAATTTTTTATGATTTTAAAAGTTCTCTTTCTCCGCAAGACTGTGCTGCTCGTCTTCAAAATGCTTTTGAGAGAGAAGCACCTTGTTTAAGCACCGTGAAGCGATGGTTTGCTGAATTTGAGAGAGGTCGAGTTTCTTTACATGACGAATTTCGTGAAGGGCGGCCTTCAACTGCCGTCAACGAAAATAATGTGGCACAGTATAAGCGGTTAATTGAAGAAAATCCCCGGATTACCTCTGAGACAATTCAAGGACTAATGGGGATTGGTATGAGCCAAATTCATAAAATTTTGCACGAAGAATTGAAAGTTCGGAAGCTTTGTTTTCGTTGGATCCCTCATGAACTGACAACGTAGCAGAAGCGGGCTCGCGTGGAATGGTGCTCACAGATGCTACCGAAGTACGACAACGGACATTGTCGTACAACGGACATTCTAATGCTGTTTATGACATTGTGACTAGAGACGAAACTTGGATTTATTGTTTTGAACCCGAACAAAACAGCAATCTTGTGAATGGGTGTTTGAAAATGTGAACAGGCCAACAAAAGTGAGACAGGCGAGAAACGTTGGTAAAAAAATGATCGCGTTTTTTTTCTCAGCTACGGGTCCCATGTGTACAATTCCACTTGAAGATCAAAAGAGTGTTAATGCCGAGTGGTATTATATCATTTGTTTACCCAAGGTGTTAGAAAAATTTCACGAAAGGCGATCCAAAAGCCGCATTCTCCTACACCATGATAGCGCTTCTTCACACACGGCCAACAAAACAAAGTCATTTTTAGCTTCCGAAAAAGTACATCTCGTCACTCATCCCGCGTATAGTCCCGACCTAGCACCCTGTGATTTCTGTATTTTTCCCAAAATCAAAGATTTGATGAGAGGTTTTACTTTTACCAACTCCGAATAGGCAATGATAGCGTTCAATCAGCACGTAGAAAACATGCCTTCTGATATGTGGTCCGTCTGTTTTAAAAAATGGTTCGATCGCATGAAAAAATGTTTAAAATGTAAAGGAGATTATTTTGAAAAGCAATAAACATAATATTTTGGTGATAACATGTTGTTTTTTTAAGTTACGCTAAACTTATAGTGTGACCTACGTACATTTATGTATTTGTTTCTCTAACGTGATGCATTCTTGTTTCAGTGATGTGTTTCAAAGCACATCTCTAAGGAAGTATCACTCCAAACATCTTAGTTGTCTTACAACCTACTAGTTATATTTTTTAGATATCATTATATAAAATATACCTCATCTGTTTATGGAACTCAATATTTGCAATAACCTTTAAAGGTTTTTGTTCGTAAATTTTATGTGCTGAGATATATATTTTTTTATATAATAAGATAGCAAACAAACAGATGGGTGGTCTCCTGATGGAAAGAGTTGACCGTCGCCTATAGACACCAAAGATGTTACTTGTCCGTTGTTATCTTCTGGCGAAGTCTAATGCCATGCCACATGCATGAGTTTACCGGCTACTTTACACTTCAAACTGGAACACGCAGGGACAAGCGCTGACGCTATTGCGGCAGGAATAGGTAAGGCGGTGGTACCAGACCCGGACGAGACAATGCAGAACTCTACCACCTAGTAGCCACGATGGTAGTGACTCGATAGCCAATCGGTCGCCTTTTACGACCTGCCTGGCAGAACGGCAGTTGGCCTATTCTACAAAGGAGGCCGGGACCAACACGGCGGGTGAAAGTCCGCCATAATTATTATTTTATTTTAAAAACTTGTACTGTTTCACGATCACAAACTATATAATATATTTATTTTTAATTAGTTAGCCAACCGGTTTTATATTTCACTGCATCTTCAGGGCTAAAGCTTAAATTTGGAAACGTTAAGATTGGTCAAGCAAAATGTTAAGTTTGATAGAAAATATTAATGTTGCCAACCACAAATATGTTTAGACTGTGGTCGACCACAGGGCGATCGTCAGTTAATTTAACATACATCATTGAACGCGTAGTATTGACAAAGTCGGAGCATCTTAAAAAGTAATTTTAATGAGCTAAATGGGAAAATTACGTTTTTAAATCTTAGGAAAGCAAACAAACATATGGCTTGCTTGATGGAAAGGACACCAAGAGTGCGTTGTTATCCATGTGACTGGGAAGTAATACCGCAGACATGGGAGTACCAGCTACTCTACCCTCCAAATCGGAGCACGACATTTGCAAGCACTAACGCTACTACTCCAAGAATGTGGTGGTGGTACTAAATCAAGCAAGACGTAGCAGGGCTTACTGCCTACTCGTATTTACTTTTGTTGTCTTTATGGAAATGTAAAGTTTCCTAATCTTAGTCTTAGTTTTTATAATCTATAAAAATGAAGTGAAAATGATGAATTTCTACGCGGGACACGGGACAAATTACATCACAACTCATTGATCTAACCCCAAAATAAGCAAATTATTTGTAGTGCCGTTGACTAACATCCATAATAATGGGTGTTAGTCAACGATACTAATACATAGAAATACATATATATACTAGAATATCAGCGGCGTGCACATGATTATGATACTGAGTATGCGGCGGAGTACTCGGCCACAAAAACTTTTTCTTTTATAGATTTCAGCGGCGTGCACATGATTATGACACATTTTATTCATTTACTTATTATTAATTAAAATCATCTAAAACGTACGAACGTTTTATTAAAATATCTGTGAATGGCAAGTAAAGCACTGCTTTTCTGCCTATAAGGAGCGCACGCACCTGTAGAATATATTTAATAAACACCCAAAACCCAGAAATACAAACATTTATGCTCATCACACAAATGCTTGCCCCCGTCGGGAATCGAACCCGAGCCCCGTCGATTGCGTAGTCAGGGTCGTTAACCACTCTACCGACGGGGCGGTCCTACAGCAAAGTTATAAGTCTAAACAAGGTTATAATCACTTGTACTTTAATTTGTATATATGTATTATGTATAGATAATAAAATCGTAGGAAAGTCAAAACTGTACATTGAATATTTTTTTAAGAGAATACTTGGGGCGTGATCTATGATTGATATCGAAGCCAAAAATATAGTTTTCAGAATTTTTGTCTGTCTGTATGTATGTCCGGGGTAAACTCAAAAAATACTGCATGGATTTAATTCAAATTTTGCGTGAATATTACTAACAGGTCGGGTCAACATATAGGCTACATATTATCACGCTATCACCTACGGGGGAGGAGCTGTGCGCGCGAACGAAGTCGTGGGCAACAGCTAGTAAACCAATAAAATTTATAAGATGTTTTATACCCAAACTGTGACTATACATATATATCTGTTTAAAACACAAAAAAGCTGATGAATATAGGCCATGTTATATCACGAATCACGATTCATGGAACCATTTGAATTAAAAACTTGGCTCCATTAAAGATACGAAGTCAAAACAATGTGAAGGACAAATTCTTCATTATGTTTCGAGTTGTGAACGCAACAATGACTTGGTAATTTCCGTAAGCGCCTTATTACGGCATTTTAGTTAGCTCTGGTTTTTGTGAGTGTAAGAATTGTGTTTGATACCGTATAAATGAAAACATTTTATTTTGTTTACTGCGAGTATGTCTTATAGTGTTCTGATGATCGAAGAACTACAAATGTTATTAAAATAAAAAAAAGGTTTATTATACAAAGTAATAAATGAAGCGTTAATAAGGTTCTTTAAGTGTTCTATGAGAACATTTAATACGATGTTAAAAGTAGCTTTTATATTAAGTCTCTTCGTTTGTTGTTCCCACGGATTAAGTTTTTTTTTTTTTCGGAATATCACAATTGCTGTTAGCCTTAAGGGCTGTTACAGCTTCACCGGTCGCGTGGGCGAGCAGAGTGCTCAGCCAGAATTTAAAGGTGTAGGGCTGTACGCCCTCCGCCCTAAGGGTGTCTCCTGTGAGACCGAACCTCGGCTTAGGGTGGGGTCGTGATTTGCGATGAGAGGGCTAGTGGCATTGTTTTGTCCATCCGCCGAACCTTGCCCTTGGGCTCGGTTCGCCGAAGGGCGAAACAGGGGTCCTCGTCGCCGCCGGCGGCGACGGTGTCGCGAATGTAGGTGTGTAGTGTCATCGTGTAAACCGTTGGCCAGAGTTATCGGGTCATCGGGATCGGTAAGAACGTGGCGGGGCCTACGTAGTTTGGGATCGGGATTAGGGTCTGGGATGTAGTCAGCCGCGGCTACCACCAGTGGGTTCGGATGCGAGATGGCACGATCGAAGTATCTTTCGGAGATGTCTTTGAAATGCTTTGCTAAGCTCGGCAATTCAAGATCGTTATGGAGGTCTACGTTGCGCATATACCACGGTGCTCCCGTGGCAATACGCAGGAATTTATTTTGTACCACTTGCAACGGATGCAAGTCCGTACGGGGGAGGTGGGCAAACGCTACGCAAGCGTATGAAAGGATGGGGCGTACGCACGACTTGTAAAGTGTCACCTTGTGTCTAAGTGACATTTTACTGCGTTTATTGATAAGATGATATAACCGACCTACAACGAACTTAGCCTTAACTTTCATTCTTTGTATGTGCGGTTTGAATGACATTTTGCTGCCCGAGGTACTTGACTGTCTTTTCCCACGGGATGACGTTTCCGAACAGGGTAATGTTGCCTAGTTTTCGCAGACCGCGCCTTTGTTGTCGCGGGTGTTTACCGCGGCGAAAGTACACGGCTGCACTTTTTGAGGGATTTATTTCGATACGCCATTTTCTGAACCAATCACCGAGGGCGTTGGCCGCAGCCTGCAGCCGCTTGGTGATTGTTACTTCGGAAAAGTTGGACGTATAGAGGGCGGTGTCGTCGGCGAACAACGCGAGCTCTACGTGCGGCTCGCGTGGTACGTCGCACGTGTAGAGGGAGAATAATACGGGTGACAGTATGGAGCCCTGCGGGACACCTGCTGTAATCGATCTGTACGGATTAAGTAGATATGCCTTTCAAGGCAACTTCTTAGTTTGTCAGTGTACCTTGCAATGACACACAGAAATACAGAGTTATACTACCGGTGAAATAAAATTACTTCAATAGTAATATGATAAAACAGTACAACATGATTATTTTCTATTTTTTCACGATATAAAATATCTACAAATGTATGACATTTTTTTACAATGATAGGAGCGTTTGCTCATATACGCGGCGACATGTTTCGTTCCCTATGCCGTGTCTGTTAATATTCATCCATTGGATAGAAATGATAGCAAACAAGCAGATGGGTCTCCTTAAATAAAATAAAATAATAAAACATAAATAAAATAAAACATAAGTCTAAGCATATCCGTAATACATATATCAACTTCTTTCCAATTTAGTTCCGTCGTTTTTGCGTGACATTAATAGTTTTAATCCATAAACTAAGAAACGTTCAAATTTATCAACTTTTCCATTCATCATATTGGTAGAATTTTATCAGCTGTTGCAGTCGTTTATTTTCATCAGTGTAGTGTTATAATCAGTTGTACTGAACATTATAGAAGTTATTAACAAAATACATATCCATTAATCTAAAAGACGGGTTAAAGTGTGGTCTGCGATCAAAACGGAATTTAATATATTTTATCGATGTCGAGAAATTAAAATAATCTCCCCGTGTTACCCCGTTACGGGTTAAACTCTCTTTAAAGAATAGACAGGAATAGACTATCTGTCATTCTGCTGCTCGTAAAAGGCGAACGATTTGCTAAGCAAGTCCTAAGAAAAATTTATATCATTTTTTTCAAATAGGTAATTTATATGCTCGTACATCAAAACGAAGTTTCATATATCTTATCGATATCGAGAAATTATATTAAGCTCTCCCCGTGTCTGACTGTCATTCTGGCGAGTTATTGAAAATCAACGGGATCTTACCTCGATTAGTTGATGAATAATTTTCCTGATATTTCGTGATCATGGTGCTTGCAACAGCGCCGAAATATCGGGAAAATTATTCATCAACTAATCGCGGTAAGATCCCGTTGATTTTTAATAACTCGTTTGAAAAAAAGCCGCGAAAGCTTAAAAGTATGTGTCATTCTGGCGTTCGTAAAAGGCGAAAATTTATCACTTCAAAAAAATATATGTATGCTCGTACCTGGCGCAATAGTCAACTTATTCATGAGGCAAAATATCATTTAACCACACATATAGCCGCCGCCAACATATTTGATGTCTATAAGCGATGGTTGTCTCTGTCCGTCAGGAGATCCATCTACTTTGATGTTTGATTGGATGGATGATTTGTCTGCCCCGTTGGTCAAATAGCAAACGTAACTACAAATCGATGAGGCTCGGTTTCGATTCCCGACAGGGATAAACATTTGTGTGATGAGCATAAATCTTTGTATTTCTGGGTTTGGGAGCTTATTATGGATGTAGCAGTATTTATATATTTCTATGTATTAGTATCGTTGACTAACACCCATAACACAAGCAAATAAGTTGCTTACTTTGGGGTTAGATCAATTCGTGTAATCACTTAACCAATTTGGATGAAATTTAGTATAAAGATAGTTTGAGACCCGAGAAAGGACATACAATAGTTTTTATCTCGGAAATTCCACGAGAACGGGAACTATGTGGGTTTTAATTTAAGAATTTTTTCCAGACGAAATCGGGAGCACAGCTAGTATTATATATTTATGTAGTATATGTGACTAATTTTTATAAGTTTTAAACATAACTGTTTAAATACAGGAAACAGTTTCGAAAGTGATTGTTAAAGAATTGTGTAGTCGACTTAACGAAGTTTCAGGGGCGGGAAGCAACAAAAGTGCATAAAATCTCTCCGCTAAATATTAAGTTTTAACGTTTTATCGCTTATTTTATTCAATAATACGCATTACTGATATTTTAATTTTCTTAATTATAATTATTAATTATTAATAATCTTAATATTAATAACAAACCTCTACATAAAATTACAAAAAGCAGTCATCTTGGACACCTGCTCAATTGTCAGGTCATTTCTTAATAGCTAGATTCAGTACATTACTTAACAATAATAAGTGGTGCAAGTTCTTTGGTGATACCTGTTCTTGCCACCACTATAATACTCCGGCATTCAGCTGAGACATTTTTCATATAACGCAAATAATAATATTAATAATAATCAATTAATACGACAATATATGTAACTACAACCTGTGATGGTACTGGTTTGTACCTATCATTATTCATTGACACTGTGGAATTTTAGTTTGTAGAAGAATTCAAAAGAATTAAATGGTCGTGTTGTTTAAAGAAGAAAAGTTTAAAAATTTCGTATAAAATGTATAATATAAAGGTTACGATTACAACAATGTAGAAGATATATTATGTATGTGGTTGATCACTATCCAACCTGTTACCCGACACACACGTAAAGTGTGGTGAATTAGTAGTATTTTTGTAACGTTTAGTTCATAGTGTTTACCCTGAATGAAATTGTCGTGATCATATTTTTAGGTATAAAATAAGAGTAGGTTACATTAATTAAACTCAATTAAGTTTTAAAAGAGTATTTTCACGCCTGTATCCCCGAAGAAGTAGGCAGAGGTACAACAAGTGCACCCACGATTAGCCGAATATACTTAGTTCTACAATGTGATAGGTGGCCAGTCTATCGCCAATCGGGCACTTTTGCCAATCCCAGGCAACGTTGTTTTAGTCCGAAAACCACGGATTAAACGGATACACCTTTTCAGACAATTTCTTAGTTTGTCAGTGTAGCTTCTATTTACACACATAAATACAGGGTTATAATACCTACTTATCGATGAAAAAAACATTTCAAGGGTAGTTTTCAAACCTTATTAGCATTCGGTATGATAAAACAGTACAACATGGCTTATTTCTATTTTTTCACAATGTAACATAACCCACAAATGTGTGACATTTTTGACAGTATTAGGAGCGTTTGCTCATACGCGCGGCGACACGTTTCCTTCCCAATGGCGTGTCTATGAGTATTCATGTGGTCTGTGCAGAAAACTAAAAAAAAAAAACAAATTTTTTGAATTGCCCGACCCGCGATTCAAGCCCAGGACCTCATGTGGTCAACTCTGACACCGGATCACTAGACCACAGAGGAGGCAACAATGTTCTAATCAACTATTTATTTTGCAGCAAGGGTGTGGGGCCCGGTTGGTGGAGCTTGAAGCACAATTGATGATGCGTGGAGGCGCAGTGGTCGGCACAACCGGCCCTACTGGACATGAACTGCTTCTGGATTGCCGATTCGAACCACCGTTTGGTAAGGCCCTTTAATAAAACAAAGTAGTAAACATAACTGACATAAATGACTATGACAATAATTATTACTAGCGATCGCCCTGTGGTCGAAATTCGAGTGTCGACATCACAATTAAATCTCTTCGAGGTTTGACAAACACTAAATTTAGTCTCAAACATACTAGTGTATATGTGTGTGTATCATCATATATGTAATTTATTTATTTTTGTTTTATTTTACCATTTAATTCAGGCAACATGGCCCACATTATAAATACCTTATAGACTAACATACATATTAATATAATGTACTTAAAACTACACTTTGTCACGTGTTGACGGCGATGTGACACGCGCTTCATTCCGGAATCTCCCCCGGAACCTCCGGTAAACCACACAAGTCTGCCAGAATTCCTCCACCGCAAAGGTCGACAGGAGATACGTCGGTACTCTCACCACAAAGGAACTAAAGTTGACCTTGTGGCGAGACCACAGACACTCGACCTTCAAGTGGAGTGACGTCTTCTTACTAATGTAGTCCACGACGTCCTCGACATTCATGGACCAGTGCAGGCGAGATATTTGCAAGGGCGTTGCGGGGACCTCGCTCCGCAGACGCAGCTCGGGTACATTGGGTGCGCTGCCACCATGGTTGCGGGCGGCGGGCTTCTTCTTCCTTCTTTTCTTCACCAGTGTGAATCCCTCCTCATCGCACCCTCTGCTCTCGTCCTAGCCAGGTCGAGAAGACTCCACCTTGCTCTTCGTAGCCTTGCGGCTGTCCTTAGTCTTGTGACTCTTCGTAGCCTTGCGGCTCTCATTTTCCCCATTTGTATTCACCCGCGGGGAGGTGCGGGAGCAACAGTCGCAAGCTTTTGCTGAGTCGCCTGCTGTAATGAATGTAGTGTGTGTAATGTATATTTTTTATTAAATTGATATATTTGTAATGTATTTTATTTCAACATGTTAGGTTTCTGATTCCTCCGCAATGTTAATTTTAACTGTGATACATTTTATACTCCACTGTTCGCAGTGTTGTTATAAAAAGTGTTTTTGCTTTACGTAATAATGTACAGAAGATAACATAATTATCTTTATATCAATAAAAGTTATTGCCTGAAATATTTGTACGTGTATTACTTTGAAATAAATGCACCAAATTGGATAATTCTTTTTTGTTGTATTTATTCTCCTCAATAGAAGGTTTGTGGAAAAGAAAATATCATTAAATCAAATCTATATAAATAAAAATGAATTTACCCTCCAAACCGGAGAACGATAGTGATAAGCACTGACGCTACGCTGTATTGCTTATTACCTCGGAGGAATAAAGTTAGTGCTCTGAGTTTATTACACTTTCACCACAAAACAAATAGGTACAGAAGTCAATCTACATACAAAGGTCGCTCGAGCAACGCACACATTGACACCTCTCACGGACGTAATATCTCGGAATGATTGGGAACAGTGCAAGCGGAGTGCCACCCGCTTGGATACGCGTCAGTAAACTTATTTCTGCAGAAAATTTGTAATAAATAACGTTAAAATATTTTAGTTATTTAGGAGGGTATATTTCTTTTTTTTTAATTTAATTCTCAACAATACATCAAACTACTAGGCAAGAGTGCCACTATCAGTTTTTTGTGCATAAACCAAAGTTGATAACCCTAGAGCGACCGCCGAATGTATAAAAAGTGAAGTATATATGTCGCAGTGAAATTGTAAATAGCCGTTAGATTATAATCTACCTAGGGATTTTATAATTTGGTTAGGTTAGGTTAGCAGTTAAATTATAATATCACTTAGGTAGATTATAATCTAACGGTATTGACAATTTCGCTGCGACATATACATGAGATTGACTTCTGTACCTTTTTATTTCATGCTTTCACGGCCAAACCGCTCAACTGATCGGTTTAGCCAAGAAAGCATAATAGGCAAATAAACTCACTTTCGCATTTGTAATGTTCTAGGACAGGATAGCTTTTTACATAGTTGTAATATCTATATTTTTTCTTAATTTTTCGGTCCACCGTCCATCAAACACTGTACAAAGTGGGTTTTATAGTTAGTTAACTAGTGCTTTTTTTATGTCATAAGATAGCAAACAAGCAGATGGGTCTCCTGATGGAAAGAGTCAACCATCGCCTATATACACCAAAGATGTTAATGGTGCGTTGCTATCTTGTGGCGAGGTATAATGCCACATGCATAAGTTTACCGGCTACCTTACCCTCCAAACCGGAACACGACAGCAACAAGCACTGACGCTATTGGGGCAGGAATAGGTAAGGCGGTGGTACCAGACCCGGGCGAGACAATGCAGAACTCTACCACCTAGTAGCCACGATGGTAGTGACTCGATAGCCAATGGGTCGCCTTTTACGACCTGCCTGGCAGAACGGCAGTTGGTCTATTCTACAAAGGAGGCCGGGACCAACACGGCGGAAACTACGGCTACACATTAAAGACGTGAAGAACGGGCTACCGAAAATTTTCATTTCACAGTTTTGAATTAAGGAGTGTCAATCCAATGTGTAGCTAAAGTTTTAATGCTGGGTAAATCCAGTGAGTCTTAGAGTAAATATTTTTCGTTTTAATTTTTCATGTTCATCGTAGGAAAAATCTTGACACAGATTTCTTCATATGAGACACGTTTTCTTGGTTGGGTTGTACTTGGTAAATAAACTTGACCTACCTTTAAAATTAGAAACGCTTTGCCACTTTTCATATCTTTGATGAATCTCAGTATTTAACGTAATTTTTAAGACTTTTATCTTTTGCACGTCTTTTAATTATCAAGTTCTAATCTGTATTATCTATACAATATCTGGTTGACCGAGCTTTGCTCGGTTTTTCACATATTTTTGGAACCGATCCTTTCTTGGACCTTGAACCTTGATAAATCGATTCCTATAGAATATATATATTTTTTTCTGTACCTGGTTGACCGAGCTTTGCTCGCTTTTTCACACATCCATATCTTGGGAACCGAGCTTTTCTTAAAGCTGGAACCTTGATAAATCGATTCCCTGACCCGAAAAACCCCTAAAATGTGACTTTCATGAAAATAGTTGGAGCCGATTCCGAGATTCAAATTATATATATACAAGAATTGCTCGTTTAAAGGTATTAGATATAATAAAATCGTAGGAAAGTCAAAACTGTACATTGAATATTTTTTTTAAAGAATATTTGGGGCGTGATCTACAATCGATATCGAAGCCAAAAATATAGTTTTTAGAATTTTTGTCTGTTTGTCTGTATGTTCGGGGTAAACTCAAAAAGTACTGCATCGATTTACTTCAAATTGTGCATGAATATTACTGACAGGTCGGGTCAACATTTAGGCTACATATTATCATGCTATCACCTACGGGGGAGGAGCTGTGCGGAGTAGACGAAGTCGCTGGCAACAGCTAGTATATTATAAAATTATAAATGTGAAAGTTTGGATATCTGGATGGATGTTTCGATGGATGTTTGTTACTCAATCACGCAAAAAGTACTGAACGGATTTGAATGAAATTTGGCATACAGGTAGATAATGACCTAGAATAGCACATAGGCTAACTTTTGTCCCGGAAAAATTAGGGAATCTCGTGGGATTCGCCAAAAACTCTTATAATGCAGCGGGCTGCACGCGGCAGCTAGTAGTTTTATAAAAAAGTATCATCATGCCCGGTTGCCTTGCGGGGTGGGCAGAGTAAACCGAACGTCTATAGACTTTTCAGTCACCGCGATTCACCTGTTTGTCAGTTGGCCAGATAAGTGGTGATCCTCATCGCCGTATTTACCGATATTTTAACGATTATCGACAATTTCTAGCGATAATCGGGACCGACAACTTTACGTGCTCTAACTTTAAGGGATGGCAGTGGTAATACACCACTTCGCCAGACTCCGAGCTGCTACGGAAACATTAGATTTTCGAGAAAAACCTCGAACAAACCTCAATATCACTTGCTCGACCCGGGGATCGTATGCGGGAACTCATAATCTGAACCGAATAGGCTACAGTTTTATAGTAGCTGAAAATATTAATCTAACTGCCTTTTCCTGCTAGGTATATCATATTATTTGTAAGCAATTTGATCTCACCTATGTTTTATGTATCTTGCAATAAGTTGGTCCGGGCCCGCTTTGAACAATAGACAGAGGAATAGATAGAAGACAGAAGAATAGAAAGAAGAATAGACAGAAGATAGAAATGCCATTTTGCCATATAGTTCGTGAAAAGCGAACGAATGACTATACGTGTCACTACCATCGTGACTATTAGGTGGAAGGTAATTCCCCAACATTTCGTCCGGGTATTTTGTATCACCGCCTTACCCTTTCCTGTGTTGTCATTGTCGTGTTCCGGTTCGGAGGTAAAGTAGCCGATAAACTTATGCAAATTGACACCTCGCCATACGGACAGCAACGCACCATTAACTTTTTGGCGATTATAGTAAGTGTGGTGCCTCTGTGGTCTAGCGGTCCAGCGTTGGCATTGACCACATGAGGTCCCGGGTTTGATTTCCGGGTCGGGCACATAAAAAAAGTGTTTTTTCAGTTTTCTGAGAAACACATAGTTGCCCGGGATTGGAAAGTGCCCGGTTGGCGATAGGCTTGCCACCTATCACATTTGTGGGACCAAGTATCTTCGGCTAATCGTGGGTGCACTTGTTGTACCTCTGCCTACCTCTTCGGGGATATGGGCGTGAAGATACTTTTTTTTTAGTAAATGATTGTCCCTTTTCATCAGGAGAGCCATCTGCTTGTTTGCTATCTTTAAATATAAAATTGTGTGACACACGGAAATCCGTTAATTTACTACTGCCACAAACACCGCTATGCTACCTCATATCACGATGGTTAGTTAGTTAGGTCTTAGTTCACCTTTTATGAGCTGCTTGGTAGCAACGCAGATATTATTTTTAAGGTGCTCAGATTAATACGGTGGAAACCCTTATCGTCGTATTTGCCAAAATTTACGACGTTGCGATTGTTTATATCAATACCGTTCAGAAAATTTTCCCTACGGGCCTCATTACGCTGATATTATCCGTGTGAATACAACTGTATCGTCCTGAGTTTAAATCCCCGATCTGGGAAATATATTTTATGATTAATTAATTGCTTCGTCTAAAATTATTCAATTATGCATTATTTTAAAAAGAAAGAAGGAAAGGAATAAGTCAGTGGATGATATCTTATAAAATAGAACTAAAATTTAAATCAGTCTATGTCAATATCAGCTTGTCATAAAATGTACTACATACATTATTATGTTTTACATATACTCACAATATTATTTTTTTAAAATAGCGGAAACTGCGTCAAGCGTTATTTCCGTCTAAAAAAATAATTGACTTAGGTACTCCCAAGCCGCGCCTAAAGTTTTTTTAATACTTACGTTCGCGTTTCTACAACATATTTTAATGTGCAGGTGCATATCACAATCAACATACGGATATAATGTCGTTTGAGTAAAGAAAATGTCGCAGTAATATCTATTATATGTATATATACTCACGCATACGTACACGCATACACGTGCACACACATACATACATCACATCACATATCACGACACATTTCTAATGCTATGGTCATTCCATAATAGATGAAAATATTTTAGCCCAGCGCGTTCGGTACGTCTAATCAAAGATATCCACCTAAAAACAGATGTTATTCAAGGGTGTAAATTTTTTTGATTTGTATGAATAAATTTTGTGTACGAATAAAATTGCATACAAATCAAAAAGTTTTAAACCCTTGAATGACCTTGGTCTTGGTCTAATCATAGACGTACCGAACGCGGGGCTAAAATATATTCACTTATTATGGAATGACCCTATATATTGCACAGTTAATTCACTCTAGAAATTATAGAAAACAAAAACGAATTTATTCAATGCGTGGTTGACCAAATATTAAAGAAACATTCTATTTGTGCTTTTTAAATAGTTATAGCCTTTAACGCTATTTTCCCTCACATTTACATAAATTCTATGCTATTTGTGCATTGTTTGGATGTTCGAATAATTTTATGTAACTGTGGCATTCCACAGAAATGTAATTATGTTTTCTCCTACTTGGCACAGCATTCAAGTATGTTTGGATCGTGTAGATGGGGCCGTCTGACTAAATGACCCAATGAAATTTATTACATGGTTCGAGAAAAAATGGAATTTTCTCATTCATCTCGGAAAATCAGAACCTTTTATTTTCTGCTCCTCATAGCGTAAAGAAGCGTATAAATAGAATTTTTATATATTTTATGTAGCTTTTCATAGTACCTAGAAATTTAACGCTGTTATAATATATTGCCATTCGTGTGGTGGGGATGGAATACCAGATACATAATATCCCCCGTGTTGATCTGAGATTGAAGACTAAACCAACTGCCTTTTTGCCAGTCAGGTCGTAAAAGGCAACCGATTGGTGATCATGGGCGACGGTTTCTCTTGTTATCAAGGAAGCCATCAGCTTCCCTACCTATACGGTTACCTACTTTTCCAAACCGAATTATGACAGTAATAAATTAGTAAAGTGCGTGTTGGGCCACCTGCAATATAGGGTTCCGAAGTTGCCCATGCCAATAATATGGATTAAGAAAAGGGCTTTTATAGTTTCATACTATGAACATTTAAGCTATTTAACGTCAGTGACAAATATATATCCGCACCTCAGATCCACCGCGTATAAAAACTTCTCTAAGTACATTTTATAAGTTGGTCGACTATTACTCTAAAACTTGGAAGGCCTTCTAAGCCGTGATAGTTTACCTTTTGACTTCGTTATATTTACGAAAAAAATAAAAAATACGGGTCGCGAAACAAATGGTAGTACCATGATATTTTTTGCACCCCAAAATCAACCGTTTAGCCTGCAGATGAGCGGGGACACTTGGCTCTAACAAAAATTAGCACTTAAAAGCTTAATATTTTAAAAACGTGTCCCTTTACCTACCCTGCTACCCTGCTACCCTGAAAAAATATTTTTCAAGATTTTACGTTATCACTTTGTTGACGTGATGAATATGTATATTCGTGTCAAATTACAGCTTTCTAGTAATAAAAATCTCTGAGCTATCGTGCAGACGGATTGATGGACGGACGGACATAATGAAACTATAAGGGTTCCTATTTTACTTCGGAATCCTAAAAAGCATTGTCGGCAATGCGGTAGAAAAACTGGCGGCTGTTATGCTGTTATACTGTTATACTGGCAACTTCACACACTGCAAGGGTATGTTCAACAGAGTCTTCCGGGCTGTCATAGTGGTAACAGACAGCATTTGGCTCTCTTCCAATTCGGCAAAGCAATCATGTCCTGTGAGGATCTGCGTAACATGTAAGGATAGAGAGCCGTGGCGCCTATCTATAAACCTGATTTAGCGTTCGCCAGCCTCCGGGCCCAAGCCCTTAAACTTGTTTGTGTATAAATATAAATAAATAAATAATAATATTTATTTGTGCATAAATATAAATAAATAAATAAAATAAATAACGCGGAGAATCAAATTTTTAGAAAGATTTTTATCTTGTTGCGCCATAGAAACATAACTTCTTACGTACGCGTACATAATGTAACGTGTTCGATTACACGTTACAATCGATGGCCGGCTTCGATTATTCAGTCCCAATGGGACATTCCTAGTGAAACGCGTCGGCGTCGGGTTTTCTCCCCTTCCCCGCAAGAGGATATATAAATCGATGGGATTTACAATCGGCACTCCTGCTGCAGCAACACGACGGAGGCCCGGGTTTAGGTCCGCCACGCGGAGTCGGAAATTGAAACGCCACCATCCACGAACCAAGCCCGTCAAACCAGCGAGCGCCGGAGGCTCCAAGATTATAGGTGGAAAAGGGAGCGTGGGCGGCGCGGTTAGTTTATATATCATCTTGCGGAGAAGGGGAAAAAACCCGACGCCGACGCGTTTCACTAGGGATGTCCCATTGGGACTGAATAATCAAAGCCGGCCATCGATTGTAACGCGTAATCGAACACGTTACAATAATTACACACACAATTTTTTTTATTTCGATCATCTCAAAACTTATCAAGTGATCTACGTATGCAGAATGCAGATGCATCAAATCTTGTACTCGTATTATGACACGGCTGAAATATTTTAGACCCTAACAATAATATTTGTTGGAGTAAACATATCTTAGAAAAAATAAAAAAGGAAGATTTTGTTATCATCATAATAGCAGATAAAATTGTTCAGTGAAATGTTCTTCAAAAAATATTGGATCAAGATGAGATGTCATGTTATGCTATTTTCGACAGTTCAGTGAATTAGTTAGGCGCCGTCTAGTCGGGACTGGCAGACAAAAATTGGTGGGTAGCAAGGTCAGAGTCTGTGAATGATTACAGCGGCTTGTAGACAACTTGGCGACAGAAACTGCGCTTATAAATATGTTAAGCTACTTGTTTGTAGAACACTCTGCGATATTACTCCAATGATGAAAAATAACTTTATATCAATATTATAAATGCGAAAGTTTGGATGTTTGAATGGATGCATGATTGTTACTCAATCATGCAAAACTACTAAATGGATTTGAATGAAATTGGCACACAGGTAGATGATGACCTGGAATAGCACATAGGCTACATTTCATCCCGAAAAAATTAGATGATTCCGTGGGATTCACCAAAAACTTTTACAATGCAGCGGTATTCTATTAACAAAGGCTAATTAATAATAAATAATAAATAATTCTATTAAAAAGCTAATGTTTAACTTACCAACCAGATATAATAACATATAACAGACAAAAATACTAAATAATCACCAAAATGAAACCCGCATTTTAATGTAAAATTATAACCTAAGCTTTAACATTTTGCTATCCTATTTAAGCAAAATGACTCCAAATAAATCATTGTTAACCCAAAAGTAAATGATCACCAAAATTAAACCTACACTTTGTGGAAGTTGGTAATAAGCCTACATTTTATGGCAATCACAGAGGTTTATTTAGGCAGAAATAACACATTAATTTGCTCGCTGAGATTTGGTGATTTACATTTGGTATTCGAATACAATTTGAAGTGAAGTCGTGACTGAAATAGCTAGTACTATTGTAATTTTAGAATTTATTTTTCTGGTGTTAAGTATATATTTTTGGTTAAAGAACGAAGGGTATCAAAGCATTTTATGGTGGTTATTATATTTAACCCCGTAAACAAATGCACTCGTGTCATACACGTTTTAGGTACTTATGTGCCGGCCACTTTTAACCACTGATATAAAAACCCAAGATGCACAATCAGTGTTTCAAAAACGCCCTCTAAAAATGAGCGCAATATTTTAAATTGTGCGCTCATTTCGAATAGAATCGCGTCGGTTGCGATACTATCAATTTATTATATTTTGTTCATTTCTTTGTAAAAACAATTATAAGTTTTGTTCGGGACTGTACATCTTGAATTTTTTATATCAATGGTTTTAACCGACAAAAAACGCACGTTCACTTTGACATGTCTGTATTTTATATTGTTGGGATTTGATAATAACTGAGTATGATGATTGATGATATATTTAGGTGTCCGAGCACGTGCACCCAATTTCATGGATGTACGTTTGTATGTTTGCAGTTTGTATATTTGATTGTTTGTATGTTTGTCCACGAATTTCTCGAAAATTCAAAGCTATACTAATAAAACTCTTTTTGATGTAAATTAGGTATATTCAAACTTAGGGAATAGTCTTAGTGTTATCAAAATTGGTTCAATACTTTTTGCAATGTGAGTATAGTCGACATTTGCAGTCGGTTAAATTTTTTAAATTATTATTATACACTTATATTTTTCGTTGTTGTTTTGAAAGATGAATAAAAAAGTAAAAAAAGAAAAATAAGTGTTATAGGAGATATACATAAATTCCGGAAACGTTATCCGGGAATTTAAGCTTAACTAGCAGGCAATACTTATTAGTTTTTTGAGATCTTTTTATCTATTAATACGTAAAGCGAAAAGTTTGTACCCCTTTTTAAGACAATGACGTGAACAGAGAATTATGAAATTTGGCACAGTTAAAGTTTACATTGCTAATAAACTTAAATATTTATTTATTATAAGTATTAGAAATATAGTAATATAATATAATAATAAAATATAATAATAAAATACAGTATCCTATTGCAAAATGGCTGTGTCATTCGACGTCATTTAATATTACATCGAATTACACAGCTATTTGCCACACTAGCGTCAATAGTTGTCAATATCGTCTTCTAGTTTGGAGAATAAGGTAACTGGTAGACATGCATGTGGCATATCTATCCCACAAGGGTGGCAATGCACCATTAACATATTTGATGCCTATAAGCGATGTTTCCTTTGATGATGTTTTCCTTACCATCAGGAGAGCCATTAGCTTGTTTACTATCTATCGATGTGAACAATATTTTTATTATACTGTAGTACCGGTTTCATGATGTTTATATAAGAATTTCAAAGACTTTTGTGCGCTCATATTACACACACATGCAAAGCCGGGGCGGGTAGCTAGTAACGTATTTCCAAAGCCAACCAGGCAACTTATTATATCTAAAAGTAGAAAAGTAAAAATATTTCAAAGACGATGAAGCTGACATTGTAACAATCAGCTTATATTATAACAGAGTTTACATCCGCTTGTCTCTACATCCTTCCGATAAGTTGTAGAAGGGGAAGCGAGACAGGATCTTATTTATGTAAAATGTAAAGAAACGTTTTTCTTGCGACTTCTATGTACTAACATGCGAGTATATTAATCTACTAGCTGTTGCCCACGACTCCGTCCGCGCGGACTTCGTTTACTCCGCACTGCACCTCCCCCGTAGGTGATAGCGTGATAATATGTAGCCTATATGTTGATCCGACCTATTAGTAATATTGATGCAAAATTTGAAGTAAATCCATGCAGTACTTTTTGAGTTTACCCCGGACATACATACAGACAAACAGACAAAAACTCTAAAAACTATATTTTTGGCTTCCATATCGATTGTAGATCACGCTCCTAGTATTCTTTTAAAAAAATATTCAATGTACAGTTTTGACTTTCCTACGATTTTATTATATGTATATATAGATTTGTTGCCTTATTACTAATAACTACTTCGGAGTTCACCTAGAGGCAGATCAAGCATTCCGTTTCTATCCGGCCCCTCTGTAAGGAATGAACCATCTGCCAATTTGCAAGGCGGTTCATAAAAGGCGAACGATTTGTTTTATATATCACTTCCATCGTGGCTAACGTAGAGTTCTGCAATATCTCGCTGAGGTATATGGTACCACCACCTTGCCTGTCTCAATAGCGTCAATGCGTTCGGGGTCATTATCGCGATCCGATTTGAGGGTAAGATAGCCGATAGACTTATGCATGTGATATTGCTATCTCGCCACATGGATAGCAACGTTTTTCTATTAATATCTTTGGTGTCTATATGATGATTTATTTTTCCTTTGAGAGACCTATCTACTTGTTTGCTATCTAATAATGCATACATATTTAACAGTTGAATATAATCATTAGATATTTAATCTTGTACTGACAGCAACGTTGATAATCAACACGATTTTATAAGTTACTTTTAAAAGGTACATATAGACCAGTGGGTAATAAAGTTACCATCGGTTCGAAAGGCTGGATCTATGAAGAAGACACCGGCAAGAAGCCTCAACAAGAAATTCCCACAGCTACATACAAATAAGTTTACTGATGAACTTTTTCATCTTCCACCATTGTACTGTACGTCGTAGTAAAGGATTTTTTTTTACTTGTGCGTAAAAAGCTAACTGTAGTTTTTCACGCAAATTCCTAGTTCAAACGAGGAAACTATGGTTGTATCTCCCTTACACGCTATTTTCAATGACATAGGATTATCTAAAAGGAGGATTAACAGTTTTTTTAGAGGTCAGCGGGTCTAGCCAAGTGGCATAAACGCTCGGAGAATAGAAAGATAAATGTATGGATTTGACATAAGCATAATCGAACGCTTACGTCAAGTCCGTACATTTATCTTTCTATTCTCCTAGCGTTTATGCCACTTGTCTAGACCCGCAGAAATGCATTGGTTTGGCTGGCTCCTTGTGTTGCTGATGTCCGTGGGTAGTGGTAACTACTTTCTATCAATTTCACCACTTGCTCGTATGTTGTAAATTTCTATAAAAAGCTGTACCAAAGTATTACCACAATATTGGTAGCTGTACTCTAACCATCTGTTTGATGGAAAGGTCTGATAATAGAGATATCTAGATAATAGGTCTGATAGAGAGATCCCCTGAGAGAGATAATAAAACATCTTATTATCTCTCTCAGGGGCGTAGCTACCACCGTATATTTACCACCTATATCTATACCACCCGTATAATCGATACGGCAATTATATGGGCCCCCGTGACTCGGGGCCCCTAATGTACGTAGCAAAAATTAATAAAAACTTCCTATTTTCAATCCCAAAATTAATAAGAACTAAAATCATAATCAGCTATAAATGATTTAATAAAGCAGTTTTCCGAAAAAACAGGCAAAGAGAGTGTACATTTCATTCGAATTGTTTGTAAAAATTTTGGAAAGAGCGACAGATAGAAAATTATGATGAACAAATATTTATTTTAATTTTATGCAAACATTTTTTTTCTTTTGTGAGAAATCCTTCATAAAGACCCCTAAACAATTTTTGACGGGGCTCCGCTAAGGCACACTACTCTACTGATTTCTATTTTAAAAGGATTAAGCAAAGTTCTCCGTGTCTACTGGAACACTTCGTCGATTGTATGTATGTATATAATACTTTAAAATGTTTATTTCGGGTAGCGATGATCGGAACGTTGTATTTTTTTGAGATGAAAATATTTGATTAGTTCGAACATGAGTCAAATCGATCAAGAACAACGTAGTGTACAGAGAGATAGAGATTGTAAGACAGGGCGGTTATAAGCACTACGCACTGTGAGATTATGAATTTCATTGACTAACACGAAAATAATCATTTAGTAGTAGTCACCCTACTAATTTTTATAGTAAAAAGAGTATATTTTTACTCTCATACACGTTTGCATGTATGTAAAAGTTTAAAGTTGGTAACACCTGCAAAATATACCTAATACAAAATGTGAATTCCACGGATACGTAAAAGTAGGCAATAAAATTTTGTGTTTGTCAGCCTAGAGAGAACTTACTGGTTGGGTTGTTTTATGATCGCAATATTCTTATGTTAAAGATTATGTACTCTGACTCGAAGGACTCAATTAACTTCGCAAAATATCGGTGTCACAGATATGTTTATAAGGAAACCACGGAATCCAAAAAAATGCATTCTGTGTTTTCCTTAATAAAATAATAAATTTAGAGTCATAACTCAGAGAATTTTTACTTAAAGAGGTTTTTCTATCGATCATCCTTAGGTAAGCATTAATTTTGTCTATTAATACTAGCTGCAGCCCGATGCATCATGAAAGTTTTTTAACTCCCCGCTACGTATGTAGATAAGGAAGTTACTGATTTTGCCCCGATTTTCGAAAATCGAGTTTTTAACAGATCTTCACGTTTTGAGATCCTAGGAACCTTTTACGACTATTTTAACCATGACGTCATTATGTCCGTATGTATGTATGTGTGTGTATGTTTGTATGTAAACATCTCGTAACTTTTGAACGGCTAGACCGATCGAAACGTGGTTGATGGAATTCGATCGGATTCCACTCAACTTAGACTTCCTGAAAATTTTAACCAAGACGGCCGAGGAGATTTTAAGAATTTTGAAAAAATCCCAAATATTTTTTGACGAAACAGTATTTTTTAAATATAACTTTTAGATTAATGTACCGATAGAGTACAAAAACTAATCAGCTCTATTCCTTAAAAAACTACGTCCAATGCATAAATTGCATCAAAATTGATTTATCCGTTTGTGAGTAATCGTTTACGAAAAATTTTGAAAAAAAGTGTTTTCAACCAAAAATTTCTTGATATTCTACAATATTTTAGTACTAAAAAACTACGCCGAATGCCGTTTCGAAAATCAAAATCGAATCTAATATTCAAAAATTATAGCTTTTCAAATATTAAAATTTCGTTGTTTTGAGCAAACTTACCAAATATTTAATAAATAACTTGCAGGCTAATATACTATTGACTTCAAAATCTTATCAGATTTTCTCCTTTAAAAACTGCACCCAAAACCGTTAATTGGATCGAAATCGGTCAATTTTTTTGGGATTTATTAATGATTTTGAAAAAAAAAATGTTTTTTGACATTACTTCGAAATTTTTTTGACCTATCGATTATTTAGCTAAAGCAATATTTTAGACCTCAAAAATTGAGTTGAATACCATTCGAAAAGTCTAAACCGATCATCGTTTCCAAAATATATAGCTTTTCAAAAATGAATCTATGCCTATACCACTTATAATGAGATAAAAGTATCCTATGTGCTATTCCCGGCTATTCCAGATCAGCGTCGATTTGCCAAATTTCATTCAAATCGATTAAGTTGTTTTCGCGTGAAAGAGTAACAAATATCCACCCATCCATCCAAACAAATTTTTGCATTTAAAATGTTAGTAGGATAGCAGGATTAATGGATTTACAACAATATTAATAATAATATTTCTTCAAGTTTGTATCACACTATTTTCAAATTCCACGGTTACGGCGGATTCTTTACACTTTTGTTATGAAACTTTTTAAATGAGTTCCATTTACATTTATATTAAACAGTTTACAGACCCTTTGTTGTGTTTAAGTACCTAGTAATTTATGATGACGATCATCTACTTTATAATGAATTACATGGAATCAAGCCAAACAGAGGCATCCAGATTTTTAGTTGCGAGTATGATTATTGTGATTCAATGCTGTATATTTAAGTGTTCATTATAGCGTAAATTTTGGGTCACCGTTTGATGTCTGTTTCACTAGAGGCTCTTGAATTATTATTTTACTTTTAAATTCGTGAAACATTATTATATTTATTTCAAGTAGAAGCTTCATAAATCTTGAGTTATGATTTCATATTTGTATTTTAAGAATTTTCATGACATTAAAATGGTAATAAGTTAACACGAAACTTGAAAGTATTTCAAGCTTATGAATAAAATGACAAATTAGTTCGGTGATTGGTTAGTTAGATTAGTTTATTTTATAACTTACCTAAAGTTAGGAAAATTTTTGTAAGACGTTTTTTGGATTTTTTTTTCATTGGAAAAGCCACATATTTTGATAGGTGTAGAGTTACATAAACTCTACAGGGCTTGTAGAGTGAGAGCGTGTAGAATCAGAAGCTTAGTTCCACACGAGATCTGATAACTTTCTGCCAGTGCGAGCCGTATAGTCTTGTCGTGGCAACATTTTACGTAAAAATATTTTTGGTGGGATTTCAAATCATTTTGTAAGTTATTTATTAAAACATTTTTTATATATTTTTATAAGTAACTTACGGATTTGTTAAACTTGTAATAAGAAGTCTCTTCTTGTATAATTATCATATCTCTAGCCTGAATTTAAGTTCCTATGGGAAGAAAAGACAAACAAACCCAATAAAGAAGCAGATATACTAAAAATCCTAAATTACGTATTTTATTATTTATAACAAGAAGTCCCTATACAAAATTTCAAATCTCTAGTTTAAGAGGAGTGAGGTGTAAGTTCTATCTCCTAGTTCAAGAGGTGGTGTAAAATTTGCAAGTTTTATAAGTTTTGTTGTTGTTTGTGTACTAATACTAGCTTAAATACTAAGTTTTCTAGAACTTCAGGAAATAACCTAAGAACTATGATGATCATCAGCTTTTTAGATATCAATAAAATCTAAACCATAAGAATTGTACAATTGAAACGTTATGTTTAATAAGTCCACTGTTGACATTCCGGAAATTATGTTTACTTAGTTTTTTTTTTATATCATAAGATAGCAAACAAGCAGATGGGTCTCCTGATGGAAAGAGTCAACCATCACCTATAGACACCAAAGATGTTAATGGTGCGTTGCTATCTTGTGGCGAGGTCAACTGCCACATGCATAAGTTTACCGGCTACCTTACCCTCCAAACCGGAACACGACAGTGACAAGCACTGATGTTATTGCGGCAGGAATAGGTAAGGCGGTATAATAATAGTATAATACAAACCCAAGTTATGAGGGTTCAAAAAACTGACGAAACGCTTCGGACAAAGGTAAGTGCCTTTGCACTTCACTTGGCTTGTCGTAGCGGAGGCACTAATGTGTTCCCTGATTATTAAATGAAAATTTTCTTCACCGCGTTGAGCAAACGAGAGCTACATCTAAAGACAGAAAGAATTCCAGGCCCGAACAGTTTAACTCTGTACTCCCTCCCTCCCACGGCGTTTTCAAGGAGCTTTGAGATGGGTATTTTAAGAGGACGATTAAGTTTCTTCGAAGGTCGGCATCGCATTAGTGGCTAGCTCCTTTTGTTGCTGATGTCTATGGGCAATGGTAACGCTTTCCATCAGGTGTGGTTTCCCTGTGTTGGTCTCGGCCTCCTTTGAAGAATAGGCCAACTGCCGTTCTGCCAGGCAGGTCGTAAAAGGCGACCGATTGGCTATCGTGTCACTACCATCGTGGCTACTAGGTGGTAGAGTTCTGCATTGTCTCGCCCGGGTCTGGTACCATCGCCTTACCTATTCCTGCCGCAATAGCGTCAGTGCTTGTCGCTGTCGTGTTCCGGTTTGGAGGGTAAGGTTGCCGGTAAACTTATGCATGTGGCATTAGACCTCGCCATGAGGTAGCAACGCACCATTAACATCTTTGGTGTCTATAGGCGGTGGTTGACTCTTTCCATCAGGAGACTCATCTGCTTGTTTGCCATCTTATGATATAAAAAAAGGTGCCCCGTTACTCGTATATCGTCAATATCTTTGAAAAAACTTTTAGAAATGCAAAACAACGGTCGATGCATGTTTTATAAGATACTTACACAATTTCTATTAATTTTTTTTTGCTTTGGTTAGCATAAGCCTATTGTGTCTTTTTAGAATAAAATTAATTTATTTTAAAAGAAAGTTATCAAAATATGAGTGAACTTAACGATGATAATGATTACGAATACAAGGTATAAATACTATAAATGTATATTGACTTTTCACCCCGTTATTTGACTGGCTAGCAACTTCTGACTACGTAGTCGATCGGGCTCGGATTCGATTCCTGACATAGACAAGCATTTTTGTGATGAGCATAGATTTTTGTATTTCTGGCTTTGGGTAGTGTTGTCGACTAAGACCCATATCATAAGTAAATAATTGGCTTGCTTTGACGTTAAATAAATTCGTTTAACTTGTCTATCGAATATTTTATTATTTCAGTTATTATTATATTATTGATATTTTGTACTATCTGTGTTTTGTTTATTAAATAAATTATATAAAAATTCGGAGTGTCAATAGATGCAAAAACTAGATTATTGTTAATAATTTCAGTTTAAAAATTATGAAATTTTAATTTGTCGGACTATAATTAATTGAAAAATTATTCCCGAGTTTTAAGTTTTTTCTTATGCCGACAGTTGCCTTTTATACTTTTATTTATTTATTTGGCCAAGCTTTTTCCATATCAAACGCAATTTCATAAGTAAGAATCAAAGAATATAACACACTCTTTACGAGAGAAGAACTGCAACTACGTAGAAAAAATAATTGACATCAGTTAATACACGCATTTTAACTAGCGCCACAGTTCTGACCCAGTAAACCCAATTACTATTGGCACAATAGAATAATAACGCTATTGGCGGCAAATTATTACATAAGTT
Organism: Apodemia mormo; assembly: GCA_036924255.1. Classification (NCBI taxonomy): domain Eukaryota; kingdom Metazoa; phylum Arthropoda; class Insecta; order Lepidoptera; family Riodinidae; genus Apodemia; species Apodemia mormo. The sequence continues at coordinate 26,939,340 of JAUPFN010000014.1, forward strand.
AAAAACTTTAATTATTTTCATGATTTATATTCATGATTTGTGTCTGCTTAAAAAACTACCATAAATATAACATTAAAATTAGAAAACATTATTGAATCTCTTCAAATATATAGAAAACTAGCACAATTCTGGAATTTAAAATGTATTTTGTCATTTTACATATAATATCTTCACTCCAAATGCTTTGTGATTTACCTACACTCTGCTTGCAAATATATAATTTAGGTTCTGCCTACCCAGACAAAACAGAGTAATCTCAAGCAAACCACTATACAAAAGCCAGATTTTCACAAAGCACCAAAAACACACTATAACAAACAATATAAATCCAAAACGACATTTGGTTTGAAATGAAAACCATTACGGTAATAGGAATGGTTAAGGTCAACCTATCGAAAATTAATTAATTACTATGAATCGATTTTATTAGTAGATATTAGAAATCGGAATATCAAATCTTTCCAAAAAAAATACTGTAAAAACGCCAATTGAAATTTAGTAACTTTCTTTCCCTATTCTTCGATGATTTTTTCAAATTAGTATAAAATATTATATAAATGTCTATCAGCCACATAAAACGAAAATCATGGTTCGATTAAAAATCGTTTCTCGTTGAAAGAATCGTTCTTGGAATCAGTATAGTCGATTATTTTTTTAAATATATGCTAGTTATATCTATATAAATGATACCAGCGGACAAAATAAAATATCGAAAATATATTTTACATCTGCTACACTGGTTATGATTCACCGCACACAAACATATTCGCACACTTATACAATTTTCAATGTCGAAATTCTTCCATATTAGGTAAGAGCCCTTGGTAAGAACCTAATATAATGAGATATAAGATTTAAAAAATTAATGCACACATTTCTTCTGATTAAGATGGTAACTGATTAAGATCCTATTAGGAATCAATATTAGGGCCTATTATAAGATTTGGGAGTCTATTTATCCAGTGGTTTGCACTTGAGAAATACTTGAAGATTGTATGTTTTAGGCCACTCAAGTATCAAAAGCTTCTTGAATTTTGATCAAATCGGGCAATTTATTTTAGTGAACCTGAATTAAATTTTTGTTTATTTGTGTGATTCGTGGATTGTTAGACTCCAGTAATATATTTAAAATCCTTTGTGTACACGCGCGTAATTGCTTCCCCGTGTTAATATTAATTAAAATAGTAGTAAATATTTTTTTAAATTTCACGCACTGTTAAAGGAAACAGCCTCCATATACCGCTTACATCCAATAAAATTAAACCTATATTCAGTTACAAAACAGTTCTTAACGAAACGAAATAGAGTCGCCTTGTGCCTTGTTGAGGGTTGCATAACTAGATAGTTGTTTAACGATGAAACGAGGGCATCTTTCGAGCTGTCGAGCTGTCGTTCTAATTATACTTTTCTAAAGGCAGTTCTGCAGCCTATTTTGCCGAAGTTCTACGGTTTACATAATATGTGAGTATTCAGTAATAGTAAGTTGATTGTTTGATGTTTCTATTTTTATCAAATTGTACATGTTGGGTAAAAACTGTTATTGAGTTTTATTTTCGTAGAAAAACCTTAGTAGCAGGTGGAAGTTTGGTTGTAGTGAGTTAGCACTCGTGCTACTCCTTTATCGCATCTATCAAACGATAGCTGTTTAATTTTCTTGAATACGATAAAAGAAAATCCATCATCGCCTTTTCTATATTTTACGCCAGTTCGTGTATTGGTGTACTGTAGTGAATGCCTATTTCTCCTGTGTGAGCGTCTATTCACCTTAATTACTATCTTGCAAAGAGATAGAGATGATAATAATAATTTTATAAATTCTACTAGCTGACCCGGCAAACGTTGTTCTACCTTTTTAACTACTCTTATTTTTAAGCTATTGCATAGCTTCTATCGCGGGCCTTGAGCATGGAAACCGAATCCAGAAATTCCGTAACGAAAAAACCTAACACCCCCCACTCCGACCGGCACAGCGGTGATACTTTTTAGTTTTTCCATCTATCGATAAATACCAGAACTTTTAATGACTTTTTGAAATATCACGCTTGTCTCTTTAGTTCAGCAACCGGCCTTTAGGTGGCATTGGTTGTATTGGAAAACTACCGTAATCAGCTGTTTGTGAGAAAGTATATAGGTGTATAGATATTTATCATCTACGTACAACAGTGAATATCTGTACTCGTATAATTTGTGTACAAAGTGTATTAAATATGAATAAACAAAGAAAAAAAATACTGCATAAATAAAATAAATATATAATTGTAATTGTATAAGTTGATAAAAAATGCTATGCAATAACTTTATTTTCTATATTTTCTCACCTTTTAAACCTTCCCTGGACTTCAAAGATTAATTCAAAACCAAAATCAGCCAAATCGGTTCAGCCGTTCTAGAGTTTTAGCGAGACTAACGAACAGCATTTGATTTTTATATATATAGATGTACACTAGCTGCATCGTGCAGCCCACTGCATCATAATTTATGGGGAATCCCACGGGAACAACTCATTTTTCTGAGATAAAATATAATCAACATGCTATTTCAAATTATTATCTACCTGTGTGCCTATTATATACGTTCAGCAGTTTGTGCGTGATTGAGTAACAAACATCCATCCATTTAAACATCCAAACTTTTGCATTTATAATTTTAATCTTAATATATATAAATTACGTGTCACGTTGTTTGTCTGCTATGGATTTCTAAATTACTGCACCGATTTCAATGAAATACTGTAGGTAACTACTATTTAATTCAAATTAAAAGATATAGTTTTTATCTCAATTTAACCTCCCCCCTCTTAGGTACACCACCCGGCAAAACGATGTTTGTCGGGCCAGCTTCATTGTATTACTCTTAGTATTGACGTCACTTGTTATTCTTAGCAGAGCTTCATTGATGAGCCGAAAACAAGTGAATCTATAAATAACTAGGTAGAGGAATCAGGAATGTCTATTTAATTATTTACAACAATTATCGTTTTAATTAGTCGCTTCTGCAGTCTAGTGGTCCAGCGTTAGCGTTGACCACATGAGGTCCCGGGTTCGATCTCTAAGGCCTTTGACAGGGTCTGGCATGTCAGTCTTATTAGTAAGCTTCTTTCGTACGGTACGAGTATACCTACTGGTCTCTGCGCCTGGATCTCAGATTTTCTAAGTGGCCGGTTGATACGGGTAGTCGTCAACGGTTGCTCGTTCGACCAAATGGATATAAATGCCGGAGTCCCTCAGGGATCGGTTCTCTCCGCAACTCTATTCCTGCTACCCGGTATTTATGGGTACGCAGACGTTCTCTACTGTTGTGGAGAGAAACGCATCCAGCGCGCGCCCCAGTACGGTACAGATCCGGTCTCTCAAAGAGGCGATCGTCGATCGTGTGAACCTGTCCTTACAGACAGACGATTGCGGCGTGTCTATTCTCCGCTAAACGGGGTCTATTCCTATCTCCGTCTTTTCAGGGTGTGTCCGTGCCGATAACTGACCACTTCGAGCTCCTTGGTATCACCTTAATGCCTATTCTTAACTGCGGTTCGTACATCGAATCGAAAGCCCAAGTTGCCTCAAAAAAGCTTGGTATTCTGGCCAAGGTGAGACAGTATTTCAGCCCGGAACATTCCTCAATATTTATCAAGCACAAGTTCAAAAGCTTGGTATTCTGGCCAAGGTGAGACAGTATTTCAGCCCGGAATATTCCTCAATCTTTATCAAGCATAAGTTCGTTCGTGCACGGAATACTGTTCTCACCTCTGGGATGGATCCGCCAAATACCAGCTGGAGACGCTTGAGGCGATAGAGAGGCGTGCCAAAGGGCTCATAAACGACGATGATCTGGTTTGGACGATGATCTGGCAAAAAACTCCAGAGCCTCGCTCATCGCCGCAGAGTGGCTAGTTTATCGGTCTTTTATCGGATATATTTTGGAGAGTGCGCTGCGGAATTGCACGACTTAATCTCCGTTTTTCTATCGATCACCGTGGCGTATAGATACTAGGCATCGCCATAAGGTGGACGTTCGACTCGACATTCTTGATTCGAACCGCAAGGGACTGGAATATGGTTCCTGAGTCTGCGTTTCCCGATGGGTACAACCTGGGGATCTTCAAGAGAAGAGTGAACAGGTACCTGCTAGGGAAGCGCGTTCCATCTTAGGCCGCATCGTAGCTTTCCATCAGGCGAGATCGTGGTCAAGCGCTTCCCTATCGACAATAAAAAAAAAATTGTCAAGCCGGCGCCATACATAGTTTCAAACATATGATTACTTCTTTGAAGAATTTGCAAACGTATTTGAATAAATATTGTCGCAACCTGCCAGACATGCTTTGCAAACATTTTTCTCTACAGTATGCCGGTAGACGACAAACAAGATGGACGTCAATTTTGTGGACGCTTTATTGTATAAGTGCTTGTAATTATATGATACATTTGCTAATTTACCAAAACCTCGAAGAAAAAGACGCGAATGGATGTGAAATAAATAATCTCGACCAACGTGCTAGTACGCGGCATGAGTTACGTCTGTAAAGCTAGAATGGTCGAATGGGCAGAATCACTCGTTTCTTAGGTCAAAATTAAGTGCTCATTTAGTGCTAATTTAGTGCTGCAAAATCAAATTTTACGCCCAAATAGGATGATCAAAAATTAGAAAACTGCTAGCTTATATGTAAGCTAGCATTGTACTCTCGGTTATAACGCTTCTGGTGTTTAGCAGAATTTCGCGTTAGCATTAATAATTTAGCGCTCATTAAGTGCTGACAATATATATAAAAATTTGCAAAAAAAAAATTTTTTTTCCCATTTTAGGAAATATTTTAGAATACTGCTAGCTTATAATTAAGCTAGCATTAAACTCCCGGTTATGACGCTTCTAGTGTTAAGCAGAAATTCTCGTTAGCAATAATAATTTAGCGCTCATTGAGTGCTGACAATATATATAAAAGAATTGCAAAAAAAAAATCCGATTTTAGGAAATATTTTAGAATACTGCTAGCTTATAATTAAGCTAGCATTGTACTGCCAGTTATAACGCTCATAGAGCTAAGTAGGACTAAATGCCAGCAGTAATATTTTAGTGCTCATTGAGTGCTTCACATATATGTGAGAGAAATAAAGAGAAATTTTTTTTTCGATTTTGAAATCGATTATAGAAAACTGCTAGCTTACAGTTAAGCTAGCATTGCTCTGCCGGTTATAGGACTTATAATGCTAAGTGGAACCAAGTGTTAGCAGTACTGATTGAGTGCTGATTAAGTGCTTCAAATATATGCAAGGGAGATCGTGAGAATTTTTTTTTTCGATTTTGAAATCGATAATAAAAAATTGCTAGCTTATAATTAAGCTAGCATTGGTCTGCTGGTTATAACGCTCATAGTGCTAAGTGGAACCAAGTGTAAGCAGTAATAATTAAGTGCGCATTGTCAGCACTCAATGAGCGCTAAATTATTAATGCTAACGCGAAATTCTGCTAAACACCAGAAGCGTTAGAACCGGGAGTACAATGCTAGCTTACATATAAGCTAGCAGTTTTCTAATTTTTGATCATCCTATTTGGGCGTAAAATTTGATTTTGCAGCACTAAATTAGCACTAAATGAGCACTTAATTTTGACCTAAGAAACGAGTGATTCTGCCCATTCGACCATTCTAGCTTTACAGACGTGCATGAGTTCATGACACGAACTTTCACCATAGCAGCGGTCGCGCATTTGAAGTGAACTTCGCACAAGAGTGCGGCAGGCTACGCAAACATTTGAACACATTCCAACTTAGAACGCTTTGATGTGCGCTAAAAAACCAAAAACGCGTGGCCAATGGCAAATGTTTGTTCAAACTTTGAACACATTTTCAAAGTCCCGTGCCACACATAGCAATCAAACATGTGTTCAAATGTTTGAAGCTGTGTCTGGCGCTGGCTTTAGACATATGAAACTAGCTGGCAAAAAACGGCTTTTTCAAATATGTTTACCATCGTGACACGCGCGCTACCTGTTGTAAGTTAATTATTCAAGTTAAGCAGGCAATAAATTACCAAAGTGTGATCCAAACGCGCAACCGCTAATGCTCAGCAAAGCGTTAAATATTAAGTAACAAATATTAATTTTTATCTATAGCCAGTCCGGATCAGTTATAAAAGATTTTTTTGGAAAATTTAATAATATATTACTATTGAGTTTTTTTGAAAGATTTTGTTTGAGGGATATATTTCTATAAAGCCAGACAAGTTTTTTCGGTCGGCTGAATAATCCTACTGAACTATAAGTTATCAGTTCACAGATGAGTGGACAGCCTTCTGATAAGCAACTTTCGGTCCAGAATGTGTTAAAAATATGTTTTTGCTGAAATAAGAAATTTTCATAATTACAAAGTGATGACATAGTAAATGAATATGAAAAGTAGAGGATTGTTTTTTGTGAGCAATATAATCGAAGAGGAAAAAATAAACATTAATAAATTTTATATATTAATTAACTTTGATTGCCTTGTGACCTAGGGGGCAGCCTATTCGGCTTAGGTCATTGAGGTCTCGGATTCTATCTTCGAGTCAGGCAAAAGAATTATTGAGGTTTTTTGAGGTTTTTCTCAAAAATCCAAAATCACAGGCATCTCGGAGTCTACCGGGCGAGTCCCGGTTATCGTTAGAAATCTTCGATAATCGTTATCAAGTCAGTGAAATGCGGCGATGGGCATCACCACTCATTTCGCCAACAAGACAAACCGTTGAATTCTTTTGAAACGAAATATCTATAGACGTTTGGTTTACTCCGCTTATCCCGTAAGAGAACTGCCTGCGTGATGATACTTTTAATTTTTACATGTTAATGCAATCAAGACATTTAAAACATCTCCAAAGCCATAACATTTATTCCTGTCGTAATAGCGTCAGTGTTTGTCGCTGTTGTGTTCCGGTTTAGAGGGTAAGGTAGTCGGTAAACTTATGCATGTGGCATTAGACCTCGACATAAGATAGCAACGCACCATTAACACCTTTGGTGTCTATAGACAATTGTTGACTCTTTCCATCAGGAGACCCATCTGCTTGTTTGTTATCTTATGATATTTAAAATAAAACATATCCTCAAATTATGTTAATACATATATTTACGTATAATAAATGAATACACAATATTTTGTGTACTATACTGTACCGAGCTCCCTTTTTCTTCATCATGATTCATAATAGAGAAACCAGTGCCAGTCATGTTAGCACTCTCCATACAAACCGTTCAACTTAGCTTCAAGGTTTTGTAACATTATAAGTTAATAAATGCACTTTGCTCCAAAGTTAATCTTAAATTGAATCTATCAGAATTTTTATTTAAATCATAGATTTAAATATAGCTAAGACCACATCCAAATTCATTAAGTTATTTTAGAAGCCTTATTTTACATCGGCACGCGATCAGCCGATTTTGTTCTAAGCTATTTATGGATAGAGCATTTACTTACTTACTTACTTATTAAGAGTGTTGTGTAATGTTGAGAACTTAGTAAATCATATTTTAAGTTGAAATATTGTTATCGGTAACATAAATTTTCTATGCTCATGTCATAGTGTAAAAGTATAAATTAATTTTTGATTTTTTTCTTAATTCATTTTGGTCGCCTCTGTGGTCTAGTGGTCCAGCATTGACGTTGATCACATGAGGTCCCGGGTTCGATTCCCGGGTCGGGTGCATTAAAAAAAAGTGTTTTTCAGTTTTCTGAGAAACACAAAGTGTCCTGGGATTGGAAAGTGCCCGGTTGGCGATAGGTATGCCACCTATCACATTTGTGGGACCAAGTATCTTCGGCTAATCGTGGGGGCACTTGTGTACACACTGCACCTCTGCCTACCCCTTCGAGGATATGGGCGTGAAGATACTTTTTTTCATTTTGGACAAATTGGTACTTGGGAAGAAAATATTGTAAAAACAAAAAATTGCAGAAAAATGTTATTTGAAAATCTGGTTTACTGGTATACTCTTATTAAACTCTGACCGTCCCGTTATTCAAGTGGTTAGCGAACCTGACTAGGAATCAACGAGGCTTGGCTTCGACTCCCGACAGGGTCCGACGTTTTTGTTTCTGGGTTTGGTTATTTATTAAATTAAACCAATATCGCCATAGCCATCGCTCACCTATACGCCGAATGGTAGATTCGTACAATAAGATTTTTGGGCACATTGACATTTTTACACCATTACTTCCCAAATTTAAAAACCTAATATTAAAAACTCTGCACAATATTTATCTTTATATTTTATATTTTAGTATATAAATAGAACAAAATTTTATACTTATAATTTTGTTTAGGTTAGATTTAAGTTAAATTAATTTGTTTTGTTATTGTATCTAATACACCTAGTGATACATTTAAAATGTTATTACTCTTTGTTGATCCGTGGACAACACTGTGGGTTGCATTATCATTAATACTCATAAATAAAATACTTTAGTTTTTAAGTTTATAATGTAACTGTTTATGGTCCCAATAAAGAAAATAAAATAAAAATAAATAAATATATTTAAGTAACTATTTCTATATGTATTTTTATGTATTAGCATCGTTGATTAACTAGCACATTAGAAGCAAATTTACTTTGGGGTAATCGACCCGTGTAATTTATCCAGTGATATTTTAATTTCTTGCATCAGTAATTTCTAATAAAAAAAGTCTCATGTTGCTCATCGAAACATTTTGCATGATCATTATTGACTGAATAATTGTGTTCGGCATACCTAGTTGATTAGAAAATATATTTTCCTCCGCGCGTACTAAATATACTTACTATGCTATAAATTAAGGCGTTCTTACATAAATGCCAGTGAACTGTTACTAAAAAGCCTCATTATTATATTTTTAAATATAATTGACGCAATAAGGGAAGGTCATTATTTATCAACCCTTACCATCACTAGTGTAATATAATATTTTGTCACGCAATAGCCTTATATTACTGCCTAGAATAAACCTTGTTAACATGCACTTACTTTGATGACCTTAAATAAATGTGTATAAATGCGAACTTTTATAGTAGTAAAGGTTGGCATATACTATATTAGGTTTGGCCCAATCACGTTTGGCTAACCAGGAGAAAGGCCTATCGAAACACAAATAACATAACACCCAAACTTGATAGTTTTTATTAAGCTTTGATTTTAGCTGTTCTTATAATATGTTTTGATTTTGAATGTTTTGAAACATTTATTTATTTGTATAATTTTATTAATATAGTGTATAATTATTATTTTGTTGAATAGTATATTTTATTTTACTCTCATATCTTTTGAATTAGTTACATTACGTATTTACATAACTCCTTTACAATAAAAACGAATAAACTTTCAGACGAACGCATTCCAATTGCACATCCTTAGAGGTGAATTATTTAAATTATAAAAAATCTAAAACTTTCTGCGTGCAATTTCTTAACCGCTATCTCATACATTAAGTTATTTATTATACCACCTTTTATTGTATTAACTACGAAAGTATAACTTGGACTCTGTTATGCGGCTACACAGTCTTTATTCATTTAGCTCAGAGGTATACGATGATTATGTATTGGAGAACCACATTATTGTTACGAGCTTCGAGTTCGTATTGTGCAATAAAATACCACGTATATTAAAACCATCTATTTAGAACACAAAGGTACAATACACCACAATGCAATGTATAAATACACTGAACAACGCTAACAACACTCACTATACTAACACTAATTAACCGACTACATCGAATCAATAAACTAAAACACTTCTTGTATTCACTGTACTATATCGCTTTACACTAGTCGTCTCAAGTACCGCTTCCGATCGCTTTATAAAAACTGAACTTTATTCGCTAACACTATTTATTTATACCCAAAGTTCGACTATGTTCCCGAATGTTCCGAAAGAATAGCGTAAACAATTATTTTAATGTAAACTAGTCTTAGTACACGCTGTTTACCCTTATGCCCTATGACAGAAGATCCATTATGCACATATCACTACAAAGCAGCCTATCCCCCTCTTTTATTTCTAGATTTTTACAGCATTCTAACTCTTCACTTTTCTAGATTATTCACAACACTATTTATATATTTATTATATTATAGTAGCGAGTTTACAAAAACCTTTTTAATGCCTACTTTGTTGGTCCAGTGCTTAGCGACCCCAGACTATGCAATCAACGAGGCTTGGGTTCGATTCCCAACAGGGACATGTTATTTGTGTGATGAACATAGATGTTTGTATTTCTTATTAAAAATATTTCAGTATTTATATATAGATTTTGGATTTTGTATGTATTATTAGACTATGACCTATTTCACGGGCAAGTCATTTGCTTACTTTGGAGTTAGATCAATTCCTAATAAGAAGATGTACTCAATTCTTTGACAAATGGCTGACTGGATCTGCTAAAAATGTTTCGTTGGTTGGTGACCCTATCTAAAATTGATCGATTCGGCGTCGATTCCCGATAGAGACGAGCACTAATGTTAAATATATTTAATAATGAGCACAGATATTAAATATATTTCAACAGTTTTACATATTCATTAAATATATTTCAACAGTTTTACATATTCATTAAATATATTTTAACAGAATTTATATATGTATTTCTATGTATTAGTCTCGTTGATTAGCACCACAAACTACAAAAATATGTACTAATAGACACGGTGTTGGGCGGAGAACGTGTAGCCGCTTATATGAGCAAATCTTGTAAATGTAAATGCTTGAGGATATAATGGGCGAGTTCAAGACGAATGTTAAGACATTGGTCTTGAATACGCCCATTATATCTCAGTTTAGACTGAGCCTTCTAACAAAATTGGCGGATGGTTTACCTCAGATTTTGCTAAGACACTCTACAGATAGTAAGACATAATCCAATGCTACCATTTTACTTTGTAAGTCAAGGCCAGTTAGGCACCTATGTATAATTCTGAGAATTTTTCTATAGGTTTTAACAGTTTGACAAATGCGTCCGAAAGAAACCGGCTAAACTTAGACAAATTTGTTTAGATAATGATTTTGGTAGAATATTGAATTTGGTAGATAGACAGGCTAAAGTCAGACAAGATAACCTGAACCCAACCATTTGTTAGGATATTTTTAATAACTATGTGTATGTAAATGCGTATGATTTATTTTTTTAAATATATTAACTAATATTTTAATAATAACGGATGTTTAAATTTTAACTGTAAGACCGGTAAAATTTAAACTAAACCGCGCCACTTGTCGCCTGTTTGTCGGTGGCGTGATTAGATTCCGCCTTAACTTAACGGTTTGGCGGGGGTAATACAATCATAAATCATTCAATTTCTGTCAGTCCACAAGAACGATTCTATATTTGATACTGGTCGAATAAGTAAGTTGTTATGTTGAATGTAATGTAATGTAATGCAATGGATAAGAATATTTGATTATGTTGAATCTATCGAAAACTACTTAAAGTGAGAATTAAGAATATTCGCATGTAAATGAAGGATATTATATGTATGAATCAATGTAATAAATGATGTAATCAACACTAATGTGTTTTTCTGGATGAATTATTAACATATTATACCATTGGAAAAAAGATATATGCCAAAATGTGCTGTTTTATCATACCCAATAAAAATCTTAAGCTTAAAAATACCCCGCGAGTTATTTTATTTCATCGGTAAATACTATAACTCTGTATTTCTGGATAAAATTGAAAGCTACTTTGAAGACATAACAGATTGTCTTGAGAGGCGTATCTATTTTAACCAGTAACTAACACACATATTATTACAAGCAAGTAATGTGCATACTTTGGGTTAGATCAAATCGTGTATTTTGTAGCAATATTTATTTATTATGAATTCCAGATTTGGACGCAATTTCATATACCAGGATTGGCATTGTTGCAACAGATTCCAGCCGATGAGTGTGAGTTAAAGTGATTTGAAATCATCGATAGAAATATGTTTAATAATTAATACATAATAGTGCGCTACTTACATCGTTTGTAAATGCTAATAACAAGAAATTGCGTATTGAAATACTGTAGACGCACATGTAATTGCTAGACGTTACCAATTCTAACAACTATTGAAAATTATCATCCATGTCCGGTTCCTATATCAATAAAACGGCTCGTTTTAGTTACGAGTAGAAACATTTTCTAAGGGGCGTAAGCTAAATTGTTCATATAAATGTCAAATTACCAAATTTCCAAACCATTTGTGGAACGCCTCGTTATTATTAAATTGGTTTTTAATATTTACTGTTCTGAATGATGGATTGTTGATTATAGGAATCTGGCACTACCCATTTTACTAGTCTACACCTATATAGATCTTTTAAAAAAGTGTAAAAAATATGTCAGTTTATAAAAAAAAAGTATAAATTCTTACCATGAATATATAAGTACAACTTATATATTCATGGTAAGAATTTATACTTTATTGTTTAATTAATTTATTTGTACACTTACATACTAAATAATAATATAATAACTTATTTTCGTTTATGATGTGTAAATAAATAATACATACCTTCAACTAACCTCAAATTCTACAAACGTACTTAAAGTAATATGTAAAAACCAGTAAATTATATTTAAATCAATAAGTTGTTAATAAATATCATTCAGATTATTTAAAAATTATTCAAAAAATATGTAAAATAAATTTAATTTTAAATACTTTTATTCTGTTGCTAAATTTTTTTGAAAAACTAAGATGTTGACTCTTCATGTTCACTAGCTAATTTTTTATTTGCTGTCGGTTTTTTGTGACGGTGTATGCGCCCATCGTAAAATTTTACTTTCATCATTTTTCTCTAACGCGCCAAAAGAAGAATAACTTCAAAAAACTTGGCGACCCACGCAGCTTCGCCGGCAAATAGAGTAACATGTCTTTAATATAATTTTGCATATAAGCTTAGCAATTGATTTTTGAAAATAGGCTACGTAGGTATGTCCCAGGGTTGTAAGCTATCTTCATGCTAAATTTCATCAAAATCAGCTCAGCGGTTTAGCCGTGAAAGCATAACAGAGAGACAGGCGGACAGAGAGACGGATGGATATTGTATATGTGAAAGTTTGTCTGTCTGTTACGCTTTTACAGTTAAGCCGACGGACCTATTTTGAAAAAATTTGGCATGAAAATAGTTGATCCGGCGTCCAACAGAGGCTGTATTTTTCTCTGGAACTACAGGAGAAAGTTTGTATGAAAAACTAAGTGTATCAACGACATCTTAATTTACTTGTGGGTGAAGCTACGTGGGTCAGTTAGTTTATTATATTTACAGAAAGTTATCTTCTCATTAGTTTAGCAGAAACGGCCTTGGTACAGACGCAAGAAGTCTCGAATACCAAGTCATTCAATTTGTTCCGAGTGTATTTTGTCCGATGCTAAATGCCCAGTTTGCCGATACCTCATTGCGAGAACGTTTGTTATACCCACGGTTATACTTCTATCTATACCCCTTGCAGAAATTATGGTCGTGACGATTTGAATTAAAGATTTTTTTAAATTAAATTTTCTGGCCTTCCTCTAAAATTGAATTTTCAGTAGCAGCTTGGTCCGGCTGTGGTAACATCCTTGTATGAGCACGTAACGTTGTTGGTTCCGGTTAATGCAATAAAGAAGTGACGGTCATTGTCTGGTCGGTAAAATGTAAAGATGGGGTTCAAAATATAAATTATTTTTAATTTTTCGTTATGTTAGTAGTATAAGAAAATTACTGATTTTGATTCGGTTTTTAAAAATCGAATTTTACACTAGATCCCCACGTCTTGAGGTCCTAGGAATCTTTTCCTAGACCTAGGACAACGATGACGTTAGTATGTCTATACGTATGTATATATATATATATATATATATATATATATATATATATATGTGAATGTATATGTGCGTGTATGTAAGCCTCTTATAACTTTAGACATTTTTTGATAAGGTTTTGCCGAATTTAGACTTCCCAATAATTGGAAACGATTCGGTCGAGGAAATTATGAGAAATGTTGAAGAAACCTTAAAAATTGTCAGCAAAAAATTTTTTTTTATTATTCCTTGATTAATGTACCGATTGATTACCAAATCTTATCACTTATTTGCCTCAAAAAAGTTAGTCCAATTTCGCCGTTTTGACCGTTTAGGATTTACCGTTGACAAAAAAATAAAAAAATTGTGTTTTTGACATAACTTCGAGATTTTTGACCAATCGATTTTTTCTGTTAATAATAGTTTAGTACTCAAAAAACTGCGTTGAATCAAATACCGTAAATGCGTTAGCATCGGCTTATTTAGTCGAGATTTATCAATGACGAAGATTTTTTAAAAAGTGTTGTCGTTGACCACATGAGGTCCCGGGTTCGATTTGGGAATCGGTCGGGCACTTTAAAAAAAAAGTGTTTCAGTTTTCTGAGAAACACAAAGTTGCCCGGGATTGGAAAGTGCCCGGTTGGCGATAGGCTTGCTACCTATCACATTTGTGGGACCAAGTATCTCCGGCTAATCGTGGGTGCACTGGTTGTACCTCTGCCTACCCCTTCGGGGATATGGGCGTGAAGATCCTTTTTTTTTTGTTTATTTGACATTACCTCTAAAATTTTCAGCCAATTTATTAGCTAAGTTAACATCTCAGAACTCAAAAAATTGCATTGAATGCAATTTGAAAGACCAAAATTGATCATCGTCTTTAAAATACACAGCTTTTCAAAAATCATTATTCTGTTATTTTTAGCAAAATTTAGATTTTTGAAATCTGATAAAATCTATGCTTATGTAAAGTTGTTGCTTCTTTAAGCTTATAATTATGTTCAGGGCAGGTCAGGTGCAGGTACAGGGTCAACCGGCTTATAGATTTTTTGAGTTTAAGTTTAGAGAAAATTTCAACGAAAATAATGGATGTAACAATTATGACTGGGAAAAGCTAATCAAAATATACAACAAAATGTTTATTATGATGACAAATATCTATAATAGAATTACAATGTAATATACAAGTCGAGAGTTAAGTAACTAAGTTGTTGCAAGGCCACCATGCTTAGGAGTCAATTGGTTTAGCGATAGTCTGATAACTTATTAGCAATATGCCGACGAGAATATATATTAAATTTTAGAAATTAGGTCGCGGAAGTCTATTAGATGCTTCGATTGGGGTTAAGCGCCTTTTAACTTGGATTGTAGGTTAGAAAACGTTTTCATCAAGTAATTACGCACAAACCGCTTCTTAAAATTTATTCCTTGCATGTAATGTGTTGAATAAGTTTTAGCAAGTACTGCTAAGATCCTTATTGACATTTTCCAATATCCGCGCCTGAATATAACTTTATCGATAATATTCATATGATAGATTTCCCTGTTGTCATAGCCATATTGGTTTGTGAAAATTGCGTCAATGTAGATCTTAGATTACATGCTTTCGAATGGTTATTGCTTGATTTGTCAACTTTCACAATATATATATAGGGAACTATTTATTATTAGTTTCTCTAAAGTTCTCTTTTATATAATTGGATACCAAACAAGTAGATACTCTCTCCTGAAGAAAAGAGACAAACATCGCATAGATACACCAAAAATGACGAGTCTGTTGCCATCCGTTTGGCAGAGATGTATTGCCACGTGCATACACATGTTTACCGTTTTTTATATCATTAGATAGGAAATAAGTACATGACTCTCCTGATGAAAAGACAAACCATCAACTATAGACACCAAAGATGTTAATGGTGCGTTGCTATCTATGTGGCGTGAGGGAAATGCTACATGCGTAAGTCTATCGGCTATCTTACTCTACAAACCGGAATACGACAAAGCAAGTATTGACCCTATTGCGGCAGGAATAGGTAAGGCGGTAGTATCATATACCCGGGCGAGACGTTGCGGAACTCTACAACATAGTAGTCACACGTACACGGTACGGTATGGCATGGTATTACAACATGGTAATGATACGTATATATGTGGCCAATCGGTTGCCCTTATGCCTGACGGAAAGGCAATTCTTCAAAGGATGCCCGAAACAATAGGGGGTATTTTACTCTTAGAACCGGAACACCATATAGTACCAAGCACTGACGATGTTGCGGCAAGAATAGATAACTGGTATCAAACCCTGAGGATTCACATTGTAGTGACACATTTGGCCAAACATTCGCTTTTGAAAACTAAGACGAATTAGTTTGTCCATATTGACACTTGTGTGTAATTCACCAAAGCGCGAGAAATACTAAATCAAACGAACGTGTTAATATTGGTAGTGTTGTTTCAGGGAAGTGCCGAGAAAATTTAGTTGATTGTATGAAGAGAGTTTATATGACATATTGATTTTTTTGGAAAAAATGTTTGCCTGTATATGACGCTAAATCTTCAAGCATCTTCATGCCAAGTTTCATCGAAATCAGTTCAGTGATTTGGCTGTGAAAACGTAACAGACAGACAGATGATAGACTTTTGCAAATAAATTATAAATATGGATTGGCTCTTTTTCAACCGACTTCCCGAAAGTAGGAGGTTATCAATTCGTCAATTCGGCTGTAAGTTTTTTTATGTATGTTACCTCAGAACTCAGTCATTTATGAACCAATTTTGTTTTTTTTTGTTTGAGAGTGTAAGCTCCTAGTGTAGTTTCAATTAATTTGATGAAGATCTGATGCAGGGTTTCGGGGATACAGGATATGAGACGTTGATTGCTGCAGTTTTTTGCGTTAAAAATTATTTGTTATTGGAATCAACATATTATTATGTATTTTATTCGATGGCATAGTCTATTTAAGCAAAATATTTACTTTGATATACGCAAATATTGCAATAAATATTTTAAAGTATTGTCAAACTCCGAAGCAAGTTTTAAACAACTTCCAAGTAACCGCAAAAGAATGCTATGCTATATGACAGTTGCGACTAATGGCGCAACTTCTAACAATAGAATTAGTTTTCTTGTGGACATCTTACGTCATATGTGCTAAAAGTTCATGAAAATGCCAATATTAATTTTCTAACCATTAAATTGCAAACAAATGGCTCTCCTGATAGAAATAGAAACCATCACTTATATACAACGAAGATTATAATGGTGCGTTGTGGCGAGGTCTAATGCCACACGCTTAGTTGTGGCGGCATAGTGATGTCTTAAGTTTACCGGTTACCTTACCCTTGAAACCTGAACACGACAGCGACAAGCATTGACGCTGTTGCGGCAGGAATAGTAAAGGCGGTAGTATCAGATCCGGGTAAGCCGTTGCGGAACTCATCCGCTTAGTGATTAATAACAATAATTTTATAATATTGGAAGATTGCCTTATAGACCGGGAGATGGTGACACAAAATATAAAATTATTTGTATCTGTATCAGCGGTTTTGCAGGGGTCATATATTACGTAATGGCAAAAAAGGAAAATGATGGTCATAGCGCTGGTACCGGCGGCGGCCCAATCGTTTGTTGTTGTTTGTGTTTTGTTTTTATACATATACTTATGTATATATTTATTTGCTAATAAAAAGTGTTAATACATACGTTGCAATAGAAAATATTTACAAACATAGTACATTTATTAAAATAATATGTTTAGTTGTTACAGTGTGATTGATACCTAACAAACAACTAAACGATTAAACTTTAATTTTTTAAACTGGTGTTGATTTAGTTTCTGTAAATATCTTCCCGCAACTAAACACAAAGTTTTTTTTTATAACTGAATTGAACATTAAGGGAACTATACCAAGATATTTGCTTGTAGATAACATAACATGATGTATTTCAGTTTTATTCTGTCAGGAATATATATCACTGTCGAAAAGACATGTAATTTTATTTTGCTGGTAATGGTTTCCTTATTTACTTTAGGTTTTGTTGCGTTGACAATAACTAAAAAATTATAGATTTGTATTAGTTGACGTGATGCATAAGTAAATAAACGTAAATATTTATCAACTTTTAAATCAAAATATATATGTTATTTAATAAACTTGCAAAAAAATAATCAAAGTTTGATATAAATGTCAGGATTTATTATAATTAATATATATATATATATATATATATATATATATATATATATATATATATATATATATATATATATATATATATATATATATATATATGCTAACTATATAATTTTACGAGCCAATTCTTATTTTTTAACTTTTACTATTTGTCATACTTTTTTTTTGTTAATTAAGAATGTACACACACGTGTATACTTTTTTGTTAATTAAAAATTTACACGCAAATTTAGGTATATATAATAATGTTTCGCACGTGCTGTAAGCTCGTTTTCTGTCAAATAAATAGGGGATACTGAAAACCAGTGTTAAGGTTCACCAAGCCTCAACAAATACTGAGTTATTCCATTTTCATGGACTCAAATTACCACTCGCTATCACCATCACTTTTTGCTTTTTGTTTTAGATATAAGTAAGTTTATTAGTATAAGCTTCGATTTGTTTTTTTTTGTTTTGTACTGTAAATGTCCATAAATAAATAATTTCTTATTCTTATTCTTACAAAAAAATAGACCGGCAAAAATTCTGTGGCCTTAGATCAGATAGTGATAATTACAAAAAATAATTTTACATGTATTATGCACAATGCATATGTATTGTTATGATCAAATGTAATATTCTATTTTTTAACTTGTCTTGAAATGTTCATAGACTGTAGAAGAGTACAGTGTTGATGGAGGTATGTCTATCTTATCAAACGATTCGTTTTTCGCAATGTTAATTGTATTATTAACATTATTTAGCAAAAAGTGCACTTATCATGGTCTGACCAATGTCCACAGAATTGTAAAATTTATTGTTTTTTGTTCTGTCGCATGAAAAATTGCGTTTTTATTATATTGAATGTCAATTGACCGAGCAAATTAAGTGAGGCATCGCCACCGTTGTTGTACAGCTTATCATCGCGTTGACCTAATCTTTATAAATTCGATAGGCAATTAGATATAAAGAGAAAAGTGTCACGCATAGCGTGAGGCCGTTCGTGAAAGGCGAATGCTTTGACAAATATGTCCCTAACATTATAACTACTGAAAGGGTGGATCTAGCCTTCGGTTCAGGGGGGAGGGTCACATGTACAAGGGTCGATCCAGTCTTCAGTTCATGGGGGTTTGAGGTTCAGTAATGATAGGCTCTAAACCTTATCTAATCCTAATAAATCCATAGATCCCTACCCAGGGGGGGAGGGGGTCATGACCCCCATGACCCTCCACCTGGATCCGCCCTTGCTACTGGGTGATACATTTCTGTAACGTCTCATTTGGGATTGTTACCACCGACTCGTCTATTCCTGCCGCAATAACATCAATACTTACGACTGGTATTGCGATTTGGAGAGCAAGGTAGCTGGTAAAATTATGCATGTGTCATTTTAATCAGCTATACGTATAGCAGCACATCATTACATACAGTTTTGGTATATCTTTCTATCAGGACAGCCATCTGCTTGTTTATTAAACAATTATATTATAAAAACAACTAGCAGGGTTTTCGATATATTTTTTCAACCGACTTTTCAAAAGGAGAAGGTAACTAGTTCGACTGTATGTTTTTAGGGTTCCGTACCTAAAAGGTAAAATGGGGCCCTATTACTAAGTTTCCGCTGTCTGTCTATCTATCATCAGGCTGTATCTCATAACCGTGATAGCTAGAAAGCTGAAATTTTCAGAATTATTTACGTTGCCGCTATAAAAACAAATACTAAAAATTAAAAAATATTTATGGGGTACATACAATACACGTGTTTTTTTCGTATTTTTTGCTCAATATTAATAATGGTAACAGGTAAACGCTTATTTTCACAGCAAATTTAATTGCAAAATAAATAATTAAATAAAAATAAAGTAAACATTAAAGGCGGGCTTCCATACAACAAACGTAATTTCTAATAACAAACGTGATTTTCTTTTATAGATGACAGCACGGAACCCTTCGTGCGCGAGTCCGACTCGCACTTGGCCGGTTTTTCATGTTTCTTTCTTCAGAACTCGATCATTTATGAACCGAATTTGAAAAATTTTTTTTTTTTTGTGAGGGTATACTTTGTCCAATTTGAGTTGGCTTACCGCGTGGTCCCATTTGAATTTGGTGAAGATCTGATACAGGGTTCCGGAGATGATGGGAAATAGGAACTTGGTTGCTGCAGTTTTACTGCATTTCACAAATTATTAGAGGTGATGATTGGTCTTGCTACATAGTTTATATGGACGAACTAAAATTCATCTTTTTAGGGCTGATGTTTTTATATAAGCACTAGCTGTTGCCAGCGACTTCGTCCGTGCAGACTTCGTTTACTCCGCGCAGCTCCTCCCCCGTAGGTGATAGCGTGATAATATGTAGCCTATATGTTGTTATGTATTATTGTGTTGTGTTATGTGTATTGTATAACCCAACCTGTTAGCAATATTCATACAAAATTTGAAGTAAATCCATGCAGTACTTTTTGAGTTTACCCCGGACATACATACAGACAAACAGACAAACAAATAAACAGACAGACAGAAAAAAATTCTAACAACTATATTTTTGGCTTCGATATCGATTGTAGATCACGCCCCAAGTATTCTTTTAAAAAAATATTCAATGTACAGTTTTACTTTCCTACGATTTTATTATATGTATAGATTGCACTCAAAAAACTAAACCGTTTCTTGGGTGCAATCTATACATCTATTGTCTATTTATTTCTATTTTGAAATATAAAATTAATTTTGATGTTGTAAGACTGAATGGAGGACTGAATTAAATGTTATGTCGTCACGTCCTACAATATTATTAAAGCTATAAGAATAATACAGTCAGCGAATATTTATAAGTCAATCATATTTCCTTGTGAAACCACTCTGGAGAGTACTGCAGAAAATTTTAAGGAGCTCTTTTAGAAATTGCCTTAGCGTAGAAGTCTTTAAGATGAATATTTTATCATCTTTGCATTTAACACTGCTATTTGCTAGTGACATTTTGGTTCCATTCTTGGTGAGTTCATTTAAATATATGTTAAATAACTAACAGTATTATTAATAAAAAAACCGGGCAAGTACTTCCCTACCCAAGTTTTCGTACAAAATTAAAGGCACATGTTATAAATGGTTCAGGAATCGAGTCTCGTATTTTTTTCAGAGCTAATCCCGAAATTCTGTTTCTGAAGCCTATGTTCTTTAAATAAAGACTATATTTTTGAGATTTAATTGCTAACGTAGAGGTTTCAGGTTGTTACTAGTATTTTTAGTATAAGACAATATTACTCGCTAAATTGGGGGTAAAGTGGGGTTTTAGAAATTTTAGGGGTTATTAGGAATTTTTGTATTGAAAAAAATTGATCAAATTTATTTTTTTCTCAATACTACAACTAATGCCAGTACCTAATTTAAAAATGATTGTTAGAACGTATGGTTTTGTTATGGTAGATGACTCCTCTTTAGGAGCGCTGTGATTACATCCATCCATCCGGCTCCAATAAAATCAATGGGCCACCTATTGTCATATCCACCTAAGGCACAGTGGAACTTAATGAGGCCAATGATGCTGCCGTAGCTGTGGCGCAGTTTTAATCTGATAAAATATAAAGGCTGAACTTCCTGATAAGAGAAGAAGTAGAGGACCGACTTATGTATGAGAATCGGGTTAACTACTGAGCGCTATTAAGCGTGGTCCGACATGAGAATATTTATCCAGGTTTTGGGGTTCCGAAGTAAACTAGGAACCCTTATAGTTTCGGTATGTCCGTCCGTTTAGAGATCCTTAGTACTAGAAGTTGTAATTTGGCATGAATATACATAACGACGGTCCCTACGTATAAAAGGATATGTCGAAAATGTAACAAAAAAATATTACATACTAGCTGACCCTGCAAACTTTGTTCTGTCTTTTTAATTACTCTTATTTTTTTTTCTATATTTTCTCACCTTTTGAAACTTCTCTCTACTTTAACAATTAATTCAAAACCAAAATTAGCCAAATCGGTTCAGCTGTTCTCGAGTTTTAGCGAGACTAACGAACAGCAATTGATTTTGATATATATAGATATGACTTTAAATTTTCCAAACGCTCATATTTATATAAGATTTTTTCTTTTATTTTATGTATTTTGCTACATAAACAAATCGAATAAGAGAACAACTGTAATAATAACAAACAATAGATGTCTTATATGCAGATATCTATGCTAATCGTTCTATACGGTGTTTTAAAATGCCAGTTTTTAACATTTAAATCGTCGTTTAAAGAGACATGTCTTTATTAATCTATTTTTAATATTTTTGGATGGTGATCTTAAGTTGTTTAAGTTATGGTATTTAAAATGAAATACGTTGTTGTTTTTTATAAAACATTTATATTTTTTGATTTTATCGAATTATGTTTTTAGCTTTTTTGTTTTCAGCGTATAAAGTGGTATCTCCGTCTTGTCTGATATGAATGTCAATGTAAAAATAGTCATCGTGTCAGTTTATCCGGGAAAATATAAAAAAATTTAAATACTTAAATACTATTATAGACTCCCTAAATATAATAATTCATTGTAGAAAAAAAAAATTATAATTATGCTTAGAATTATTTCAAGAGAGATTTGAACATTAATTATGCTCTCCTATAAATCTCAGCTTTTGACATGTCCCTACGTTGGGATCGTCGATAAGAGTTACGGCAATAACGTGACAACATAAAATCTTGAAAAATATTTTTTAGAGTAGCTCCTCAAAATGTAATTTGGGGATGTTTTTTCCTCATGTAACCCATAGTGAGGGGTATCACTGGATAGGTTTTGAAATAATATCGTAGGTTTCTGAACACAATTTCTCGATTATATGAATTGTTTGCGAAATGTTTTGCTTAAAATTGCTAATTTTTATTACAGTCAAGTGTCCTTCCCCTCCTCTACTAGCTAAATGGTTTTGGAGTGGGAAAAAAATCACAGTAGTAGAGTATAGTTAGCAGTAGAGTATAAGAAAGTTAAAAGGAAAACTATCACAGCTTAAAAGGCTTTACACATTTTTAAATAATAGTCGACCTACTTGTAATATGTACTTGGAGAAGTTTTTATAGGCGGTGAACCTGTGGTGCGGATATATCCGTCATTGACGTTAAATAGGTTAAATATCCATAGTATGAAACAATAAAATACCTCTTCTTAGTCCGCATTATTGTGATTTTACTAATTTCTTAAAACTAAAGTAAAGTAACCCTTTACTTTACTTACTGTCATGGTTTCCAGATGCTGAAGGGACGGGGGGTGCTGATTTGCAACGTAAACTGGATTTGCTTAATGGCGCTCTCGATGCCGAACGGGCTGAACAGGCGAGGCGGCAGCTACAATATGTGGCACACTGTAAGTATATGTACAATCCTATATCCCGTTATAAAATTGTTTCTGCAAAGTTTTACTAAACAAATAAATGTCAATAGACAAATTACACGAATTACCTTTAATATGCGTGAATCGAACTAAGACCCCTTCGTAGTGCAGTTAAGGTAGCTAACCATTTGATCAACGAAACAAACATCATGGTCACAAAATAAAAAATATATTTCGACATGTTAAGAATTATTACCCGATCAAAACGCGGCTAAACATAAATCTGACGAGAGTCTTAACTGGTTCATCTTTTTTGTCTATTTTTTTTTATAATAATTAGTGTATTTCCATATTACAACAATTATTTTATTGTACAAAAAAAAATAGAGATTCGTCATACCAATCTCTATTTTTTTTTTAACTTAATAAAGGACTTTATTTCTTCTAAATAATTTGAGATTTTGTAATACCCAATTTTACAGTTTTGTCTTAGTTCTTTTAAATTTCTTCACTGACAGATCTCTTAAAACTTCCAAAAAATTTTACATTGCTCCAAAAAGAAGTTACTTTTTTCTATGGAGCCGAGAAGAATGTTTTTGTTCTTGTATTTAGCGAGTGCACATCATCACGATCAAATATTTTTAGTAATATAAAAAAAGGTATCAAATATTCTAAAATATTACAGTGAGATAACTGAGTTTATTACATTTTTATCTTCTGGAAACCCTCTGGCTAAGATTGTAAATTTTTCTGCTATGCAACTGTAGTATCTTTTTAAGCAAAATCTCACCAAAAAAAGATTTCTTATGACAATGCTGTGAAAGAAACTACAGTATATAATTTTTTCAGTGTCTAAATCAGTTAATGTTTTATTTTTGGAACTGCGTAAGTGAGTCTATTTGTTAATTTACTAATGTGCGGTCCCCTAATTTTTAATTTCGATTCTGAATTCGTCTCAAAAAGTAAAGGTGGCAGATTTAACATCTTAAAAAGTCGGGAGTTAGGTTTCTATTTATATTTGATATGCTGCTTCGAGTGTCTAGTATTTCAATGGTTATCCCATTCGTCTCAGGTTATGAGTGCTGGGTTCGGCCCCCGAGTTGGGCAAACAGATTCAAGTCTTTCCGTGGCTAACCTCGAAAATCGATATTTTGGTAGCAATTCGAAGCATGGTGATGGTGCGTTAACATTCTGTACCTCGGATGAGCATATAACGCTATTGGTCCCGGTATCACAAGAAAAACTAATGATAGATCCGTTTTGGCTCGGATCCCGTTGAAGAATAGACCATCTGTCATTCTACTAGGTAGTTTGTAAAATTAAGACGATTGGCTCTACGTGTCACTACCATCCTGACTACTAGGTGGTGAGTATGGTCGTATTCGGGTTTGGAGAATAAGGTAATGAGTATTCGTTTGCAAGTGGCAATAATACCTCGCTACTTGGTTAGCGCTACATTTACGGTGCTTAACTACAGTGTATATAGGCGATGCTTATCTTTTTCCACCAGGAAAGCCAACTATTTATTTGTTATTTTATAATATGAAAAAAACAGTAATCAGTTGTGTTTCGCCAACCAACAAATCAGAAAATTGCGGTGAATCAGAAAGTGTAAAGACGCTTGATTTACTTTAACGGCGGCGTGATAATACTTCATATACAAATAATTTATTCTTAAGAATTATAAACAGCTAGTTTTATGTTTTTGAAGCTAGATAAAATAATTTTTCCTCACAAATTCCATAAATAATTGCCCTGTTCATTTAATTTTTGTCAGTATCGTTTCCCAGGTCGTCACTCCATTCTACCACAGGGCGTATTTTGTCAGGTTGCGGCTTACCCTTTACGTATTTAATATTTCATTTTATTTTCCATTACAGACAGAAATATTTACAGTTAAATGAATGTATTATAATTAGCTTATACCTCAAATTTAAATGAGAAATCTATTCTAATCTAAATAAAACTAAAAAAATATATAAATAAAACTGAGGTGTTTGTCTAAGATTTCAAAATAACCAGGTTTTTTTCAATAGCAGTGTTATTTTTACGATACTTATACCGAAACAACCATTTATTAAATTTCTGTCTGTCTGTAATTCTGTTTGTAATCTCTGGAACAGCTGAACCAATTTGATGGAACTTTCATTGAAATATAGATGAGTTTATAGGGCAGGATATAAGCTACCTTTTACCAAGTTAGCAAAAGGAAGTAATGATTTTGGATCACGCGAACGAAGTCGCGCGTAATAGCTAGTTATAAATATTATAGAGGTAAAATTTGTTTGTTTGTAATGGATAAACTTAAAAACCACTACATCGATTTTAAAAAATCTTGCGCTAATATAATATTATTACTTCGTATCATATTTTGTAAACCGACTGACACACAGGAAGTAATGTAGTTTACGCGAACGAAATCACGGGGTAACAAGTCTACTATAAAAATAATATAATTATTATTAAATCTAACTACTAAATTATTCTATAATTAATTCTACTATATAAATTGACAACACTGACAACAACTTCATCATTTGAAAAAAGTTTGTCTGGCTGTCTGTATATTCCGTTATGTTTTTTTTTTTACTTTCGATAGGGAAGCGCTTGACCACGATCTCGCCTGACGGTAAGCTAAGATGTGGCCTATACCGCGCGTACCTGTTCACTCTTCTCTTGAAGATCCCCAGGTTGTATCCATCGGGGAACACAGACTGGGGTAGCATATTCCAGTCCCTTGCGGTTCGGATCAAGAATGTCGAGTCGAACCGCTTTGGAATATTAATTGACAAACATTGTAACTGGAAAGCACACATTGATTCCCTTTGCAATAAAATTGATAGATTTGTGTATGTTTTAAGAAGAATAAGAGAAATAGCAAACTTAAACGTTACCTTGTTAGCATATCATGGATATGTCTCATCTGTATTGCAATACGGAATCGCTATTTGGGGAAACTCAGTAGATTTAATCAAAATATTTAGAATACAAAAGAAATGTATACGTGCAATATGTAATGTGAATCAACTTTATTCTTGTAAACAAACCACTTTTTAAAAAACTTAAAATACTACCATTACCTTGTCTTTATATCCTGGCGGTATGCGTATTTGTAAAAAAACATCCACACTTGTTTAAAACAAATGCTGAAGTATTAGGTAATACATATTTTAGGAATAGTGAAAAACTACAGGTGCCCAGCCAAAGACTCCACATTTTTAAAAGAAATGCCTATTGTATGGCAATTTATATATACAATCATATTCCTGATAGTCTTAAATCCTTACCTCTTAATAAATTCCGCAAACAACTATTTGATTTACTACTAGACAAATCTTATTATAATGTAAATGAATTTCTTGCTAATAAAATTAATTATTAATCTAATAATAAATCTTTTATTGTATATAATTATAAAAAAAACGTTGTAATTAATAAATTTAAACTAACATGAATTAGAAATTACTCTTTTTAAATTACAAGTATGTTGATTTATAAAATTGCATATTAAAAAATTTAGTTTATAAGGTAGAACATGTTGATAAATATACATTAAATTGTACAACTTAACTAAATTGTTACAAATTATCTATCTTCTGTCTTTGAACTTTGTAAAATGTCAATATTTTAATTAAACAAAAAATGAATTTTGTAATTTATAGAAATAAGTTGTGATGTCAATTAATGTGTGTAATTGTATCATTGTATCAACTATAATTAAAAAAAAAACAAGCCCGCTGAGTTTCTTCCGCCGGATCTTCTCAGTGTGTGGCCGCGTTCCGATCCGGTAGTAATTGTAAAAATCGACTCACAACATTTTTAGTTTAATGATAAATAATTATAATTTTAAAATATTTGCACACCATATCATGGTAGAATATGTTGGTAACTTAATCAAATTTTAATAACTTGTAACTCCCATATTCTGGCAAATAAATAATTTCTTTCTTTCTTTCTTTGTTCGGGTACGTGGAACGTCCACCATATGGCGATGCCTAATATCTGTGCGCCTCGACGATCGATAGAAAAACGGGGATGGCGGAAATAAGTCATGTAATTCCGTAGCGCACTCTCCAAAATGTAACCGATAAAAGAGCGATAAACTAGCCACTCTGCAGCGATGAGCGCGGCTCTGGAGTTTTTTGCCTTCACGATCATCGTCGTTTATGAGCGTCTTGGCGCGCCTCTTTATTGCCTCAAGCGTCTCCAGCTGGTATTTGGCGGATCCATCCCAGAGGTGAGAGCAGTATTTCATGCAAGAACGGACTTGTGCTTGATAAACGTTGCGCATTTGTCCCGGGCTGAAATAATGTTTCACCTTCGCCAGAATATCAAGCTTTTTTGAGGCAACTTGGGCTTTCAATTCGATGTACGAACCGAAATAGGCGTTAAGGTGATATCAAGGTGCTCGAGGTGGTCAGTTATCAGCACGGACACACCCTGAAAAGACGGAGGCAGGTGTAATGGACTCTGTTTAGTGGAGAATAGACACGCCTGAGTCTTAGTCGCATTAAACTTATCCAGATTGGCATCGCCCCAATCGGAGACTGCCTGTAAGGACAGGTTCACATGATCGGCCATCGCCTCTCTGAGAGACCGGATCTGTGCCGTACTGGCTCGCGCGCTGGATACTAACTCTCCACAACAGTGCTATCGTCTGCGTAACCATAGATACTTCAGCTTCAGCAGACCGTTGATTTGTAGCAGGAATATAGTTGCGGAGAGAACGAAATCCTGAAGGACTTTGGTATTTATATCCATTTGGTCGGACGAGCAACCGTGAACGACTACCCTAATCGACCGGCCAGTCAGAAAATCTGAGATCCAGGCGTAGAGACCAGTAGGTATACCGTACAAAGGAAGCTTGCTAATAAGACTGTCATGCCAGATCTTGTCACAGGCCTTAGAGATGTCAAGGGAGACAGCTAACGCTTCACCATGATTCTCGATGGCTGCACTCAAGACGTTAGTGGCATACGCTAGAAGATCCCCAGTGGACCAATTATGGCGAAATCCGTATTGGCGGTCACTGAGTAAATAGTTCGCTTCTAGGTGTGCCATTAGCCTCCTGTTCAGTACACGCTCCATAGTCTTGCAGAATAGGGATTCCACTAACGTCTTGAGTGCAGCCATCGAGAATCATGGTGAAGCGTTAGCTGTCTCCCTTGACATCTCTAAGGCCTGTGACAAGATCTGGCAGCAGAATCCCTATTCTGCAAGACTATGGAGCGTGTACTGAACAGGAGGCTAATGGCACACCTAGAAGCGAACTATTTACTCAGTGACCGCCAATACGGATTTCGCCATAATTGGTACCTAAAAAGGGCAGTCGTGCCGAACCCTCTAACTATAGGCCAATTTCAGACACGTCCCTACGTGTCTGAAATTGGCCTATAGTTAGAGGGTTCGGCACGACTGCCCTTTTTAGGTACAGGCTGCACGTTAGCAAGCTTCCATGATTTAGGTACTCTTCCAGTAGTCATCGAAAGGCTAAAGAGACCTGTCAAGACAGGAGCGAGTTCAGGCGCACAGGTTTTAAGTATTGCTGGAATTCCATCAGGGCCACTGGCTTTGTTCACATCCAGATTCCGCAGCGTTTTAAAAACCTGAATCTGACGGATGAGAATTTCCGGCATTTTCACCTCACATCCAGGTAGACTGGGAGGTTTCGCGTTGGCGGAATCAAGACATGAGCTTTCTGCGAATAGAGTAGCGAATATGTTCGCATTCTCTACAGCGGTGTGAGCCAGAGTCCCATCCGGTTTCAGCAGTGGAGAAAGTGAGGGGCGGCAGGAATTCGATTCAACCGAATTTGCCCGGGACCAAAGCGCTTTAGTACCTGAGGGGTACGAAGCCAGTTTGTTCCCAATACTCCCAATAATCTTGTGTCTTGTCTTTTTTATTTGTGAGAGTGAGTGAAATAGGTATGAAGACGGCAGTGAATCGAGGCGCTATGCCTCTAGAGTGTGTGTCTCGGACACTTAGAAGTTACACTGTTGTGGACTAGTCTGGAGACTGCGGGGGCGCCCTAGGCCCGCCAAGACCCTCTCATCCGGTCGCCGACTGGCACTATGGCGCATTTTTCGCTAGTTAGCGGGGCAACCTTTCACGTGTGACTAGCACGCTACTTGGGCCCCCTACTGATTAGCAGTCGGCCAGCGGTGCACCGTGCCTCGGATCCCGCTACCCTCCATGACTAGTCTCCAGATGCATCAACGTCAGTGTATGTCAGATCGTCCAGATTGTATAGACGCAACTGATTCAACCCGTCTTCACAAAAGCTACATCAGCGTTAACGTGACGGAAAACGGACGCTTGGTGACACGGCTTCAGCTGATGGGAGTTCCTTATAGCCGCGACATATATCTCCTACCATATCACCTGATTAGCACCATCCAGGCACCACGTGTAGGGATACAGAATTCCGGGTGTTCTTCTACGGACGAAGGTGATTCAGCCCCCAAAGTTATGTCACAAGAACGGCTTGACCAATCTTACTGGTAATTAGTATACAGTGAGAACACAGGATTGCATAAATGATAGGCCTTATACATATATTTATGTCATCATTGAATTTATGCCCAGCAAAGCGGCCGGTTGTCGGATTTATGGGTCTACTCTTGAGACTTTGACCTCATAACAAACTTTTCGAATATACGAGTAAAACTATGTATTCAACATAGTGATATACAACTCCCAAAGACAAAAGTTCTTGCATAATTCATGATTGTTCTGTAGAAAAACCAAAGTGGATGTGGAAATGTTATCACATTTTTTGGAATATAATATTTGACATTAAATATTTGTATGAACAGAGTAATAAACGTGAAAGAAACCTGACGTAGCACTCGGTTCTCTTTGGTTATCTACCTATGTAAATGTGTATGTGTGTATATATGTATAATATTTAATATTGTATAATAACCAGAGAGGTCTTGAAATTTATATGATGAGTAGCTAAAAAGTTATAGTTATAAATACGATGAAAATTACATTAAACATTTTCAAATGTCGGCACTATTTTTAACTAATTAACTAATTAGACGAAAACAAGATATTGATTTTAATATATTTAGTTAGATTCATTGACACTAAATAGTGTGGATGAAACTGTTAAATTTCGATTATATTTGCTGATGTCATAAAGCCGTTATGACATCAGCAAATATAATCGAAATTTAACAGTTAGAGTATTTAATGTAAGCAATAAATCGTTTCAAATATTTTACGTATATTCAAATAAAAAGAGTTTGGGTAAATTTATGATGTGACAACTATTGTGACAAATATAATAAGGATTAATGTGTTTTAATAAATTAATATTTGATCTACACCACGGATTAAATGGATACGTCTTTCAAGACAATTTCTTAGTTTGTCAGCATAGCTTGCCATTACATACGAAATACAGGATTATACTACTTGCCAATGAAATAAAATCATTTCAAGAGTAATTTTTAAACCATTTCATCTCATTCAGTACCATAAAACAGTACAACATGGTTTATTTTTAATTTTTCACAATATGTATAATATAACTTACAAATGTATGAAATTTTTGACAGTAATAGGAGCGTTTGCTCATATTTGCGGTGACACCTTTCCTTCTCAATGGCGTGCCTATTAGTATTCACGTACCTAGTGTGTGATCTGCATTGTATAATAAATCTTAAATTTAACCTTAAAGAGATATAAAATTCGTAGTACCACAGAGTATATTACAGTATTGATGATGTACTCGATGAATCACTTAGAAAATTTTTAAACGCTGCTGTTTTAATTAGTTATATTGTTAATAATCGCTGCATGCGAATATGCACCTCAACGACAGAGTGGTAGGTTATAATTGCTTTGCAGTTGCACGCGGCCGCATCAGTTTGCCAAAAATCAGGGCCGTCTCATACAGCTACAATGTTTGGGAACATAAATATTGCTTACTAGCTTTTACCCGCAGTAAACTCGGACTTAAAATCAACTCCATCCACGTGGAATTAAATTTTATTAAAATATATAAATAAAATGCATTCTTTATTATTATAAAATTACTAGCTGACTTGGCAAATGTTGTTCAGTCTTTTTAACTACTCTTATTTTTTTATATATTTTCTCACCTTTTAAACCTTCCCTGGAATTCAACAATTAATTCAAAAGCAAAATTAGCCAAATCGGTTCAGCCATCCCCGAGTTTTAGCGAGACTAACGAACGGCAATTGATTTTTATATATATAGATGTACACTAGCTGCATCGTGCAGCCCACTGCATCATAATTTATGGGGAATCCCACGGGAACAACTCATTTTTCTGAGATAAAATGTAATCAATATGCTATTTCTGATTATTATCTACCTGTGTGCTTTCAAATACGTTCAGCAGTTTGTATATAGATTTATAATATATAGATTTCTTAGATATTATTGTATAGTTGCGACTATATACTAAGCGTATGTTATATCTGTCCACTCGCAACCTTGCCTGATAAATGTGATAGAAACAAAATAAAAAAATTGTTTTAGTATTTCTTTTCACGACTACTGCGAGTGGGGAAATGGTTAACAACTGATTGGGAGGAAGTGTGAATACATGAAATAACATGAACAAAATATTAATTACATATTTACAAGAAATAGAAATAAACTATTACATAAAAAAACAATTACCATTATTCATTAGTAAATGGTTCAGATAAGAAAGGTAATTGTGTCTAGTTTTAAGCAAAAATATGAATATGGATAAAATAATAAAACATTAAATTACCAGATTTTGCATCAATCTTAAGACAAATTATGACAGTAATATGTATATATAATCTCTATAAGTTTAACGTAAAATTAAAAGGTAAATCGTAAAACCTTCTTCCAATCACATGTGTATCTGGAATTTTAATTCGGAATTTTGTACCTTACAGGTACCCCCAACCAAAAAAGGTTTTTTCCAAATAGTATACGACGGATTTCTGTAGTAACAAATACACAGATACAACTGAAATGACAATCTATTCACCTCACTACCAATGATAACCGGTCAATTACTCGTCAAAAAATTTTTTCCCCGTGTTGGTTCCGGGCTCCTTTGTAGAATACCAACTGCCGTTTTGCCAGGTCGTAAAAGGCGACCGATTGGCTATGCGAGTTACTACCATCGTGGCTACTAGGTGGTAGATTTCTGCATTGTCTCGCCCGGGTCTGGTACCACCGCCTTACCTATTCCTGCCGCAATAGCGTCAGTGCTTGTCACTAGGGATGGGCCGAAATTCGTTTTACATTCGGTTGAACCGAATTTCGGCACCTTGAACCGAACTTCGACATTCGGCCGAAATTCGGTTTAAATGCCGAACATTCGGCACTAGAAAAAAATATCTTTTTGCACTATTTGCTTGAAATCTACGCTAATGTTATAAAGAAGAAAGGTTTGTATTCTATATTTTTATATATTGTATCAATTAAACTTAAAAACTACTAAACCGATTTGAAAAAATCTTTCTCCATTAGAAAGATATTAAACCATCCCCGAGTAACAACGGCTATACTATACTTTCGAAAAAAATCCGTAAAACGGTTAACCCAGCAGACCGTCCCTGAAACATCCCGCTAAATAAAAAAACACAAAAACAAAATGAAAAAACTTCAGCATAGATTTTTGAGTTCGAAGAGTTCAAAAAATATGTAAAACGGTTGACCCGGCAGGTCATCCCTGAAACTTCCCGCTAGATCTTTATCTATTCTATATCATTGCATATCACAGATTTTTTTCAGAGTTTAAAAATCTTAAATTAGTTACAAATGTTCGTTATAGTACATAGAAGTCGTTGTGAATGACAGTAACTTCAAAATTTTTGAAATGCTATATATTTTGAAAACGATGATTGATTTTGGTCTTTCGAATGGCATTCAACGCAATGTTTGATCTCTAACATGTTTTCATAGCTACGTAATCTACAGACTGAAAAATGTCGAAGCAATATAAAAATTTTTTTTTTGAATTTTCGATATTACTAAATCCCAAATAAATCGACCGATTTTGATGCAATTTGTTTATTTGACGCAATTTATAGAAAGAAAAGCTGATTAGACTTTTAAGTCAATCGGTATATTAGTCTGAAAGTCATTTTAAAAATGCTAAGTTTGCTGTAGACAACAAAATATTAATATTTGAAAAGCCGTAACTTTTGAACTCTTGATTTAATTTTGATTTTTGAAATTGTATTTGAAAAAATTTCGAATTTGTGTCGAAAAAACACTTTTTCCAAATTTTTTCGTCAACCATAACTTCCGAACGGATTAACCGATCATGATACAATTTATGAATTAGACGCAGTTTTTAAAGAAAAAGAGCTGATAAAATTTTATACTCAATCGATACATTAATCTGGAAGTTATATTCAAAAAACATGTTTCGTCAATTGTTTTTGCGATTTTTTTAAAATTTCTTAAAATATTCTAATCCGAATTAGTTAAAATTGTTGGAAGTCTAAGTTTAGCAGAATCTAATTCAATGCCATTAGCCGCGTTTCGATCGGTCAAGCCGTTCAAAAGTTATGGAATGTTTACACACATACATACAACCATACACTCTCTCTCTCACACACACACACATACATACATACAGACATACTGATGTCATCGCGAAAATAGTCAGAAAATGTTTAATACGTAGCGGGAAGTTAAAAATCTAAAGTTTGATATAGATGAAGATGCATATATTTTAAAACATGACGATTTAGATCTTTTTAATTGCATTCGACGTGTTTTTTACCTTTAAATGGTTTTATTAGCTCCAAAATCGGAAGGTTAAAAAATGTCGAAGAAAAGGTAAAAAAAATAGGTAAAAAAAACTTCCTGCTAAATTGAGGCATTTTAATCTCAAAGGAACAAAAACTATACCTAAGCATTTTTTTTCAAGGTTCAAAATTCTGACTTTTGTTATAAATGACAGCAGTTTCATTTTTAAAAAGCTGTATATTTTGAAAACGATGATCGATTTTCATCCTTTAAATGGCATTCAACGAAATTTTTGAGCTCTAAAATGTTTTTGAGCTACATAGTCTATAGGTTAAAATATGTCGAAGTGATATCAAAAATTTGTTTTCAAAAATTTTCATTATAATAAATCCTAATAAACTAATTTTGATCCAATTGACGGTATTTGACGTAATTTTTAAACAGAAAAGTTGATTAGATTTTTTAAGTAAATCGGTGTATAAGCCTAAGAGTTATTTTAAAAACATAAAGTAAGTTTTCTGTAAACAGCAAAATTTTATTATTCAAAAGTTGTAACTTTTGAAAACTTGATTCGATTTTGATTCTTGAAACTACATTTGACGTAATTGTTTTAAGTACCACAATATTGTAGAAGGTTTGACCTTCAAACAAGTTTTGGTCAAAAAGTCTCTTATTTTATATAAATAAAACATTTTTTCTAAATTTTCGTCGACGATAACTCCCAAACGGATAAACTGGTTTTGATACAATTTACAATATTTGTCGCAGATTTTTAAGAAGAAATGCTGGTTAGATTTTTTGATGGGTCTCCTGATGGAAAGAGTCAACCATCGCCTATAGACACCAAAGGTGTTAATGGTGCGTTGCTATCTTGTGGCGAGGTCTAATGCCACATGCATAAGTTTACCGGCTACCTTATCCCCCAAGCCGGAACACGACAGTGACAAGCACTGACGTTATTGCAGCAGGAATAGGCAAGGCGGTGGTACCAGACCTGGACTAGGCAATGCAGAACTCTACCACCTAGTAGCCACGATGGTAGTGACTCGCATAGCCAATCGGTCGCCTTTTATGACCTACCTGACAGAACGGCAGTTGGTCTATTCTTCAAAGGAGCCCGGAACCAACACGGGGAAAAGCCGGTATTAGCCGGAAAGTTATTTTAAAAATATTAAGAAGTTTTCTGTAAACAACAAGATATTAATATTAAAAAAGTTGTAACTTTTAAAAACTCGATTCCATTTCGTTTTTTGAAACTAAATTTGACGTAGTTTTTTAAGCACTAAAATATTGTGGAAGGTCAAAAAAATTAGTTAGAGAAATTACCAAGTTATGTCAAAAAGTTTTTCGTCAACGATATCTCTTGACCGGAAAAACCGATTTTGATGCAATTGATGCATTGAACGCAGTTTTTGTAGTAATAGAGCTGATTAGATTTTGTACCTAATTATGTACTTAGATTTAGACATTTATGTACTTAGATTATACAAAGTTATTTATTTATGTTTGTTATTTATGTACAAAGTTATGAGATGTTTACATATCCACATACACATTAATACAGACATGCTGACCTCAATGTGAAAATAGTCGGAAAAGATTTCTAAGACCTCAAAACGTGGACCTCAAAATCTGGTGAAAACTCGATTTTCAAAAATCGGGGCAAAATCAATAACTTCCTTATCTATATGGATGATTCTCTGTAAGGACGTCTTAAATCTGTACAAAACTCTCCGACTATTTTTTTTTATTTTATTAGAAAAAAAATTAACAAGGACTACAAAACTATCAGCTTAATCGTAATAAATAAACAGCCGAATTAATTTTTGCTTTTTCGATATTTGTGTGTCTTTTGCATGCGTAACATGACAGGGTACTGATGACAGGGGACTGATTTTTTTATCAAATTGAGAAAAATGAAGCAAACTATTTCAAAAGATTAAACTTTTTAAGTTCTCAATGAATGTTTACATTAATTAGAATAATATTAAGTCTTATGGATCCAATTTTATAAATAAATTATAAACAAAAATAGCTGCCAGGGGACTGAGTTTTGAAGTGGCCCAGACACGTATTTCCAGCACAAACGGTGCTTTGACACTAAATAAAATGGCGATAAAGTGCTAACAGCTCTATGGTTATTAACTTAAGGCTAGTTAGATGCTTAAAAACCTTACAAAAGTAAAATAACACGCTAGACTTTTTTGGCTTTGAACTTCTGGCAGAGGACTGATGTCAAATACCTGCGACCTACTTTGCTTTAATGAATTTAATGAAACAAATTAACTTTCGGTACTTTTTATTGAAGAAGATTGTTAGTTAAGTTAAGTAGAACTAATTAAGTTTATAAACATTATGGACCAAATTATATATACGAATAACTCAAAATTTAATCTTAAAGTTTTAATTTTGGGACTGGGACAGCCCAGGGGACTGGCATTTCGGTGGTTTAGGAATTTATAGCAAAAAACCAAAATTTATTTCGTTTTAGTTTTCAATGCTCCAAATACAAATGTTTTTTTACTTTCGTAATAAATTTTTTTGAATTACAAAATAACAATTTTTCTAATAAAAAAATGCCCGGAACGGCAAAAAACATACTTACAGAGAATCACCCATATACCTACGTAGCAGAAAGTTAAAAATAAAAATCCATGCCTAAATTGGAACAATGTAACTTAATGTATCAAAATTTTGCTGTTACGTCATTAATTCACGTGCGTTGCGAAACCCATTTACGATATCCTGTATATCCATACTAAAATTATAAATGGGAAAGTGTATCTGTTTGTTTACCCGTTTTTCACGGCAAAACGGAGCGACGAATTGACGTGATTTTTTAAGTGGAGATAGTTGAAGGGATGGAGAGTGACATAGGTTACTTTTTTCTCTTACTAAAGCTTTAAAGGCTTTTTCGCGTAAACGCGAGCAAAGCCGCGGACAATATAATAGCTAGTAGTAAATAGTAAAATAGGTAAAAAGCTAGTATAAATTAATTAAATTTTAAGCAAATTCGTAAAAAAGTCACGACGTGTCGCTTTTAAAAAAGCGCCCCAAAATTAAACCGAAGTTCGGCCGAAATTCGGCCGAATTTCTTATTTTCACCGAATGTTCGGCCGAAGTTCGAATTCGGTTCAAACCACATTCGGCCCATCACTACTTGTCACTGTCATGTTCCGGTTTGCAGGGTAAGGTAGCCGGTAAACTTATGCATGTGACATTAGACCTCGCCACCAAATAGCAACTTACCAGCATCTTTAACATCATTAACATCTTTGGTGACGATACTTAACTCTCTTAGCATCATTAACATCTTTGGTGACTATACGCGATGGTTGACTCTTTCCATCAGGAGACCCATCTACTTGTTTGCTATCTTATAAAAAAAAAGTTCCTGTAAAGGTTTATTTGAATAAAGCATTTTTTTGGGGCGACGGACGGTTGATAATAATAATGTGTGTCGGCACGGCTGTCAGCAGCCCAGTGAGCATAACATTGCTAGCGATTCAACGGCCGATAGCTTAAAGTTCACGAATATTTTTATATTATAAGGGTCATAAGTGACAAATAGACTCTCCGGTTGGAAATAAAAACCATCGTCTAGATACACCAAAGATCTTAATGGTGCGTTACTATCTATGTGGCCATGTAGTAATGCCACATGCATAAGTTTACCTGCTATTTTAGCCTGTAAACCGTAAAACGATAGTGACAAGTACTGACGCTATTGCGGTAGGTATAGATAAGGCGGTGGTACCATACCCGGGTGTGGCATTTCAGAACTTTACCACCTAGCAGTCACGATGGTAGTGACACGTTTATCGTTCGCCTTTTATGAACTTTCAGCCGAATTGTAGATAGTTTATTTGTTGTCAATGTGGGCTTGGACCAATATAGGGAAATGTAAGAGGCTTTGGTCTTTAGTGGTAAGCAATGAGATTCATGAGGTCTTATTTATAAATCAGTTGTAAACAAGCGTCCAGTTTTAGGAGTTTAATTGAAATGTAAAGGTACTTACTATCTGTGATTCGTACTAGAAGTACAGATATATCCGTACACACACATACTCATACCCACACACTAATACATTCATTTACGCCGTGTTGGTTCCGGCCTCCATTGAATAATAGGCCAACTACCGTTCTGCCAGGCAGGTCGTAAAAGGCGACCGATTGGCTACCGAGTCACAACCATCGTGGCTACTAGGTGGTAGAGTTCTTCATTGTCTCGCCCGGGCCTGGTACTAACGCCTTACCTATTTCTGCCGCAATAGTGTCAGTATTTGTCGCCTTCGTGTTCCGGTTTGGAGGGTAAGGTAGCCGGTAAACTTATGCATGTGGCATTAGACCTAGCCACAAGATAGCAACGCACCATTAATATCTTAGGTGTCTATAGGCGATGGTTGACTCTTTCCATCAGGAGACCCATCTGCTTGTTTGCTATCTTATGAAATAAAAAAAAAATTAAATTCCCGGATAACATTTCCGGAATTTACATCTCCAACGGATTATATCATCTTTTTACATTATTTACATCTCCATTACATCGGAGATATACATCTTCTATAACATTTATTTTTCTTTCTTTACTTTTTTATCCATCTTTCAAAACAACAACGAAAAATATGTGTATAATAATAATTTAAAAAAAATAACCGACTGCAAATGTCGACTATACTCACATGGCAAAAAGTACTGAACCAATTTTGATAACACTAAGACAGTTCCCTAAGTTGGAATATACCTAATTTACATCAAAAAGAGTTTTATTAGTATAGCTTTGAATTTTCGAGAAATTCGTGGACAAACATACAAACAATCAAATATACAAACTGCAAGCATACAAACGTACATCCATGAAATTGAGTGCACGTGCTTGGACACCCAAATATATCATCAATCATCATACTCAGTTATTATCAAATCCCAACAATATAATATACAGACATGTCAAAGTGATGGTCGACTCTTTCCATCAGGAGACTCATCTGCTTGTTTGCTATCTTATGATATAAAAAAATCATTCAAACCTATTCACTGACATCTCAACTCATACTAATTCACTCGTTTAAACGGCTATACTGCCTATCATTATCACACCCTCGTACATACTTAGATATCAGTAATTTAACGTATTTATGTTTTTTTAATTTTTCTTATTTTTTTTCTCATTATTATTTGACCGCCCCGTTGATCGAGTAGTTAGCGACCCTGACTACGTAATCAATGGGGATCGGGTTCGATCCCTGACGGGGACAAGCATTTGTGTGATGAGCATAAAATATGATTGTATTTCCGGGTTTGGCTGTTTATTAAATATATTCCAGTATTTATATATGTATTTCTATGTATTAGTATCGTTGATTAACACCCATAACACAAGCAAATAATTTGCTTAGTTTGGGGTTAGATCAGTCAGTGTAATTTGTCCCGTGAATATTTAATATTATTATTTATTATTATTTTAAATTATGGTTTAAGTATGAATTGTTTACACCTACTTAAATGTACTTTGTAATACATCTATCTACTTATTCTTATTTTTTTAACTCTAATTGTCAGTTAATTTATGTTTTTTGTCGCTAATTTGTTTAATGTTTTTGTAATATTAATATTGCTACACACGACATTTTCTTGTAAGTAGTACACCCTAACAAATTGTGAACTAACCGAGAAGTGAGGCACTGATGACTCGTAACACAGGTCTCGAACCTATAACAGGCACCAGTCTCTCACAGAACAGGTACACCACTTATTACTAAAATTTTGTATGTTTATAACCACGGGCGGTATTGATACGTGGGCTGCCCTAGGTCTACGAAAGATTGCCGGCCACCCATTTGCTGTAACCAGATAACCCTGGACTATTTCCTGTAGTTTTAGTAAAGCAAAAGGAAAATGATACACTTGAACTTGGAATAAACTAGTAAATAAGGATCCAGTTAGATGAGCAAAACTTATAATAATCGTAATCATCATACTTCTAAATTTTTTACGGGGTGCTATATGGACATATTTATGAGTGTTTACACGTAAGCGCGTGGATTCACAGAAGACACGATTACTACAAAAAAACGACCGTCATCC
Source organism: Apodemia mormo (assembly GCA_036924255.1). Lineage (NCBI taxonomy): Eukaryota > Metazoa > Arthropoda > Insecta > Lepidoptera > Riodinidae > Apodemia > Apodemia mormo. Next base: position 26,979,393 of record JAUPFN010000014.1, read on the forward strand.
CCTAAACTTTGCCCTACTCGGTCTACAGGGAAAGCCATTCCTTCTTATAATATTATTAGAAACCTATTGTGAGAGAGAATGAACACATTTTAATAGGGTCAATAGTATGTAAGTATGTATACTTTTCGTTACATATATTATGTAACTTCTTACAAGGGGCTTCTCTTGGTCTATATTGAAGTGATGTACCTAAATATAAAACTAATTTTGATTTAAAATATTTTCAGCGGGCTATTCGGAAGATTCGGACTATACATCCGATCTCAACTACCCAGTGGGTCAACACGCTAATTGCAGTGCATCGCAGTTTCGAAGTGCAGCTCATCAAATGCATACACCACAGGTACGTTAAATATTTATTTTTACATATATTTTTTCTAGAACTTACTATTGGAAGCAGAACTAAGTAGGCCATTTAGGTAGGTCCACAATGTCTGAACTACGTTATATATATATATACGTTATGCAATTATTATACGTGTATGGTGTGTAGTGGTAATTTTTCAACCACTTGGGTATTAAATGTACTAATAGGTTTTGGTTTTCAGATGAAGTTTCTTTTATAAATTACAGCCTTTATTACTGACACATTGATATTATAGTTTTCTATAAGTAAAAGAATTTATAAAATCGATCTAGTAGTTGTGGAATTTCAGTATAAAAAATTTGTAAGCTGGTGGACACTGCATGCCATCCCTGAAACTTCGCGCTAAATTACGTTATTTTAAGCTCAAAGAAATAAAAACTACAGATTTTACACTTTCACCAAGATTTTACACTTGAACTGGCGCGGCGATTGAAGTGAACGACGACTTGGTTCAATTTCACTTGGTGAAATTCCATTCACTTGGTTAAAACTAGGTTATGATGCACGTATAGATACTTTAATTTCACTGCAAATATAGACAATTAATTTTAAATTAATCGACCGGTTTCGCTTTCTGAAGCTTCTTCAGGATGATATTCTTTACTGACAGCTTAACTTTACACAAGACATAAACAAAGCATATTTAAAAATGGTTGTGGGTAATTTTTTTTAAAGAAAATCTACACCTGTGCCGAAGAGTTTAAAATGTCGAAGAAATGTCAACTAACCTTTTTCAAACATTTTCGCCAAAAGTAAATCCAAAAAAAATGAATCAACCGATTTTAATCCGATTCATGGTATTCGACTTAGTTTTTTAAGTAGAAAAGCTGACTTG